>CM035123.1:19281220-20481220 GCA_020205555.1 Panax stipuleanatus
TATAATATATATATAATTTATAAAAAGCTGTAAAAGCCACGGAATGATCCATGGCTGGACAGAATTAAAATAAAAAAATAGTAAAGGGCGTGGTTTTCACTTCGAGGCCCGACTGGAAAGTAAATCTAATTTAGACTGAAAAGTCCAAACCGGACTGGAAAGATAACCAAGTAGGTGAATGGGCAAAAATAGTCAAAAGGCCATATAATGATCCAGCCAAACTAGAATGTATTCTCTATATATATATATGTATATATAGAGACAGAAAAGTAGTCAACCAGACTAGGAAGATAACCCATTATGGTTGTTGCATATCCTAAAAGGCCATAGAATAATCCAGGCAAAACTAGAATCTATATAATATAATATATATATATATATAAGCAGTAAACTATCGCGAATTTGACATCCGGGCTTCAGAATTGAAAAGATAGTAAAATATACAAAAAAGCAAACCTAGACTGGAAAGATACCCAGTCCGACGAAGTTGCTCACCCAAGATGCACGTATATAAAATTGTTGGAAGCGACGATCGTCTATCCGAGTTGTAGAAATGCCAGAAAATGTTTTAAGTACTAAAATGTATCAAAAGTTAACAAAAGGGCCGGAACTGAGTTCCGGCATATTTAGAAATGAAACTGATATGCAAGTGTATAAAAGCGTGAAGAAGTATTAGAAACTTTCTGATTGTAAAAATACTCACAATATATTGCTACACGGCTTTTTGCCAAATCATAGGCTTTAAAAACGTCCAATCTACTACTTATTTTTTGATATGTGGAAGTATGTGGGTATATCTACGTGTTGAGTGAAAAAATTTAGGTTTGGAAGACAAGAAAAGGCTGGAAAACCAAACGGGTAGGGGTTCAAGCGTTTTTTCAATTCTTTAATGAGCTGGGGGTGAGCTTATATATATAGACCCAGGAGCCTCCACTCTACCTACTGCTATCACAGGTAGAGGTGTGGCTCCACGGGCAGGGCCCACATGGCGGGTTCCATTGCATCGAGTACATGCACCCGGTAATGCGATATAGGTTCGAAACTTTCTAACTTTTGATCGGAGAGTCCTTTTGAGGCGTGTTGTACCTTTTTAAAAAGGCCTAGCTGAGAGTGTCACAATGACATGGGATAAAATATTTTACGGGTCCAAAAAGATGGTTCATAACCAGGTCTTTGATTTCCCGTAATTTGTCCGTTGAGCTGTCTTGCACTGTTTGCACTCGGGATCATTATTATGGTTCGTTCTGACCTGGGTGGCATAAATTCGGCTTGAGTTTGACCGAATCGGCTTCAAGTTGGTTAATTAACCATTTTGCCCCTCCCGGGGTTGTCTTTAATGTCAGCATGGCCTTCGACTTACTTCCTGGGATTGTTTCCAAGGTTTGGATCCCAATCGAGTCTGTTCCTCCTCAGTGTTGTCTCCAAGGCTGACTTGGTCATTCCAGGTTTTACTCTGGAGATGTTGTGATGCTTTAAAAATTTTCTTAAGGTCACCTGACTTCCTGGGTTGAGACCAGGGCTGACCTGTACTTCTCGGGTTGAGACCGGGCTGACTTGTACCTCCCGGGTTGAGACCGGGGCTGACCTGTACCTCTTGGGTTGAGACCAAGATTGACCTGTACTTCCTGGGTTGAGACGGAGGCTGACTTGTACTTCTTCGAGTTGAAACCGGGGTTGACCTGTACTTCCCGGTTGAGACTGGGGCTGACCTGTACCTTTCGGGTTAAGACCAGGGCTGACTTGTACCTCCCGGGTTAAGACCGGGGCTGACCTGTACTTCTTGGGTTGAGACCGCGGGCTGACCTGTACTTCCCGGGTTGAGACCGGGACTGACCTGTACTTCCCGGTTGAGATTAGGGCTGACCTGTACTTCCTGGGTTGAGACCGGGGTTGACCTGTACCACTCGGGTTGAGATCGAGGCTGACCTGTACCTCTCAGGTTGAGACCGAGGCAGACTTGTACTTCCCGGGTTGAGATCGGGGCTGACTTGTACTTCCCGGGTTAAGACCGGGGCTGACCTGTACTTCTCAGATTGAGACCGGGGCTGATCTGTACTTCTCGGGTTGAGATCGGGGGCAGACCTGTACTTCTCGGTTAAGACCCGGGGCTGACCTGTACTTCTTGGGCTGAGACCGGGACTGACCTGTACCTACCTTACCTCTCGGGTTGAGATAGGGGCTGACATGTACCTCCCCGGTTGAGATCGGGGCTGAGTTGACGGCCCAATATTGAGATTGGGGTTGATTTGACTGTCCGATATTGAGACCGGGGTTGATTTGACGGCCCAATATTGAGACCGGAGTTGATTTGATGGCCCGATATTGAGATCGGGGTTGATTTGACGGCTCGGTATTGATACTGGGGTTGAGTTGATGGCCCGGTATTAAGATCAGGGGTTAAGTTGATGGCCCGGTATTGAGATTGGGGTTGATTTAACGGCCCGGTATTGAGACCTGGATTGAGTTGATGGCCCAGTATTGAGACCGAGTTTGAGTTGATGGCCCGATATTGAGATCGGGTTTGATTTAGAAAGACAGTCTTGCCCTCGTACAGTGTTAGGAACAGGGAAATAAAATTTTGAGTGTTTACAGATGCCCCTCTTTATCATGTTCATGCAATGTAATGAAATGAACAGGAATAAAGATTAGTAGACATGGGAAATTCAAATGCAAAGGGGAGGAAATGCATGATAGGGTATGTCATGAATGTCTGATACCTTCAAGGGGGTAGGGTTATCACAGATTGATAACGTTAGTTTCTACTGGGGATAACGTTATTCATGATATCCTTTGGGGCAGCACTGTCACACGATTACTGGTAGGATAACCACTGACAAGTTATCAGAGTTAGTCTGTCACAGATTGTTCTCATCTCGTTTTGCTGGGGATGACGTTATTCGTGATGAACCTGCTAACTCTGATGAAGATGATATTATTGATGCTACCTTGGTTTGAGACCAATGGTTTTCCATGTCTGTCAAGACCCTTCACAAGGAATATTTTCCTTCCCGGCTGATGTCATCGTATCTTTCTGCCAGTTTTTCCCTGGGGATATATCTCAGTTATCGAGTACCTCAGCGTGTGCTTCCGATGCCTATCTTGATGATAATTTACACCGGTAGTTTGCAATAGGAGTGTTGAATCACCAATCCATCTCGGTGCTCCCTCTGAAGATGTGTATACCATGTTAGTTCCCAGTAGGTGTTGGGTTTGTACGAAATCACGACGCAATCAAATTGCAAAAATTAGCGGAAGCATGGTATATCAGAGTTTAAAAAATTTCTAAAAAACCATTACCCGGATCATCCTTTATGCAAATTATTAATTTAAAACGATAAATAAGAAGTTATGGAATCATACCCTTGTAGAACGAAGCTTCCACAGGTACTAGTTCAACTCCTTGTTCTTCGTGATCTCCTTGAATTTCCGGGTTAGATTCCTTTCTTTGATCAACGTTAGCCACCCAAGTGTTTGGCCTCTAGAGGTGATCCACCAAGGAAGAGAAATTATCAAGAAGGAGGGTGTTTGGCTTAACCTTAGTTTTCTATCCTCTATAGAAAGGAGTACTCTCCAACAATTGGAATTGCATCAAATCAATATCTATTATAAGACTTCTCTTATATAGACATTGGTCAACCCTTCTAATCCTATTAGACATGGGATTTCTTTTAATTAATTAAACTCCTTTAATTAATTTGTCTCCTAATCTTATTAGGAATAAATGAGAGTACTAAATATTAAATTAATTACTAAACTCCTTTAGAAATTAAAATAATAATAATTGTAATAATATTAATAAGACTCCTCTTATTAATTTATATTTAATATTTCCAAAATATTAAATAATAAACATTAAGCTATTTAATTTATTCTATCACCATAGATTAAATTAATTATACTTAATGCATTATTACGATTATGCCATTACCTTCTTAAATATTTATTCTTCTTTTTATGGTGTGACCCTTTAGGTTCTCCATATTAAACCGGTTGTGAATAAATCAATTAAAATAATTTTAATCTTATTTAAATAAATAAATTAAACTAATAATCTATTTAAATAAATAATATTTATTCTACAATAGGGATAAGTCTCCCTAGCGATCAACGACTTTCCAGATAATATAGATTTCAACATTAATCATAAAAGAACCTGTGAGTTAATAGTTACCATACAATTCAATCCTTCCACCATACAATGTCCCAATTAAATATAAGACATGGATTTACTGTCAAGTCTTATTTTATTTAATTATATGTATTTCGATTAGAAAATGCACAACTCCAAATAATGCAAATTAAAAACTCCTTTCTAATTTCATTTCACCTTGGCCAAGGATTCCTGGGTTGTCATTTAACGAATCACATGGGACATATCTCCTCTTTTACTAGAGGTGGTAGATTCTTTATTGATCATTCATTATCTCCATATGTAACTCATTATACCCAAGCATACCCTATATATGCCTTAAAAGGTCTTAAGGAATAAGTCAAAGTATAATTTGTTACATACAAGATACTATGATGATCTCAAGTCCAAGGATCACTTGTACTACTATCACATTAGGAATTCCTATTGACATGCGAGTAAAACTCCATTAGGTATTCCATAGCGAATCACGTTCAGTGAACTTATTCTCCAATAAGCACCTACATACTTGCTTTAGTGTCTCCACACAAATGATCATGAGATCAATCATCCTCATCCAATGAGCAAGCAACATATGTACCAATCTATCCGGATTTACTAATCCCCTTTTTAGTAATCCCACGATTGGGAACTATTTTAGTTTTAGAGCTTTCTAAGAATTTAGATCTCATTAGCATGATCATCATCATGATTCTAAAAGCATTGCTTAAAACTATGGGTTATTTACATATTATAAAAACAGCACCATGTAGATAATTAAATGCCTTTAATAAATGAATATTTTATTAATAAATAAATAAGATTGTTTACAAAGTACGTGCTTTATCATCATACATGATTGGCTTGTATGCACACTACTATCAATCTCCCACTTGCACTAAAGCCAATCGCCATGGTATCTCATACCCATCTTCTCTAAGTGACGATCAAACTGCTGTTGTGTTAAAGCTTTAGTTAATGGATCTGCAATGTTGTCTTGAGAGTCTACACTCTCCTCTTTCAATGATTTGTTTAATCAAAGTGCCGCAACACATGTTTAGATTCAAGATGAGACTTAGGAACTATTCCTAGTTCTGTAATGAACTTTTCATCTAAAACATCAACTTGCAGCTTCACTTACAGTTATATACTCTGCCTCTGTCACTGAATCAGCAACTGTTTGCTGCTTGGAACTCTTCCAACTCACTACGCCTCCGTTCAAGGTAAAAAACATACCCCGAAACAGATTTACTGTCATCTTGGTCCGTTTGAAAACTTGAGTCTGTGAAGCCCTCGAGTTTTAATTCAGACCCACCGTAGACAAGAAAAATATCTTTAGTCCTTCTCAAGTACTTTAGGATATTCTTCACTGCCTTCCAGTGCTCTTCTCCAGGATTCGACTGGTATCTGCTCGTTACACTAAGTGCATGAGCAACATCCGGTCTAGTACATATCATACCGTACATGATAGATCCTATTGCAGAAGCATAAGGGATCTTACTCATACGGTCTCTCTCCTCAGGTGTCTTTGGGGCCTGTTTCTTGGAGAGATATATTCCATGGCTCATCAGCATGAGACCTCTTTTGGAATCTTCCATGCTAAATCTCTTTAGCATTGCATCAATGTACGTTCCTTGGGATAAACCAAGCATCCTTTTAGATCTATCTCTATAGATCTTTATCCCCAAAATATAGGATGCTTCTCCCAAGTCCTTCATGGAGAAGTGTTTAGATAACCAGATTTTAATTGATTGTAGCATAGGAATGTCATTCCCTATCAGTAATATATCATCAACATATAATACAAGGAATGAAATTGCGCTCCCACTAACCTTCTTGTACACACATGGTTCATCGTCATTTTTGATAAAATCAAACTCTTTGATTGTCTCATCAAAACGAATGTTCCATCTACGAGAAGCTTGCTTCAATCCATAAATGGATCGTTGCAGCTTACAGACTTGATTTATTCCAACCTTTGAAACAAATTCCTCTGGCTGTGTCATATACACATCCTCCTCAAGTTTCCCATTGAGGAAGGCTGTTTTCACTTCCATCTGCCAGATCTCATAGTCGTTATAAGCTGCAATCGCAAGCAAAATCCAAATGGACTTGAGCATAGCTACTGGTGAAAAGGTTTCATCATAATCAACTCCTTGTATTTGTTTGAAACCTTTGCAACCAGTCGGGCCTTATAGGTCTCCACCTTGCCGTCCGCTCCAGTCTTTCTTTTAAAGACCCATTTACACCCAATAGGCTTAATGCCTTCAGGTGGTGAAACCAAGTCCATACTTTGTTTCATACATGGAGTCCATTTCGGATTTCATGGCTTCAAGCCATTTCCCTGAGTCTTTATTACTCATGGCCTGTTCGTAATTCAATGGATTATCATCATTCATGATGTGTACCTCATCGTCATCCTCTATAACGAATCCATACCTCTCAGGTATCTTCGGTACTCTCCCAGATTTACGAACAGGGTGTGGTATAGTAGGTTCTTCTACTTGGTCAGGTACCTGACTTTGATCCGTGGTAATTTGTGGTTCTTGAACTTCTTCAAGATATATCTTACTCCCACTGACCCCTTCATGGATAAACTTCTTTTCCAAGAAGGCAGCATGTTTCGCAACAAACACCTTTTGATCAGTTAGATGATAGCTACACTTTTCGGATTTAGTCTGTAGCTTATCATGTTCAAACTTTTTGACATAAGCTGGACAACCCCAAGTCTTAACATGCTTAAGATTTGGTTTCCTCCCCTTCCACATCTCATATGGAGTCTTTGGGACGGATTTGGTAGGTACCTTGTTAAGTAGGTATGCAGCCGTTTCTAGGGCATATCCCCAGAAGGAAATTGGAAGGTCGGTAAAACTCATCATGGATCGAACCATGTCTAACAGTGTTCGATTTCTCCTTTCAGATACTCCATTTAACTGTGGTGTACCTGGAGGAGTCCATTGTGAGATTATACCATTTTCTTTGAGACAATTGAGAAACTCACCGCTTAAGTATTCTCCGCCTCGATCTGATCGAAGTATCTTTATACTCTTGCCCGTTTGTTTCTCTACTTCACTTCTGAACTCTTTGAACTTTTCAAATGATTCTGACTTGTATTTCATTAAATACACATATCCAAATCTTGAGTGATCATCAGTGAAAGTAATAAAATAAGAATACCCACCCCGTGCACTTGTTGTCATAGGCCCACAAACGTCTGTGTGAATCAATGCCAACAACTCTGTAACTCTTTCTCCTCTTCCACTAAAAGGAGATTTAGTCATTTTACCCATGAGACAAGATTCACAAGTTGGATATGATTCATAATCGGATAGCTCGAGGAGCCCATCTTTATGCAACTTGGATAATCTTGTTTCATTGATATGACCGAGTCTACAGTGCCACATGTAGGTATAATTAATATCATCTCTTTTCCTTTTCTTAGTTTGTTCAATTTGAAATATATTTTCTTGTAAGTCAAGTGTATAAAGTCCATTTCGCAAATTTCCAATACCATATAAAACATCGTCTTTATAAATAGAACAACTATTGTTCTTTATAACAACGTTAAATCCTTCCATATCCAATACAGAAATTGAAATAATGTTTTTAATAATATTCGGAACATAATAACAATTATTAAGATAAATGGACTTGTCCGAAGGCATTGCTAAATAATAAGTTCCTACAGCTAATGCAGCAACCTTTGCTCCATTCCCCACTCGTAGGATCACCTCATCATTGTTCAGCTTTCTACTTCTGACCAGTCCCTGCACAGTATTACATATGTGAGAACCACAGCCGGTATCCAATACCCAAGTAGAATTATGACTTTCAGAAAAATTAATTTCAATCATAAACAAACCTTGATTGGAAGTCGAAGCTTCTCCAAGCTTCTTCTCTGCTAGATACTTCTTGCAGTTCCTTTTCCAATGTCCCGGCTTGTTGCAATGAAAGCACATTCCTTTAGCTGGTTCAGGTTTCTTTTGTTCCTTTTCTTTCCCCTTTCCCTTAGCCTTCTTGGATTTCTTCTTTTCAGAAGATACCTTAGGTCTCTTCCTTTTATTGGAAGAATCCACCATCAAGATATGGTTCTTCTTGGATGGGAAGTGACCTTCTGCAGTTTTCAGCATGTTAAGCAGCTCAGGCAAGCTGACATCTAGCTTATTCATGTGAAAATTAACCACAAACTGCGAGAAGGTCTCAGGGAGTGACTGCAAGACCAAGTCTTGACTCAACTCCCCATCCATGACGAACCCAAGCTGTCCAAGGCGTTCAATCAAATTGATCACTTTCAGGACATGAGTCTCGACAGCAGTACCCTCGGTCATCCGAGATCGGAAGAGCTCCTTAGATATCTCATATCTAGCAGTCCTACTCTGTTCACCATACAACTCCTTGAGGTGAAGCAGTATAGCAGGAGCATCCATTTTTTCGTGCTGACGCTGAAGCTCGTTATTCATGGATGCGAGCATGATGCATTGAGCCACAGATGCATCATCTTGCCACTTATTGAAAGTGACAATCTCTTCCTCAGAGGCTGTTTCTGAAACAAATTCAGGGACAGTTGAATTTAGGACATAAGAAATCTTTTCAGCAGTGAGAACAATTCTCAGATTTCTTAGCCAGTCCTCATAATTCGGCCCGGTAAGCTTGTTTGCATCAAGTATGCTTCGTAGTGAGATTAGTGATTTAGACATTTTTAAAATTCTGCATGTGAAAAATAACATTTTAGCAAACATTCATTTTATTAATTTTGCATACCAAAATAAATTTAGGTCTTTATTTTAAATTGGTATCTCCCACTATTTTTATCAAACTATATTACCCTCACTTATATAGTTCGGCAACATCTAATTAAAGATTTGCTAGTGAGAATAAGGATCCCATTTCAAATGTATATAACCTTGTGGATAGCACAACAAGCGATATACAAATAAATAGGTAGACAACTCTTGTCAATTACAACACTATATAACTCCTTTTATTTTGCCTCTTAAATCATAATGGTCAAGTGTGTGCACATCCGAACTAAAATGATTTAAGTTAAGTCCAGCCTAGCACTTCCATAAATTCAAAAAAGAAAAATGTTCGTCCTTGTGGATAGCACAACAAGACTAGATCGTTCAATTTTCTTGATAAGCATCAAATGTGATTAATTAACATCTTAAATACGCAATACTCGCCTTGTGGATAGCACAACAAGCTCATATTAAATATTTAATACTCTATTAATTTATCATGCTAGAAGGCGACGTTCGATATTCCAAATATCATTTGAACGCTTCGGACTTAATATTATTTCTTTGAGGGGTTTGTTATTATTTGTCTCATCTTGTTTAGCGCGCATGCACATATATATATAAAATACGCGTCATTTTATTAAACATGCGAAGCATGTTTGCATAAAATATAATATATATAATATTTAGCATGCAATATAGAATACTATATTCTACCCGGATTGATTATGAACTTTTATTCTAGTTTGGTTCACTAGAGCCACCAAGTGAACCAAAAGGTCAAACCTAGGAGTGCAAGAATTTAAATTTAAATATAACTATTACATTTAAATCCGGGCTCCATACAAACGGGTCTTCACGCGCTCCTTGCTCCTTGGTCTCCAATTTCTTCAAGATAATTCTAACTATTCTTATTACATTAAACTATTTAATTTAAATAGAAACCTTGATCAACTGTCAAGGGGAAGTACATAGGAGCGAGATAGAATTTTACATCAAGAAAAAAAAATTAGAGAAGACGAGGTACGCAGACCCCATTTAATAAAACCCATTCATTCAAGCATTCAACTAAAATAAAATCCAATCACATTGGTCAAATAGTCCATAATCAATCCCCATTTTTTTTCATACATATCACCATATATATCAATAAATAAATATTCATCTCATGAATTAAAACATTCCATATATATATGAGTATCATTTAATGGGCAATTTTAAATTGCATGAAATCCAATTTCAAGATTAAAATAAACTCTTTATTTTAATTATAAAATTATTTAGAATATAATATATAAATATATCATATTTATTTTTTTAAAAAAAGTCACCTTCTTTTATTAAAAGAGTCCTGCAGGTTTATTAAAAAAGTCCTTTCCTGATGGGTCACCTTCTTTTTGGAGTAAGAAAGAGAAAACACCTTTTCTTTGCAGAATTCAAGATTAGCACCAAAAAAAAAAAAATTGTGATTCGTCCCAAAAAAAGTCTTTTTTTTTTCTTAAAAAATATAATTTTATACAATAAAATTATGCCCAATAAATTATTTTAAATACATACCCATATGTATATGAAATCAAAAAAAAAATTAATAATTGCATAAAGATTTGGCTCTGATACCACTGTTGGGTTTGTACGAAATCACGACGCAATCAAATTGCAAAAATTAGCGGAAGCATGGTATATCAGAGTTTAAAAAATTTCTACAAAACCATTACCCGGATCATCCTTTATGCAAATTATTAATTTAAAACGATAAATAAGAAGTTATGGAATCATACCCTTGTAGAACGAAGCTTCCACAGGTACTAGTTCAACTCCTTGTTCTTCGTGATCTCCTTGAATTTCCGGGTTAGATTCCTTTCTTTGATCAACGTTAGCCACCCAAGTGTTTGGCCTCTAGAGGTGATCCACCAAGGAAGAGAAATTATCAAGAAGGAGGGTGTTTGGCTTAACCTTAGTTTTCTATCCTCTATAGAAAAGGAGTACTCTCCAACAATTGGAATTGCATCAAATCAATATCTATTATAAGACTTCTCTTATATAGACATTGGTCAACCCTTCTAATCCTATTAGACATGGGATTTCTTTTAATTAATTAAACTCCTTTAATTAATTTGTCTCCTAATCTTATTAGGAATAAATGAGAGTACTAAATATTAAATTAATTACTAAACTCCTTTAGAAATTAAAATAATAATAATTATAATAATATTAATAAGACTCCTCTTATTAATTTATATTTAATATTTCCAAAATATTAAATAATAAATATTAAGCTATTTAATTTATTCTATCACCATAGATTAAATTAATTATACTTAATGCATTATTACGATTATGCCATTACCTTCTTAAATATTTATTCTTCTTTTTATGGTGTGACCCTTTAGGTTCTCCATATTAAACCGGTTGTGAATAAATCAATTAAAACAATTTTAATCTTATTTAAATAAATAAATTAAACTAATAATCTATTTAAATAAATAATATTTATTCTACAATAGGGATAAGCCTCCATAGCGATCAACGACTTTCCAGATAATATAGATTTCAACATTAATCATAAAAGAACCTGTGAGTTAATAGTTACCATACAATTCAATCCTTCCACCATACAATGTCCCAATTAAATATAAGACATGGATTTACTGTCAAGTCTTATTTTATTTAATTATATGTATTTCGATTAGAAAATGCACAACTCCAAATAATGCAAATTAAAAACTCCTTTCTAATTTCATTTCACCTTGGCCAAGGATTCCTGGGTTGTCATTTAACGAATCACATGGGACATATCTCCTCTTTTACTAGAGGTGGTAGATTCTTTATTGATCATTCATTATCTCCATATGTAACTCATTATACCCAAGCATACCCTATATATGCCTTAAAAGGTCTTAAGGAATAAGTCAAAGTATAATTTGTTACATACAAGATACTATGATGATCTCAAGTCCAAGGATCACTTGTACTACTATCACATTAGGAATTCCTATTGACATGCGAGTAAAACTCCATTAGGTATTCCATAGCGAATCACGTTCAGTGAACTTATTCTCCAATAAGCACCTACATACTTGCTTTAGTGTCTCCACACAAATGATCATGAGATCAATCATCCTCATCCAATGAGCAAGCAACATATGTACCAATCTATCCGGATTTACTAATCCCCTTTTTAGTAATCCCACGATTGGGAACTATTTTAGTTTTAGAGCTTTCTAAGAATTTAGATCTCATTAGCATGATCATCATCATGATTCTAAAAGCATTGCTTAAAACTATGGGTTATTTACATATTATAAAAACAGCACCATGTAGATAATTAAATGCCTTTAATAAATGAATATTTTATTAATAAATAAATAAGATTGTTTACAAAGTACGTGCTTTATCATCATACATGATTGGCTTGTATGCACACTACTATCAGTAGGCACACAATAGATATAGAAGGGGGGGTTGAATAGATCCTTTTTGATTTCAAATACTTTTGCAGTTTATTTTGTATTGCTAATGAATTAGCATATGACAAACACAAGAATTTTTTCAAGCATAGCAGAATAAGTAAAAGATCCCTTTCATTGATATTCATAAACATTCATACATTGTTAATGGAGTTAGTTTAGTTGTAAGTAGTTAATACATACATAGCAGTTATAGCAGTTAGGTACATAATGTAAATGACATAAAGTAAATGACAGAATGTAAAAGACACAAGGGGTTTTAAGTGGTTCAAAGACTCAAGCTCCTAATCCACTCTTCTGCTTCTCTAGTAGGAAATCCACTAAAGAAAGGGAAGCACCCTGAATCACTAAGATTCCTTCAAGGCCAGTAGCCTTGGAACTTCAGTTCACTAAGAACTCTTCAAGCCCAGCAGGCTTGGAACTCCTCTAGTTCACTAAGAACTCTTCAAGGCCAACAGCCTTGGAACTCCAGTTCTCTACGAACTCTTCAAGCCCAGCAGGCTTGGAACTTCATTTAGTCCCTCCGGACAAGGACCCCTCAGGCCCTGGCTACTTGTTGTTGTTTGTGCCTTGCTGCTAAGATATCTTGAAGCTTTATCATCTCAGGTACTTAGCAGCTTGGCATGGTCCTCTTTGCATTCTGTGTAAAGTCTGGACCACTTCTTCTTTGGTGAAGCTGAGCTTCTTTTTGTTCTGCTCATCTTCATCTGATGTCAGCTGTGAACCATCATCATTCGGGTTTGCTAAGGCTTGACATTGCTAGTCCATTTCTTCTGGTCCTTAGCATTCCCTGAACCCTTCTTGAATGATATGCAGACATGGTTCTGCATCTTTTCCTTTTCAACTTCTGGTTCTTCATGATGATCCGTAGTGTGGCTCTTAGGATCTTCTTTCTACTCAGCCACCTTTTTAAATGCTATCTTCATGGCCTTCTCTGCTCTCAGCTTAGCTGCCATCTTTAATAGCATCCTTATCGTTGTTGAGTGAAGCTTTAGTCTATTTCAGTCCTTCTTCAAATCTGCTTCACTTCCACTTTCGTAGTCTCACTGCCACTAAGACTTGTTCTGTTCAGCTCTGGTGGAACTCGTAGAGTCAACAATATAGCATTCCAATAACTCAACGATTCTGCAACTCAGCAACCCTTGATCTTTGAAGCGTCATTTGTTTAATACCCTTCCATGATCTTCCTGTTGGAAAATAGCTGTTGGAAGCTTTTTGAATTGCTTCACAGATCTCGAGTTATTTGGTGCAGACTGCTGATGTGACGTGACAGCTCCTTTTTAACTTTATTGACACAGCAGTCTGCTAGTTCACCTACCACCTCAGAGATGTCACCTTTTCGTGTCAGGCTGGTTGTCACCTTTATTTCTCCTTTCTGATTCCTTGATTTGAATCTCTAGGAGTTGTCCTTCTGCATCGATGCTCCCAATCAGCAACGTTCGAATATTAATCTTCAGATTAAACCGTTGCCAATGCTTCAATCTTCAGATGACTGAACTCTACGATTCTGATGCAGATGTTCTTGGACCTTGATCGTAGTGTGTCTTATTGGATGTTGCTCATAGACTGGTTAGAGACAACACTACGATTATGAAGAGTGTTCTTTGGGTTTGCAATGTAGAACACCTCTTCCTTCACTTGTGCAGTGCTTCAACACTTCTGCTTGTCTTGACTGATCTCTGGAACTGATAGCTTGACTTATTGCTCTGGCCTCTTTTGAATAGCAAGACACATCAGATTTGTGGCATGCCCAACTCTCTTTCTCCTTATGAACTCCCGTTCACCTATCATCAATGGTCTGACCCATGCTTAATCACTTTCGCCTTATTTTTCATAAGCTGGCCAGTATCTCTGTGTAAACTGCATCAGTTCCAGCTTTGTTTGGCAAACACTACGATCCTGGTTAATCCCAAGATCGTTGTCTTCTGTTCTCTTGACAGCTACAGCACTTGCTGACTTTCTTTAGTTAGTCACTATATCTGAAGTCTTATTCTGATTTGCTTGTGGAAGAATTCATCTTAAATGGCTTCACAACTCAATCAGGATGTTGATTGAGTTGGTGCTTAGATCTTCTGTTTGCTTGCATGCCATTCGTTGAGTGCTCTCTGGTTTCCTTCAGGTGGAATGTATCTTTGCAGCTTAGACTAGAGGCTTCATCTTTGGATTCTTTGGGAGTGCTCATCTGTTGAGAATCGTGTTGACACTACGATTCTTCCTTGGCGTTGTGAGCACCTTTGTTGAAGCCTTAGTTCTGCAGACTATGATTGAGCTTTGGTTTTGCAGACACTAGGACTTTGAGATCAGACCTTGACAGACTACGATTTCTGCCTTCATGCTTGCTGTCCTCATCTGATCTGGCTCGACTACGATCTCTTCCTCTTATATGATCAGTAGACTCCACTACCTCAAGTGTGGCCTACGATTCTTGACTTAGCTTTGGTAGGCGCTCAGTCGGTTCTTAGACAGGCTGTCTCTACGATTCTAAACATGACTTCCTCAGCAGACTACGGCTCTGAGAAAGTTCTTCTCGACACACTTCGATCCTGCCTCGTCTCTCCTGGCAGACTACGAACTCCGAGATCTACTATCCTTGCAGACTACGATTCTGCCTTGATAGTTCTCGATTCTTCCTTATTTCTCCTGGCAGACTACGATGGCTGGTGCAGTGCTCAATGATCAGAAATGCCTATCTATTATATTGTATAAGATCAACCTAATAAGTTTGATCTTTCTATTTATAGTTCTTGTACATCATTTCTTTTGAAGAACTTTACAAAGCTATTTTGTTTATGTAGGATCAACCTAACACATTTGATAAATTCATTCTAAGTCCTTGTACATATATTTCTATTATCTGTCAAAGGACTTTACAGCTTTCATTAATGCAAGTATACTTGCATATTCATTCATTTGTATCATAATCAAATCTTATATAAATAGGAATAACATTCTCATGTATATTCCTAACAATCTCCCCCTATTTGATTATGACAAAAATAATCAGTGCATATGCATGAGATGAATGAATCTTATATACAGTGAGCAGCTGTATTTCTAAAATAGATAACCATGAATGTCATTGATGATAATATGAAATTACATAAGCCATGACACTCTACATCTTGATCCAGAACATATTTAACTAGATAGAGATGTACCTTTTCTGCTCCATGTATGTCTCCAGGATATCTGTTGATCAGCTACCCAGCTACTCATCTTTCTTTCTTCTTTTTCTTCTTTCCTCTACTCCCCCTCAGATGCATGCTTCATTTCTTCATCTTGCTCTAGCTCTGGTTCGGTTGCATGCTCTTCTACTTTGTCTGGCTCCCCCTCAAATTTTGTCTTTATATGGTCATCATCTTTTAGCTCCCCCTCAGATGATGACTCTGATTCTGCTGCTGCTTTCTTCTTCTTCTTCTCCTCCTTTGCCTTTCTGCTCTTGGTCTTCTTTTCTTCCTTCATTCTTCTCTCTTTACTCTTCCTTGTAAACCTCTTTCTATATCTCTTTTTCTCCCCCTTTTTATCATTAATCACTTGAGAAAGCTGCTCCACGTTTGACATAAGCTGCTCCATCAGGTAAGATGAGTTAGCAACCTTAATCTTGAGTTCTTGTTGACTGAGCTCAAGTTGTAGGGAGAGAGACTGATTCAGGTTGTTAATCTTGTTAGAGAGAGATAGGATTTTGTCTTCACTGGCCTTCTTAGCTCGTAGAGCTTTTTCCTTTTGATCACTCATAGTCTTCAGAAATATTTGAACTCTCAGTTGAAGCTTGAGAGATATGTCTGAGAGTATGTCTTAAAGCCTTTTGGATAGCTCATTGTCTTCTCCTGTTGACATGTCCTTGACTTCTGCACCAATGAGAGAGATTTCCTCAATCAATTCTTCTGAGTTCTTCTGAAGCTCTTGCTCTTGAAGAGATCTAGCATCATGTTGTTCATCCTCTTTCTGAGCAGCTGGTTAATCAGCCTTCTGTTGAGCATCAGGTTGGACTCTACGATTCTCACTCTTAGATAGGCCCTCAAATGTAGTGAGGATCTTATAAATCATTGAGTTCTATACTACTTGGGCAGAATACAGCTTCTCAAATTCAGCATGATCATCTTCATTGGTAGAGTGAGGGAACTTTACGATCATAGTCTTTGGTATGATCCTTTTTCCATAAGAGTCTGCTCGACATTCGTAGGGAATGTAATAATTTCCAGCATGTCGATAGACCTTAAAATGAGATTGGTCTTTGATTAGCAGAGTTGCAAACTTCTTCACCCTTGAAAATTCTGTGCCACCAGCTCTAGGTTGGGGAGGTGAGAGAAGCACCATGAGAAATAGATGTTGTCTCCTATGAGGGATGCCTTTACCCATGGCATATGAGGATGAAACCATCTTATCGCATGATCCTTGATTTTAGTATCATATATCAAGGTTGAAGTGTCTAGCTTTATAGTTTCATGATTGTTGAGTAAATGTGCTGCAGTCATTTTCACCACATTCAGCCTTCCATTTCCATGGTTAATCCATTTCTCTGGAAGTACATCTAGTGGTTCTTCATCAACTTCTACCACTATTCTTCTCTTGCGTTGAACATGATAAGGGATGTGAAAATCTTCTGGCACGTCATCCGCAGGACTGGAGTCTCCTTTACTTTCTTCATGATCTGAGCTGGAGTCATACTAGTGTAGACTTCCATCAACTGACTCATCAGTTTGTTCAGGCATTTGATCATTAGCTTCATCATCATCAGCAGAGCTTGCCTTTGCAGACTCACTATCCTCTTCTAGCTCTGCAGTCTTCAGCCTTTTGCTGCTATTCTTTGCAGACATCTTCATTTTTCTTCCCTTAGTAACTTCTTCCTTTGATACAGTCTCATCACTGAGTTCAATGAAAGCTGTAGATGATTCTCCTTTCTTTCCTAGAATAGCTCGAGCACGCAATCTGTTGCTCTTCCTTCTTTTTGGGGATTCAGCTACAGAAGATTCAGATCTCTCTTTATCTTCAGTCTTTGAAGTCTCTGATTCATCAGACAGACTTCCTTGAGGTTCAACAGTAGGAGGGGAATATGTTTCTTCTTCAGACTCTACGTCTCTTGGACCATCAGATAGTCTCCTTGGTATTACAGCACTAGAAGATTTAACTATTTCAGAATTAGATTCTTCCTTGTCAGCAGAATGGCTACTCTGAGGATTAGCCATAGGACTTGCATATTCTTCTTCATCATCAGACTTGCTGCTTGGAGATTCATCATTGAAGCTCTCAGTTCCCATCTCATCTTCTGACTCTACGTTTTCTTCTTCAGTAGATATACTTCTTTGAGTAATTGGCTTTTACTTCTGCACCACTTTAGCTTTCTTCTTCGAGGGCTTTATAGACTTGGACTCTGGGATAATTACATCATCAGAGTATGACAGCTCTTCTTCTTTCATAGCATTTACCTTCCTCTTCTTCAAAGTATTCTTGATGCTGCTGCCATGTGTTATCAGCCTTTTGTTCTCCATTGGGTTCTTCTTCCAATTTGAAAATAGCATAGGGGTCATCACCTTATGGCTGTTTAGAACTACACCTTCATCATCCTTAATCTTATTCTTCAGCTTTTTCTTTAGAATGATACTCGAGAGCCTTCCATGGAAAACCTTTGTGAGCGGTTTCCCTGTTAACCTCTTCTTCTTCGCCTTGTCTAGCCATTTGGACATTAGGTCGAGCAGGATAGCTCTAAAATTGATTTGCTTCGTCAAAACTATTGCAGACATGATCTTCAACTGTTGATCACTCACAGTGTCATGTGTAGTGTCCTTGCATAATATGCAATTGCCTTATATCTCCGCAAGGAATTCAAACTCTTCAAGAAACTCCTTTTTCTTTATCTCCTTCAAACCAGGGTTTCTCTGGTATTGCATAATCTTCTTGGCTCCTTCAATGTTGACTTCATTAAGGCTTTTCAGACCTAGGTCAGGGAAACCTAAGCACTGATTAATGTCAGAAGACTTCAGCTTTAAATTTTGACCTTTGACCATGGAAGAAAGGGTTCCAGAATTCATGGTTGCGTTGGAGTGGAATTCTTTTACCAAGTCAACATATATTCGAGTGTTTAACTCAAGATATTCTGAGAATCCAGCCTTCTTCACCAGTTCAAGAATATCTCTGAACTTTTACAAAGATTTCTCGAATGTCCTTGTTCCGAGTTGAATGCCAGTGATTACTCGCCAATCTGTCATTTGAAGAGTTAGGTTTTTCTGAGTTTATGACTTTGTGAGGATCTTGTGATATGTTAGGAAATGATTCGAGATATGATGACTGTTGGAAAAGGTCTGGCTGTTTAGAGGTGTTTAGGTTTTGGCTTACGAGGGTGAGTGTATAGATTTGATAGGCTTGCAGCTTTTGATGAACTCTCTAAAATGAAACTGCCAATAATTTAAATTTCCCTCTTGTAACTGTTCCCTCCACATTTCTCAGTGGGACAGTTATAAGACGTTGATAGGTCACAATCTGTAACTTCTCCATCGTGTCAGTTAATCAGATTGACTTTTCTTCTGTTGACTATTGACTTCTTCAATCCGTGGAGTGACTTATGACTTAGCTTGGAACTCCACGATTTCCCAGACTGACCTACAACCTTCGCATCTTCTTTGAAGATCGTAGTCTGTGTTCATGCTTCAATAGACAACTTCTTCATTTAGATTCTAAGGGATTGGCAATTCTCATTTGCAGCTTGTATTCTTATGATGAGATGCTGCTTGCTTCAGCAGAGATTCTTGTGATGTAAATAATATTTGCACTTCTTCTGGATTAAGGTTGCTCAAGAAGGGCCAACCACTTTGACCAAGGCTAAGGGTTAGGTTTGTCCCTGAGGCGCTTATCAGATGAAGAGCTTTGGCATGGTCAGTACTGACATCACATTTAATCTCTCTGCTGGGGAGTTCATTTACCAACTCTTGATATTCAATGGCGTTGGTTTTGGTGTATACTGCAATCGTGGTGTCCTCCTACTCTTACACTACGATTAGATGTTTGATCGTAGGCACTCTACGATTTGAGGTGTGTGGTTGATATGGTTATCAGTAGCACATTTTGGGACGTTACTACTTGATTATGGATCTTCATTTGGTTCATCAGTCATAAAGTTTTGGGACTCTGTAACTGGAATATTTCTGTTTTGGGTTAGCTCCTGTTCTTTATGAACTAGACATAAGTGGTTTTGATAATCATGGTGTGGTCGACAGACATGCACCATGATTGACTTATTTTCTGAGCTTATCTCAGATCTTCTGGCAAGAATTCTACTTCTTCATTTTGCTCTTTGAGCTTCACCATCTCCATACCTTCATCTATTCTTCCACAATCTTTAACTTTTCTTTCACATCAGTAACACTTGGTTCTTGCTTTTCTTTCTCAGTATAGATTATAGTCTGATCAGATACAGTAGTTTGCTCTTTATGACCGATCATGTCCTGATCATCTTCCCCTTTGTCCTTTCTTCAGATTCAGCCCTGACAGTTGTTCAGGCTGGGAGATTGTTGTAGCTTTTCCATTCGCAGTAGTAATTAGTCTAAACTCTACGATTGGTAATAACTCCACAATCGTAGTGAGTGAGGACTTCTTTGTTGTGACTGCTTTTCTTCTTCTTCTGAAGTTCAACCCTACCTTCAGCTTCTCACTTGATCTTCCTGAGTCAATAAGTGACTATCTTTACTGCTTGGAAGATCTGAAGAATTTGCTTCATCAGTCATCTTTGACACCTTTAGTGCTGCTGCTTTTTGCAGATCACTGCTCCCCCATGGATGATGCTATCTTCTCAAGGAGGGATGAATTCTTCTTCTACTTCTTCATAAGTATAAGAGAGAAGCTTTGTATATCTCCTTCTGGATGGGATCATTATGATTGAATAGACTCTATTGGATCATAGAGAGATATCTTCAGTACTGATCACTCCATAATTATTGACAGAACTACGAACGTAGATTTCTTCATCTGACACCTGAGCAGGTGTTTTTAGCAGTTTTGTAGTCCTTCTTTAGTTTCTTCATTATATACTAAGGATGTATGACGAGTCATTTGAGACTATCAGTTTGTCAACATCTATCAGCCTTTCTTCAATTTGTCGCCCTTCCTCCTTCATCAGATACATGAACTTTGATGCTGAATGAAGGGACACTATGATTTTGATCATTTTTCTATAATCGTAGTGTGTTGGCTTACACAAGCTTACTTTAGTCTTAATCGTAGAGAGCACTGCTATTTTCTTTAAGCTCTTAGGTAGACTGCACACGTGGAGTTCTACTTCTATGACGCATCCTTCATGATCAATGCTTGATGATCCTTTGATGTGAACTTCTTTGATGTTCCCTCTGAGTTGATATGCTTTGTATGAATAAGCATGGAGGATTTCTTTCATCTTGTCATTAATAGCCTGCTTCCATATGGAGATCAGCAACCATGTGAGCTTCATTCATGTGGGCTCAGCAAGTCTTGACGAACAGGCTTTGGCATACGGTGATTTTATCAAGAACAATGCTGAAATGCCTTGAGCCTCCAGCTGGTTGAATCTTCATGACTGAAGCCATCTGCTTCAGCTTTCCTTAGTGTGGTCAGATAGACCAAGTACCTGCAGGTTTAGATAATTTCTATTTTTGTACTCAAGCTTGATTGGGTCCTGCTAGGTTAGTTTTTAAAATCCCTATTCCTCATATATTTTAATTTGCATCACATTTAACATCAACAATCATATTCATGAATGTGTCTGATTTAGATATGACATTTAAAAATGCATGATGATGAGTGTGTGTAAGATTAACCATTTTAATAAGACACTCTTTTTCTTTGATGGTTTCATCCTTTGCTTGGTTATGTTCACAGATTTTGAAGGTTCACAGAGTATGAATCAACTCTATTACTTATTTGTATCTGGTTGATTCATGGAGATGATCAGCTTCTAAGAATCTTCAAGATACTCATCTAGAACTGATCATACTATATGGATTATCAAAAACATAGAACATAGGTTTGTACATACATACCAACCCTTCAGCAAAGATTACTCCACTTAAGCTTAATTATCCTGATATGCTTATGACCTATTTTAGACTTCTTTCAAGATATTATCTTCAACCTAAAACTTTGATGGAGAGAAAGTTTGTTGACAGTTAAGTTTCCAACCTTAGTGTACTTTCTCTCTTCTCCTTTTTAGGAAGAGTATGGTCTCTTGATAGAATACTGTTATAGTGCACAAGGTGATGCAATTTGATGAACAATTAAGTATTAATGAGGAATCATACCTTTACACTATCAATCTCTTAACAGTCATTTTTCTTACTATAATGATGTTAGGCATTGATGTGCATATTTTTGCATTTAATGCTGGCATCCTGTTGCTCCATTTGACCTTAGATCAATCAGTCATAGTCTAGGGGATATAAGCTAGGAAAGTCTTGGCAACTTTATTTCTTTGATAACCTTGAACCTCAGGGTTCACATCTAACTGCTGGTTAGCCAAATACATATTGGAGAAATTCTTCTTTCTCCTTTGGATAAGCATTTCTTAGCATGCATGGCCTTTCATCTTTCAGAATGGTGGCGCTTGATTCTTTGCTATTGATGCCTCTTGACTTCCCATCTCTGATCTGCAGACTACAAGATTGACTTTGGACATGGATTGGTCTTGTTGCTATGGCACTTAAAAACATGGACCAATCTGAGCAGCTTCAGGTGTATATACACATTTACCTGTACACATTATTTCCAATGTGTGAGCTCATCTGCATTTATAAGTGACTTACTACTAAACTAAGTTTAGAACAATGTTTGTGCCTGGGATCAGACTTAAAGAGATTAGCTTTTGAATATAGCATGAGAACCTGCTCTGATACCAATAGTTAGTTCCCAGTAGGCACACAATAGATCTAGAAGGGGGGGTTGAATAGATCCTTTTTGATTTTAAATACTTTTCCAATTTATTTTGTATTGCTAATGAATTAGCATATGACAAACATAAGAATCTTTTCAAGCGCAGCGGAATAAGTAAAAGATCCCCTTCATTGATATTCATAAACATTCATACATTGTCCATGGAGTTAGTTTAGTTATAAGTAGTTAATACATACATAGTAGTTATAGCAGTTAGGTACATAATGTAAATGACATAAAGTAAATGACAGAATGTAAAAGACACAAGGGATTTTAAGTGGTTCAGAGACTCAAGCTCCTAATCCACTCTTCTGCTTCTCTAGTAGGAAATCCACTAAGGAAAGGGCAGCACCTTGAATCACTAAGATTCCTTCAAGGCCAGCAGCCTTGGAACTTCAGTTCACTAAGGACTCTTCAAGCCCAGCAGGCTTGGAACTCCTCTAGTTCACTAAGAACTCTTCAAGGCCAACAGCCTTGGAACTCTAGTTCTCTACGAACTCTTCAAACCCAGCAGGCTTGGAACTTTATTTAGTCCCTCCTGAAAAGGACCCCTCAGGCCCTGGTTACTTGTTGTTGATGATGTTGTTGTTGTTTGTGCCTTGCTTCTAAGATGTCTTGAAGCTTTATCATCTCAGGTACTTAGCAGCTTGGCATGGTCCTCTTTGCATTCTGCGTAAAGTCTGGACCACTTCTTCTTTAGTGCAGCTGAGCTTCTTTCTATTCAGCTCATCTTCATCTGATGTCAGCTGTGAACCATCACCATCCGGGTTTGATAAGGCTTGACATTGCTGGTCCATTTCTTCTGGTCCTTAGCATTCCTTGAACCCTTCTTGAATGATATGCAGACATGGTTCTGCATCTTTTCCTTTTCAGCTTCTTGTTCTTCATGATGATCCGTAGTGTAGCTCTTAGGATCTTCTTTCTGCTCAGCCACTTTTCTGAATGCTATCTTTATGGCCTTCTTGGCTCTCAGCTTAGCTTCCATCTTTAATGGCATCCTCATCGTTGTTGAGTGAAGCTTTAGTCTGTTTCAGTCCTTCTTCAAATCTGCTTCACTTCCACTTTCGTAGTCTCACTGCCACTGAGACATGTTCTATTCAGCTCTGTTGGAACTCGTAGAGTCAACAATATAGCATTCCAACAACTCAACGATTCTATAACTTAGCCCTTGATCTTTGAAGCTTCATCTGTTAAATACCCTTCCATGATCTTCCCGTTGGAAAATAGCCGTTGGAAGCTTTTTGAATTGCTTTGCAGATCTCAAGTTATTTTGTGTAAACTGCTAATGTGATATGACAGCTCCTTTATAACTTTACTGACACAACAGTCTGCTACTTCACCTACTGCCTCAGAGATGTTGTGACGCCCCCAAATTCCAGGACCGCCACTTGGTCTCTCGAATTCGGTTCATCACGTGCTCATGGTAATACATCACAATAATAATAATTAAATATCACACGATCACAGCGGAAAATCTATTCTAGAATAATTTACAATGATTTATTATAATTTTTCCCCCAAGTCTCGCAACCTACAGTACTTAATAGATTACATAATAATATCAGTTAACGACTTATTACATAATCTAACTTAAGCTTAAACATAATCAAATCCAGTCTTACTACATCATCTTCATACAATATTAATATATTTAAAACATAATAGACATAAGCTAGTTGGTAGCTTTGCCCTTGCCCTTATCAACGCCCGAAGGTTCACCATGCTCTGCCTTAACTGAAATGTTTTAGGGAAAGCAAGAATGAGCACAAATTGCCCAGCAAGTAATATACAATAAGGGTGAGTAATAAGATTCTCAATTCTCGAAAGGGTATAACAAGATTTGATAGTTCAAGAATAACAAGAATATCAACAGTTCTCAATATCAGTCGCTAAGGACAGGATAGTATCAATATGATTCAATAATAAGTCAATTCAAGATTTCAAATAATTGAATACTGAGTAGTCACTACGGACTATGAACTTCTACTAGAATTGACAGTAATAAACTGAAAATCCAACAAAAACAGGTACAACAGGTGATCAGCCTAAAGTACCCTTGTTATGCATAACAATCAACCATACTCAAGTGTGCACGTCGGTTCTCCGACAATTATATATTCCTTTCAAAGAAGGTTGTTCTTCTCAGTCAAATATAAGATCCCGCACCAATCAATTAGTTTGGGTTGCTTTTCAATAACATAAGTCTAGCCGAATCAAATGGCATAGACACTTTCACAATATTCAAGAACAATACTAAGTTCAACATGAATAATAGCTTTAATGAAATAAGAGTTCAAGTGTGCTAATTCGATTCAACCGATTAAATAGGAAACTAGTTCGCAATACACAAGATAGGATACTTGCATAGTAAAAGAGTATAAGTTAGGAAACTTTCACAATCATAGATTTTCTTGCATAAAGTAAATGCGTCGGTTAGCATACTTGCACTTTAAAAGAGTGTAAGTAAGAGAACTTGCCTTTAGCGTAGTTTATCCACGAAAAGCAATCAACACTTTCGAATTCCTATCGTAGTACAGTTACGTATATATATGATATTCATTAGTCATATAATTTAACTTCACATTTTCTCTTTGAATATACGATCAACACATAAGCTAAGTTTTACCTAGCTACACAGTTATATAGAATATAATTTCTATCCTTAACGTTCCTTCTTTAGAGTTTAAACGCATTCTCATATTATATAAGATCTCAACAATTAGCAAACATGCTTGCATATTATTAATATCACATAAGACCACAATCAATACTAAATATATTTCATTTTAGCAAGTTACGGCATCTCCTTAAGTTAACCGTCAAAATCGGGTTCAAGTAACATCATATAATATCGCGTAGCATGTATTCATATTTAAAGGATACTTTCATGCTTGTATAACTTTTCCAAATCCAATCGTACATGGTATAGGTTCTTAAGTTAATACTTAAAGCCATTCAAGGACACGAACTCATATGGTCTAACATGATTGCTTTTAAACACATAAGATATTCATATAACTTGTATTAGTCATGCTCATGAGTACTCGTATTGCATATATGTAGCTAGCATTGTTATTATCTTGATACATGCTTTGTTCATGCTAAACTTTAATCACGGCAACTAATCATGGTATATATACATGCATGACATATGAATGAGTCTAAGAGTACTATCACATGTGTCCATAAATGTCAAATTCTAATTCTCGTCATAACATACCAACGTTCACGTTCAAAGCTTATACTTTGTTAGTATAGTTCATTAATAAGGTCTATCATGTTCATGCTTCCTTATGAAACCTATATATGTAAGTTAACATGCTTTTCATGTATTTCAAGGCCCTATAAACATGCTCGAAAAGTCAGAATGTATACATGCTTCATATATGTTAACGTCGTTTATGAAACTTTAAATTCGTTTCCAAACTATGTGTCGTTTGGTTAACCATGCATGCTAATATACTAAAACATGCTTACATTGCCTCATTAGGTTTATATATATGTATTAATCATGCTCCCATGCTTGTTTAAACAAAAATCAAACAATTGGTACATAACAGTTTTGTTGCAGAATGCAGAAAACTGAACACAGAGGCTGGCGCTGCGGCGCGGCAACAGTAGCTTAATACTGGCGCTGCGGAGCGAGTGGCGCTACATGCGGTGCTGCGGCGCGGGCTGCGGCGCGTGTGGCGCTGCGGCGCGGGCTGCGGCGCTGCGGCGTCGAGGCAGTTTTCTGCGGTTCAGACTGCAGCGAAAACCGACCCAAAACCTCCCATTTCATCGATTTCAATATACCCAGATATTAGACTTGTTTAACTTACTAACACATACATATATGCTTATATAACAGTCAACAGCAATTATCAATTCCCAATTTCATGAACTCTAACTAATTTACGAATTTCATGTATTTACAGAAATTAAAGAGGAACAATGGAAATGAAAGACTATTCAGTGGTTCCATCATGTGTGTATGTTCATATAACAACAATATAAGGGTTCTACAAACCAATCATGAACCAATTTGGCATAATCAAGAATTTCAACAAAACTCAGAGAACAACAATGGAGTTCTTTTGACAGAAAATGAAAATGAAGACACGAAGAGGATTTATACCTCTGTTATGGAGTAAGCTTGCTGATGCTACTATAGAAATTCCTTCTGAACTAAATAGACAATCACAGTATACTCTCTTCTCTTAGAAATATTTCAGCAATGAAATGAAGGTGCAGGGAGTTCCTTTATATAGAAGAATGAATACACAGTCCAAGCTTCTAACTCCCAAATCAAACTAACGGATTGTCAAATTGCATGAAGGTTATAGAATGGTAGGTATTTAGTTGTTAGAATCCATCATTAAAACCACTCCCTTGCTCATCATTGCTACAAGGCTATGGAAATTTACTGAGTTTAAGGAGAAGCAATAGGCTTAGGCCATAATGGCTGTGCACGTGAATGAGGGAAAGGAGAGTGACTATTATATTGGGACAAGCCAAGCAAATCTCAGCATTCTTACAAATGGACTATATGCTACACTTATGTTATATATTATATGTACTCTTAGGTTATAATTACAATGTTCTCCCCATAATGTAATAAATGCAATTTGAATACATATAATCTATGTACATTTTATCTTATCGATATAATACAATCGGATACTACCACATTACATTATATCATATATTATTAAATTGTATTACTCAACAATTATTTATAATAGATCCATGATACATTATTTTAATGTATATCCACACATCATTTGTCACCTACACATATCATAACATATAGTTACTATACATTTAATTCGCATGCTTGCACATATAATTTCTCATCTTATAAATTGAATATTAATTAATAATATACACATATCCTACATCAATCAATATAATTGTTAACCTCCATAACAATTTAATTAACCTTTATATGATTAACTATCACTTTGATATAAATCTTATTATATTTATAAACACGTTGCTCATTATTATTATGTTTCTTGCAATAATAATAATCACATATTATTAATCAATCCTCATTAGTATTTTATAACAGTTAATTAATATTCTTCGATTAACAATTAATATAGATTAATTGTTCGCTTAAATTAATATAATCATTCTTATATTACGTCACTGTGCCACACAAGGCAATCAACGAGTTTATCACAAACTCCACCAATTTCTCAATTATTATAATTATTCAATTATATATAATTGAATTAATTCATCTCATAACACAAAATCATTTATATTCAAATAAATTCTCATTTCCATTAATATATTTATTTAATAATATATGGAAATTCTCGGGTATTACAGATGTCACCTTTCCGTGTCAGGCTGATAGTCACCTTTATTTCTCCTTTCTGATTCCTTGATTTGAATCTATAGGAGTTGTCCTTCTGCATCGATGCTCTCAATCAGCAACATTTGAATATCAATCTTCAGATTAAACCGTTGCCAATGCTTCAATCTTCAGATGACCGAACTCTACGATTCTGATGCAGATGTTCTTGGACCTTGATCGTAGTGTGTCTTGTTTAATGTTTCTCACAGACTGGTTAGAGACAACACTACGATTATAAAGAGTGTTCTTTGGGTATGCAACGTAGAATACCTCTTCCTTCACTTGTGCAATGCTTCAACACTTCTACTTGCCTTAACTGATCTCAGGAACTGATATCTTGACTTATTGCTCTGGCCTCTTCTGAATAGCAAGACACATCATATTTGTGGCATCCCCAGCTCTCTTTCTCCTTGTGATCTCCCGTTCACCTATCATCAATGGTCTGACCCATGCTTAATCACTTTCGCCTTGTTCTTCATAAGCTGTCCAGTATCTCTGTGTAAACTGCATCAGTTCCTGCTTTGTTTGGCAAACACTACGATCCTGGTTAATCCCAAGATCGTTGTCTTCTGTTCTCTTGACAGCTACTGCACTTGCTGACTTTCTTTAGTCAGTCACTATATCTGAAGTCTTCTTCTGATTTTCTTGTGGAAGACTTCATCTTGAATGGCTTCACAACTCAATCAGGATGTTGATTGAGTTGGTGCTTAGATCTTCTGTTTGCTTGCATGCCATTCGTTGAGTGCTCTCTGGTTTCCTTCAGGTGGAATGTATCTTTGCAGCTCAGACCAAAGGCTTCATCTTTGGATTTTTTGGGAGTGCTCATCTATTGAGAATCGTGTTGACACTACGATTCTTCCTTGGCGTTGTGAGCTACTTTGTTGAAGCCTTAGTTATGCAGACTACGATTGAGCTTTGATTCCATAGACACTACGACTTTGAGATCAGACCTTGACAGACTACGATTTCTGCCTTCATGCTTGTTGTCCTTGTCTGATCTGGCTCCACTACGATCTCTGCCTCTGATATGATCAGTAGACTCCACTACCTCAAGTGTGGCCTAGGATTCTTGACTTAGCTTTGGTAGGCGCTCAGTCGGCTCTTAGACAGGCTATCTCTACGATTCTGAACTTGACTTCCTCAGCTGACTACGGCTCTGAGAAAGTTCTTCTCGACACACTACGATCCTGCCTCGTTTCTGGCAGACTACGAACTCTGAGATCTACTATCCTTGCAGACTACGACTCTTCCTTGATAGTTCTCGAGTCTTCCTTGTATCTCCTGGTAGACTACGATGGCTGGTGCAGTGCTCGATGATCAGACATGCCTATCTATTACATTGTATAAGATCAACCTAACAAGTTTGATCTTTCTATTTCTAGTCCTTGTACATCACTTCTTTTGAAGGACTTTTCAAAGCTGTTTTGTTTATGTAGGATCAACCTAACACTTTGATCAATTCATTCTAAGTCCTTGTACATATATTCCTATTATCTATCAAAGGACTTTACAGCTTTCATTAATGCAAGTATACTTGCATATTCATTCATTTGTATCATAATCAAATCTTATATAAATAGGAATAACATTCTCATGTATATTCCGAACATAACAGATTCCATCATCGGGGATGGATTATTATATTTCTTCCATCATTGGATCACTTCTGATGCTTCGCGGGGTTGTGCCAACGGCTGAGATGTCGTTGGGGTTGAGTCAACGGCTGAACTGTCACCGGTCTATACCCGACGCTTCGTTGGGGTTATGCCAACTACTAAACTATCATCGGTCTGTACTCAATGCTTCGATGGGTTGTGCCAACGGATGAACTGTCATCAGTCTACACCCGACGCTTAGCTGGGGTTGTGCCAACGGCTGAACTGTCACCGGTTTGTACCCGCCGCTTTCGAAAGTGGCAGTTTTCGGCAGTTTTGCATAATTTTTTTTCAGTTTTTGGGCATTATTCATCTTTGATCCCCATTCATTGTTTCGGGATGAATACCAAGGGTTTTCAGGGAGTTCCCCTTTCTGTCAGGATTACGTTGCTTAAACACAGGATTTCAGGACAAACCGCTCAAATGCGTAGCGATTTTTTCTCAGATTTGACTTTTCAGCCCATATAAACTCCGTTTCAACTCAAACCAAACCGAGCCAGAGGGAGCAGGGCCCAACTTGGGGAGCCGCAGGTAGAGGTGCGGCAGCCGCAGGTGGGCCCGGTTCTACTTGCGGCTTTATATTGGTTGCAGGAGTTCATTTGAAATCAGTTTCATTTCAAGTTTCAAACAGAATTCGATTTTCTTTTTTAGATATACGGAGTTCGGGAAACCTTTTTCAAATTTCATCAGATTCCACGCATTCAACGCATCGCAGGTAACATTTTACATCCTTCTTTTGCAAGTTTTGACTGTTAAAAGCATGTAAACCACGTAGGGTGCTTTCAGATGCAATGTATAAAAAATGCATGCCTATATGACCTGCTAAAAGTTTTTTGACTTCATATGCATGCATATTTTACTATTATGCACGTTTTGACGTAAGAAAATTCTAATTCTGAGATAGTCATTTTTTGCTTTTTTGATCAGTTTACTCATCCTTTTTAAGGCCCAGTGAGCCTGGATTTTCAACTAAAAATGTCCATCGTAATTTGGCTACCATGTGAAGTTTATTTTTGATTTTTTTTCATAAATATGAATTGTTTCTATTTTTAGGAAGGTGTGCTACTGAATGGCCGCCTAGACATGCCTGTGTGCATGCGGACAGTCCATTTTACAAAGAAGACTCTGGCGAATTTTTTTCAAAAGCCTAAGCATTAAATAAATATTCAGTTTTGACTTTATTGGGGATTTTTGACTGACCCATGCATTTTTTTATTATTTAACTTTAGAAAAAACATACAGTTTTTACTCTACTGGGGATTTTTCATTGACCCATGCATGTTTTAGGACTTAGAAATGCATCAAGTACTGATTTAAATTAATAAGCCACAGGTTTTAGGCTTATCGCACCCTTTCTGAGGTGATTTGGAGACGTTGTCCAGATAATGGACCGAGACAGACCCGGCAGTGCTAGTAGGGTAGTTTCGGAAGTTAGACGGAGGCGAGCTTCTGATGTTCCTCAGCCATGTCCAGCTCGGCCACCTCGCAGATTAGTAAAGTCGGTGATTCATCCAGCCCAGGACGAGTAGCTGATTGATATTGATGATGAGCAAGCTCCTTTTGTTGCTCCTGCCCCTGCTCAGGTCCTATGTGCAGAGCTTCCGGGCATCGTTGTGCAGATCCAGGAGTTGTTGGGAGACTTAAGTCGTTATCCATCCCGATTTCTTCACGCCAATGAGGTGACTTGAAGTTTTCTTCTCTCTGGATTCTCTTTCTTTCTTTAGCCATTCTCGGGGCACAAGTTTTTGACATAGTTTGGCTTTTAATGCAGGTTCCCAGCTTTACGCAGCCTAAAGGGAATTAGTTCAACGTGCACTCCCTCACCACACTTTGCACTAAGAGTATAGGGATATCATTAATGGCTGGGGGTTTCAGGCCTTCTTCTCTATTCTTCCCCCCGTTACCCATGGGGTTATATAAGGGCTTTGTCTGAGCGTTGGTTCCACCAAACTCAGTCTCTTCATTTATTGGACTATGAGGTGATGATGACACCTATGGATTGGAGGTTCATCACTGGCATAGAGTTCGAGGGTGAGCCCGTGCCTGTTGTGGCTGACATTACGCCCACTGCCGTTAGATCCCTGCTGGGAGTTCCTTTGTCAGCGCTCAAGGGTCGGACTGTTCGATCTGGTCCCTTAAGAATAGATGCCCAGAGTGGAGCTTTACTTGAGCCTCTGCCTGATGATCAGAGGGTTAAGGATTGCATCCTGAGGCAATTGTTTCTGGTGATCATCAGGGGTTGTTTTTTAGCTGACAACTCATCGATTGTGTCATTCGCCCTGGTTAGTCCTACCCGACATGTAGAGCACCTCAGTGAGTTTGATTAGGGCTCCTACACCTTTGACTATTTTCTCCGGGCCATGCGCATGCTTTCGGAGGGTTTGACGGAGGCTTGGATAGGGTTCTACCCATTTCTGCTGGTGAGTACATCTTTCTTGTACCTTTTTAAATTATACATTTACATTTGTCAATCTTAGTCACTGAGGAATTTTGATATTTTCATAGCCAGATCTGGGCGTATGAGAGGCTTCCTTGCCAACGGCCCGCTACTGCTTTAGGTCTGGAGACCTATCCCCGGCGACGGCGTTAGCATCACTCCACTTTAACGGAGGTCCCTATTGCTAAGGGTTTTACTCATTTCCGCCTACAGCTAGAGCTTTTGACGGCCAGAACGATCTCGTGGATCCCATATACCTCTGAGTTTTTGACTATTAAATTTGAGGGAGGCTTCCCCACTGGTAGGGAGTTTGTATTGTCGACCCGCAGCGTCCCGTTTTTGACAGTAGGAGGCTAGGAGCTCTATCTAGGAGAGCGTACTATCAGGAGTATTACAGGGCAAATCTGTATTCCCATTGTTCCTCTTACTTGGCATCATTGGCTATTGGTCCAGCCATTGACAGATATCCCTATGGAGTGCATAGACGGCTTTGCCCTATCAGAGGGCCCTTTCAGCCATGAGGCATTTAGCAGTTGGTGGAGCCCTCGTACGATTGGAGCTCAGACTCGGGCTACCCAATTTATGGAAGAAATGGTGCCTGGGTCTGTGATGATGACAGACTGATAACTTGCCTCAGGGAGTTGACTCATTTAGACCAGATCACAGGGCTGACCCAGTAGTTGGAGAGAGCTCATTTATTCATTAGGCATCTTGGCAGAGATCCGTCAAAGGCATCTTATTTCGACCTTTCCAGCTCAGGAGCGAGCCCCTCTTCAGGTCCATTTTCCAGTAGTTTTGTAGGAGCTGATCCTCCCTTGTACCGCCTAGACATGCCTGATGACCGCAACTTTGTGTCCACAGAGGAGATGGAGCAGGTTAACCACCTGAGTGTAGATGTTTTAGATCTTTTTGGATAGATATTGTAGCTATATTATTTGGTCGGCCACTGTTTTGGCTATTGGGCGGCTGGGCCCCATTTTGATAGATCACTGTTAGTAGTTTGGTGGTGGTCCCCCATATTCCTATACTTTTTATTTTTCTTTGTATTTATCAGACAGGGATGATGCTTGTAGTAGATAGTTTATTGTAGATATGTATGATATTTCCTATCTATCGCATCATGTTTATCATTGTCATTATGCATGTATTATGTCTTGTGTATGCATTTAGACAGATGAGTTCAGATTTGACCCCTGGATGGTCTTGTGATAAGATGATATAGATGGCGTCGTCCACCGTCAATCATATTGAGTACTTACCACCATCTGTGGTGGTATCATCCTTGAGATCGTGGTATGAGAGCCTGCCCTTCCCAGCCAGAGGGGCAATGGATCAGATGCTAGGGCATTCCTTGGCCCTCGTAGACTTTCAAGTTCCGTTCGGGTTCGTAGATGGCCTTTTACCCTTTTGGATACCCGAGAGACAGGTTTTCCACTTTGGGCGGAAGGAGCTGACTCCGACTTTGGAGGAGTACGAGCGGTTCACTGGTTTAGCTTTAGACTTGCCCTGCGCTCGTACTGTGATCAGCTACATGAGGAGATTGTTTCTTAGGATGTCTGGTCTACGTCAGAGTGTCGTTTTAGATGAGATCGTTTATGGACGTGTGATCTCTATAGATTTCTTGATCGATCGTTTTGGTAGGCTTGATAGTTACGATCGACATGCTGAAGATTTTATTGTTTCGACAGAGGCATGACATTTGGCCAGGATAGATGTTTTCCTGATGTGCATAGTAGCCTATGTCTCTATGCCACTTCACTTGGACCACTTGGACGTCGGATTGATAGTCGTGGTTCGGGCCCTTAGAGAGGGTAGCACTATTCTCCAATGATATTGGCCGAGACGCTGAGAGCAGCCACCCATTGTTGTACCCACATGGAGTTTTAGAGGCAGTTTGGTCTTGCTGTACGTATGGTTCATATCCCATTTACGATCGATTGGACTTTTCAGACACAAGGGGTATTGTTTTACCAATGATATAGCTATGTCACTCTCCTTCCACCTACGGAGTGTACCGACGCCGAGACATGGTCATCATTTCTGTCTGATATTGCACATCTACTCTCGATTCTGCCATGCTCAGGGCTAGTCTCCCCTTATAGCTTCATCACCCACGCATCTGGCATGGACTACTTTCCCTAGCTGGATTGAGGGGAGTGACTACTTACCATCCTCTGGCTGTTATGGGCCAGTTTGATCAGTTTCAGAGCCTGCATCAGTTTGAGGGGGCTATTGTTCAGAGGATGTCAGCTTCGTCTATATCATCTGTCGATTTGGTCAGAGTGAACGAGTGTTGGACTCATAGGGAGAGGCCTGATTTCTCCAGTAGCCATCCGGATCGTTCTCCAGAGTACTCAGCATGGTTGGAGGCAGATAGAGCAGCTGCATTCATCCAGTCAGCTCTGATAGTGGATTTAAACGAAGAGGATCCTATGGAGGATCTTGATTCTCCTACTGAGGATGAGTTGTTCATGGGTCTGACAGCAGCATTAGTTAGTGACCCACAGATCATTTATGTCAAGACATATCCCGCTTTGGCAGACTCACTAGCTAGGATGATCTTTGAGAGAGATCAGGCTAGAGCGCTGATGTTGACTGCCTTGTCTGGAAGAGATACAGCTTTTGCTAAGAAGGATGCGGCTCGAGCCGCTCAGGATATGACATTGATTGAGAGAGACGAGGCTCGATCTTCTCTCGATGCTTCTTTTGTCAATATTGAGGAGACTTTGATCTCCAGAGAAGCAGCTTTTGCGGAGAGGGATTAGATTCGATCTGCCAGAGATATAGCCTTTGAGGAGATTGAGGAAGTTTTGATTGCTAGGGATGCTGCTTTTGTGGAGAGGGATGAGGCTATAGTTTCCCGGGATTTCCACATCGCCGACAGTACCACTCTTCGATCTTATACTCATGGTCTGGTTACCGAGATGAGTGCATACATTGATGATCACAGTGCCACACTACAAATGACTGTGGATGTTCTGACTCGTATGGAGGCTGAGGGTATTGCACTTGTAGTTACTCCTCCATCTTCAGAGAGAGATGCCATATTGGCACTGTTGGCCCGCTTATCCATGGGTCCATAGACTAGCTTTATTTTTACTGTACATACTAGATCAACCATTTTTGTCATGTTCAGGACACTATATATATATCAAAAAGTATTATATATCAGAGAAATATATTTTGATTCACTTCCATGTTTGGATATGTATTGTCGTAGCTGAGTGATTACCACTTCTTTCTTGACTTGTTGTTGTTGATGTATTTTGAGCTTTCCCTTGATGGACTGACAGTGAGATGTTAGAGAGTATCTCAGATAGGCCTGCTGATCAAGGAGGCTTGATATTTTTTAGGTTTGATTTGGTTTTGGTGTCTTGGAACTGGTTTTTATTGGTTTTTATTTTTTCTTGAAGGTCAAATCGCACCATGAATGGCTGCCTACGTACTCCCGGGTGTAGGGAGATCAGGTCATTCGTAGCTCTGTTTGTGTGAGAGAGGCTTGAGAAGTGTCTCTTTTGTGTTTGGTTTGATGAGTTTTTTGAATTTTTTGTTTGATTTGACCGCACCAGGAATGGCTGCCTACTGTACTCCTGGTTGAGGGAGATCAGGTCATTCGTAGTTTCGGTTTCTAGTGAAAACTGAACCTGATTTGATTTGTAGGACCAGGATGCGGGTATGCATACGTTTCAGACATAATACCTTTTTATGGTGTCTGAGTTGATGAGTTGGGGAAATTTAGTTCCGTCCATCTCTTGCAATCTGATAGCTCCTCCCGTCAACACCTCATTGACATTGAAAGGGCCTTCCCAAGTAGGGGCAAACTTTCCTTTGGTTTCTTCTTGATTGGCCAAAACTTTCTTCAGCACCAAGTCGTTTTCTTTAAATTGTAGTATCTGAACTTTCTTGTTATAGGATTGAGCAATCCTTTGCTAATACAACTACCCGTGGAAAATGGCTGTAGCCCTCCTTTCATCTATCAGGGACAGTTGGTGGTACCGGTCTTGCAACCACTGATCTTCGTCCATCTGAGCTTCAATTAACACTTGCAAGGGCTCCATCTCTACTTCTATGGGAAGGACAGCTTCTATGCCACAGACCAATGAATAGGGGGTAGCCCCAATAAAGGTACGCATTGATTTCCTGTACGCTAACAGGGTTAAAGGCAGCAGATCAGGCCATTCTTTGTGATTGGTGGACATTTTTTGCATGATCTTTTTGATGTTCTTGTTGGCCGCTTCGACAGCACCTTTCATCTTGGGATGATAGATGACGGAATTGAGATGCTTGATGTGGAACTTGCTGCATAGTTCTCTCATCATCTGATTGTTTAGGTTTTCGGTGTTATCTGATACGATCACCTCCGGTTGTCCATATCGACAGACGATATTATTTCTGATGAAACCAATGATGATCTCTTTGGTGACTTTGGCGAAAGAGGCAGTTTCAACCCACTTGGTAAAGTAATCAATCATGGTGAAGATGAATCGATGACCATTACTAGCTTTTGGTTCTACTGGGCCTATCACATCCATTCCCCACATGGAGAAAGGCCATGGTGAACTCATGTTGTGTAGCTCATTTGGAGGAGCATGTATGGCATTTCCATGTACTTGACATTGAAAGAATCTCATGACATGATCATCGCAGTCAGCTTTGAGAGAGATCCAATAATGCCCTGTTCTTGATATCTTCTTGGCCAGCAGATGACCCCTCATGTGTGGACCAAAGACTCCACCGTGGACTGCATCCATCAATCTCCGGGCTTGCTCTTTATCAAGGCATCTTAACAGGCCTATTCCAGTATCCCTTTTATATAGTGTATCTCTGCTCAGATAGAATTTCGTGGCCATTTTGTGAATCCGTTTTGATTCGAATTGGCTTGCCCCAGCTGGTGTAGATCCATCTCAGAGATATTCCTTGATGTCTTGATACCAAGGCTATTTGATAGGAGGTAATTCATATGATATATCTCCAATGTAATTCACGTATGTCAGGGCCTTCTGACTTGTGAATTTGATGCAGGGAATCCCACTGCTATCGGATATGCAGATCAAAGAAGCCAACGTCGCCAATGCATCAGCGAAGTCATTCCTACCCTGAGGAATATGGATGAAGGTTATGTCTTGAAAATCCCAAGATATGTTAACGACTTGCCGATGATAGGGCATAAAATGCAGTTCTTTAGTGTGATATACCCCAGTGGTTTATCTGATAACCAATTCAGAGTCTCCGAAGACTAGTAAATGTTTGATACCCATGGATTGGGCTAGCTTCAACCCCATTATGCAGCCTTCATACTCAGCTGTGTTGTTGGTGTTGCCAAATTGTAGTTTGGTAGCCACAGGATATTGTTCTCCTGTACTAGAGATAAGGATTTCCCCAGCTCCGGCGCCCTCCATGTTTACCGCTCCATTGAAATACATTTTCCATGGTTGGACTATATTTTCTTTTTTGAGTTTTTGAATTGTCATGATCCCATCATCCGGGAAATAAGTCTCTAGAAGATCGAACCTTCCTGATGGTTCTTCGACTAATTGATCTGCAATGCCTCGACCTTTGATTGACTTCTGAGTCACGTAGACAATGTCGAACTGTTAGAAAATCAACTGTCATTTGGACAGTCGATAATTCAACATTGGCTTGTTGAATACGTATTTCAGTAGATCCATGCGGGATATGAGGTAGGTCGTGTGCCCATGGAGGTAATGTTGTAACCTCATTACGGCCTATGCTAACACACAGCACGTCTTTTCGATCAGGGTGTACTTTTGTTCACCATTGCTGAATCTTTTGCTGATGTAGTAGATGGCTCTCTCCTTGCTACTACCATCTTTCTATCCCAGCATACAGCCCATTGCATTGTCATTGACAGATAAGTACATAAATAAGGTAACTTCGTCCCTTGGTGGTACCATGACTGGTGCTTCGATTAGCTGCTTCTTGATGGTGAGGAAGGCTTTCTGACAATCCTCATTCCATTTGGTGAAGGAATTCTTCCTTAGTAGCTTGAATATGGGTTCACAGGTTGTTGTGAGTTGGGAAATGAACCTGCTTATGAAATTGATCCTTCTCAGGAACCCGCGTATCTCCTTCTCCATTTGAGGTACTAGCATCTCAGTGCTAGCTTTGATCTTGGCAGTGTCTAGCTTGATGCCTCGATTGCTCACCAAGAATCCCATCAACTTTCCTGATTTGATGCCAAAAGCACATTTGGCTGGATTCAGCTTGAGGTTGTACTTACACAACCTATTGAACAGCTTCCTGAGATGGTCTAGGTGATCATCCTCCCTCCGGGATTTGATGCTAAAGTCGTCCACATAAACCTCTATTTCCTTGGGCATCATGTCATGAAATAGGGCCATCATGGCTTGTTGATATGTGGCACCGACATTAATGAGGCCGAAGGACAGCCGCCTATAGCAAAAGGTTCCCCAGGGAGTGATAAAAGCTATTTTCTCCATGTCCTCTTCAGCAACCATGATTTAATGGTTACTAGCAAAGCAATCCACAAAGGAATACATATCATACTGCGCCATATTATCGATCAGGATGTGGATAAAAGGTACTGGGAAATTATCCTTGCGACAGGCTTTGTTCAAATCCCGGTAATCCACACATACTCGTACTTTCCCTCTGGGTTTAGGTATGGGGACTATGTTTGACAGCCACTCTGGGTATGTTGATACAATGATGATACCGGCTTCGAATTATTTAACAACCTCTTCTTTTACTTTCAGACTCCATTCAGGTTTCAATCGCCTGAGCTTCTATTTGACTGGCTTGAATCCATCTTTGATGGGCATTCGATGGATGACAATATAAGTAGATAGGCCAATCATGTCTTCATTGGACCATGCAAACACATCCTAGAACTGTGTTAGGAGTTTGATCAGGTCGGTTTTTTGATCTGGTGTGAGGTCTATGCCTATCTAGATTTCTTTGAGGTTTTCGAAGGTTCCTATGTTGATAGTGGTGGTTTGGTCGAGGTTTGGTTTGAGTTTGTCTTCGACCCATTCTTTGATCTCTTCGGGCACCTCATAGTCATCTTCCTCCTCTTGATCAATAGCCATCAAGTCGAAGTTTAATTCAACATCAAAGTTGTAGTTACTGTGACAGGTTGGCATCTCATCAGCAGTGACAAACAAATCCAATTCTGGAGTCCTGAAAACAAAAAATGCTTTCACTTTAATATATGCAACTGCTTAAATATACAAAGCATTTGGCAAAGCATGACAAAAGTTATTGCTATAGTTGTGCAATCAAAAGTAAGCAGTAAATGAAAATATGCTACAGGGCAGATGGACTCTTTGCCCTTTTACCCTTTTCAACTGAGGCAAGAGATGCTGCTCCAGTTATCCAGGGTTAGATCCTCATGAACAAGGAGGATCACGAAATTGTGCTCGTCTGCCTCGTCTCGGATAATAACTGAGACATCCTTTACAATAGGGCCGGGATTTTCTTTGAACTGCCCCTTTTCCTTTCTTGATGCGAGGAATTTGAATATGATCCTCGTTGTCACTGTCCGGGATCTCATCATTTATACCCTCGTATTTTATGATCACCCGCATGTTAGCAAATGGGTCTCGTCCTTCGTACAGGATCTTTTCTTTTCCCTTTTTGCTATCACCTTCAGGCTTTGGGGATTTCCTATCCCCGGCTGGTATAATTGGAGGAAACAACATGGCTGATATCACAGTAGGAATCTTCCTCATTGGCTTTACAAAGCCAGCATCAGTGAGATTAGGCAGCAGTATGGTGGAAACATGAGCCTTAGGGTGCTTATGTGGGTTCCGACGGCTTAACCCGGATGAATAACCCAATTCGGCTCCTCCTGTCTGGCTCGAGATTTGGACTGGACTTGTAATACCTTGCTGATTCTTTCCTAACCCTTTCCCAGGTTAGAAACCTAAAGATACCATCTCTTGGCCCACTGTCATCACTTCAGGAGAGACTTTAGGCTTTAAGGTTGGTGCTCCGATAGGTAGATACTGAGTATAACTCACCTCCGGGGCTTGAAAACTTGCAGGTTCAATCTTGGCATCCAGGCTGATCACTGGTATGTCTCCTTGTATGTAGACAGGGTATTCCAGTTCTGCATTGACCGTGATTAGGTTGCCGTTGATAATGTATTTGAGTTGTTGATGGAGGGTGGATGGCACTGCCCCTGCCATGTGGATCCATGGTCTACCTAGAAACAAGTTGTATCCAGTGGCAATGTCGAGCACTTGAAAAGACACATAGAAATTGTGCGGACCAATCTCTAGAGGAAGCTCTATTTCTCCCATAGCTTGTCGGTGAGATCCATCGAAAGCCCTGATGACCACATGACTGGTTTTGATCCGGTTCGGGTTAATCTTCATTCTCTCCAAGGTGTCGTAGGGACATATATTGGGGGATGATCCTCCATCTATAAGCACACCTCCGATCACATACCTGGAAGATATCACTACTGTGTGTAGGGACTTGCGATGACCCGTCCCCTCTGCAGGTATATCATTGTCTGTGAAAGACATCACATTGCTTTTGAAAATGTGTTCTACCACGTGATGAAATTTCTCGGCATCCACGGCATGTGGCAGGTGGGCTTCTTGCAGTACTTTCACCAGAATGTTGCGATGATCCATTAAGGATAAGATCAAATCTAGGATGGACATTTTCTTGGGTGCGTCTTTCAAACTTTGCACCACCTTGATTTTATTGTGTCCCATTTTGTTAAGGAACTCTTCAATTTTCTCTTCAAGCACCTTTTCTTTAGCTTTGACGACTGGTTTGATCACCCGCTGAGGCAGGTACTATGGATTATCCTTCGGTACAATGGCAATGTTGTTTGCGGTGCAACCTTCATCATTACCGTAGAAATAAAGAGAGTGTCTTCATCTGGGAGGCCATAATCCCGATTCTTTTTTATCAATTCATCGCTTTTAATCATATTCTGAATCAGGTTACGAAGTGCCCGGCAATCCTCAGTATCATGGCCGGGTGCATTTGAGTTGTACTGCCAAGTTTGGTCAGGCTTGAATTTCCTGGATTGCGGGTTTAATGGAGGTAATAAATCTACAACCATTCCCTCGTTGATTAACATCTGGAGGATTTCCTTCATCGGCTGGTTTAGGTTGGTGAAATTCCTTTGAAAGGCAAATTTCTTATCAGCTTGGAAATTCTCCTTTTTGGCCATCTTGTCGGTCCAGGATTCATGCTCATGAGACTGGTAGTGATCCCTCATGAGGATGGGACTGATCTCCGATGTGGGAGGATTTGTATCAGATTGGTTGATCTGATTCATCGTCTGTCTGGTAATCTAATGTTGATATACGACCAATTCTGCTAACTGTTCAATTTATTCCTTGATAGACCTAATCTCTTGTTCTATCAGGAATTGCCTTTTCGAGATTTCCCAACTATCTGGGCTGTTATTGCTAGATGGAGTCGACTCTCCTATATAGCGGAGGTACTTGGATCCTTCTCCATTTCCTGTGTTGATCATGTTGACATCTTCCTCTTTGTGTTGAGGGAGGGGATTATCCTGCACGTGCGGTTGATCGGGCTTTGTCACCACAATCTCTCCGTTGTCAATCAAGTCTTGAATTTTGTGCTTGAGAGACAAACAGTCTTGTGTGTCATGGCCCGAAGATCCAGAATGGTAGGTGTAGACACTCGAGATTTTCCTTGCCCCGATACTCATCCAGTAGAAGGGTAAAACCGTCAATCAACCCCAAATTCGATCCACAATATCGGTGCTCCAGTCAAATCCGATTCCCAACATCGATAATCAAGTTTCGACAGTTAATCTAACCATCAATCAAGTTTCGATAGTCAATCGGACCATTAATCAAGTTTCGATAGTCAATCGGACCATTAATCAAGTTCCGACAGTCAATCGGACAATCAATCAAGCTCCGATAGTCAATCGGACCATCAATCAAGTTTCGACAGTCAATCGGACCATCAATTAAGTTTCAACAGTCAATCGGACCATCAATCAAGCTCTGACAGTCAATTAGATCATCAAGCTCAAACCCGGTCTCAACTCGGGAGGTACCAATCAGCCCCGGCAGCAACCCGGGAGGTACCAATCAACCCCGGTCTCAACCCGGGGAGTGCAGGTCATCCTCGGTCTCAACCCGAGACGTCAAGCCAACTTCAGACATCAGCCTGAAGCATCACAACAACTCCATAGCAAAACCTAAAAAGACCACATCAGCCTTAGAGACAACCCTGAGGTCAAAAGACTCGACTGGGATCCAAGTCTTGGAATCAGCTCCCGGAAGTCAACTAGCGACTATACCTACACTATAGGCAGCCTCGGGAGGGGTACAACGGTTATTTTACCAATTTTCAACTGACTTGGTCAAACTCAAGACAACTCAATGCCGCCAAAGTCAGAATGAACCCTAACGACGATCCTGAGTGGCAACAACGCAAGACAGTTCAACGGATAAACTACAAGGAATCGAAGACCTGGTTATGAACCTGTCTTCTTGGACCCAAAAAATGTTTTTTCCCATGTCATTGCAACACTCTCGGCAAGAGCTTTTTGGAAAGGTATCGCATGCCTCAAACGGACGCTCTGATCAAAAGTTAGAAAGTTTCCGACCAGACATTGTAATGCTCGGAGTGCACGTACTTCGAGAAAACCAAGCCGGGCATGCGGGACTCACCTCGAGTGGCCGCACCACTACCTGTGGTAGCCGCATGTAGAGGTGCGGCTCCCCCCTCTATAAATAGAGGGGCAGCCCCCTCTCATTTGTATAAGTAAGAAGCGCAGCGAAGCCCTGCCCGACTGATTTTTTAACCTTTACACCTCTTCCAAACCCAAATATTTTCATTCCAACACATAGATATACCTATATACTACCACATATCAAAAAACCACCAGTAGATTTGGACGTTTAAGTCCTACGATTCGGAAAAAAGCCCGTAGTGTAGCCCATTGTAAGTATTTTTATGATCAGCAAGTCAATACTACTGCTTTGCACTGTTTTGCCCATGCACATAAAGTTTTATCTTCTAAATATGCCCGGAACTTAGTTCTGTTGGGTTTGTACGTAACGCAATCATGCAATCAAATCACATAAATAGGGCGGAAAGCGTAAGAAACTAGGTTTTCAAAATTTATACAAACCCATTACCATGATCATTCTTGTGCATCAATTATCAGTGAATAAAGAAGGAGAAAAAATAGAATTATACCTTTGAAGATATAAGCTTCCTCAGGTACAAGTTCTACTCCTTTGATTCCTTTGATTCCTCTGTAGTGGCTCATTCCCTTGATCAATGTCAGCCACCCAAATGTTTGGCCTCTAACGGTGATCCACCAAGGAAGATGAAGAACTCAGTAAGATGGGTTATTGGCTTAACCCTTGTTTCTATCTCTATAGAATATGTGTACTCCCAACTCTTGAAAAATTCACGTACCTTATTTCTGATATAAGACTCTCTTATATAAATATTAGGTGAACCCTCCTAATCCAATTAAATTAGGGTTTTATTTAATTAATTAATTAAATACTTTTAATTAATTTATATCCTAATCTTTATTAGGATTGAGAGAGAGTACTGATATTATATTAATTCCTAAACTCCTTTAGAATTAAAATAATAATAATAATAATATTAATAAGACTCCTCTTATTAATTTATATTTAATATTTATTAAATAATAAACAATAAGCTATTTAATTTATTCTATCATCATAGATTAAATTAATTATACTTAATGCATTATTACTATCATGCCATTTTCTTCTTAAATAATTCTTCTTCCTTTTATGGTGCGACCCTTTAGGTTCTCCATATTAAATCGGTTGTGAATAAATCAATTAGAACAATTCTAATCTTATTTAAATAAACAAATTAAACTAATAATCTATTTAAATAAATAACATTTATTCTACAATAGGGATAAGCCTCCCTAGCGATCAACGACTTTCTAGATAATATAGATTTCAACATTAATCATAAAAGAACCTGTGAGTTAATAGTTACCGTAAAATTCAATCCTTCCACCATACAATGTCCCAATTAAATATAAGACATGGATTTACTGTCAAGTCTTAATTTATTTAATCATATGTATTTCGATTAGAAAATGCACAACTCCAAATAATGCAAATTAGAAACCTCTTTCTAATTTCATTCTACCTTGGCCAAGGATTCCTGGGTTGTCATTTAACGAATCACATAGGACATATCTCCTCTTTTACTAGAGGTGGTAGATTCTTTATTGATCATTCATTATCTCCATATGTAACTCATTACACCCAAGCATACCCTATATATGCCTTGAAAGGCCTTAAGGAATTAGTCAAAGTATAATTTGTTACATACAAGATACTATGATGATCTCAAGTCCAAGGATCACATGTACTACTATCACATTAGGAATTCCTATTGACAGGCGAGTAAAACTCCATTACGTATTCCATAGCGAGTCACGTTCAGTGAACTTATTCTCCAATAAGCACCTATATACTTGCTTTAGTGTCTCCACACAAATGACCATGAGATCAGTCATCCTCATCCAATGAGCAAGCGACATATGTACCAATCTATCCGGATTTACTAATCCCCATTTTAGTAATCCCACAATTGGGAACTATTTTAGTTTTTAAGCTTTCTAAGAATTTAGATCTCATTATCATGATCTCATCATGATTCTAAAAGCATTGCTTAAAACTATGGGTTATTTACATATTATAAAAACAGCACCATGTAGATAATTATATGCCTTAAATGAATATTTTATTAATAAATAAATAAGATTGTTTACAAAGTATGTGCTTTATCATCATACATGATTGGCTTGTATGCACACTACTATCAATCTCCCACTTGCACTAAAGCCAATCGCCATGGTATCTCATACCCATCTTCTCTAAGTGACGAGCAAACTGCTGTTGTGTTAAAGCTTTAGTAAATGGATCTGCAATGTTGTCTTGAGAGTCTACACGCTCCAAGGTGACGTCTCCTCTTTCAATGATCTCCCTGATCAAGTGAAATCGCAGCAACACGTGTTTAGATTTCTGATGAGACCTGGGTTCCTTAGCCTGTGCAACCGCTCTGGTGTTGTCACAGTATACGGGAACTGCTTCCCCAATGCTAGGAACCACACCAAGTTCAGTTATGAACTTCTTCATCCAAACAGCTTCCTTTGCAGCTTCACTTGCAGCTATATACTCTGCCTCTATCACTGAATCAGCAACTGTTTGCTGCTTGGAACTCTTCCAACTCACTGTACCTCCGTTCAAGGTAAACACATACCCTGAAACAGATTTACTATCATGTTGGTCTGTTTGAAAACTTGAGTCCGTGAATCCCTCGAGTTTTAATTCAGACCCACCGTAGACAAGAAAAATATCTTTAGTCCTTCTCAAGTACTTTAGGATATTTTTCACTGCCTTCCAGTGCTCTTCTCCTGGATTCGACTGGTATCTGCTTGTTACACTAAGTGCGTGAGCAACATCCGGTCTAGTACATATCATACCGTACATGATAGATCCTATTGCAGAAGCATAAGGGATCTTACTCATACGGTCTCTCTCCTCAGGTGTCTTTGGGGCCTGTTTCTTGGAGAGATTTATTCCATGGCTCATCGGCATGAGACCTCTTTTGGAATCTTCCATGCTAAACCTCTTTAGCATCGTATCAATGTACGTTCCTTGGGATAAGCCGAGCATCCTTTTAGATCTATCTCTATAGATCTTTATCCCCAAAATATAGGATGCTTCATCCAAGTCCTTCATGGAGAAGTTTTTAGATAACCAGATTTTAATGGATTGTAACATAGGAATGTCATTCCCTATCAGTAATATATCATCAACATATAATACAAGGAATGATACTGCGCTCCCACTAACCTTCTTGTATACACATGGTTCATCCTCGTTTTTGATAAAATCAAACTCTTTGATTGTCTCATCAAAACGAATGTTCCATCTACGAGAAGCTTGCTTCAACCCATAAATGGATCGTTGTAGCTTACAGACTTGATTTGTTCCAACTTTTGAAATAAATCCCTCTGGCTGTGTCATATACACATCCTCCTCAAGTTTCCCATTGAGGAAGGCCGTTTTCACGTCCATCTGCCAGATCTCATAGTAGTTGTAAGCTGCAATCGCAAGCAAAATCCGAATGGACTTGAGCATGGCTACTGGTGAGAAGGTTTCATCATAGTCAACTCCTTGTCTTTGTTTGAAACCTTTTGCAACCAGTCGGGCCTTATAGGTCTCTACCTTTCCGTCTGCTCCAGTCTTTTTCTTAAAAACCGATTTACACCCAATAGGTTTAATACCTTCAGGTGGTGAAACCAAAGACCATACTTTGTTTTCATACATGGAGTCCATTTCGAATTTCATTGCTTCAAGCCATTTCCCTGAGTCTTTATTACTCGTAGCCTGTTCGTAATTCAATGGATCATCATCATTCATGATGTGTACCTCATCGTCATCCTCTATAACGAATCCATACCTCTCAGGTATCTTCGGTACTCTTCCAGATTTACGAACAGGGTGTGGTACAGTAGGTTCTTCTACTTGGTTAGGTACCTGACTTTGGTCCGTGGTAACTTGTGGTTCTTGAACTTCTTCAAGATATATCTTTCTCCCACTGACCCCTTCATGGATAAACTCTTTCTCCAAGAAGGTAGCATGTTTCGAAACAAACACCTTTTGATCAGTTGGATGATAGAAATAATACCCTACGGTTTCTTTAGGGTATCCCACAAATCTACACTTATCGGATTTAGTCTGTAGCTTATCATTTTCAAACTTTTTGACATAAGCTGAACAACCCCAAGTCTTAACATGCTTAAGATTTGGTTTCCTCCCTTTCCACATCTCATATGGAGTCTTTGGGGCGGATTTGGTAGGTACCTTGTTAAGTAGGTATGCAGCCGTTTCTAGGGCATATCCCCAGAAGGAAATTGGGAGGTCGGTAAAACTCATCATGGATCGAACCATGTCCAACAGTGTTCGATTTCTCCTTTCAGATACTCCATTTAACTGTGGTGTACCTGGAGGAGTCCATTGTGAGATTATACCATTTTCTCTGAGACAATTGAGAAACTCACTGCTTAAGTATTCTCCACCTCGATCTGATCGAAGTATCTTAATACTCTTGCCCGTTTGTTTCTCTACTTCACTTCTGAACTCTTTGAACTTTTCAAATGATTCTGATTTGTATTTCATTAAATACACATATCCAAATCTTGAGTGATCATCAGTGAAAGTAATAAAATAAGAATACCCACCCCATGCACTTGTTGTCATAGGTCCACAAACGTCTGTGTGAATCAATGCCAACAACTCTGTAACTCTCTCTCTTTTTCCACTAAAAGGAGATTTAGTCATTTTACCCATGAGACAAGATTCACAAGTTGGATATGATTCATAATCAGATAGCTCGAGGAGCCCATCTTTGTGCAACTTGGATAATCTTGTTTCATTGATATGACCGAGTCTACAGTGCCACATATAGGTATAATTAATATCATCTCTTTTCCTTTTCTTAATTTATTCAATTTGAAATATATTTTCTTGTAAGTCAAGTGTATAAAGTCCATTTCGCAAATTTCCAATACCATATAAAACATCGTCTTTATAAATAGAACAATCATTGTTCTTTATAATAACGTCAAAACCTTCCATATCCAATACAAAAATTTAAATAATGTTTTTAATAATATTCGGAACATAATAATAATTATTAAGATAAATGGATTTGCCCGAAGGCATTGCTAAACAATAAGTTCCTACAGCTAATGCAGCAACCTTTGCTCCATTCCCCACTCGTAGGATCACCTCATCATTGTTCAGCTTTCTACTTCCGACCAGTCCCTTCACATTATTACATATGTGAGAACCACAGTCGGTATCCAATACCCAAGTAGAATTTTGACTTTCTGAAAAATTAATTTCAATCATGAACAAACCTTGATTGGAAGTCGAAGCTTCTCCAAGCTTCTTCTCTGCTAGAAACTTCTTGCAGTTCCTCTTCCAATGTCCCGGCTCATTGCAATGAAAGCACATTCCTTTAGCTGGTTCAGGTTTCTTTTGCTCCTTTTCTTTCCCTTTTCCCTTAGCCTTCTTAGATTTCTTATTTTCAGAAGACACCTTGGGCCTCTTCCTTTTATTGGAAGAATCCACCATCAAGACATGGTTCTTCTTGGATGAGAAGTGACCTTCTGCAGTTTTTAGCATGTTAAACAGCTTAGGTAAGCTGACATCTAGCTTATTCATGTGAAAATTAACCACAAACTGCGAGAAGGTCTCAGGGAGTGACTGCAAGACCAAGTCTTGACTCAACTCCCCATCCATGACGAACCCAAGCTGTCCAAGGCGTTCAATCAAATTGATTACCTTCAGAACATGAGTCTCGACGGCAGTGCCCTCGGTCATCCGAGATCGAAAGAGCTCTTTAGATATCTCATATCTAGCAGTCCTACTCTGTTCACCATACAACTCCTTGAGGTGAAGCAGCATAGCAGGAGCATCCATTTTTTCGTGCTGACGCTGAAGCTCGTTATTCATGGATGCGAGCATGATGCATTGAGCCACAGATGCATCATCTTGCCACTTATTAAAAGTGGCAATCTCTTCCTCAGAGGCTGTTTCTGAAATAGATTCAGGGATAGTGGAATTTAGGACATAAGAAATCTTTTCAGTAGTGAGAACAATTCTCAGATTTCTTAGCCAGTCCTCATAATTCGGGCCGGTAAGCTTATTTGCATCAAGTATGCTTCGTAGTGAGATTAGTGATTTTGACATTTTTAAAATTCTGCATGTGAAAAAACAACATTTTAGCAAACATTCATTTTATTAACTTTGCATACCAAAATAAATTTAGGTCTTTATTTTAAATTGGTATCTCCCACTATTTTCATCAAACTATATTACCCTCACTCATATAGTTCGGCAACATCTAATTAAAGATTTGCTAGTGAGATTAAGGATCCCATTTCAAATGTATATAACCTTGTGGATAGCACAACAAGCGATATACAAATAAATAGGTAGACAACTCTTGTTAATTACATCACCATGTAACTCCTTTTATTTTGCCTCTTAAATCATAATGGTCATGTGTGTGCACATCCGAAGTAAAATGATTTAAGTTAAGTCCAGCCTAGCACTTCCATAAATTCAAAAAAGAAAAATTTTCGTCCTTGTGGATAGCACAACAAGACTAGATCGTTCAATTTTCTTGATAAGCATCAAATGTGATTAATTAACATCTTAAATATTCAATACTCGTCTTGTGGATAGCACAACAAACTCATATTAAATATTTAATACTCTATTAACTAATCATGCTAGAAGGCGACGTTCGATATTCCAAATATCATTTGAACGCTTCAGACTTAATAATATTTATTTGAGGGGTTTGTTATTATTTGTCTCATCTTTTTAAGCGCGCATGCACATATATATATAAAATACGCGTTATTTTATTAAACATGCGAAGCATGTTTGTATAAAATATAATATATATAATATTTAGCATGCAATATAGAATACTATATTCTACCCGGATTGATTATGGACTTTTATTCTAGTTTGGTTCACTAGAGCCACCAAGTGAACCAAAAGGTCAAACCTAGGAGTGCAAGAATTTAAATTTAAATATAACTATTACATTTAAACCCTGGCTCCATACAAATGAATCTTCACGCGTTCCTTGCTCCTTGGTCTCCAATTTCTTTAAAATAATTCTAACTATCTCTATTACATTAACTATTTAAAATTAAATAGAAACCTTGATCAGCAGTCAAGGGGAAGTACATAGAAAGGAGATAGAATATACATCGAGAATAAAACTAGAGAAGACGAGGTACGCAGACCCCATTTTATAAAACCCATTCATTCAAGCATTCAACCAAAATAAAATCCAATCACATTGGTCATAGCCCATAATCAATCCCTTTTATTACCATACATATCATCATACGTATCAATAAAAAATAAATTCATTCCATATATGTATTAATATCAGTTAATGGGCAAAAGTTTGCTAAACTTTATTTTTGAAAAAATAAACTCCTTTATTTCATTCAAAAAATAATTCAAAATTAAACTCTTTAATTTTAGCAATTCTGAAATCTCATTTCATATAAAATAAACATCTTTATTTTAAACCTTTATTAATTAAATAAACCATTCATTTAATTAAATAAAACAAAAAAAATTCAGTTCCTGTCAAGTGGCGCAGCTGCGCCAAGAATGTAAAGGGAACCGGCGCAGCTGCGCAGCATGAAAACCAGGAACAGCACCCGGCGCAGCTGCGCAGCAATATTGCCTTGTAACGGCGTAGCTGCGCAGCTTCGCAGAATCTGAAAAATTTTTGTTGCCCAGAACTCGATCCAATCGCATATCATACATGTATGGAATCACACAGACTGATAATTAGCACAAGATTGGCTCTGATACCACTGTTGGGTTTGTACGTAACACAATCATGCAATCAAATCACATAAATAGGGCGGAAGCGTAAGAAACTAGGTTTTCAAAATTTATACAAACCCATTACCATGATCATTCTTGTGCATCAATTATCAGTGAATGAAGAAGGAGAAAAATAGAATTATACCTTTGAAGATACAAGCTTCCTCAGGTACAAGTTCTACTCCTTTGATTCATTTGATTCCTCTGTAGTGGCTCCTTCCCTTGATCAATGTCAGCCACCCAAATGTTTGGCCTCTAACGGTGATCCACCAAGGAAGATGAAGAACTCAGTAAGATGGGTTATTGGCTTAACCCTTGTTTCTATCTCTATAGAATATGTGTACTCCCAACTCTTGAAAAATTCACGTACCTTATTTCTGATATAAGACTCTCTTATATAAATATTAGGTTAACCCTCCTAATCCAATTAGAATAGGATTTTATTTAATTAATTAATTAATTACTTTTAATTAATTTATATCCTAATCTTTATTAGGATTGAGAGAGAGTACTGATATTATATTAATTCCTTAACTCCTTTATAATTAAAATAATAATAATAATAATATTAATAAGACTCCTCTTATTAATTTATATTTAATATTTCTAAAATATTAAATAATAAACAATAAGCTATTTAATTTATTCTATCATCATAGATTAAATTAATTATACTTAATGCATATTACTATCATGCCATTTTCTTCTTAAATAATTCTTCTTCCTTTTATGGTGTGACCCTTTAGGTTCTCCATATTAAACCGGTTGTGAATAAATCAATTAGAACAATTCTAATCTTATTTAAATAAACAAATTAAACTAATAATCTATTTAAATAAATAACATTTATTCTACAATAGGGATAAGCCTCCCTAGCGATCAACGACTTTCTAGATAATATAGATTTCAACATTAATCATAAAAGAACCTGTGAGTTAATAGTTACCGTACAATTCAATCCTTCCACCATACAATGTCCCAATTAAATATAAGACATGGATTTACTGTCAAGTCTTAATTTATTTAATCATATGTATTTCGATTAGAAAATGCACAACTCCAAATAATGCAAATTAGAAACCTCTTTCTAATTTCATTCTACCTTGGCCAAGGATTCCTGGGTTGTCATTTAACGAATCACATAGGACATATCTCCTCTTTTACTAGAGGTGGTAGATTCTTTATTGATCATTCATTATCTCCATATGTAACTCATTACACCCAAGCATACCCTATATATGCCTTGAAAGGCCTTAAGGAATTAGTCAAAGTATAATTTGTTACATACAAGATACTATGATGATCTCAAGTCCAAGGATCACATGTACTACTATCACATTAGGAATTCCTATTGACAGGCGAGTAAAACTCCATTACGTATTCCATAGCGAGTCACGTTCAGTGAACTTATTCTCCAATAAGCACCTATATACTTGCTTTAGTGTCTCCACACAAATGACCATGAGATCAGTCATCCCATCCAATTAGCAAGCAACATATGTACCAATCTATCCGGACTTACTAATCCCCATTTTAGTAATCCCACAATTGGGAACTATTTTAGTTTTTAAGCTTTCTAAGAATTTAGATCTCATTATCATGATCTCATCATGATTCTAAAAGCATTGCTTAAAACTATGGGTTATTTACATATTATAAAAACAGCTACCATGTAGGTAATTATATGCCTTAAATGAATATTTTATTAATAAATAAATAAGATTGTTTACAAAGTATGTGCTTTATCATCATACATGATTGGCTTGTATGCACACTACTATCAAGTTCCGTGGCCGTTTTCGTCTAAAATTGATACATTTTTGTACATAAACTCCGTTTTCAACGTTTCTACAACTCGAATTGATGATCCGTCAGCTCCAGTAGGTTCAATGCACTAGCACACTCCATTTTGGCAACTTCGCCGGATTGGGTTATCTTCCTAGTCCGGGTTTGGCCTTTTTCTGTATATATTTAACTGTTTATGTACTAACATTTCAATTCTGTCAAGCCCGAATTTTAAATCCGAGGTAGTTTTCCGCTTTTATATATATTTACGTATATATAAGCGACTCTCACCATAACTGGTCTTCGTACCAGTATTGGTTGACTACATCATGTCAACATATATATATATTAATTCAGTCTGGGCACCGGCGTGAAAACCCATCGCCCTTATTACTGTTTATACATATATATATATATATTTCATTTATGTCACAGCCTGGATTATTTAGTGGCTATTTACAGTTTTTATGTATATATATTTTGATTCTAGTCCGGGCTTGCGAGTGAAAACCCATCGCCCTTTTACAACTTTTATATGTATATAATTATATATATTGCTTTATTCAATTTATTCAACTGCTGCATTTAACATTCATTTGTATATAAATTTGCACTGACATTTCTGCAGGCGAACTAGATTTATCCAAATCTCGCCACTTCTAGCTTTCAACGGTTTAAACATGTCCCGACAGAACCTGAAAGCTATAATGGCTGAGATTTCTTTAAATATAGTTATTTTATAGTTTCAGCTTCAAAAGCAACCTCGTGTCCCTTAGATTGCTATCTAGTGGGAACGAGATGCTTCGACCGTGCGGACCGGGGTTTACTGAATTAATCCCTGGTTCTAGCTATCTTGGGATATTTATCTGCTTCTGTACAAATTTAAACTGTGCAGGTTTTCTAGCTATTCATATGTGAGCCTAGGAATCGTGGGATTCATGATCAAGCTGATCAGAATCTGATTCCCACTATGGACAAACTCCGATCTACAGATGTACCCTGCCAATTTTTTCTGTAAAATGTACATGTATAGACCTTAAAACGGTTATCCGGATTTAAGGTCTCAACATAGTGAAAATATGGATTGTCGTGTAAGCGTCCCTCCGATGGTTTTCATACCTATGAGGTGACCGACACTTTATATTTCTGTGGTCAAGGATGCTTCGCAGCCCGATAAATCACCATTTACATGCAGCCTTAAGGCTATAAAGATAAAATTGAGAGTAGCGATATGCTTTAATTCCTATGTCAGCGTAAGGGTTTGATAAAACCAGCTTTCAAAACATCACAGTCCAATCAATTCAAAAGCTTTTGCAAATCAAACTAAAAGATGCTTTTTACAAATCAAATCAAAGACTGATTTTCAAATAGAATCAAACCCTTCGTATATAGGCTCACCGAAGCCTGTCAAAGCTTTCAATCAATCAAAAGGCCCAATTTTTAAACAGCATTCACTCACGCATTCCAGTTTTAAGGGAAATATTAAAAAGATTGCGGTACCGTGTTTACACGAGAGTAGTGGGGTGCCTAACACCGTCCCCACACTTAACCAAGCCCCCAAACTCAAAACTCCGATTTCAAAGATCAAGTTTCGACAGTATCCAGCAATTGGGCCTCTTTTCAAATCTAATTCGGTTTAGTTGGTACAACCATTTTCAAAATTACCAACTAGCGACTCTATCCAATCAAATCAAATCGTCGACATATACACATGTTGGCCTCTTTCTTAAAACCCTTCAAAACCTTTTTTGTAATAAAAAGAATAAGGGTAAAGATAACTTAGGAAGATCTATTTGAGGAAAACCGGGTTATAAACTAACCCGCGATATTTCTTAAATTTTCCAACGTCGACAGTAGGCACACTTCTTGCTTGGCTCAAAATTCCGCTCACCGATGTTGGTTGGTGGAAGGAGTTGCACAATGTTCTTTTGTGCAGTTAATAATTTCAGCACATTCTCAATTGAATCACCGACGTTTGGTCTCCATAGTCTTCTAAAATGGAGGGTTCGAAGGTTGAGCTGAAACTTGAAAAGGGGTATAATTCCTCCTTTGAATGGGCATATTGTTTGACTCTCCCCTCGGATTTTGTCCTTGCAATACTAAGGACACTTCTTCATCTTTCTTCTTATGTGTTCTCCGGGGATTACTCCCATAATTTCTGTACTGGATATGCTCGACAACGGCTTCTAAGGTAGTCAGGTCCTTTATCTTCCCAGACTTCAGCCCCATTTCGGCCATCTCACCGTGCTTGATCATTTCAGAGAATGGTTTTCATATGTCTGCTAGGACCCTCTCATAATATGGAGTGTCTTAAATATCGATGAAGGTCATGAATATCTTAGACTTAGTCATAACTAGGGTGACTTGTGTTGCAACCCTTCTCCATCGTTGAGCATATTCTATAAATGACTCATAACTTTGTTTCTTGATTTTGGTTATCTGGTATCTGTTTGGAGCCAGCTGAGATTGGAAGTTGTATTGACTGAGGAAGGCATGGGCCAACTCTTCCCAACTATGAATTTTGGAGTTGTCTAGACGGGCGTACTAGGCTCTAGCCTCTTTGGTCAGACTCTTCCGAAATAACTGCATTCGGAGTTTCTCGTCCTCTGCATAGGATCCGAGTTCTCCAATGAATACTTTCAAGTGAGTGTAAGGGTCTCCTAATCCATCGTATTTCTCAAAATCAGGAGTTCTAAATTGTTCGGGATAACGAGCCCCGGGAAATATACAGAAGCCTGAATAATTAACACTACCAAATTCCCTAGTCCCTTTGATAGACCAGATGGTTTCTTCCATCTGTTGTACTTTCTTCAAAATGTCACCAGCTTCCTGTACTTTGTTGAGGGTGGTAATTTCAGGGATTTTGTTGGTTGTGTCTTGGTTTTGTGGTCCAGGAATCTAAGTATCTGCCTTTTCGGTCTCTTGATTGCCACCAGTACCATAAGGTGTTCCTGGTTCCGTGTGAGCTTGGGTTTGCTTTCCTTTTAGAGCCTTACTTTGTTCTCTCAGAAAACTGGCCAATTCGGCTATGTAGCGACCCCAAATCCGGGTCCCCAGAACCTCGGACCTGGTACGTTACAATACATCATTTCTATACTATTGCGGAAGATATAAACATAAATTATTGATACAATAACTTTTACAACATAATTCCCATGGTCTGTAACCTTAACTTAATACCTGCATTTAATATCCTATACGACTTACAATGTCATTTGCATCAAATACTATTACCATTTTAACCGTACAATAATCCAATCCTGGAACTTGTCTTTGGCTTTGCCTGTGTCCGAAGTTTCGTCTTAATCTGAAATGTTTATCATGATATAGCAAGGGTGAGCAACAAGTTTGCCCAGCAAGTTTAAGTTCAAATGAAGATATATCATGATTGAAAAGAATAATAAACTGACAAACTTTCAACATTATAAGAATTGTGAAAGAACATGAATCAATAATGCTGAATAGCCAACAATGAACATAAATAATTTAACTGAACAATATGGTAATGAAGGTGATCAGCATTTCATACCTGACGAACATATACAATATGCACAACGTGCGAATCAATAAATCATAGATGTGATATAATCAACAATGATTAATCACGAACATGCTTTACAATAACAACTCGAGTTCGAGTTAGGAAACTTGCTTAATAAAAGTATGGTTTAGGAACTTGCCTGTACCGTCGATTACTGTTACGTAATTTAAGTTAATCGCTTTATTGAAAAGACCTATCAGTTATAAGATATATCTTTCAATTAGCATAACATATCTTATTCCATAATTCTATTACTATACTATCTAACATTTAAACACATAGTCAAATATTAGATATCCTCAATACCATACATATACATAAATCTAAACCTAGCACACATCGAGTCTTTAAGAATATTCAATATAGTATACTGAGTGGTTTCCCACAAACAACTAACAAATTAGTTTCCGTCTAATCTACACTATTTTCACCGGGAGTTAGATCAGTTACTAATTCATAGATACCTTCCACATATGAAGGAGTCGTTTAGGCCAGCTACTATACATCAACTATTAAAGGGTACGATTGTATTACCTTTAGACTTCACACTGTTGTATCATATAACTTGTGAATTAACACTTAATATTTCATTTTATAAGTCATTTATAATTAAGTAAGTTGAATACCTAATCCAACAACCTGGATTCAGACTGAATTTCAATATAGTAAACTATTTTCCAATCCAGCAGACTGGATTCAACTGACCTCCAATCTATCAAGCCTGGATTCAACTGTCATCCAATCCAGCAAGCCTAGTTTCAATTGACCACCAATCCAGCAACCTGGATTATCCAAATAGACCAATCCAGCATCCTGGATTATCCAAACATACCCATCCAGCATCCTAGCGGCCAATCCAGCAAACCAGATTGCAATCCAGCAACCTGGATTCCCCTTTTTTAACCTAATCATTTTATTATTTTTTTATCTTTTGTACACAGATAAATACATATATTCCATACACAAATATAATTTTTCAACTTCCTTGAGTATTTTTCAAAAATCCATTTCTAGTTAATTCCTTAACAAATTAGCTACCTTACGTTTAACTCTAGAAATTCTCAACTCTTGGCAGGATCTTACACATGTTAACGTGAGCCTCCAGTTTAAATTTTGTGGCCATCGGAGTTATACAACTCCGGTTATAGCGATTTCTGTCGAAAAAACACAAATATTGAAATGGTCATAACTTGCTCAATTTAAATCAGAATGAGCTCATTTTTGGACACAAGATACTTTACCTCATATATTTTCATGTTCCAAAATATTGGAATTTTTTTCAAAAAATAAGAGGACGAAATATCCCCCAACAGTTTTAGACAGCCTACTTTTAGGCATTTTTTAGATTTTGCTTCCTTTGCTACAAACAGTCCACACGAAAATTTATAACTCCTTTTTCAGTGATTTCACTTGGAAAAGTTAGAAAACTTATAGATCTAACTCCAAAAATTAACCACACTCAAAAATTCAAAATACACTAGGAGATATGGTCGTTTGAATTTCATGTTACGTTTTCTCAAAATCTGATTTTCCAGTTGGTGTTTTGTAAGAAAACTTTCATGATCTCTTGATTATTCCAAAATTAGCCATCATAAACCATCATAACACAAATTAATACCAAATATATTCATGGATCTATCATGATCCATAATCTATTTCAACAAAAATCACCAAACACAAGATTAATCACAACCAAAGCTAAGAAAAATTAAGTTTTCTTACTTTTGAAAAACATATTTTCCCTTTTATGCTTTAGATCCAATTTTTGGCCCACAAAAGGGTTAGATCTAAAGATAAAACACTTTTAAACACATAAATCTAAAGATTTGAAACCTTAGATCAAAACTTTATAAAAATCAAAACTCAAATCGAATAAAGAAGAAAAATAGATTATATATGTAGGAATTCTTTATACCTTCTTTTGATTTTCCTTCCTTTTTCTTCCTAGACCATGATTTAAGAACTTATGAAACCACAAAACCCTCCTTCTCTCCTCTCCTAATCCCCACCGAATTCTCTCCTCTCTCTCTTTTATTTCTCTTTTGTTTTCTCTCTTTTTTACTTAGTAAATGAAAGAAAGGGAAAAAAATGAAAAGTTATAGCTATTTTAATTAAAGTCAAAAGATATACTTACATAATGTATATCTATATCTTATCACCAACTCATGCCTTCCCTCTCTCTCTCTCTTATCTCTTTGTCATTAATTGAAGGTTTCTTGCACCCTTTAGGTTGCTTGTAAACTTAAACTTGCTTGCTAGTTTGGTTAAAGTGGTGGAACAATAAGAATTGGACACATAAGGAGGTTAGGTGGGGAGTTGGTAAGGAGTTGGTAAATTCAATAATTACATCACATGGCTCTCCTTCTTCCTTCCTCTTTTTATAACCGGCCACATGTCCCTTTTTTCTCCAAATTTGGTTTGTTTTTTATTTCATATAATGCTTTATTAAATGTCCAACATGACCGTCTTCCATTGGACCAAGACTTGGGCCATTTGTTTTAAGGTCTTGGGCTCACCTTTAATCAATTTGGGCCATGTAAATCACTATGGTTCCATTACTTTGAATTCTATTCTACCCTAATCATTTAATTAGGGTTTCATTACACACCTTTATAAATAAATTCCTTACTCATACATTTTAAATTCATAACCCAATTAGACTTGCTTTTATAGAATTAATAAATTGAGATAATAAACTTAATCTCTTAGGTTAGTAAAAATTTTAAATACTAACATCCTTACATATTATAACCCTTAAGTTATTTAATTACATACCTAATATATATATTAGGTTACAAGACTTTATTCTTAATTCTCTTTATAAATACATAAACAATACACAAAACCATATAAGTCATTCACAAAATTTTTAAATCCGTACTCTATTTCCAGTCTAGGTCTTATTATTTAATCTTTTATTTAATCATTTAAAATTTTATTAATCTTATAAATTCTCGGGTTGTCACATTCACCCCTTCTTTTAAGAATTTCGTCCTCAAAATTACAGCCTACTAATCCCTACTCCTTCTATTCACCAAAACTAGGTTTTCAACTTAATCTTTATCTAATTTCATTCTCATTTAATGAGTACACACGGGTTCCTTCTATGATAAATTATTCTATCATCACATTCTACCCAGACTTCTCCCCAAGGAGTTAAAAAAAACTTTTCATATAATGCTGAGGGTCATATAGACCATGAACTCTCGAGTTTAACGGTATTCACCATAATCAAATAATAGATATGTTTACAATTACGAAGAAGGTAAACTGCAGATGCTGGACGAAATTATCTGAACGACTGTGTGCGTTCAATGATTGGAATGTACGTTATCCAACCAATATATCCCCATTTTTTGGGGTTGTTCATACTCAGCCGGAAGTCCGAATCAAAACAATATGGTTCGGGATAAGTTCTCAAAGAGATACTTGAATTTTCGTAAACATTTGTCTAGCTGAATCAAATAGCTTTAGACATATACCAATAATTTGAACATCATTCAAAACATGTGCCTGGCCAAATTTAATTGACACATGACTTTTCTTTAAACTTCTGAAAATAATTTTATGACGTCATTATACCGCAATGTATTTATAGTCCGTTGAAGATTCTGTCATTTTTGTGACTTTGTCATAAAACAATATACCATATTAGGTTGACGATCTTTAGATCACATCCAACACTAGGCAATACTGCATTAATTACTCCATCATTTTTATCATCCTTGCATCAGGTTCCATGATGCATTGATGATATATAAAATACATTTTGATATTTAAAATAATTTTTGTCTGGCCAAAACAATTAGCGTAGACTCTTCTTTAAACCGTTCAAAACTATTGAAAATCATTTTTGGAATTATCATGTCGCAACAGGTAACTATGTGTCAGGGTCTCGAAGTCCACACATACACAATTGTAACCATGTTTTGAAGATAATCAAAAATTCATTTTTTGTTGTTATCATGCCGCAACAGGTAATGATGTGATAATGGCTCAAAGTCCATCTCCACACCCTTGCCACAATGTTGTGAAGATAACAAAAATTCATTTTATTTCAAAAAAGGCACATCAGTGCAAATTTAGCTTGATGTCAAAAATTTCGAAGTCTAGCACAGCTAGAAGATTTGGAATACCTATACTTCCACCATTAACTTCAATTTTTCTAACTGATCAATTGCTTAATAATTTTATCTATTTCTATTATCCTCAATCCTTCATTCACAATTTTCCTATACCCCCGTATAGTTCATCAAACATACCACACGTTATGAGTTCAGGAACTTACCACAATCATATGGGTTTTGGAACCTCTCCTAGTCAGATCAAAGTCGTCCATTCGCTGAGGGGTTCCACCATACGATTATGAGTCACGAACTTACCATACGTATGAGTTTAAAGAACTCGTACCTAATCTTATATTCTCTACCTATTGGTTATACACATGAGAAAAGAATCACCGTCTCATCATACATATAGCGAATAGCGCGACACCGATATTTCAATGATTATCAAAATGATAAACTAAGTAGTCGTTAGACCAAGCACAAAACCCCCGTCCATACAAAGTTTTGTACAACTCAGCTATCACATGAGTCCTCAATTGAAATCCCACATAATCCTAGCTCCCTCAATACTCGATACGAATTTCATTTAATACGTATCTACAATTCACAACTCTTTCCTGAGTTTTAATAGTACAATTTCATAGTACAATTGTCATACAGCAATTCTACTATAAAGTTTTCAATCATTTGATTGATCATCTGTCCTCTTATGACCTCATCAGATCACATTGTGATCTCAGATTATAATCGTATTATATTACGATTATTTCCTATCTTAAGATCGTTGTGTTTTACGATCTTCTTTCCATTTATACTTTTAGTCTTTTAGACTCTATCTATTCATTACTACTGTTCATCTTTATTATCAGAGTTAGGTAACTCTAGATCTTTATTACTTATCAGTATTCTTCTTTGAATCTTATTGACTTATTAATACCTTGCCCAAATTCATCTCTTAGAACTTAAACTCTATTTGAGTTTATTCCTTATCCTCATCCCTGCGGTTATAGCCTAAGGTAACCCTACCTAAGGTTTATATCCTACAGCTCTGATACCAACTGTGACGCCCCCAAATCTAGGTCCCCAGAACCTCGGACCTGGTACGTTACAATACATCATTTCTATAACTATTGTGGAAGATATAAACATAAATTGTTGATACAATAACTTTTACAACATAATTCCCACGGTCTGTAACCTTAACTTAATACCTGCATTTAATATCCTATACGACATACAATGTCATTTGTATTCAATACTATTACCATTTTAACCGTACAATAATCCAATCCTGGAACTTGTCTTTTTCTTTGCCTATGTCCGAAGTTTCGTCTTAATCTGAAATGTTTATCATGATATAGCAAGGGCCCAGCAAGTTTAAGTTCAAATGAAGATATATCATGATTGAAAAGAATAATAAGCTGACAAACTTTCAACAATAAAAGAATTGTGAAAGAACATGAATCAATAATGCTAAATAGCCAACAATGAACATAAATAATTTAACTAAACAATATGGTAATGAAGGTGATCAGCCTTTTATATCTGATGAACGTATACAATATGCACAACGTGCGAATCAATAAATCATAGATGTGATATAATCAACAATGATTAATCACGAACATGCTTTATAATAACAACTCGAGTTCGAGTTAGGAAACTTGCTCAATAAAAGTATGGTTTAGGAACTTTCCGGTACCGTCGATTACTACTACGCAATTTAAGTTAATCGCTTTATTGAAAAGACCTATCAATTATAAGATATATCTTTCAATTAGCATAACATATCTTATTCCATAATTCTATTACTATATCATCTAACATTTAAACACATAGTCAAATATTAGATATCCTCAATACCATACATATACACAAATCTAAACCTAACACACATCGAGTCTTTAATAATATTCAATATAGTATACTGAGTGGTTTTCCACAAATAACTAACAAATTAGTTTTCGTCTAATCTACACTATTTTTACTGTGAGTTAGATCGATAACTAATTCGTAGATACCTTTCCCATACAAAGGAGTCGTTTAGGCCAGCTACTATATACATCAATCATTAAAGGGTACGACTGTATTACCTTAGACTTAACACTACTGTATCATATAACTTGTGAATTAACACTTAGTATTTTATTTTACGAGTCATTTATAATTAAGTAAGTTGAATACCTAATCCAGCAACCTGGATTCAGACTGAATTTCAATATAGTAAACTATTTTCCAATCCAGCAGACTGGATTCAACTGACCTCCAATCCAGCAACCTTGGATTCAACTGTCATCCAATCCAGCAAGCCTGGATTCAACTAACCACCAATCCAGAAACCTAGATTATCCAAATAGATCAATCCAGCATCCTGGATTATCCAACCATAGCAATCCAGCATCCTAGCGGCCAATCCAGCAAACCAGATTGCAATCCAGCAACCTGGATTCCAATCCAGCAACCTGGATTCCCCTTTTTAACCTAATCATCTTATTATTTTTTTTATCTTTTGTCCACACATAAATACATATACTCCATATACAAAAATAATTTTTCAAGAATTTTTCAACTTCCTTGAGTATTTTTCAAAAATCCATTACTAGTTAATTTTTTAACAAATTAGCTACCTTACGTTTAACTCCAGAAATTCTCAACTCTTGGCAAGATCTTACACATGTTAACGTGAGCCTCCAGTTTAAATTTTGTGGCCATCGGAGTTATACAACTCCGGTTATAGCGTTTTTCGTCGAAAAAATATAAATATTAAAATGGTCATAACTTGCTCAATTTAAATCGGAATGAGCTCATTTGGACACAAGATACTTTATCTCATATATTTTTATGTCCCGAAATATTGGAATTTTTTTCAAAAACTAAGAGGACGAAATAGCCCCCAACAGTTTTAGATAGCCTACTTTTAGGCGTTTTTCAGATTTTGCTTCCTTTGCTACAAACAGTCCACACAAAAATCTATAACTCCTTTTTCAGTGATTCCACTTGAAAATGTTAGAAGACTTATAGATATAACTCCAAAAATTGACCACAGTCAAAAATTCAAAATACACTAGGAGATATGGTCTTTTGAATTTCATGTTACGTTTTCTCAAAATCTGATTTTCTAGTTTGTGTTTTGTAAGAAAACTTTCATGATCTCTTGATTAATCCAACATTATCCATTATAAACCATCATAACACAAACTAATTCCAAATATATTCATGGATCTATCATGATCCATGATCTATTTCAACAAAAATCACCAAACACAAGATTAATCACAACCAAAGCTAAGAAAAATTAAGTTTTCTTACTTTTTAAAAACATATTTTCTCTTTTATGCTTTAGATCCAATTTTTGACCCACAAAAGGGTTAGATTTAAAGATAAAACACTTTTAAACACATAAATCTAAAGATTTTAAACCTTATATCAAAACTTTATAAAAATCAAAACTCAAATCGAATAAAGAAGAAAAATAGATTATATAGGTAGGAATTCTTTATACCTTCTTTTGATTTTCCTTCCTTTTTCTTCCTAGACCATGATTTAAGAACTTATGAAACCACAAAACCCTCCTTCTCTCCTCTTCTAATCCCCACCGAATTCTCTACTCTCTCTCTTGTTTCTCTTTTGTTTTCTCTCTTTTACTTAGTAAATTAAAGAAAGAGAGAAAAAAAGCTATAGCTATTTTAATTAAAGTCAAAAGATATACTTACATAATGTATATCTATATCTTATCACCAACTCATGCCTTCCCTCTCTCTCTCTTATCTCTTTGTCTTTAATTGAAGGTTTCTTGCACTCTTTAGCTTGCTTGTAAACTTAAGCTTGCTTGCTAGTTTGGTCAAAGTGGTGGAATAATAAGAATTGGACACATAAGGAGGTTAGGTGGGGAGTTGGTAAGGAGTTGGTAAATCCAATAATTACATCACATGGCTCTCCTTCTTCCTTCCTCTTGTTATAACCGGACACATGTCCCTTTTTTCTCCAAATTTGTTTTGTTTTTTATTTCATATAATGCTTTATTAAATGTCCAACATGACCCTCTTCCATTCGGCCAAGACTTGGGCCATTTTATTTAAGGTCTTGGGCTCACCTTTAATCAATTTGGGCCATGTAAATCACTATAGTTCCATTACTTTGAATTATATTCTACCCTAATCATTTAATTAGGGTTTCATTATAGGCCTTTATAAATAAATTCCTTACCCATACATTTTAAATTCATAACCCAATTAGACTTGCTTTAATAAAATTATTAAATTGAGATAATATTCCTTATCTCTTAGGTTAGTAAAATTTTTAAATACTAACATCCTTACATATTATAACCCTTAAGTTATTTAATTTCATACCTAATATATATATATTAGGTTACAAGACTTTATTCTTAATTCTCTTTATAAATATATAAATAATACACAAAATTATATAAGTCATTCACAAATTTTTTAAATCTATACTCTATTTCCAGTCTAGGTCTTATTATTTAATCCTTTATTTAATCATTTAAGATTTTATTAATCTTATAAATTCTCGGGTTGTCACAGGCTATCTGATTCTTTAGTCCTTCGAACTCTTCCCTAGAGACTGGGGTGGATTCTGGCTGAGCACTTGAAGTTATGTCCGTGGGTGGACTTAGTGCTTTCTTAGACTTAGATCTAGTAGCATGACCAATTTTTTACCTATAACAAAACGTAGGCGTGTCAATATCCTGAAGTTGGTAGGGATAGGATGCATGTCATGATGTGTTTTTATGGTTTTTTAATCTTATCCTGCAAAACAGAGGTCAGTTGTTTTGATGACAGGATGACAAGATGTATATAACAAGGAGTGTAAAAAAAATTAGGGTATTTACATTGTGCTCCTTTACATTGGAATTAAAAACTTGACATTGAATTTGAAAGTCCAATAATAATCTAGAAGGGGGGTTGAATGGATTATTACTAGTTAAAAAATTATCTTAGGCCTTTTTGAATTTTTAAAAAATTAATTTATAGTGTCAGAAATTAATATGTAGAGTTAGAAAAATTCAATCACACAATGCACAGAGATTTACTTGGTTCACAATTTACAACTTGGGTATATTGCTACGTCCAGTCTCAAGCTCCTTCCAAGGCTTGAGATCATATTACTCTCAGTAATAAATGCTCCTTCACTAGGTGGAGAAATCTTTACAAAGTTTTATAGATCAACTTACAACTCTTCACAACTAACTATTTTGGACAGCGAACTCCCAGCTCTTTCCTAAAGCTTAGTTGAACCTTCTTTTAGAGCTCAGAACTATTCTATAACCTGGACTTGAAACAACAATCTCTTCCTCACCACACAAGTTCACTAGAGACCCAACTCCCAGCTGACCTCTCTAAGACTCTGGTCTTGGTCAAAGAATTTATCTTTCTCACAGATATAAAATAAATTGACTCTACCCTTTTCCTTTTACAAAAAGATAGTTTCAATTTGCTTCTTAAAATAAGCAGATTAAGTTTAGTACAGATTTATAAAAGTTCAAATAACTTTTATAGTTGATGCTTCTTAAATAAGCAGATATATATTTTAAGATCAAATAAAAGTTCAAGACTTTTATGTGGAATACTTCAAATAAACAGATATGTATATTATGATCAATAAATAAAAGTTCAAGACTTTTATATGAAATGCTTCAGATAAGTAGATATGTATTTTATGATCAATAAATAAAAGTTCAAGACTTTTATATGAAATGTTTCAGATAAGCAGATATGTAAATTAATGCAGTTTTTATAAAGAATTTCTTTTCTTTTGATAAAGAAATATTTTTCTATGGTTTAAACAATTCTAGAAAAGATTTTTTTTATATAAAGAGTGTGTTTCTATGGTTTTGAATAGATATAACTTTGATTTTAGAAAACTATATAAAATCACTTATAGTGCAACAACAATTTTTGTTTAATAAGTAAGTTTATAATTGAAATACTTGTTTATGAAAGTTTATCAAATATAACATATTTATCAATTATATAGTACTTGATGAAATTTGTTTCACCCACGTATATATATTATATTATATTTGATCTATGTTGTGAAAATTTGGCCACTTAGGATTTAAAGAGCGTAACGGAGAATTTCATAGAAATAACATTCGAATTATCCGGTATCTAAGTTCTGACCAAACTGTGTGTTTCATAATCTGATAATTATATAAATATTTTTTAATACTTATATAATGTATCAATATTAATAAAAAGTTACTTGGGATTTAAAGACCGTTTCGGAGAATTTCATAAAAATGACATCCGAATTATACCGGTATCTAAGTACAGACTTTTTATAATATTTAATAAATTAAATATAGATATATATAGATGTGTATAACAATTAAGTATGATAAATATTCACCCACTTATATATATATTATATTATAGTTAATCTATGTTGTGAAAATTTGGTCACTCAAGATTTAAAGACCGTTTTAGAGAATTTTATAGAAATAACATCTGAATTATTCGGTATCTAAGTACTGACCAAATTTTTGTTTGACAATCTGATAATTATACAAATATTTTTCAATACTTGTATAATGTATCAATATTAATAAAAAGCCACTTAGGATTTAAAGACCGTCCAGAAGAGAAATTTCTTCTGAGTAATATCGGTATTTAAGTGCAGACTTTTTATAATATTTAATAGATTAAATATAGATATATATATAGATGTGTATAACAATTTATCTTTAATATATCTATATATATAAGCAGATATGAGATAATATAAATATAGAAATTTAATGACTTATCTCAACTACTTTAACCAATTTAATCTTCTTTTCAAGAAATAGAACTTTGAATTAGAAAATGAAGAGAAAGATTTATGCAGAGAGATTATGTAGGCAAGGAGATATAGCTTTTCTTTGTTTTGTGAATTGGTAAATTTAGAATGAATGAAAAGCCTCCTATTTATAGGATTTTGAAGTTGAGGGCAAAATAGTAATTTTTGAAATCTAATTTTGAACAAATGGTTCAGATTGCACAGATGAAAAATGAGTGGCTCGGATCAAGTAGGAGCACACGGATTGGAAATTCAAAGGCCAAGTTTCCTTCATTTTTAAAGGCCTAGGTATTTTTCAAATAAAAAGGCAAAGCCTTCCTTTTCAAAAAATATGCAAGCTTTAAGTCATCAGTAAGTTTTTAAGTTTCTCACTTGCACACACACATCTTGCATACACAATCACACACACGGCACATAGATGTTTTCATCATACACACACATTGTCGACGTCGGGAAAAAATTCGCGGGTCGGGTCACAACCCGGATCTTTATCTCTTCCTAAGTTATCTCTACCCATACTATTTTTATTGCGAAAAAGGTTTTGAAGGATTTTTTAGAAAAAGGCCAACATGTATCATGTCGACGATTTGAACGTTTTACAGAGTCGTCAGTTGGTAGATTTGAAATGGTTGTACCAACTCAACCGAGTTTTGTTTGAAAGAGGCCCAATTGCTGGACATTGTCGAAACTTGAGCTCAGTGGCTTGGTTAAGTGTGGGGAAGGTGTTAGGCACCCCACGACTCCCGTGTAAACACGGTACCACATCTTTTCAATATTTTCCTTAAAAACTGAAATAAGTGTGTGAATGCTGTTTTGGAAATTGGGCCAATGTTTGATTGATTGAAAATTATGCTTTGCTTCGTTGAATCTATCTACGAAGGGTTTGATTTGATTTGCAAAAAGTCTTTGATTTGATTTGTAAAAGTATTTGATTTGTTTTGCAAAAGCTTTTCTTTTGATTTAAATTTGAAAATGATGTTTTGAAAGCTAGTTTATCAAACCCTTACGCTAGCATAGGAATTGAAGCCTGTTGATACTTCCATTTTTTATCTTTATAGCCTTAAGGCTTGCAGTTGAATGGTGATTTGTCGGGCTGCGAAGCATCCTCGACCACAAGAATACATATACAAGTGTCGGTCTCCTCATGGGTATGATAGCCATTGGAGAGACTCTGACACGACAAATCATATTTTTCACTATGTTGAGACCTTAAATCCGGATAACCATTTTAAGGTCTTTGCATATACATTTTACAGAAAAACTGACAGGGTACGTTCGTAAAGCGGAGTTTGTCCATCGTGTGAATCAGATTCTGATCGATTTGATCATGAATTCCACGATTCCTAGGCTCACATGAGAGTAGCCATTAAACCTGAACAGTTCAAATTTGTACAGAAACAGATATATATCCTAATATTGCCAGAACCGAGGATTCATCAGTAAATCCTGGTTCGCACCTGGCCGAAGCGACTCGTTCCCACTAGATAGCGATCTAAGGGACGCGAGGTTGCTTTTGTGACTAAAAAATACCGACGCATATCGAATAAATATTTAAAAAATTAATTTAACGAAAAGCAAATAAAGCCAAGATATATACATAGTTATATATATATATATATATATATAAAAGCTGTAAAAGGGCGATGGGTTTTCACACCGGTGCCCGGACTAGAATTGAAATATATATATATATATATATATATATATATATATATAGATTAACAGAAAAGTAGTCAATCAAGAATGGGAAGATAACCGAGTGGTGGTGAAGGCTGCTTATATATACATATTTATATACATAAGCAGTAAAAAGGCCACAGAATAATCCAGGCCGAACTTGTGACGAACGAGAATTTTGTACAATTATTTGAATATTTATTGAAATAAATAAATATTTCTTATAATTTAATTATTGAGTTAAATAATTAATTCATGAAGTTGTGGTAGTTTAATTTAATTATATGTGTTAGATTAATTAAATTAATGTGTAGTAATTTAATAGTTCAAAGTATATATTTAATAGAGTTTATTTGATTAAATGAATTAATTAAATAAGCATAATGTTACTTTAATTAATTTAATAATTAATTAAAGAATTAATGAATTGACATAATTAATAAATAAGAATATTAATTATGTGACAATGTGATTTAATGTGAATTACCTCATTTTATTTAATTATTTTAAATAAAATTAATTGAATAATTAATAATGTGACAATTAACTATATAGTAAATTACTTAATTAAAATAAATGAAAAAAAAATTAGTGTGTAGCTAAACAAGGCCCTTGTAGAGGTTAGTCCGTTATTTTATACAACGGATATAATATATACGTATATTATTAAGTTAGACGCATTGAGTTTCATTTGTTCAAGTCAGAGAAGAAAAGTTAGAGAAACTTGAGAGAGAAATATCAGAGAAAAAGAGAAGAATTGAGGGAGAGAAAGAGATTTGAGAAAATCTTAAGTGTTGTCTTTGATTATCTTCATACTAACAAAGGGTAATCTTCCTTTTTAGTTTTCAAAATCTAATTTTCTGAAAGTTCTTTACGTATTCTTAAAGTCCTGTAAAAATTGGATTTTTCAATTGGGTTATGATATGGCTTTATCTATATGAGTATGTGATCATAACATGTTTTAGAGTAATCAATTTTATTTAATTTAGCCTTAATTGGATTTTTGAAAAAAATTTATAGGGTTTCTACGTTTTTGTAAAAATTTTCTGTTAGTACTCATTTTGGGAAATTAAAGTATGAGGCTATTATATATGTGACCGTATATGTTAGTAGTATGTGTTAGATCATGTATCCATGATTTACACTGATCACATTAAGTAATTTTGTTGACAATTGGGTTTCATGAAAAGACAGAGTATTGAATATGGGTGAATAACCCATATGGGTTAAATTAATGATTGAATCTTATGTTTATATTAAAAAGGATACATGAATATGATTGTATATGTTAACACAAAGAGAATGGAATTGGAATGAGTAGATTCGGTGTAGTAACAAATCCGTGATGATAGATTTTATATTTTTCATAAAAACTTTACAAATTTATGAATAACAGTGAAATTGATTGTTGTAACTGATGTAATTACATGATCTAATTTGGTAAAAACATGCTAACAGTGATTTGTGATGTTACTATGAAGTTTATACTTCATGGGTAACGTTACAAATCAATGTAATGGTGTAAATTGGGAGAAAATGGTCGAGTTCTGTGTTCGTTCGCGAACTTCAGAATATGGGAAAACGCAGCTGTGCGGCCGCGCCGGGTACAAGGCTAAACGGCGCGCGGCCCCGCCCGCCTGAAATTTTTGAAAAATTTGTTAAGTGTGGAATTTTGAAAAATGTGTTATGAATTCAATAAACTTGAAAACATGTTGAATATATGATAAGATATTAATACAAGTTTAATAATTTATGTTACGTAATTAATTAAGAAATTAATTATATGACTTAAACCATTATTCGTAAAGGTTAAATAATGTGTTATGAACAATAAGACATTGTTTTAAGTCTAATAAACATGAAAACATGTTATGTGTGTGATAAAATATTAATACAAGTTTAATAACGAAGGTTATGTGGTTAATTAATAAGTTAATTAATTAACTTAAGTCATTATTTGAAAAACCTAATAATGAGTTCAAAGAACACTATTGTAAATCAATAATCATATCGAACCTGTGATTAATTGATATTGTGAATGTATTGATAGGTAAAAGTAATTGAAGAAGTGAGTAATAATTGTAGCTTGTGCACGAGGCAAGTTTCTAAACCCTACTTTTAAATTGAGCAAGTTATAGACCTAAATTCTATATCGAGCAAAGTATTTATCCTTGATTATTCAAGTTCAGAATTTCATATGAGATGCCATGATTCTTTTAAAAGTATCATTTCAGTATACAATACCTATTCGATTGTATACCCTAGAGAAGTTATTATTCAAATTGAATATCTTATGTTGTCAAATCCTTTAAGACTAGCGAACCTTTAATGATTCGACTAGTCCATAGTTGACGAACGTTCTAAATTCCAGAACTACTATTGAGTTATCCAAACCAAACTTTATTTAGTGTGGACTTTGATGTTAAACTGAGATGAACAACCCTATTAAAGGGGAATTGATGATGCTTTAAGCGTTGAGGTAGTGTGCACAGTATCGGTACGAAGGGCTAATCTCCCTAAGTACGAAGTAAAGTCCATAGTCTTATGACTGTTAAAGGTTAAAGGTTAATATACTTGACCTAGGACAGTGTTCAAGGTCTTATGACCCTCAGATGTAATTTGATTCTCGATTACTATTCCTGATTCAAAAGTTGAGCTTTCTGTTATTCAGATTTCTTTGATTTCACTCGCATGTTATTATTGTCATACTTTTATACTTGCGGGCATTCGTGCTCCCTCTTGCATAATAACATTGCAGCTAAGAATGAACGAAGTGATGAACCTTCTAGTAGCAAGGGCAAAGGAAAAGCTAACAAGTGTTGAAGATATGTGTTGATGTTAAGAATGTTAAAGTTCAAGACTTATGTTTATTTTTTAAGACTTATTTGTTTACGTTTCCGCAACAGAGATTTAAGGTTAAGTATAACTTGGGATTTATTATGTATTGTTATTTCAGATGATGGATTATTTATCTATTTAATGAATTTGTATTATTATGGGTAGATAGTCTTATGATATTTGAACAGTGAACACCAAATCCTGTGGAAATTAATATACCGGATTTGGGGGTGTCACAGAACTGAAATGTAAATGTACAAAAGTGTATCAACCAGGGACTGGAAAAATAACCAAGTAATGGTGAAGTGTGCAAAAATATTATAAGGGCCACATAATAATCCAGGCTAACAGAAATATATATATATATATATATATATATATATATATATTGACAGAAATGTAGTCAACCAAGACTGGGAAGAGAACCCAGTGGTGGTGAAGGCTACTTATATATGCATAAATATATATAAAAGCAGTAAACCACCTCGGATTTGACATCCGGGCTTGACAAAATTGAAAAGTTAGTATATATACAGTTGAATATATAGCAAAAAAGCCAAACCCGGGCAGGGAAGATATCCCAGTCTGGCAAAGTTGGTGCTAGTGCACTGAAGCTGTTAGAGCTGCCGGATCGTCAATCCGAGTTGTAAAAATGCCAGAAATTGAGTTTATGTACAAAAATGTAACAAAAGTTGACGAAAACGGCCACAGAACTAAGTTACGGGCATATTTAGAAAACGAAATTTGATATGCAAGTGCAAAAAAGTGTAAAGAAGTAGGAATCACTTTCTGATCGTAAAAATACTTACAATGGACTGCTACACGGGCTTTTTTCCAAATCATAGACTCTAAACATCAGAATCTACCAGTTATTTTTTGATATGTGGTAGTATGTGGGTATATCTACGTGTTAGAGTGAAAAAATTTGGGTTTGGAAGAGGTTAAAAAGTCAGAAAACCAAACGGACAGAGGTTCGCTGCGTTTTTTCTATTTTTGAATGAGGGGGGTCACCTCATATATATAGGTCAGGGAGCCTCCACCCTACCTGTTGATGCAACAGGTACAGGTACGGCTCCCCTGGTGGGGCCCACGTGCCTGGTTTTGTCATCTCGAAGTACGTACACTCCGAGCAACGCGAGATCGAAGTCAAAACTCTCTAACTTTTGATCGGAGCATCCGTTTGAGGCGTGCGATACCTTTCCGGAAAGCCCTCACCGAGAGTGTCACAATGACATGGGATAAAACATTTTTTGGTCCAAGAAGATGGGTTCATAACCATGTCTTTGATTCCTCGCAGTTTGTCCTTTGAGCTGTCTTGCGCTATTTGCACTCGGGATCTTCGTTATGGTTCGTTCTGACCTTGGTGGCATCAATTCAGCTTAAGTTTGACCGAATCACCTTGAGGTTAGTAAAATGACCATTTTACCCCTCTCGGGGTTGCCTTCAGTGTCGGCATGGCCTTTGGTTAACTTCCGGGAGTTGTTTCCAAAACTTGGATCCCATTTGAGTCTGTCTGTCCTTAGTGTAATCTCTGAAGTTAACTTGGTTGCCCCATGTTTTCCTCTGGAGATGTTGTGGAGCTTTAGGTTCGTTCCCGAAGTTGACTTGATTTCCCGGGTTGCGATCGGGGCTGACCTGTACCTCCCGGGCTGAGACCGGGGCTAATCTGTACCTCTCGGATTGAGACCAGGGCTAAGTTGACATCCCAAGACTGGTGTTTGAGGCTGTGGTTGTCCCGATATTAGTGATCGGGGTTGATTTGAAAGACTCAATATTGAGATCGGGGTTAATCTGACGGTCCGATTGGAGATTGGAGTTGATTTGATGGCCCGATATGGAGATCAGGGTTGATTTGACGACCCGATTGAAGATCGGCGTTGATTCGATGGCCTAATATTGAGATCGGGGTTGATTTGACTGTCCAATTAGAGATCAGGGTTGATTTGATGGCCCGATATGGAGATCGGGGTTGATTTGACGGTTCAATTGGAGATCGGAGTTGATTTGATAGCCCGGTATTGAGATCAGGGTTAATTTGACTGTCTGATTGGAGATCGAAGCTGATTTGATGGCCCGATATTGAGATCGGGGTTGATTTGACTGTCCAATTGGAGATCAGAGTTGATTTGATAAGACAGTTTTACCCTCCTACAGTGTTAGTATCGGGGCAGTAAATTTTGAGTGTCTACAGATGACCCTTTTTATCATGCTTATGCAATGTAATGGAATGAGCAGGATAAAGATTGCTAGACATTTGAAATGCAAAGATATCAATGATGAAATGCAATGAATATTGTAATGTTTTTGTAGATCGCAGATCGCACTTCGCATCACCAATCGCATCGTAAATTGCTTCGCTAATCGCATCATAAATTGCTTCGTAAATCGCATCGCAGATCGTATTATAAACTATTTACCTTTATCAGTGCTTGTGTTGGGGCTGATACCAATGGTTTGACTCCCATCGATGTTGTCGATGTTTGTTTGATGATGATAAACTAAAATGTTTTCTTCCTTTCTGCTGGGGATGTCAATACCAGGCTACCGCAAACTGTTTTTGTCATTTTCTGCTGGGGATGACGTTCTCTGTGATAGCTTCATTGATTTAGATAGGGATGATACTACTGATGCTACCTTGGTTTGAGACCAATGGTTTTCCTGTCCGGAGGTACTCTTTGCAGGGGTGACTTCCTTTCGACTGGTGTTATTGCACATTTCTAAAGGCTCCTCTGCTGGGGACATTTCTCGATTATCGAGTCTCCTTCATGGAGGCTTCCAATGTCCATCTTGATTAAAGTTTACGTCGTTATTTGGCAATATGCGGTTGAATCACCAATTCTCTTTGGTGCACCTTTTGAGGATATGTATAAAAGATTCCATCATCGGATATAGACTATTATATGGTTCCCGTCACCAGTTCACTTCTGATGCTTCGCGGAGGTTGCTACAACAGCTAAGACGTCGCTGGGGCTGAACCAACGGCTGACTTGAACTTGGTCTGTACCCGATACTTCGCTGGGGCTGAACCAACGACTGAATTAGACTCGGTCTGTACCCGATACTTCATTGGGGCTGAACCAATGGCTAAACTAGATTTGGTCTGTACCCGATACTTCTTTGGATTAAAGCCAACGACTGGATTGGATTCAGTCTATACCCGATACTTCGTTGGGGTTGAACCAACGACTTAATTGGATTTGGTCTGTACCCGATACTTCACTGGGATTGAACCAACAGCTGGATTGGATTCGGTCTATACCCGATACTTTATTGGGGCTGAACTAATGGCTGAACTAGATTCGGTCTGTACCCGATACTTCGCTGGGGCTGAACCAACGGCTGAACTAGATTTGGTCTGTACCCGATACTTCACTGGGGCTGAACCAAGGGCTGGATTGAAATCAATCTGTACCCGATACTTCGCTAGGGCTGAACCAACTGCTGAACTGGATTCGGTCTGTACCCGATACTTCGTTGGGTTGATGCCAACGGTTGGATTGGATTTGGTCTTTACCCGAAATTTCGTTGGGATTTGAACCAAACGCTGAATTGGATTCAGTTTGTACCCGATACTTCGTTGGGTTGAAGCCAATGGCTGGATTGGATTCGGTCTGTACCCGATACTTCGCTGGGGCAGAACCAACGACTGAATTGGATTCGCTCTGTACCCAATACTTCGCTGGGGCTGAACCAACGGCTGAACTGGATTCGGTCTGTACCCGAAACTTCATTGGGATTGAACCAACGGCTGAATTGGATTCAGTCTATACCCGATACTTCGCTGGGGATGAACCAATAGCTGAACTAGATTCGGTCTGTACCCGCTACTTCGCTGGGGCTGAATCAACGGCTAAACTGGATTCGGTCTGTACCCGATATTTTGTTGGGGCTGAACAAACAGCTAAACTGGATTCGGTCTGTACCCGAAACATTATTCGAATTGAACCAACGACTGAATTAAATTCGGTCTATACCCGATACTTTGATGCATTGAAGCCAACGGCTAGATTGGATTCGATCTGTACCTGAAACTTTGTTGGGATTGAACCAACGACTGAATTGGATTCGGACTGTACCCGATACTTCGTTGGATTAAAGCCAACGGCTAGATTGGATTCGGTCTATACCCGATATTTGCTAGGGCTGAACCAACGGTTGAACTTGATTCGGTCTATACCCGATACTTCATTGGATTGAAGCCAACGGCTAGATTGGTTTTGGTCTGTACCCGACGCTTTAAAAGTGGCAATTTTCGGCAGTTTTGCACAGTTTTTCGGCAGTTTTGCGCTAGGTTTTCATTGTTGATCCCCGGATATGACTTCGGGACGAATACCAAGGGTTTTTAGAGTGTCCCCCTTTCTGTACGTTGCTTAAACGCAGGATTTCAGGACAAACCGCTCAATCGCGTAGCGATTTTTCTTCAGATTTGACTTGGCAGAACATAGAAACTCTGTTTCAAACCGAACCAAATCGAGCCCGGGTTTCATGAATGTGAACTGTTACTGCATTTTGGGTTGGTGTGCTACTGAATGGCCACCTAGACATGTCTATGTGCATGCGGACAGTCCATTTTACAAAGGAGACTCTGGCGAATTTTTTTCAAAACCCGAGCATTTAATGAAAATATAATTTTAACTTTACTGGGGATTTTTTACTGACCCATGCATGTTTTTAGGATTTATTTTTTGAAGAACATGCAGTTTTGACTTTACTGGGTCTTTTTGACTGACCCATGCATGTTTTACGACTTAGAGATGCATAGAATACTAATTTAAAATAATAATAAGCCATAGGTTTTAGGCTTACCACACCCTTTCTGAGGTGATTTGGAGACTTAGCACAGGTGATGGACCGTGATAGACCCGACAGTGCTAGTAGAGTCATTTTAGGCGTCAGACGTAGGAGGGCTTCTATTGTTCCTCAGCCACGTCCGGTTAGACCGCCTCGTAGGTTGGCAGAGTCGGTGATTTGTCCAGCTCAGGATGAACCGCTGATTGACATTGATGATGAGCAGACTACTTTTGCTACTCCAGCTCCAGCTCAGGCTCCACGTGCAGAGGTTCTAGGCATTGTTGTACTTACCCAGGAGCTGTTGGGCGACCTGAGTCGCAATCCTTCGAGATATCTCCACGCCAATGAGGTGACTTGAAGTTTTTCTCTTCTTGGATTCTTTTTCTTTCTTTTTCCATTCTCAAGGCTCGGATTTTTGACATGGATTGGTTTTTGATGCAGGTTCCCGGCTTTACGTAGTCTCGAGGGAACTGGTTTAACGTGCACTCCATGTATCATACTTTGCACGAGGATTACAAGGATATTGTTGATGGCTGGGGGTTCTAGGCTTTCTTTTCCAATCTTCCCCGTCATTGCCCCTGGGGGTATATGAGGGCTTTGTCTGAGCGCTGGTTCCACCAGACTCAGTCCCTTCATCTGCTGGACAGTGAGGTGATGATAACCCCCATGGACTGGAGGTTCATCACCGGCATTGAGTTTAAGGGTGAGCTAGTGCTTGTCGTAGCTAACATTACGCCCACTGTCGTTCGGTCCCTGCTGGTAGTTCTTGCGACGGCGCTCAAGGGTATGTCGGTCCGATCTGGCCCCTTGAGTATAGATGCCCAGAATGGGACTTTGCTGGAACCTCCTCCTGGTGATCAGAGGGTTAGAGATAACATTCTGAGGCGATTGTTTTTAGTGATCATCAATGGCTATTTTATGACAACTCATCTACTGTGTTCTTCAGCCTGGTTAGCGCTACCCGGTATGTAGAGCACCTTAATGATTTTTATTGGGGTTCCTACACCTTTGCCTATTTTCTCCGGGGCATACGCTTGCTTTTATAGGGTTCGACGGAGGCTTGGTTAGGGTTCTACCCGTTTTTGCTGCTGAGTACATCTTTCTTGTACCTTTTTGATTTTAGCATTTATATTTGTCAGTCTTGATCATTGAGGACTTTTGATATTGACATGGCCAGTTATGGGCATTTGAGAGTCTTCCTTGCCTATGGCCCACCATTATTTTAGGTCTGGAGACCTATCCTTGAGGATGGCATTGGCATCACTCGACTTTGACGGAGGTCCCTATTGCTGAGGGATTTACTCATGCCCTCCTACAGTTGGATCTTTAGACAGCTGGATCGATCTCCTGGGTGTCATATACCTCTGAGTTTTTGACAGTTGGATTTGAGAGAGGCTTTCCCACTAGTCGAGAGTTTACTTTGTCGACCCACAGAGTCCTAATTTTGATAGAGGGAGACTGGGAGCTCTATTTGGGAGAGCATGCCATCAGGAGTATTACGGGTGAAATTTGCATTCCCATTGTTCCACCTACTTGGCATCATTGGCCTTTGATAATGCCTCTGACAGAGATTCCCATGGAGGGAATAGATGGCTTTACCCTATCAGAGGGTTCATTTAGCCATGAGGCATTTAGCAGATGGTGGAGTCCTCGCACTATTGGAGCTCAGACTCGAGCCACCCAGTTCATGGCAGACATAGTGCCAGGGTCCGTGATGCTGACGGACTGGATAGCTTGCCTCAGAGAGCCGACTCATTTAAATAAGATTGTAGATCTTACCCGGGAGTTGGATAGGGCTCACTTCTTTATCAGGCACCTTGGCCGAGATCCGTCTGAGGCATCTTCTTTTGACCCGTCTAGCTTAGGAGCGGGCCCCTCTTTAGGCCCATTTAGTAGCAGTTTTACAGGGGCAGACCCTCCTTTATACCTCCTAGACATGCCTGATGACCGCAACTTAGTATCTACAACGGAGATGGAGCAGGTTGATCACTAGGACGTAGATTATCTGGATCTTTTTGGATAGCTATGGCAGCTATATTTTTGTTCAGCCATTGTTTTGGCTATTTGGCGGTTGTGCCATCATTTTGATAGACACTATTAGTAGTTGGGTGGTGGTGCCCCATTTTCCTGTATTCTTCATTTTGCTTTGTATTATCAGACAGATTATGCCTGTAGTAGATAGTTTATCGTAGATATTCATGATATTTTCTATCTATTGGATCATGTTTATAGTTATCATCATGCATGTATTATGTCAGATATATGCACTTAGACAGATGAGTTCAGATTTGACCCCTAGATGGTCTTGTGGTACGGTGACACAGATGATGTCATCCGCTGTAAGCCATATTGAGCATTTGCCATAGTCTGAGGTGGCTTCATCATTGAGGTTGTGGCACGAGAGCTTGCCCTTCTCAGCCAGAGGGACAGTTGGCCAGATGTTAGGGCATTCGTGGCCCTTGTAGATTTTTAGGTGCCATATGGGTTTGTGGATGGCATACTATCCTGCTGGATACCCGAGAGGTAGATGTTTTGCATTGAGCGACATGAGCTGACGCCAACTCTAGAGGAGTACGAGCGGCTTACCAGTCTGGCTTTGGACTTGTCGTGCGCCCAGACTGCTATTAGTGATATGCGGAGACCATTCCTGCCGATGTTCGATCTTCGTCAGAGGGTAGTCACGGACGAAATCGTATCTGGGCGTGTGATCTTGATTGACTTCTTGATTGATCATTTTGGGGAGCCTGACAGCTACGATCGACATGTTGGGGACTTTATTATTTCAGCAAAGGTGTGGAATCTGGCCAGGGTAGATATTCTACTGATGTGCATTGTGGCATACGTCTATATGCCGCTGTTCTTGGATCAGCCTGGATGTGGGATTGGTTGTTGTTGTTCGGGCCCTTAGATAGGGTAGCACCATTATCCCGATGATATTAGCTGAGACACTACGGTCCGCCACTTATTGTATTACCCACCCGGAGGGGTTCTTCCGAGGTAGCTCAGTTTTGCTGTATGTATGGCTGATGTCCCATATCCGACCGATCGGATTTTTCAGGCCTCATGGATATTGCTTTACCCGCTAGGTAGCCACATCTTACTCCTTTCAGTCTGCGGAGTGTACTGATGCCAAGACGTGGTCAGCATTTCTGTCGGATATTGAGCATCTGTTCTTGATTTTTCCATGCTCAGGGTTAGCCTCCCCATATAACTTCTTTACTCATGCACCTGGCATGGATTACTTTCCCCTAGCGGGTTTGAGGGGAGTGACTACTTACCATCCCCTAGCTGTTATGAGCCAGTTTGATCATTTCCATAGCCTGCACATATTTGAGGGGTCTGTAGATCAGAGGGTGTCAGCATCGTCTATGTTATCGACCGATTTGATCAGAGTATATAAGTGTTGGACTCATAGAGACAGGGCTGAGTTCTCCAATAGCCACCCAGATCGTTCTCCAGAGTACTCGGCATGGGGAAAGGCAGATTTGGCAGCAGTTGCACTTGTTTCTTCAGTTCCTATTGTAGATTCAGATCAGGAGGAGTCTATGGAGGATCCTAAGTCTCCTACCGAGGATGAGTTATTCATGGGTTTAACAGCTGCTTTGGTTAGCGACCCACCGACTATTCATGTAGGGACAGATCTGGCTTTTGCGAATTCGCTATTTAGGATGACCTTTGAGCGGGATTCGGCTAGAGCACAAAAGTTGACCGCCTTATCTGGCAGAGATATAGCTTTGGCTGAGAGGGACGCACTTCGAGTCGCTCAGGACTGGCTTGATTGAGAGAGAGGAGCTCTGATCTGCCAGAGACAGAGATGCAGCTGTTGTGGAGATGGAGGAGATCTGTTCAGCCAGAGATGCAGCTTTTGCTGAGATCGAGGAGACTTTGATTGCTAGAGATGCAACTTTTACGGAGAGGGATAAGGCTATAGCTTCCCAGGATTTCCACATTACCGACAGTACTGCTCTTTGATTATATACTCACGACCTGGTTACCGAGATGAGTGCAAACATTGATGACCACAGTGCCACACTGCAGATGACTTTGGAGGTTTTGAGCCGCATGGAGGCTGAGGGTATTGCACTTGCCGCTGCTCCTCCATCTTTCAAAAGAGATGACATGGTGGCATTGCTGGCTCGCTTGTCCTTGGGTCTATAGACTAGCTTTATCTTTCCTGCACAGACTAGATCAACCATTTTTGTCATATATAGGATACTATGTATATATCAAATAACTTTATATCAAAGAAATATATTTTTTTGATTCACTTCAGGGCGAACTTTCCTTTAGCTTCATCTTGATTGGCTAAAACTTTCTTCAGCACCAAGTCATTTTCTTTAATTTTCCGTATTCGGACCTTCTTGTTGTAGGATCGAGCAATCCTTTGTTGATATAACTACCCGTGGAAAATGGTTGTAGCCCTTTTTTAATCTATCAGGGACAGTTGGTGGTATCATTATTGCAACCATTGATCTTCGTCCATCTGAGCATCGATCAACACTCGCAAGGACTCCATCTCTACTTCTATGGGGAGGATTGCTTCCATACCATAGACCAAAGAATAGGGGGTAGCCCCAGTAGAGGTGCGCATTGACGTCCTGTATGCTAACAAGGTTAGAGGCAGTAAGTCAGACCATTCTTTGTGATTGGCAGACATTTTCTGCATGATCTTTTTGACGTTCTTGTTGGCCTCTTCGACAACACCATTCATCTTGGGCCGATAGATAACGAAATTAAGATGCTTGATATAGAACTTGTTGCACAATTCTCTCATCATTTGATTGTTCAGGTTCTTGGCGTTGTTTGATATGATCACCTCCGGTTGTCCATATCGACAGACGACATTGCTTCTGATGAACCCAATGATGACCTCTTTGGTAACTTTGGGAAAAGAGGCAACTTCAACCCATTTGGTTAAGTAATTGATCATAGTGAAGATGAATTGATGACCATTGTTGGCTTTTGGTTCCACTGGACCGATCACATCCATTCCCCACATGGAGAAAGGCCATGGTGAACTCATATTGTGTAGCTCATTCGTAGGAGCATATATGGCGTTTCCATGTACTTGGCATTGAAAACATCTCTTGACGTGATCATCGCAGTCAGCTTTGAGCGAGATCCAGTAATGTCCTGTTCTTAATATCTTGTTGGCAAGAAGATGACCGCTCATGTGTGGACCACAAACACCACCAGTGGATTTCATTCAGCAGTCTATGGGCTTGTTCTTTATCAAGGCATCTTAACAGGCCTATTCCAGCATCTCTTTTGTAGAGGGCATCTCCTTTTAGATAGAACTTCATAGCCATATTATGAATACGCTTTCACGTGAATTGGCTTGCTCTAGTGGGTGTAGATCCATCTCGTAGATATCCCTTGATGTCTTGATACCAAGGCTGCTTGACAGGAGGATTTTTACCTGATACTTCTCTAATGTAATTCCCGTATGTCGGGGCTTTCTGAACTGTGAATTTGATGTTGGGAAACCCACTCTTATCGGATATGTGGATTAATGAAGCCAACGTTGCCAATGCATCAGCGAAATCATTCCTACTTCGAGGAATATGGTTGAAGTTTATGTCTTCAAACTCCAAGGATATTTTGATGAGCTGCTGATGGTAGGGCAGCAAATGCAGTTCTTTGGTGTGATATGCCCCAGTGGATTTTCTAATGACCAACTCAGAGTCTCCAAAGACCAGTAGGTGTTTGATACCCATGGATTGGGCTAGTTTCAACCCCATTATATAGCCTTCATACTCGGTCGTGTTGTTGGTGTTGCCAAATTGAAGTTTGGTAGCCACGGGATATTATTCTCCTGTACCAGAGATAAGGACTACCCCAGCTCCGGCACCTTCCATGTTTACTGCTCCGTTGAAATAGATTTTCCATGGTTGGACTGTATTCTCTTGCTGGAGTTGTTGAATTATCATGATTCCATCATTTGGGAAATAAGTCTCCAGGGGCTCGAACCCTCCTGAAGGTGCTTCAACTAATTGATCTGCAATGCCTTGACCCTTGATTGATTTTGAGTCACGTAGACAATGTCAATTTATTGTAGGATCAACTGCCATTTGGACAGTCGACAGTTCAATATTGGCTTGTTGAATAAGTATTTGAGTGGATCCATGCGGGATATGAGATAGCTCGTGTGCCCATGGAGGTAGTGCGGTAACCTCATTGCGGCCCATGCTAATGCACAACATATTTTCTCGATCAGGGTGTATTTCTGTTGCCCACTGCTGAATCTTTTACTGATGTAGTAGATGGCTCTTTCTTTGCTAACTATCATCATTCTGTCGTAGCATTCAGCCCATTGCATTGGCATTGAAGAACACATGAACAAAGGAACTCCATCCCTCGAAGGTACCAAAACTGGTGCTTCGATCAGCTGCTTCTTGATAGTAAGGAAGGCTTGTTAACAATCCTCATTCCATTTAGTGGAGGAATTCTTACTTAGTAGCTTGAATATGGGTTCACAGGTTTCTATGAGCTGGGAAATGAATCGGCTTATGAAGTTGATCCTCCCCAGAAACCCACGTATCTCCCTCTCTGTTTGAGGTACTTGCATCTCAGTGATGGCTTTGATTTTGGCGGGGTCTAGTTTGATGCCTCGATTACTCACCAAGAATCCTAGCAACTTGCCTGCTTTGACGCCAAAAGCACATTTGGCGGGATTTAGCTTGAGGTTGTACTTGCGTAACTTGTTGAACAGCTTCCTAAGATGGTTGATGTGATCATCCTCCCTCCGGGATTTGATGATGATGTCATCCATATAAACCTCTATTTCGTTGTGCATCATGTCGTGAAACAGTGCCATCATGGCTCGCTGATACGTAGCTCCGGCATTGATGAGGCCGAAGGATAGTCGTCTATAGGAAAAGGTTCCCCAAGGAGTAATGAAAGCTATTTCTCTCGACCCTCTTCAGCAACCATGATTTGATGGTAACCAGCAAAGCAATCTACGAAGGAATTCATGTCGTACTGCGCAGTATTGTCGATCAGGATGTGGATGAAAGGTACAGGGAAGTTGTCCTTAAGGCAGGCTTTATTCAAATTTTGATAATCCACGCATACTCGTACTTTCCCTCCGGACTTAGGCACGGGAACTATGTTGGAAAGCCACTATGCGTAGGTTAATACAATGATAATCCCGGCTTTGAATTGCTTAACAACTTCTTCTTTGACTTTCAGACTCCATTCAGGTTTCAATTGCCTGAGCTTTTGTTTGAATGACTTGAACCCGTCTTTGATGGGCATTCGATGGATGACAATGTCAATAGAGAGGCCAATCATATCTTCATGTGACCATGCAAACACATCCTTGAACTGTGTTAGGAGTTCGATCAAGTCGGCTTTTTGGTCTGGTGTGGGGTCTAAACCTATCTGGATTTCTTTGATGTTTTCAGAGGTTCATATGTTGATAGTAGTGGTTTGGTTGAGGTTTGGTTTGGATTTTCTTTGACCTATTCTTTGATGTCCTCGGGCACCTTATAGTCATCTTCCTCCTCTTGATCAATATCCATCAAATCGAAGTTCAGTTCTACATCAAAGTCGTAGCCATCTTGACAGGTTGGCATCTCATCAGCAGAGTCAAACATATCCAATGCTTAAGTCTCTTTTCAACCTAGGCAAGGGACACTGCTCCAGTTATCCAAGGTCAGAACCTCATGAACCGGGAGGATCAGGGATTTGTGATTATCTGCCTCATCTTGAATGATGACTAAGACATCCTTTATAATAGGGCTGGGGTTTTTCTTTGAACTGCTCCCCTTTTCCTTCTTGATGCGAGGAATTTAAATCTGATCCTCGTCTTCGCTGTCTAGGATCTAATCATTCATACCCTCGTAGTTTATGATGACATGCATGTTAGCGAATGGGTCTCGTCCTTCATACAGGATCTTTTCTTTTCCCTTTTTGCTATCCGCCTCAGACTTGAGGTCTTTTCTTTCATTAATAGGTATGATTAGAGGAAACAGCATTGCTGATACCACAGTAGGGATCTTCCTCATTGGTTTTACCCATCCGGCATTAGTAAGGTTTGGAAGCGATACGGTAGAAGCATGAGCCTTGGGATGCTTATGTGGGTTCCGATGGTTTACCCGGGATGAAATTCTCAATCCTGCTCTCCCAACTTGAATAGGGATTTGTATCGGGCTCTTGATACCTTGCTGATTCTTTCCTAACCCTTCTCCAGGTTGGAAACCCAGGGATACCATTTCCTGGCCCACTATCATTACTTTGGTAGAGACCTTAGGCTTCAGGGTTGGTGCCCTGATAGGTAGATATTGGGTATCACTCACCTCCAGGGTTTGAAAACTTGCAGGTTCAATCCCTGCGTCCAGGCTGATCACTGGCATCTCTCCCTGTATGCCGACAGGGTATTCTAGTTCAGCATTGACAGTGATGAGGTTGTCGTTGATAATGTATTTGAGCTGTTGATGGAGGGTGGATGGCATTGCTCCTGCCATATGAATCCAGGGCCTGCCCAGCAACAGGTTATATCCAGTGGTGATATTGAGCACCTAAAAGGATAAGTAGAAAGTGTGTGGGCCAATCTCCAAGGGTAGTTCTATTTTTCCCATAGCTTGGCGTCATGATCCATCGAAAGCCCGGATGACCACATTTCTGGTTTTGATCCGGTTTGGGTTGATCTTCATTATTTTCAAGGTATCGTAGGGACATATGTTAAGGGATGATCCTCCGTCGATTAGTACCCTTCCGATCACATACCCGGAAGACATCACAGCAATGTGCAGGGACTTATGATGGCCTGTTCCCTCTGCAGGGATATCATCATCAGTGAAAGAAATCACATTGCTATTGAAAATGTGTTCCACCACATGACGAAATTTCTCATCATCTACGGTATGTGGCAGATGGGCTTCTTCTAGAACTTTCACTAGAATGTTGCGATGATCCACTGAGGATAAGACCAAGTCTAGGATGGACATTTCCTTAGGTGCATCCTTCAAGCTTTGCACTACCTTGATTTATTTGCGTCCCATCTTTTTGAGGAACTCTTCAATTGTCTCATCATCCACCTTTGCTTTGGCTTTGATGACTGGTTTAATCCCGCTGAGGCAGGTATATTGGATTGTCCTTTGGTATAATGGTAATGTTGTTTGAGGTGGACCCTTCATCGTTCCCATAGTTCCATGGGACCCGCTTTAGATGGATAATTGGATACTGGGGTTTGAAGGGAAATATCAAAGGCTCGGGTGCGGCCACCTTCACAGGATTTTGTATTTCTTGGACCCCCTTCCCTAGCAGTACTAAGGGTTTGAGGGTTGACTCCTCATTACAGGAGATGACAGCTACGGTACCCTGATTCCATACAGTAAGGATCCAGAGAGTTTCTTCATCGGGGAGGTCGAGAACTTGATTTCCCCTTATCAGGTCACCATTTTAAACATGTCTTGAATCAGGTTACGAAGCGCCCATCAATCCTCAGTATCATGGCCTGGTGAATTAGAGTGGTACTGACATATTTGTAACAAGTTTGCAACCATTCCCTTGTTGATTAGCATCTGGAGGATTTCTTCCATTGACTGGTTTAAGTTGGTGAAGTTCCTTTGAAATAGGAATTTTCCACTAGTTTGGACGCTTTCTTCTTTGGTCACCCTATTGGTCCAGAGTTCATTCTCATGAGGCTGATATTGATTCCTCGGGGAAATGATCTCCGGTGTGGGAGGACAATCGATATAAGACTGGTTGGCCCGTTTGATCATTTTCCTAGTGATCTGATGTTGGTAGACGACCAGTTCTGCTAATTGTTAGATTCGTTCCTTGATAGAGTTTATTTCCTGCTCTATCAGGATCCTTCTTTCTGAAACTTCCCAACTGTCTGGGGTGCTATTGCTGGATGGAGTTGATTCTCCCACATAACGGAGGTACTTGGATCCTTCTCCATTTGTGGTGCTGATCATATTGGCATTTTCCTCTTTATGCTGTGGTAGAGGGTTGTCCTGCACATGGGGTTGCTCAGGCTTTGTGACCACAATCTCTCCGTTGTCGATCAAATCTTAGATCTTGTGCTTGAGAGACCAACATTCTTGTGTGTCATGGCCTGGAGATCCAGAGTGGTAAGCACACTTCTTGCTTGAGTCGAAATTTCGTCCACCGGTGTTGGTGGGTGGAAGGAGTTGGACAATCTTCTTCTAAGCTGTCAGAAGTTTTAACACGTTCTCGAGTGAATCCCACTAGAGGGCTGAAAGTTCTTCTACGTCTAACCTCCATATTTTTCTGGAATGGAGGGTTTGAAGGCTGTGCTGGAGCTTGAAAAGGAGTATAATTCCTCTTTTGAATGGGCATACTGTTTGACTCGCCCCTTGTATTCTGTCCTTGCAATACTAAGGACACTTCTTCATCTTTCTTTTTGTGTACTATCCGGGGATTACTCCCGTAATTTTCGGACTAGATATGTTCAGCGACAGAATCGAGGGCCGTCAGATCTTTTATCTTCCCGGACTTGAGCCCCATTTCTGCCATTTCTCCGTGTTTGATCATTTTAGAGAATGGTTTTCCTATGCCGGCTAGGACCCTCTCATAATATGGAACTTCTTTGATATCGATGAAGGTCATGACTATCTCAGACTCAGTCATGGTTGGGGTGACTTATGCTGCAACCCGCCTCCATCGTTGGGCATATTCTCTGAAAGATTCAGTGCTCTTTTTCTTGATTTTGGTTATCTGGTATCTATTTGGGGGCAGCTGAGATTGGAAGCTGTATTGACTGAGGAAGGCATGGGCTAACTCTTCCCAACTGTGAATCTTAGAGTTGTCTAGACGGCCATACTAGGCTCTGGCTTCTCCAGTCAAACTTTTCTCTAATAGTTGCATTCGAAGCTTCTCGTCCTCTGCATAGGATCCGAGTTCTCCGATGAACACTTTCAGATGTGTATATGGATCTCCTAATTCATCATATTTCTCAAAATTAGGAGTTCAAAATTTTTCAGGATAACGAGCCAAGGGGAAAATACAGAGGTTGGAGTAATTAACACTGCCGAATGTCCCAATCCCTTTGATAGACCGGAGAGTTTCCTCCATTTGTTGTACTTTCTTGAGAAGGTCACTAGCTTCTTGTTCTTTGTTGAGGGTGGTGATTTTAGGGCTTTTGTTGGTTGTGTCCTGGTTTTGTGGTCCAGGAATCTAAGTCTCGGCCTTTTCGGTCTCTTGACGACCACTACCACCAGGTGCTCCTAGTTTTGTATGAGTTTGGGTTTGCTTCCCTTTAAGGGCCTTGCTTTGTTCTTTCAGAAAATCGGCTAGTTCAGCTATCTGATTTCTCAGTCCTACGAACTCCTCCCTAGATACAGGGGTGGATTCTATTTGAGCACTCAAAGCCATGTCCGTAGATGGACTTAGTGCTTTCTTAGACTTAGACCTAGTGACAGGACCAATTTTTCACCTACAACAAAACGTAGGCGTGTTAATTTCCTGAGGAAGGTAAGGATAAGATGCATGATGTGGTTTTTAATTTTATCTTGCAAAATAGACGTCAGTTATTTTGATGACAGGATGACAAGAAATAAATATTGAAAACTGGACATTGAATTAAAAGAGGAAGGCATGAAGAAGCTTCCCATCGGATTTGGTTAATCAGAGGCTGACCTATCTTAGGCTACTCTTGCGGCTTTTTTGGCATGAAGGTTCCCATATCATCACAATCTACTAAAGGGGAAGTTAATCCGATCTTTCAACTGGAGCGAATCTGGGTGGTACATTTTCATGAGCCCTAGAGACTAAGCCGTTCCCAGAGACATTACTTATCACCGACGGGTTTTGCCTCCTTATGAGAGGAACACACAACATACATCGCCCTCACCGTATGCATATGATGACAGTTGGTGCGAAGCACTAATATGGGTGTGAAGCACAAAAGAGCAGGAAAGCATTCATTCACATTCATTCAATGTAAAGACGCAGAATTCACGCATTCATTTAATATAGAGACGCAGAATTCACGCATTTATAGTTTTGAAAGGAAAATGCTTTGAAAAGATTTGAAAGAGGCCTAAACCCTCTACTGTCCCCAACAGAGTTGCCAACTGTCGACGTCGGGAAAAAATTCGCGGGTCGGGTCACAACCAGGATCTTTCTCTCTTCCTAAGTTATCTTTACCCTTACTCTTTTTATTGCAAAAAAGGTTTTGAAGGGTTTTTAGGAAAAGTCCAGCATGTATCATGTCGACGGTTTGAACGTTTAACAAAGTCGCCAGTTGGTAGATCTGAAATTGTTGTACCAACTCAACCGAGTTTTGTTTGAAAGAGGCCTAATTGTTGGACACTGTCGAAACTTTATCTTTGAAAACAAAGTTTGAGCTCGGGGGCTTGGTTAAGTGTGGGTAAGGTGTTGGGCACCCCACGACTCCCCTGTAAACACGGTACCGCATCTTTTCAATATTTCCCTTATAAATTGAAATGCGTGTGTGAATGCTGTTTTAAAAATTGGGCCTATGTTTGATTGATTGAAAGTAGTGCTTTGCTTCGTTGAACCTATATACGAAGGGTTTGATTTGATTTGCAAAAAGTCTTTGATTTGATTTGTAAAAGTATTTGATTTGTTTTGCAAAAGCTTTTCTTTTGATTTGAATTTGAAAATGATGTTTTGAAAGCTGGTTTATCAAACCCTTATGCTAGCATAGGAATTGAAGCCTGTTGATACTTCCATTTTTTATCTTTATAGCCTTAAGACTTGCAGTTGAATGGTGATTTGTCGGGCTGCGAAGCATCCTCGACCATAAAAATAAATATACAAGTGTCGGTCTCCTCATGGGCATGATAGCCATCGGAGGGACTCTAACACGACAAACCATATTTTTCACTATGTTGAGACCTTAAATCTGGATAACCATTTTAAGGTCTATGCATATACATTTTACAGAAAAACTGGTAGGCGGAATTTGACCATCGTGAGAATCAGATTCTGATCGATTTGATTATGAATTCCACTATTCCTAGGCTCACATGAGAGTAGCCAATAAACCTGAACAGTTCAAATTTGTACAGAAATAGATATATATATCCCAATATTGCCAGAACCGAGGATTCATCAGTAAATCTTGGTTCGCACCTGGCCGAAGCGACTCGTTCCCACTAAATAGCTATCTAAGGGACGCGAGGTTGCTTTTGTGACTGAAAAATGCCGATTTATATCGAATGAATATTTAAAGCATTAATTTAATGAAAAGAAAATAAATCCAAGATATATACATAGTTTTATATATATATATACAAAAGCTGTAAAGGGCGATGGGTTTTCACACCGGTGCTTGGATTGGAATTGAAACTTTCTAACTTTTGATAGGAGCGTCTATTTGAGGCGTTCAATACCTTTTCGAAAAGCCCTCGTCGAGGGTTTCACAATGACATGGGATAAAACATTTTTCGGGTCCAAGAAGACGGGTTCATAACCAGGTCTTTGATTCCCCGTAGTTTATCCGTTGAGCTGTCTTGCGCTGTTTGCACTCGGGATCGTCGTTATAGTTCGTTCTGACCTTGGTGGCATCAATTCAACATAAGTTTGACCGAATAGACTTGAGGTTGGTAAAATAACCATTTTGCCCCTCTCGAGTTGCTTTCAGTGTCGGCATAACCTTTAGTTGACTTCCAAAAGTTATTTCCAAGACTTGGATCCCATTCGAGTCTGTATGTCCTCAGTGTAATCTCTAAAGTTGACTTGGTAACTCCTGGTGTTCGAGGCTGTGGTTGTCCCAGTATTGGTGACCGGATTGATTTGAAAGGCCCGATATTGAGATCAGGGTTGATCTGACGGTCCGATTGGAGATCAGAGTTGATTTGATGGCCCGATATGGAGATCGGGGTTGATTTGACGGCTCGATTGGAGATCGGGGTTGATTTGATGGCTCAATATTGAGATCGGGGTTGATCTGACTGTCCGATTGGAGATCAGGGTTGATTTGATGGCCCGATATTGAGATCGGGGTTGATCTGACAGTCCGATTGGAGATCGAAGTTGATTTGATGGCCTGATATTGAGATCGAGGTTGATTTGACGGTCCGATTGGAGATTGGAGTAGATTTGATGGCCCAATATTGAGATCGGGGTTGATCTGACGGTCCGATTGGAGATCGAAGTTGATTTGATAAGACTGTTTTACCCTCCTATAGTGTTAGTATCGGGGCAGGAAATTTCGAGTGTCTACACACGTTACACACACATGCATCATTTATATATATAATGCATATACTTTATATATATATATATATATATATATATATAAATATATTATATAAATGTTTTTTGAAATATTTTTTGCCTTATAAGAGTTTTTAGAAAATTTTGTTTTAGAAAGGAATAGGAATCTCCTTGCCATAGGAAATGTTAATTTTTGAATAAATTTAATTAACACTTGATAATTAATTTATCAAGGTCAAGAAAAATGAATTCAATTTTAGGATGAAAAAAAAATATTTTTGATAGGAATAAAATAGGATAATTAAAATCAATTTATAATAATAATCCTATAGAGAGGATTCTACCTATTTTATATTAATCTTATTTACTAAGTTTGTTATCATCAACATCTTCAAAATAAACTAATTTGTTTGGAGACCTATCAGAACTGAAAGAGGAAGGTATGAAGAAGCTTCCCATCGGATTTGGTTAATTAGAGGTTGGCCTATCTTAGGCTACTCTCGCTGCTTTTTGGCATAAAGGTCCCCAGATCATCGCAATCTACTAGAGGAAAAATTAATTCGATCTTTCAACCTGGAGCAAATCTGGGTGGTGCATTTTCATGAGCCCCGAAGACTTAGTCGCCCTCGAAGACATTACTTATCACCGACGGGTTTGCCTCCTGATGGAGGAATCACACAACATGCATTCACATACATCGTTCCTCACCGTTATGCATATGATGACATGGGTACGAAGCACTAATATGGGTGCGAAGCACTAAAAAAGCAAGAAAGCATTCATTCACATTCATTCAATGTAAAGATGCAGCATTCGCGCATTCATTCAATGTAAAGACGCAGCATTCACACATACGCAGATATGAAAGTGAAATGTTTGAAAAGATTTTAAGGCAGCCTAAGCCCTCTACTGTCCCTAGCAGAGTCGCCACCTGTCGACGTCGGAAAAAATTCGTCGGTCGGGTCACAACCCGGATCTTTCTATCTTCCTAAGTTATGTCTACCCTTACTCTTTTTATTTGCGAAAAAGGTTTTGAAATATTTTTAGGAAAAAGTCCAACATGTATCATGTCGACGATTGAATGTTTTACAGAGTCGCTAGTTGGTAGATTTGAAATGGTTGTACCAACTCAACCGAGTTTTGTTTGAAAAGAGGCCCAATTGCTGGACACTGTCGGCACTTGATCTTTAAAAACAAAGTTTTGAGTTCAAGGGCTTGGTTAAGTGTGGGGAAGGTGTTAGGAACACCACAACTCCAGTGTAAACACGGTACCACATCATTTCAATATTTATTTTTTAAATCTACAGTGTGTGTGTGTGTGTGTGTGTGTGTGTGTGTGTGTGTGTGAATGCTGAAAGAAAATTAGGCCTATGTTTAATTTGAAAGTATGTCTATGCATCGTTGAACCTATATAAGAAGGGTTTGATTTGATTTGCAAAAAGTCTTTGATTTGATTTGCAAAAGTGTTTGATTTGATTTGCAAAAGATTCTTTTTCCGATAAAATTATTGAAATGATGTTTTGAAACAAGGTTTTCAAACCCTTTACGCTAACATAGGAATTGAAGCATATCGATACTTCAGTTTTATCTTTTCAGCCTTAAAGCTCAATTTGAATGGTGATTGTCGGGCTGTGAAGTATCCTCGACCACAAAATATATACAAGTGTCGGTCTTCTCATGAGCATTACAGCCATCGGAGTGACTCTGATACGACAAATCATATTTTCACTATGTTGAGACCTTAAATCCAGATAACTGTTTTAAGGTCTTTTGTATGTACATTTTTACAGAAAAATTGGCAAGGTACATTTGTAAAGTGGAGTTTGTCCATCGTGGGAATCAGATTCTGATTTGTTTGATCAAGAATCCCACGATTCCCAGGTTGACATAGGGAAGCCAATAAACCTGCACAGCTCAAATTTGTACAGAAATATATCCAAATATCACCAGAACCAAGGATTCATCAGTAAATCCTGGCTCGCACATGGCCAAAGCGTCTCATTCCCACTAGATAGCGATCTAAGGGCCACGAGGTAGCTTTTATTACTGAAATTAGAAAAATGTTAAATTTAAATAAATCTCAGCCATTCTAGCTTTTCGATTTTGTCTTGACCTATTTTGAATCGTTTGAAAGCTAGAGTTAGCGAGATTTAAAGAAATCTAGTTTGCCAGCATAAATGTAAGTGCCGATTCATATCAAATAAATATTTAAAGCAACAATTTAATAAAAATGAGTAAAGCCATATATATAATTATATATATAAGAAAGCTGTAAAGGGCGATGGATTTTCACTAGCAAGCCCGTACTGTAATTGAAGTATAATTATATATATATATAAATTGTAAATAGCCACGGAATGATCCAGGCTTTGACAGGATTGAAATATCTATATATATATATATACATACATATATATATATATATATATATATGAAAACGTAAAAAGGGCGATGATTTTTCACGCCTGTGCCCGGACTAGAAAGTAAATATATATATATATATATTATAAAAAGCTGTAAAAGCCACGGAATGATCCAGGCTGGATAGAATTTAATTATATATATATAAAAATAGTAAAGGGCAGTGGGTTTTCACTCCGAGGCCCGGACTAGAAAGTAAATCTATATTTAGACAGAAAAATAGTCAAACCAGGACTGGGAAGATAACCCAGTATGGTGAATGGTGCAAAAATAGTAAAAAGGCCATAGAATAATCCAGGCCGAACTTGAATGTGAATATATATATGGACAGAAAAGTAGTCAACCAGGACTGCGAAGATAACCCAGTTTGGTGAATGTTGCATATACAGTAAAAAAAGCCACAGAATGATCCAGGGCGAACAGGAATGTAAATATATATATATATATATATATATATAGAGAGAGAGAGACAGAAAAGTAGTTAACCAGGACTGGAAAGATAACCTAGTATGGTGAATGTTGCATATATATATACATATATATATATATAAGCAGTAAACTACCGTGGATTTGACATTCGGGCTCGACAGAATTAAAAAGTTAGTGTATATATACAGTTAAATATATACAAAAAAAGCCAAACCCGGACTAGGAAGATAACCTAGTCCGGCGAAGTTGCTCAACACGAAGATGCAAGTATATAATAGCTGCTGGAAGCGACGGATCGTCAATCCGAGTTGTAGAAATGCCAGAAAATGCGTTTAGGTACTAAAATGTACCAAAATATACCAAAAGTCAACAAAAAGGGCCACGGAACTGAGTTCTGGGCATATTTAAAAAACGAAACTTGATATGCAAGTGTATAAAAGTGCAAAGAAGTAATAATAACTTTCTGGTCATAAAAATACTCACAATGGACTGCTACACGGGCTTTTTGCCAAATCGTAGGCTTTAAACGTCCAAATCTGCTAGTTATTTTCTGATATGTGGTAGTATGTGGGTATATCTACGTGTTAGAATGAAAATTTTTGGGTTTGGAAGACAAGAAAATTACTGGAAAACCAAACGGGCAGGGGTTCAGAGCGTTTTTCAATTCTACAAATGAGCTGGGGGTGAGCTTATATATATAGACCCAAGAGCCTCCACTCTACCTGCTGCTGCCGCAGGTAGTGATGCGGCTCCATGTGGCAGGGCCCGCATGGCGGGTCCCATTGCATCGAAGTACGTGCACTCCGAGCAATGCGATGTCAGGTTCAAAACTTTCTAACTTTTGATCGGAACGTCCATTTAAGGCGTGTTGTACCTTTCCGGAAAGCCCTCACAGAGTGTGTCACAATGACATGGGATAAAACATTTTTTGAGTTCAAAAAGATGGGTTCATAACCAGGTCTTCGATTCCCCGCAGTTTGTCCGTTGAGCTGCCTTGTGCTGTTTGCACTCGGAATCATTGTTATGGTTCATTCTGACCTGGGTGGCATCAATTCATCTTGAGTTTGAGCAAATCGGCTTCAAGTTGGTAAAATGACCATTTTTCCCCTCTCGGGGTTGTCTTCAATGTCGGCATGGCCTTCGGTTGACTTCCTGGGGTTGTTTCCAAGGTTTGGATCCCATCCGACAGAAATATATTCGACGGAATACATTCCCTCGAAATTATAATATTCTTGACCAAATATTCTGTCGATCATAATTCAGTCAGACTTATAATATTCTCAACAGAATTCTATCGATCTTAACCACAAGCCCTTGGCGCGAACTGTTCCGGCCTGCGCGCGAAATAAAGTTGACGGAACCTAGTAATATCTATGGAACATTTCGTCGACTATAACATAAGATCGACTGAACTAATTCTGACGGAATTCCGTCAAAAATAATAACTTAAGTTAAAACCTAATCAGTTCCTCTCCTCCCCTAGCCGCGTTCTGCACTCTCTATCTCTCTCTGTCTATCACCTCTGCACAGACCATCTTCGATCCTTCCGCCGCTCCACCTCTGTCTGCGGCTATGCCTCTACCTCCGCCGCCTGCGCCTGCTCCCTCCGGCAGCTTCCTCCCTCCGGCAGCCTCCTCATTCCTCCCCCTCCAGCAGCCTCCTCCTGCCTCCCCCTCCGGCAGCCTTCTCCTTCCTCCACCTCCGTCAGCCTCCTCCTGCCTCCTCCCTCCGGCAGCCTCCTCCCTCCGGCCAACTCCTCCTGCCTCTGGCAGCCTCCTCACTCCTCCCTCCTCCTCCTAAAGCTAAAAGGTTAGCCTAATTTTGTTGCCTTAATTTGTTTTCTCAATTTGTTGCCCTAATTTGATTTATTGGCATAAATTGTGATGGGCAGGTATGATTTCCCCCCAGTTTTGTTCCCAATTTTGTTCATTGTATGCTTTAAACTGTTAGTGAATCTGTTGGCATAAATTGTTGGCATAATTGAAATTGGAAACTAGAATGTTGGTTGTTTGTCATTGTAAAATTAATGTGCAATTTTGATAATTAATGTGCAGTTTTGAATTGTTGGTTGTTTCTCATATATACTTCATTTCACTGTATTTTAGCATACTTGTTGGTTGTTTCTCATTGTAGTGAATTGGCAGCATACAACTTGTTAGTTGTTTCTCATTGTAGAATTGGCTTGTCATATTTCTTATATCCGACGGATTTACTGACGGAATTTCTATCAGAATTCAGCAATTGCAACATATGTGGGCCCTTCTTTATTATATTAATGTAAAGTTAGTTTGTCAATATATACTAAAATATAGTAAAATGAAATGAACCAAGTAGCATTTACTTAGTTTTACACTAATAAAATAAAAAATAAAATAAAAATTTGATTTAATTTAATTTAAGATAATACAAATTAAATAAATTAAATTATATAATATAATATAATACAAATTAAATTAAATTAAATAAGTCAAATTAACTTAATTTAATTTAATTTAAGATAATATAATATAATCAAAAATTAAATTAAATTTAAAATAAAGTAAAATAAAATAAAAAATTTGATTTAATTTAATATAATTAAATTGAACTTAATTAATGTAACATAATACAATTTAAATAAATTAAATTAAATAATATAATATAATATAATATAATATAATACAAATTAAATTAAAATAAAATAAATTAAATTAAATTAAATTAAATTAAATTAATTTAAAATTAAATTAAATTAAATTAATTTAACTTAAGATAATATAATTTAAATTAAATTAATTTAATTTAATTTAAAATAAAATAAAATAAAAATATGATTTAATTTAATTTAAGATAATACAATATAAATAAATTAAATTATATAATATATTATAAACTAAATTAAATAAAAAATTGACTTAATTTAATTTAAGATAATATAATACAAAATAAATATAAATAAACTGAGTAGCACTTACTTAGTTAAATAAAATCAAAATAAATAAATTAATAAATTAATTAAACTGAGTAGCACTTACTTAGTTAATTAAACTAAATAAATAAATTAAGTAGCATAAACTGAGTAGCACTTACTTAGTTTATATTATTGAAAAAATAAACTGAGTAGCATAAACTGAGTAGCATTTACTCAGTTTATATCATTGGAAAAATAAACTTAGAAGCATTTGCTTTGTTTTTCACAATTACAATAAATTGCATATATATATATATATATATATATACTTCATGTGCATGTAGTATTTATAGAAGCATAAAAACCCGTTCGACATTCACTCATTAGGAGTGAATGTCGAATAGTCCCTAGTTTGGGACTGTTACTGGATGTTATGTCTCTCACTTAGGTCGGTGCCAATGCACATGGTGCGTTTTTATAAATTTTGAGGAACTTTCAGCTGGTGTCTCTACATGTTTTCCGAGTGCATACTTAGACTAAGTTTTCTTGGTCTATTTTATGTACTTGGAGACCATTGGGAGGTGCTGCTAAAATTTTCTGAAAATAGTAGAAACGTGCTTAAGATTGGCACTAGCGAGGAGACACATCTAGGAACGGGATAGAAGCCTAACCCCTGTAGAGTGTAGATATATACTAGGTAAACTAAATTCATGCTTAGACCACATTCACTATTATTCTTGATCTAATTGGGTATTTTCTTCAATTAAAGATGGATGCCAACCAGAGTTGGATGTACTGTAGGATAAAGATTTATGGGAGGGGATTAGTTGATGCGTACCGTGATGGGGTGTCCAATTTTATGAACAAAGCAATAGAACATGCTGATGATCCGAATAGAAAGATGAGATGCCCGTGTCTCAAGTGTAAGAACATGATATGGAAGACTGTCGATGAAGTGAAATTTGACTTATATTCACGTGGGTTTGTGGATAGGTATTCGATATGGATTCATCACGGGGGAATCAGTTGAGTTTAGAGAACTGACAGACGGTACTGTAGACCAACCAGTTCACGGGATTCCCAATCAGATAACTATGATGTCGTGGAGATGTTGGTAGATGCGTATGGCCCTACCAATATTGACTGGGCTAAAAAAGAGCATGCATTAAGCAGTGCTGATCAACAAAAGCCAAATAATTCAGCAACTGCCTTCTACAAGATGCTATCTAAATCAGTGGATCCCATTGTATCCTGAACAAAACAAGCACACCAGGCTTTCTGCAGTGACAAAGCTTTTACACGACAAGAATGAGCATAACTACAGTGAGAAAGGATTCAATGATTTGATTGCTATTATCGGGGAGTTCTTACCTAGGAATAATACCCTGCCCGCAAATTACTATGAAGTGAAAAAGATGGTGAAGGGAATCTCGGGTATGAGAAGATCGATACTTGTGAGCAGGACTGTATGTTATACTATAGAGACGACAAAGATAAGGTGCAGTGTGATATATGTTATTTGGCTCGGTACAAGATCACAAAATATGGGGGGAAGGAGAAACATGTTTCAAAGAAAATTTTACGGTACTTTCCTCTTGCGCCGAGGTTGCAGCGGCTAATCATGTCTTCGCACACTGCACCTAGTATGCGTTGGCATAGGACCAAGGATGCCGTCTTTGGTCAGCTTACTCACCCAGCAGATGGAGATGAATGGAAGAATTTTGATGCCAATTTTCCACAATTTGCCTAAGGAAGTTAGAAAGGTTAGGCTTGGCATGGCTACTGATGGATTTTGTCCATTTAATAATTTTAGTCAGCCATACTCTATTTGGCCAGTGATTATGGTAACTTACAATCTTCCATCGTAAATGTGCATAAGGGATCCGTATCTTTTCTTAACTTTACTAATACCGGGGGATAAGAGTCCTATAAAAGACATCAACGTGTACCTTAGACTGTTAGTCGATGAACTTAAGATGTTGTGGGAAACAGGGGTTTAGACTTTAGATAAATCAATCAGGCAGAATTTTTTGATGAAGGCAGCCTTGTTGTGGACTATCACTGACTTTTCGGCACTTGAGATGATCAGTGGTTGGTCGACTCATGGTAAGTTGTCATGTCCAGTCTGTATGGGGGATGTACAGGGCACACAACTGCGTTATGGGCGAAAAACTAGTTTCTTTGGGACTGCTCGAAGCTTCTTGCCTGTTGAGCACAGTTATAGAAAGATGTCTACACAGTTCAACAGAAATACAGAAAAGAAGGGGGTTGTTGGTCGCTTGTCGGGCAGTGATGTACTGGGATGGCCAAATGATCTGACATTTTCACCACCTGGGAAGGAGCATGGTAAGTTGAGAGCAGTAGAGTACGATAAAACTCATAACTGGACACAATCGCCCATTTGGTTTAAGTTGCCATACTGGGTCACACTAGCACTTCGTCATTGCATAGATGTTATGCATACGGAGAAAAATGTGTTCGAGAACTTGTTTTACACTGTGCTAGATAAGAGTGGCAAAACAAAAGACAATGATAAAGCACGTAAAGACTTGGAGGAAATGAACATCAGGCGGGAATTGTGGCTTCGACCTAACAACTCAAAACTAAAAGCTCCATTTTGTCTTACCAAACAACAGGTTGAAAACATTTGCAAGTGGCTTAGTACATTGAAGCTACCAGATGGTTATGTTTCTAACATCTCTCGTTGTACTAAGGTTGAGCAGTTAAAAATTATCGGGTTCAAGAGTCATGACTGTCATGTATTCATGCAGAAGTTGATTCCAATTGCATTGCGTGAAGTATTATCGAGGAATATTAATGATGCCTTTATCGCACTTTCAAATTTCTTTCGGGATATTTTCTCAACTGTTATAACGTACAGTGATGTGGAGCAGGTTGGGAAAAACATAATGTTGATAATATGCAAGCTCGAAATGATCTTATCTCCGGGGTTCTTTGGCTCAATGGAGCATTTGCCTATTCATCTGCCATATGAACGTAAGCTTGGAGGACCGGTGCAATATCGATGGATGTATCCTTTTGAGAGGTAATATCACCAACATTGTGCTATAATCATCACCTGAATAATTATTTTAGCTATATATTGTCATATTTCAGGTATATGCGTCGATTAAAATAGAAAGTTAAAAATAAAGATCGTGTGGAGGGTTCTATTGTTGAACGCTATACGGAGGAAGAGCTTGTGAACTTCTGCTCATTGTACTTTGACGATGTAGTCTCAACAAAACACAACCGCCTAAGTCGGAATGAGGTCTTCGTCGATCCCCAAACTTGTGCTGATGAGTTGGCTGTATTAATTTATCTGGTCAAACCATTTGGACATGAGACGAGGACTTACCTAACCGATAAAGCTTTAAAGATTGTATCTATATACGTGCTTCTAAATATGCCTGAAGTATCGTCGTACATCAAGTATGTATTATTACAAGTTGAAAATGATTTACCTAACCTAAATCAATAATTAAACAATTGCCATATTATTGTACGCAGTTCATTCGAATTGGAAGCGCATGCTTCTAACCCGGGGTTGACTACATCACAGATGGAAGAATTTACTAATGAAAATTTTCAACAGTGGTTTAAGAGAAGGGTCAAAGAAGAGAATGCTTATGAGCGTTTTAGAGATGCCATTTTAGGCCCGTACAAACTTATTAGTTCATTTCAAGGTTGTATCGTGAATGGGTATAGATTCAAGGTTGATGACTTGAATGAATTGACATCAGTCAACTCTAGCGTTGTCGTGTTGGGAAGTCGTTATCAAAATTTTGAGTCCAATTACTATGGAAGATTATAGGAAGTTGTTGTGCTCAATTATCCAGGGGCCAAAAAGGTCGTTACATTTAAGTGTCGCTGGTTTGATACTGCAAAGGGTGTTAAATTTGATCGTAATAGAATAGTCACAGTAGATATAAAATCCAAGTTACAGTCTAATCACGTATTTGTGTTAGCCAGCCACGCAACTCAAGTGTACTACGCCCCTAATGTCATAAATTATAGAACCCTCTGGTATATAGTTGTGACAACGAAGACTCGGTCATTTGATGGTACTAATCATTCTGGAACGGATGACCCGTTGCAAGAACAAGTTAGCAATCCCAGCCACGTATTGCTATATGATGATGATGTGTTAATAGATGATGTCGTTGACGTACCCGATGTTGACGAAGTGGAGGAAGATGTGGTTGTCAGTCCGTATGTGATGGTAGAAGATGATACTGAGGAAGAAATTGATACAGGATAGGAAGAGACAGAATCAGAGGATGAAAATGATTTTGATTCTGACTGGTTTGACGACGTACTACTTCTTCACTAATTGGTGTTTTATAAATATTATACAACTAAAACCAATCATTATAATAATTGCAATGAAATTTAATTAATGTCATCTATGTCTGTTATTTCAGTAGTACAGCTATGCCTCGACAAAGCGGTGGAGGTGGCCATGGTGGCAGTCGCTCCGGCTCGGGTGACGGCTCCCAGGGCGGGTCATCTTCAAATGCTAGTGAGTAATTTCTTTTTGGCTCAATAACACTTTTTTCATAACTATATTAAACATTCATTTATTATTTTTTGACGATGTCATAAATATATTAAACATACAGATGCTAGACGTCGGCGTCAGCGAGGGCCTAACCTCGGTCGATTAGGTCGTTCGTCGGCAGTTCCTGACATAGTTTCGGTTGATGTCGGCTCGTCCGTGTAGGTTTTAACTATAATATATCACTTATGTTCAATTAGAATGGTATTATTATGTGATTAATAAATTAAAATGTTCTTAATAAATTTTGTATTCTAGTATTATGGATCCTGTCGCTAAGGTGACCGTGCACACCATCTGCCTGGCGCATCTCCCGACTGGCTTCATGTGATTTAGCCAGTACTCGCATTACAATATCGGCTTTATGGTGATAATGTTGCGGGAGTTTCACATAAGTCGAATTACATATATTAAATCAAGGTCCATGATATTTACATATTGGTCAAATAATTAATTATACGTATGTTATGTCTGTTTGATAGAGATATTATAGATACGAGGCCGGCATCACTGAGGCGGATGGTGACACCGTTATTATTGCTCACATCTCGAAGAATTATGTTGGCTGGCTGTACGAGATGCGACAGAGGGCAGTCTAGGCGGTAGAAGAATCTCCCGGGACTACTATACGACAGCATCAGCTGTCGACAGTATCAAATGCAGCATGGGCTGCCATTTGTGTGTACTGGGATTATGCTGCGTTCAAGACCAAGTCAGAGCAGGTGAAGAAGAATCGAGGCAAGCTACGAGTTGTACATACTTCTGGCTCGCAGTCATTTCAGGAGGTTAAGTCAGTATTTATTTATATTTAGTTTAGTTTAATATTAAACTGCAACTATAGTAAAGTAAGGTGATATTATTTAATGTATATGATTTAGGCCATACGGAGTAGCTTGGGCCGACCTTCTACTATAATGGAGTTCTTAGATAGAGTCCATACGCCGAAGGACTCTACTTTGGGGTCGACTATATCTCCAGCAGCACTAGCTATACGGGTAATATATTTACTATAATAAATATTATTTATGATCATATTACATAATTTATATGATGATACCAAGTTAACTCACATGTACATATATTAAATTACAGGAGCGGTTTGAGAAGCTCTGCAGCCAGCGTATAGCGGAGTTGCAGGCTGCTAGGGGCGAAGCTGAGACGTTATATTCCACCATCCCTCCGCCAGAGATTAGTTTATCTCAGGATGAGGGAGACGACTTTTTGGGTCGCGTCTCATGATACTTCCACTAAAACTATCGGTCGGTATCGAGTGATAGGGTTGCCGAGGATACCAGCCTATACACTGCCTGGAGGTATAATATTTTAGTTTATTTTTTATTTATGAATAAAGTAAACTTATAATATTATTCATGTTATATTTATTTTTGTAGGCTCTAGCTAGCGTCTGCGTCCGAGAGCCCCCGCAAGACCATCACATATATGGCTTAGACAATGCTTTGTTCCAGCGTGTTATGGCTACGGTCTCGGAGTGGTTTTAGTCTGATTTGCTATTTCATCATCAAGACTTGCCCAGCCGTGCTCGCCTCCATCAGCTTGCGCAGGACGTTGCAGCTGGTGCCACCGCTGAGAGTACAGGTATCCCTCCGAAGCAGTTCACCGCGATACACGACGAGATTGTTCGGATGGTGGTTACCTTACTCATGGACACGTTTGGGCCGATGCTGAGTCAGCCCTTGACTACTCAGGTATATTATTTGTTTTAAATTCAAGTATATATTCTGCATGTTATTTAATTTTCATTTAGTTATCTTTAACTGTATCATATATATGAACTAATGAGTTACATTATATTGTATCAATAGGGTGACGAGCGGACTGACGAGCGGGCTGACGATGCTGAGCGGTTGGACAACGACGGCCCGTGACTTAGTTTTGTAGAGATGATTTGTACATATTTACTTTAGTTCATTGATTAGCTTCATGTGATGTAAATGTATATAGTTTAGTTGATTTTTGACGTATTGTAGCTTTTAATTATCATTACTTTAGTTTGAGATCTTTACTTTAGTTTAAATGCATATTTGATATACTTTAGTTGATTTGAACTTTAGTTTAATGTCATATTCATGTTAGCCTTGGTAATTCATATTCATGTTGGCCTTGGAAATATTATTATTATTATCATGTTTGACATTTTTACTTCTCATTTAGTTGGTTTTTGACATATTGTTGGCCTTGGTAATTGTAATTTATGTTATCGGGCCTTATTAAGTTGATGTGAATGTTGTTAGATAGTTAGTTATCTTGTATGTGCTGTTGGGAAAAATGAACAGGTTTATAGGTACGAAAACTGTGTGTTAAAACCCTGGATATTGCAAAAATAAATAAAACATTAAAAAACACTATTCTCAACGAAATAGTGCTAACCTCGACGGATTTTCGTCAGAATTAATCCCTTACCATTTTGGGCCAGCTGCTACGTGGCACTACTATTATCGATGGAACAGTGTTAAAGATCTATGGAATTCCATCAAAATTAAGGCCCTTAACATTTTGGCCAGACTGCCACGTGTCATGGTTAGCCTGGACAGAATATACTCGACGGAGTATATTCAGTCGAGAATAGATTAAGACCGACCAAATTTTCAGTCGAGGTTAACTCCGTCGAGTGTAAGTATCCCAAACCGAAAGATCGATGAACTTAATTTTGACGTGATTATATTCGATTGAATTTTCGACCGAATATTCCGTCAGAATTAAGTATAACCTCGACGGATTAACCTTAATTCTGATAGAATATTCCGTCAAAAATATCCCTTTTTGTTGTAGTGCATTTTAAGGTCTTTTGTATGTACATTTTTACAGAAAAATTGGCAGGGTAAATTTGTAAAGTGGAGTTTGTCCGTCGTGGGAATCAGATTCTGATCTGTTTGATCATTCATCCTATGATTCCTAGGCTCACATAGGGAAGCCAATAAACATGCACAGCTCAAATTTGTACATAAATATATCCAAATATCGCCAGAACCAAGGATTCATCAGTAAATCATGGCTCGCACATGGCCGAAGCGTCTCGTTCCCACTAGATAGCGATCTAAGGGCCGCGAGGTAGCTTTTATAACTGAAACTAGAAAAATGCTAGATTTAAATAAATCTCAGCCATTCTAGCTTCCCAGTTCTGTCTGGACCTATTTTGAACCGTTTGAAAGCTAGAGTTGGCGAGATTTAAAGAAATTAAGTTAGCCAACATAAATGTAAGTGCCAATTCATATCAAATAAATATTTAAAGCAATAATTTAATAAAAATGAGTAAAGCCATATATATGTAATTATATATATAAGAAAGCTGTAAAGGGCGATAGGTTTTCACTCACAAGCCCGTACTGGAGTTGAAGTATATATATATTTATAAAAGCTGTAAATAGCCACGAAATAATTCAGGCTTTGACAGGATTGAAATATATTTATATATGAAAGCGTAAAAAGGGCAATGAGTTTTCACGCCTGTGCCCGGACTAGAAAGTAAATATATATATTTATAAAAAGCTGTAAAAGCCACGGAATGATCCAAGCTGGACAGAATTGAAATATATATATATATATATATAAATAGTAAAGGGCGGTGGGTTTTCACTCCGAGGCCTGGACTTGAAAGTAAATCTATATTTAGACAGAAAAATAGTCAAACCAGGACTGGAAAGATAACCCAGTATGGTGAATGGTGCAAAAACAATAAAAAGGCCACAAAATGATCCAGGCCGAACTTTAATGTAAATATATATATATATATATATAGACAGAAAAGTAGTCAACTAGAACTGGGAAGATAACCCAGTATGGTGAATGTTGCATATACAGTAAAAAGGCCATAGAATGATCCAGGCCGAACTGGAATGTAAATATATATATATATATAGACAGAAAAGTAGTCAACCAGGACTAGGAAGATAACCCAATATGGTGAATGATGCATATATATATATATATATATAAGCAGTACACTACCGCGGATTTGACATCCGAGCTTGACAAAATTGAAAATTTAGTATATATATAGTTAAATATAAACAAAAAAAAAAGTCAAACCCGGACTAGGAAAATAACCCATTCCAGCGAAGTTGTTCAACACGAAGATGCAAGTATATAAAAGCTGCTGGAAGCGACTGATCGTCAATCCGAGTTGTAGAAATGCCATAAAATGCATTTAGGTATTAAATTATACCAAAAGTTACAAAAAACTGCCATGGAACTGAGTTCTGGGAATATTTAGAAAATGAAACTTGATATTCATGTGTATAAAAGTGCGAAGAACAAATAATAACTCTCGAATAGTAAAAATACTCAAAATGGACTGCTACACGGGCTTTTTGCCAAATTGTAGGCTTTAAACGTCCAAATCTACCGGTTATTTTCTGATATGTGGTAGTATGTGGGTATATCTACGTGTTAGAGTGAAATTTTTTGGATTTGGAAGACAAGAAAATGGTTGCAAAACCAAACAGGCAGGGGTACAGAGCGTTTTTCAATTCTTCAAATGAGTTGGGGGTGAGCTCATATATATAGACCCAGGAGCCTCCACTCTACCTGATGCTGCCTGATAAGTAGGTTTTATACCTATTTATTGGCTACCAACTTGCTAGGATTATGGCTTAATCTCAAGTATTTTAGTATCTTTTGTTATGTTTTATCTTTATTTTATAGGTTTTACTATGGAAACTTATTTGGCAAAAGAATGGTACGGAATGGCATGGTTTTGGCATGGAAATGGTGGGAAGGCAAGATGGAAAGCTTTTGGTGAACCAAAGGTGGACTTGGCAAAAGGAGACAGTTTATGGCCTGTGCAAATGGCCTTAATTCAGTAGGGAGTGAAGGTAAAAGGAAGCAGCAAGAAAGAAAAAATGATTAGCAATGCACCAAAAAGCACCAGCAAAAAACACAACAACGCGCGGTCGCACCGGTTTGAAGAAGAAAAGACGCTCGCCCTCACCAGGATGCAGTTATTCCGGATTTCTGAAGAACCGCGCGCCCACGCCCCAAATGAACTATAGGGTCGCGCAGCCGCACCAGTCAAGGCTAGAAATTTATTGACTTTTCATTTAATCAGTTTCTGCTGAGCGTATTTTCCATATATGGGTGTAATTTGCAAAGGATGATTTATTTAGTTTTCAATATACAGTTTTAATTGCTATTTTTAGGGTTAGAGAGCTAGAGAGGGTTTGGGAGCTTCACTTCTTCTCTCTTCTAGTTCTAAGTAGATTTCCATTCTAGGGTTTATAGTTGGATTGATTGTGATTTGAACTGAACTGGGAATCTTATTATGGACAGAGGAATATCAGATTTGCATTCTTTTCATCTCTTTATCCCTTTGCTCTCATTTTATATTTTCTATGTTTAGATCAAATCCCATAATGGTTATTGGTTCAGAGATGAACTATCCACCATTATGGGATTCTAATGGATCTTATTATTTAGTTCAAATTATTATGCCTCATTGTTATATGTAATTGATTGTGTATGGATTGACTAATATGGTGGTATTTAATGTTTAGATGCTTGATCACCATCTACCTTCATAGTTTATATAGAATTGAAAGAGGATGTATAAACTTAAATTTGGCCATGCTAGCATATGTTCATAAAATTTTCATGTGATGAATTTTGTGATTCGTAATCCGGATAGACATATACCAGCTTACCATATGTAGTCCATTGAGAGCTTATACTTAAACTGATATTGGTTGTAAGTCACATAGACATATAGTGAGTTAGGTAATATTGGTGTTCACATGAATTCTATCTCTTTTGTGGATTTTATGTGATATGGACTTGGTTTATTGAAAGATATCCATTTCTTACTATCGTGCTCTTGACTAGCAATCCTAAGTAATTAATTATGCTTAACATGAAGTGTATATTCTGAATGATGCAATAAGTGAAGTTAGGATCCCATATCTCTCTAATTTAAATCAATCATCTGTTATTTAGTTAGTTTTAGTTTATAATCATTCTAGTCAGTAATTCACCCTTTGTTTACTCGTTTGAGCAGCCGAAAATAGCTATAGAATTGTTGCATGATGGCTTAATTATAATTGTTTATCTCCGTGGGAACGATCTTTACTTATCTTATATTACTTGTTGACCGTGTATACTTGCACGTGTTTGTGTCTGTTTTGTTAACACCGAAACGGAGCAAACAAGTTTTTGGCGCCATTTCTGGGGATAAGTTGTTGTTTTTATTACTACTGACATCAATTTTTGTTGGATTTGTCTGACTTGTACAATTCACACCTTATCTCATTTCTATTTTATTTTTATTTGTGTTTCAGGTACCTGTGGTTAGTATATGTGCACTCGATCCACAAATTCTGCGTTAGTGCCTCTACAAGAAAACATCAACGGTAGAGCTTGGAGAGCGAACACAAGAACTACTAACACACAAGAGGATCCTGAACAGCCGGTACAAATGGCAGCCGAAGAATAGAGAGAGGAACAGAGAGCGTTGAGGGATTACTCAATGCCAAAGATTAATGATTTACAATCCAGTATAGTCAGGCCAGCGGTAACTGCAAACACTTTTGAGATCAAACCAGGGACAATTCAAATGGTTCAGAACACAGTCCAGTTTGGGGGTGCAGCTACAGAAGATCCTAATGAGCATATCCTGAGTTTTATCGAGATTTGCGACACATTCAAATACAATAATGTGTCGGATAATGCGGTAAAACTTCGACTATTTCCATTCACCTTGAGGGATAAAGCGAAGAGTTGGTTGCATTCGCTACCACCAGGCTCAATTACTGTATAGGAGGACTTAGCATAGAAGTTTCTCGCCAAATACTTTCCCATGGCTAGGACCACTCAGATGAGGAGTGCCCTGTCTCAGTTTGCACAACAACAAGGGGAATCTTTGTATGAAGCATGGGAGTGATATAAAGAGATGCTAAGGAAATGTCCTCATCACGGAATGCCAGACTAGATGGTGATCAAGTCGTTCTATAATGGATTGGGATGGCAGTCAAGGCCAATCATTGATGTTGCATCAGGAGGAGCTATATGGGCCAAGAGTTATGAGACAACCTATGATTTAATAGAGACCATGGCGGCTAATGAATACCAGAATCCGACATCTAGAATGCCACAACCAAAAGTAGCCGGAGTATTGGATATGGATACCGTCACAGCACTTTCAGCTCAAATGGCGGCTATGTCAAAATAATTTAACTCTATAGCTGAAAATAGAGTTCAACAAGTTGCTTTCGTATGTGAGTTATGTGCGGGATCACACCAGACAGAACAATGTGCCATCACTACATAATCAGTGCAATTCGTCAGCAACTATCAAAAGTCGCAGAATTAATTTTCAAACTCCTACCATCCAAACAATAGGAACCATCCAAATTTTAGCTGGAGTAATAATCAAAATACTCAACAGTCTCAATACCAACCTCAGCAACAACCATACCAAAGTTCTCAACAACCTTAATACCAACTATACCAACAACAAAAATCACAATCGCAACAGTCTCAACAATAGTATGCCCCTAGACTGTCCACATTCTCCCGGATTTCATCAACAACAACATCAACACAATCCAGCTCCTAATCCACAATCAGAGGAGAAAATTGATATAGAATAACTCAAGTTGTTGGTTAAGAGCCAAACAGTGTCTATCAAAGCATTGGAGACTCAGATAGGCAGATTGCCAATGCACTCATAAACAGACCGCAAGGAACACTACCGAGCAATACTGAAGCAAATCCAAGAAGAAGGGACTGGAAGGAGCAGTGTCAGGCCATTACACTAAGGTCTGGGAAGCAAATTGCAGATCTGGATACTATCGCGGCAGCGCCCCAGGAAGAACAAAACCTGGCGCGGGTGCGCCAATGTGCAGAAAATGTTGATGTAGTTCTGAATGATGGGAAAGATGGGGACAATGCAGTTGATTCAAAAATAGAGGTATCCACTGATAAAATTAATGCTACACCACAAGTGATCGACCCTCCTGTCCCATATCCTCAAAGACTTTAGAAGTAGAGACTAGACAAACAGTTTGCGAAGTTTTTGGAGGTGTTCCAGAAATTACATATTAACATTCCGTTCGCAGAAGCTTTGGAACAAATGCTAAGCTTTGCAAAGTTTATGAAAGGAATCTTGTCAAGGAAGAAGAAGCTAGAGGATTATGAAATAGTTTCCTTAACAGAAGAATGCAGTGCAGTCTTGCAAAGAAAACTACCTCTAAAGCTTAAAGATCCTGGCAGCTTTATGATACCGTGCTCCATTGGGAAATTGTCCTTCAATAAGTGCTTATGCGACTTGGGGGCAAGTATAAACTTGATGCCTCTATCGGTATTCACTCAGTTGGGATTGTCGGCTCCTAAGAAGACAAGCATATCATTGCAGCTTGTCGATAGGTCCATCACCTACCCAAGAGGTATTATAGAAGATGTGTTGGTGAAAGTGGACAAGTTTATCTTCCCTGCCCACTTTATCATTCTGGATTTTGAAGAGGATAAGAACATACCAATCATTCTTGGGATACCATTTTTAGCTACTGGGTGAACACTCATAGACGTACAGAAGGGAGAACTAACTATGAGGGTTCAGGACCAAGAGGTCACATTTAATGTCTTCAAAGCTATGAAGTTCCCCACAGATGGCGAAGAAAGCTTCAGAGTTGATATTGTCGACAGGGTACTACATGAAGAGGCTGAGCAAGTTATGAGCATAGATCCACTAGAGAGTGCTCTATTGGGAGACTCTGACATGGAAGATACAGATGTGATGGAGTATATACAAATTCTGAATACGGTGCCTCAGATGAGAAAGTGCAAGATTCCCATTGAACCACTCAGACATACCGGGGAGACATCAGAGCGAGTAAAGCCTTCTCTTGAGATGCCTCCCACCCTTGACCCTAAACTTCTTCCTGATCATTTGAGATATACGTATTTGGTGGAATTTTCCACGTTGCCGGTTATTATTTCTTCTGCTCTATCATCCTGTCAGGAAAAGCAAGTTACTGCGGGTTCTACGAGAGTTCAAATCAGCTATTGGATGGACCATAATTGACATCAAGGGGATCAGCCCCTCTTACTGTATACACAAGATACTCTTGGAGGATGACAATAAGCCTACGGTAGAGCAACAAAGGAGGTTGAATCCGAATATGAAAGAGGTCGTCAAAAAGGAAATCCTAAAGTGGTTAGATGCTGGAATCATTTATCCGAGCTCAGACAGCTCTTGGGTGAGCCTGACGCAGTGCGTTCCGAAAAAGGGAGGCATAACAGTTATGTCAAATGAGAAAAATGAACTTATACCTACAAGGACAGTCGCAGGGTGGACGGTCTGCATGGACTATCGTAGATTGAACAAAGCTACAAAGAAAGACCATTTCCTCTCCCGTTCATTGACCAGATGCTGGATAGGTTAGTGGGACACGAATACTATTGCCTCCTGAATGGTTATTCAGAGTATAACCAGATTGTTATAGCCCTAGAAGATCAAGAGAAGACTACCTTCACGTGCCCATATGGTATTTTTGCATTTAGGAGGATGTCTTTTGGATTATGCAACGCTCTAGCCACTTTCCAGAGATGTATGATGGCAACATTTTCTGATATGGTCGAACAAAATGCAGAAGTCTTCATGGATGACTTCTCCGTCTTTGGAGACTCTTTCGACATTTGCTTGGAGAAATTGGTGCTGGTGTTAAAGAGGTGTGTTGAGACCAACTTAGTACTGAACTGGGAAAAGTGCCATTTCATGGTACAGGAAGGCATTATTTTGGGGCACAAAGTCTCAGGAAAAGGATTAGAGGTGGACAGAGCGATGCTAGAGACGATTGAAATTTTACCGCCATCAACCTCAGTGAAGGGGGTCTGTAGTTTCCTTGGGCATGCAGGCTTCTATCGGCGTTTTATAAAAGACTTCTCAAAGATTACTAAGCCTCTGTGCAGTTTGCTTGAGAAGGATGTCCCATTCAGATTCGACGAAGAATGCCTAGTTGCCTTTGAGCATTTAAAGAAGAAATAAACTACGGCACCCATCATTACAGCTCCTGACTGGTCTCTTCCAATTGAACTGATGTGTGATGCAAGTGATTTCGCTATGCGAGTCATCTTGGGACAACACAGGGACAAGGTTTTTCATGTTATCTACTATGCAAGCAAAACCCTGATGGATGCCTAACTGAACTACACCACCACAGAGAAGGAGCTTCTAGCGGTGGTACACGCTTTTGATAAATTCAGGTCTTATCTAATTGGAACAAGGGTAGTTGTATACACAGATCATGTTGCAATTCGATACCTAATTTCAAAGAAAGATGCTAAGCCTCAGTCTCATTCGGTGGATACTTCTTCTACAGGAATTCAATTTAGAAATCAAAGACAGAAAGGGACCGAAAACCAAGTGGCTGACCACTTATTTCGATTGGAGAACCCGGGGATGAACACACACGACAAAGTGATGATTAATGAGTCCTTCTCGGACGAATAATTATTTGTGGTGCAAGGCAAAATGCCCTGGTTTGCGGACTTTGCGAACTTCCTAGTGAGTAGTATTATCCCTTTTGACTTCACTAGAGCCTAGAAGAAGAAGTTTCTACACGATGGTAGATGGTATAGTTGGGATGAGCCGTATTTATTTAAGTAGTGAGCTGATAGGATGATCAGACGGTGCATCCAAAAAGTGAGATGGACAGCATACTTCAGGATTGCCTTTCATTAATTTATGGAGGACACTACGGGGGCGAGATGATAGTTACCAAAGTACTTCAGGCAGGCTTTTATTGGCCAACAGTTGTTTAAAGATGATTATATCTTTGTCCAGAAATGTGACCGGTGTCAGCGAGTGGGTAACATATTCAAACAGAACGAGATGCCTTTGAATATGATCCTAGAGGTCGAGATCTTTGACATCTGGGGTATAGACTTCATGGGGCCTTTTGTTTCGTCTTGTAGAAATCTATATATCTTGATGGCAGTGGATTACGTGTCCAAGTGGGTAGAAGTAGCAACCTTACCGACTAATGATGCTAGGGTGGTCTTACGTTTTCTTCAGAAGAGTATATTCACATGCTTCGGGACCCCTAGAGCTATTATAAGTGATGAAGGAACCCGCTTCTGCAACAGTCAGTTTACTGCTTTATTGGCCAAGTATAGGGTGAATCATCGTGTTTCTACGGCGTACCATCCCCAAACAAATGGCCAAGCTGAGGTGTCAAATCGTGAGGTGAAACGGATATTAGAGAAAATTGTAAATCCCACAAGGAAGGATTGGTCCCTCAAGCTTGACGATTCAGTGTGGGCATATAGGACTGCCTACATGAGACCACTAGGTATGTCACCATATCAGCTAGTGTATGGGAAGGCATGTCACCTTCCCATGGAACTTGAACATAAGGCCTACTGGGCCATAAAAAAGATGAATTTTGATTTGAAGGCTGCAGGGGAGAAGAGTCTTCTCCAACTAAATGAGTTAGACGAATTCAGACTGCAAGCCTATGAAAACTCCAAGCTGTATAAAGAGAAGGTAAAAAGGTGGCATGACCGAAAGATCATGGAAAGGAAATTTAAACCAGGGCAAGCGGTGTTGTTGTATAATTTTTACCTTCGACTCTTTCCTAGAAAGCTCAAATCGCGGTGGTCGGGCCCTTTCATAGTGAAAGCTGTGTTTCCACATGGTGCAGTGGAGATGTTTGACCAATACCCGGACAAGCCTTTTAAAGTGAATGGACAGAGGTTGACGCATTATTATGGCGACGAAGTCAATTGAGAGAAGGTCGCCTCGATTCTTTCCACCACATGACCAGTTCAGACAGAGTCGAGCTAATGGACTGTAAAAAAGCACTCGATGGGAGGCACCCCATCATCTCTCTTCTCCCTCATATATAATTCTTGTTACCTATCTCCATTTCCCCCCTCTTGTTTAATTCTAAGCATTGTGAAAAGTTTGAAAATTTTTGAACAGTTTTGGTTTTAGGAGCTTATTGAATATATCTTTGGAGTGTGAGCATATTGCATATATGCACATATAGTATTTTTGAGAATTCACGTATATATGCTTCGCATATATAGCATTTTTGAGGATTCTAACGTACATACATCTTACATAGTTCAATTGCAAGTATGGGATCAGTTTACTTATGATCTTCATGATTCATATAGTATTGAATGTTGGTTTTCTAAAAATCATGACAATTTTAAAAATTTTGCGATGAATACATGGGCATATAGTATAGACAGATTCCAATATAGCATGATGCAGAGATACATTGTGACACCCCCAAATCCGGGTACTTCGTTTCCACATGATTTGGTGTTCACTTTCTAATATAACATATATCTACCCAATGAATAATGCAAAATAAACTACAACTTAAATTAAAATAACTAAATCTCCCTTAAAACAAGGGTTACAACCTTCTCAAAATCAATCCCAGGGTTACTCTAACCTTGACATGAATATAATAAAGTGCAGAAATAAAACATAACGTTCAATTATTACAATCTTTCTCAATTAAATAAAAATAAGTCTTCACTTGCTTTGCTTTCCCTTGCCCTTACTTGTAGACGGAGCATCAGCGTTATCATCCTTAACTGAAATTGTTATTTAATGCAAGAGTGAGCAAACCACAGCTCACTGGAGTTTAACAATAATATAGACATGAAAGAATATCTTTAAGAAAATCTGAACAACTTAGCTTGCTTCAATAATAAAGAATTGAATAATAATTCTCTATCAATATTAAAATTGGATATAGAATTTATCTGAGGGTCATAAGACCTTTGAACTCTTGTCCTAGGTTATAAATATTTCTATTTAAACCTTTTACAGTCAATAAGACTATGGACCTTAACTCGTACTTAGGGGGATCAGCCCATCGTACCATATATTGTGCACAACCATCTTAACGATATGCGTAGTAACCTCCCCTAGTAAATAGGGTTGTTCAACTCAGTAATTTGAATTCAAGTCCGCACCAAAGAAAGTTTGGTTTGGATAAGCTTACAAGGGTAATTTAGAATTCACGTTCATCAACTAAGGATTAGTTGAATCGACTTCCAATAATTCAAAATAAAAGAATTATGAATTAACATATGCTTTAGAAGTAAACCTAAAGCATTTAAAATAATAACTGGATCTTTACTTGAACAATAAGTTAAGACCATTTCAATTAAATAAACAATTGTCCAATACTGAAATGGAAAGGACATTCTCAACAATGAATATATGAATTCAAGAGATCATATAAAATCAATACAAGATTAGGGTTTAGAAAACTTGCGTAAAATTAACGAGTTTAGGGTTTAGAAGACTTGCCTCAAGCGCAAGCTACTTAATTCAATTCACGTACTTTAATACTTCCTACGTATATATTCAATCACAATAACCTAAATTAGTTAACACGTAACTAATTCACATAAGTGGTTAACCATCATGGTTAACTCACATTCTGATTAAATAAACAATAATAATTAACTATCACATAGTTAATCACATCACACATATACTCACATAATTAAATTAATTATGTATTTGACTCAATTATAACTAAACAATTATAATTCAAACACTTAATCAAATTATAATTACTTAAATTATCAATACCTTTTAAATTATAAACAATTTATAATTTAAAATCAATTAAACCACATTCATGCATTTATAATTACACAATTTATAATTAATCATGTATTTATCAATTATAATCAATAATTAATTAAACTATAACATGTATTACAATTACACAATTTATAATAAATCATGTAATTATCAATTTAAAATCCACAATTAAACATGCATTTATTAAATTATATTTTAAATTAACATCTAATTAATTAAAATAAATCAACTTCTATACATTATAATTTTACAGAATTATAATTTAAATTAAACGTTTACTCTTAATTATAATTGATAAAATTATAATTAACTTATTAAATAATTATAGTTTTAGATACCATATTAGGTTTTCAAAATTTCTTTTATTTTCCAAACATGAAATTATCATAATCATATAACAACATGTTATATCATTCAAAATATATATCTCCTTATCCATGAAAAATTAAACCAAGGTCTTTAAAATAAACTGCACAAGCAACCAAAACTCACTGCCCAAGCACTGTGCCCGGCGCAGCTGCGCAGCCAGCTGCCTTTAAACCGGCGCAGCTGCGCAGGGAAGGAATCTGGGAAGGACAAGCGGCGCAGCTGCGCTGCTCCTGGCCTTGCTGCCGGAGCAGCTGCGCAGCAACTCGGCCAGACGCAAACAGCCACGTTACTCTGCTTCACCGATTAACCCATACAAGCCAACAAATGGATATTTACAGTAACTTAAACATTGTAAATCATACCTATGCAATTATACATATATATAACATGCTTCCACAACACAAAACCATTTAAACAATGATAATCACAAGTTTTAAAAATCCAATTTAGCCATTTTCATGAAAACTCATATTTTCTCAAAAATAATCTACTGTAACTATTTTTCTCCATCAATTCGAACTTATATACATGCATTACATACTAAGTTGAAGATAGCACCAAGTAATTACTTAATAAGCATATTAACACATACCAATTGCATGAATTTCTCAACTAAATTTTACCAAACTCATGAAATTCCATATGAACTCATATAAATATAAATTCTTTGTTAAAATATATTTCTACAGTAATTTGATTTCTGAAAATCCTTTCATACAATTACTACCAATAACACATGAACACAATCATATATATAAAATTCATGACTACAACTTTCATGAAAACTAAATTTTTGACAGAGAATAAAATATAAAGAATATGGATTTCTAACCTTTCTAGCTATGAGTGTAAAGAAAAGATTATTATGAGCTTGCGTTCTACCAATTCTTTCTCCTTCTTTTCTTCTCTGATATTCTCTGCTCTTTCTCTCCTTCTCTTTTCTTTGTTTAGACTTAGGATTATAACACTAACGTATATACAATATACATATAATAGAATAGGTAACTCCCATATCATAATTATACACTAACTACTACTAATTACGTAAGTTACAAAATTCAAAAGCCAACTTGGCTTGTTTGGCTACAAGAAAATTAGAAACTAGTTTACTAACTTAGGCATGGTTTAAGTAAATTAGGTTTAAGCTAGTGTAAGGGCCCTGTTTGGCAACAGTCTTTTAAAACAAAAGCAAGGGCCTTGTTTGTTTAAAATCATTTAAAATCTTTTTTCTTTATTTTAATAAATCATTTGATACATACTTTAATGTCATATTTTAATCAATTAAATATTAATCATCTAATTTAATCAATTAAAATCTAACATCCATTAATCACATAAAATTTGCCACATAATTATAATTACTCGCTAATTATAATTCATGTAACACTTCATCACATAAATCATCTAATTCAATTATCTCAATTAAATTAGAACTATAATATAACATTAATATATATACATATCAATTAAATAACATTCATTAAATTAATATGTAACACTCAATTAAATCATTACCATAATTTACTTAATCTATTTATTTACTCAATAAATAATTCACATAAATATTTATTTAATTCAATAAATATTTAAAATTAAATATAAAATCTCAATCGTTACAATCTTCCCTCCTTAAAAGGATTCTGTCCCCAGAATCACACATAAAAAAAAACTCGTCTATTACATTCTTCCCTCCTTAAAGGGATTCTGTCCCCAGAATCAGTATATAAGGGGTTACACAAAACTAATCAAATAAATGCGGATAAGATTTCATCATAACATCTTCGAGTTCCCACGTAGCTTCTTCAGCACTGTGGTTTCTCCAAATTACCTTAACAGAAAGTATCACTTTATTCCTAAGTACTTGTTCCTTTCTATCAACTATTTGAACAGGCACTTCTTCATACGTTAAGTCTTTATCAAATAGCAAAGGTTCATATTCTATTACATGTTTATAATCGTGCTTGTAAGGTCTTAATACAGAAATATGAAAGACATTATGTATATTCTCGAGCTCCGGAGGTAATGCAATCTCGTAAGCAACCTCGCCCACCTTTCGTAATACCTCAAAAGGTCCAATGAATCGGGGACTCAGCTTCCCCTTCTTACCGAATCGAATTTTCCCCTTCCAGTGAGATACTTTCAGGAACACGAAACTTCCTGGTAAGAATTTTCGGTTCTGTCGATGTAAATCGGCATACTTCTTCTGTCTGTCTTGAGCAGCAACTAATCTCGTTCTGATCAGCTTCACAATTTCGGCGGTTTGTTGTACCAATTCTGGTCCCAACAATTGACGTTCACCGACTTCATCCCAGCACAAAGGAGTTCTGCATTTTCTACCGTATAACGCTTCGTAAGGCGGCATGCCAATACTTGCATGATGACTATTGTTGTAGGCGAACTCTACCAATGGTAGTTGATCCTCCCAGCTTCCTTTGAAGTCCATCACACAAGCTCGTAGCATATCCTCAAGTGTCTGAATTGTTCTTTCGCTTTGTCCATCAGTCTGAGGATGATACGCTGTACTCATTCGCAATTGCGTTCCCATACCTTCTTGCAAACGCTTCCAGAAATTCGACGTAAAACGCGGATCTCTGTCGGACATAATCGACACCGGAACACCATGTCGAGAAATAATTTCCTTCACGTATAGCTTCGCTAGCTTATCCAGGTTGTACTTAACCCTGATTGGCAAAAAGTGGGCTGACTTCGTCAGTCGATCCACTATAACCCATATCGCATCAAATCCTTTCTGAGTCATTGGAAGACCTACCACGAAATCCATCGTGATATGCTCCCACTTCCACTCTGAAATTTCTAACGGTTGCAGTAGTCCACTTGGCTCTCTGGTGTTCTGCTTTGACTTTCTGGCACGTTAAGCACTTCGCAACGCATTTTGCAACGTCCCTCTTCATATTCGGCCACCAGAAATGATGCCTGAGATCCTGGTACATCTTCGTACTCCCAGGGTGAATAGAATATCTAGAACTATGAGCTTCGCTTAGAATCTCCTCTTTGACCTCTGGTACTGGCGGTACCCATATTCTACCTTCAAACCGCAATAGTCCTTCGTTACCGATCTTGAATTTGAACTCTTCGCCTTTGGTTATCCTCTTCCGAATCTTTTCACATTCTTCATCATTGAATTGTGCTTCTTTCACCTTATCTACTAGAGTAGAACCATTGGTTACTTGAAACAACAACTCATCCGATTCCTTCGGAATCTTCACTTCCAATTCTAATCTAGCCATTTGTTCTATCAACCGATCCTGATCAGTTAATACGTTCAGCTTCTCCCGACCTTTCCTGCTTAAAGCGTCAGCGACAATGTTAGCTTTACCCGGATGGTAAAGTATCTCGCAATCGTAGTCTTTAATCAGCTCCAACCATCTTCTTTGGCGCATGTTCAAATCCTTCTAGGTAAATATATACTTCAGACTCTTGTGATCTATGTATATTTCACACTTCTCTCCATATAAGTAGTGCCTCCAAATCTTCAGGGCAAACACTACTGCCGCCAATTCTAGATCATGGGTCGGATACCCCTTCTCGTAATCCTTCAGCTGATGTGACGCATAGGCAATGACTTTGCCGCTCTGCATCAATACACAGCCTAATCCTTTATGTGAGGCATCGCTATATACTACGAAATTTCTGAAAATATTTGGTAAAGACAATACAGGCGAAGTTCTCAGCCTCTTCTTCAGCTCTTGAAAACTCTCCTCACACTTCTCCGTCCAAACAAACTTAACTGTTTTACGAGTCAAATTCGTCAACGGAGTTGCGATTCTAGAAAAGTCTTGGATAAATCTCCGGTAATAACCTGCCAATCCCAAGAAACTCCTCACTTCGGACGGCGTCTTCGGCTGTTAACAATTTATAACAGCTTCAACCTTCGACGGATCTACCGAAATACCATCCTTGTCGATCACGTGGCCAAGAAATTGCACACGTTCCAACCAAAATTCGCATTTCGAGAATTTAGCGTAAAGCCTCTCTCGTCTCAGGGCTTCTAAGGTTAGTCGTAAGTGTTCAACATGCTCCTCCTCGGTCTTGGAATAAACCAGGATGTCATCTATGAACACTACCACGAACTTGTCTAGAAATGGCTTGAACATCCTATTCATTAGGTCCATAAATGCAGCTGGGGCATTCGTGAGACCAAATGACATCACCAAGAACTCGTAATGACCATACCGAGTTCTAAAAGCCATTTTCGGTATATCTTCCTTTCTCACCTTCAATTGATGATACCCGCTTCTCAAATCAATTTTTGAGAAGTACCTCGCACCCTTCAGTTGATCAAACAAATCATCGATCCAAGGTAAAGGATACCTATTCTTGATCGTAACTTTATTCAACTCTCTATAATCAATGCAAAGACGCATCGACCCATCCTTCTTCTTCACGAATAAGACAGGCGCTCCCCACGTCGAAACGCTTGGTTGAATATACTTCTTGTCCAGTAATTCTTGCAGTTGAATCATCAGTTCTTTCATCTCGACTGGAGCCATTCGGTACGGAGCCTTCGAAATCGGAGCAGTTCCCGGCGCTAGATCGATCACAAACTCTGTCTCCCTATCTGGTGGAAGTCCTGGTAAATCACTCGGAAAAACGTCCACAAATTCCTTAACTACCGATATCTCCTCCACCTTCGGGCTTTCCTTATGCGAATCTACTATGTAGGCTAGATATCCTACACAGCCTTGCGTCAGAAGTTTCTTGGCTTGCATAATCGTCAGAAAACTCGCTTGCCTAGGCCATTTGCTACCGTAGAACACCAACTTCGACGGAGTCGTAAGGTTCACCGACTTCTTCTGACAGTCGATTACCGCCCCATGGTTGAACAACCAATCCATACCCAATATAACGTCGAATTCCCCAAGTTTAATCGGAATCAAATCTACTCTAAGTTCCTGACCCTTAATGTCCAATCTACAGTTCTTATAAACGCTCCTAACAGGAATAACCTCCCTATTCGCAATCTCTATAATCAAAGGGTAACCTAATTCCTCTACAGGTAAGTCTAGGGTTCTAGGAAAATCATCAGATATGAATGAGCAAGTAGCACCCGAATCAAATAGTACATATGCATTTATACTATTGACCGGAATAATACCTGACACCACATCTTTTGATTGCACAGCATCCTGCACCGTCATATTGAATGTCTGTGCAGTGGGTCGAACAGCTTGCAATGGTGCGGCGATAGTAACGGTACTGCCGCTTCCATTCTCTCTGCTCCTTGTTGACCCTGCCGTCAGCTTCTTCGGGCAGTTGCGAGCCATGTGATCTTTGGATCCACATGTAAAGCAAGCTCCCTTCGTCGGTTTTGGGCAATTAGGCGCGATGTGGCCTTCCTATTCACAGTTGAAGCACACCCGCTTCCCCTACATGCACATGACAGTGTGATTCTTACCGCATGTAGCACATGCTTCGAACTTCCTCTTCTGCTGACTTCCTTACTGACTCCCAACAGAGATATTATTAGACCACTTCCTCTTCTGGTTCACAGCGCTGCCTATGAAACCCCCAGTCTTGGTTTCTACCTCATTCTTCTTCTTCTTATCTTGGTTGAACTTCGTTACCGCTTCGCGTCCTTCTTCAGCAAGTATGGCTTTCTCCAGCACCGCTGCAAATGTATTCAGCTGGAACATGGAAACCTTGCTGTAGAGCCAAGGCTTTAGTCCCCGCTCAAACCTTCTTGCTTTCCTAGCGTCAGTGCTGACCTGGTATGTAGCGAACCTGGCCAACTCGTTAAACTTAGCGGCATACTCAGACACCGTCATCCCTCCTTGCTTAAGTTCTAGGAACTGGACCTCCATCTGGTCCTGCGAACTCACTGGAAAATACATCTCGTAGAACATTTCCTTGAAACGTTCCCACGTTATGACTCCCTCTCCCTCTCGAGTCTTGTTAGCCTGCCACCAAAAACTTGCATCCGACTTCAACATGAAAGCAGCGAACATTTTCTTTTGGTCTTCTCCTACTCTAGCCACGTCAAATACCTTCTCCATTTCCATAACCCATGTCTGAGCTTCGATAGGGTTAGTCGATCCCTTGAACTCAGGCGGTCCTACTGCCTTGAATTCCTTGAAAGTAGTACCCTGCACCTGCGGCTGATTCGTAAGAGCTCCGGTCAACAGGTTCACCAACTGCTGAACCGAATTGGGATTCGTCCCATCGTTATTGTTGTTGTTCGTCGAACCCTCGGGATTTTGACGTGTTACTCTTCTTCTAGGAGGCATTTTCTGTTAAGAAAATATTATTATTGGACCCTTTATTCAATTATTAAGTATCCAAGTTCATACTTAAATGTTTAAATAATTCAATTCACATAGAACACCAAGCACGTCTATAAACTTCTTTTATTCATCAGTCGTAGTTTTAAAAACATCAAACAGATAGCATTTCTGCCATTTACATCATCCTTCCTGAACTGGAAAAGTTTAAGGATTACATTATTAACTCATCCCATTCTTATCTCAAATTATGGGATTTTCGTTACTTATTACAAAACATGCAATACATAACAAACTCTACCACTACTGTTACTACTACCACTACTACCACTACCTTGGCATATTAATGCGTCTCACAACCTCTCTGCGTTCCTCTTCTATTACCCGAAATGCCGTTCTTTGGTCCACCACATACCACAGTAAACCTTGGAACTGAGCTGGGTAGTAGAAAATACGATCCTGAGCTCTCTCTATCGCCGTATGAAAAGCATATTCCGTTTCCCTCAGCTTGGCCCTCTTGGCATCAGCTTCACCTTCAGCTCGATCGGCTCGTTGATTAGCCCTCAAGCTTGACTCTTCAGCTCTGGCACGCTTCCTCGACTCCTCCTGGATGTCTTGCTTCAGCTTTGCCAGTTCAAATCGAGCAGCATCTCTCTCGACCTCCATATGTATCAGGTTCCACTGTGCATCTCCTAGTTCACTATCCATCTCTTTGATATTCTCGTCCCGCTGCTGAATAGTCTCCTCGAGATCTCCTACTCGTCCCTGAAGTTCCACATTGCTATCGTAGACTGCCTCGTACATCTCAGCACTAGTAGAGTGAGGTGGGAATTCCTCCTCGGGATCCTCTTCCTCCTCTTCAGACTCGTCCTCGTCCTCATCCTCTGGAATAGGTGTCAGCTCACGCTCCCGACCAGCTACGGTGATCATTGGAGATGGCTCTCTCCTAACCAGCTGCTCCCAGACAATATGTATGTCACGGGGCTCTTCCTCTCTAGGCACCTGAGGTACATCCTCTCTAGCCTGACTAGGTTCTCCAACGTTCGACATCCTGACAAAAGAATTTTAAAGTTCATTATTACGTGATAACGAATCGTCACTCTTCGAATACTAAAATGTAAACACATAGACACATAAGGTAGTTTATTATCTTTTATCTATCACATCTATCTTTTCGATCTTACCATAAGGCTACTACCTAAGGTTTTTTTCCACCTAAGGTTTCATAACCTACAGCTTTGAAACCAACCTGTGACACCCCCAAATCCGGGTACTTCGTTTCCACATGATTTGGTGTTCACTTTCTAATATAACATATATCTACCCAATGAATAATGCAAAATAAACTACAACTTAAATTAAAATAACTAAATCTCCCTTAAAACAAGGGTTACAACCTTCTCAAAATCAATCCCAGGGTTACTCTAACCTTGACATGAATATAATAAAGTGCGGAAATAAAACATAACGTTCAATTATTATAATCTTTCTCAATTAAATAAAAATAAGTCTTCACTTGCTTTGCTTTCCCTTGCCCTTACTTGTAGACGGAGCATCAGCGTTATCATCCTTAACTGAAATTGTTATTTAATGCAAGAGTGAGCAAACCACAGCTCACTGGAGTTTAACAATAATATAGACATGAAAGAATATCTTTAAGAAAATCTGAACAACTTAGCTTGCTTCAATAATAAAGAATTGAATAATAATTCTCTATCAATATTAAAATTGGATATAGAATTTATCTGAGGGTCATAAGACCTTTGAACTCTTGTCCTAGGTTATAAATATTTCTATTTAAACCTTTTACAGTCAATAAGACTATGGACCTTAACTCGTACTTAGGGGGATCAGCCCTTCGTACCATGTATTGTGCACAACCATCTTAACGCTATGCGTAGTAACCTCCCCTAGTAAATAGGGTTGTTCAACTCAGTAATTTGAATTCAAGTCCGCACCAAAGAAAGTTTGGTTTGGATAAGCTTACAAGGGTAATTTAGAATTCACGTTCATCAACTAAGGATTAGTTGAATCGACTTCCAATAATTCAAAATAAAAGAATTATGAATTAACATATGCTTTAGAAATAAACCTAAAGCATTTAAAATAATAACTGGATCTTTACTTGAACAATAAGTTAAGACCATTTCAATTAAATAAACAATTGTCCAATACTGAAATGGAAAGGACATTCTCAACAATGAATATATGAATTCAAGAGATCATATAAAATCAAAACAAGATTAGGGTTTAGAAAACTTGCGTAAAATTAACGAGTTTAGGGTTTAGAAGACTTGCCTCAAGCGCAAGCTACTTAATTCAATTCACGTACTTTAATACTTCCTACATATATATTCAATCACAATAACCTAAATTAGTTAACACGTAACTAATTCACATAAGTGGTTAACCATCATGGTTAACTCACATTCTGATTAAATAAACAATAATAATTAACTATCACATAGTTAATCACATCACACATATACTCACATAATTAAATTAATTATGTATTTGACTCAATTATAACTAAACAATTATAATTCAAACACTTAATCAAATTATAATTACTTAAATTATCAATACCTTTTAAATTATAAACAATTTATAATTTAAAATCAATTAAACCACATTCATGCATTTATAATTACACAATTTATAATTAATCATGTATTTATCAATTATAATCAATAATTAATTAAACTATAACATGTATTACAATTACACAATTTATAATAAATCATGTAATTATCAATTTAAAATCCACAATTAAACATGCATTTATTAAATTATATTTTAAATTAACATCTAATTAATTAAAATAAATCAACTTCTATACATTATAATTTTACAGAATTATAATTTAAATTAAACGTTTACTCTTAATTATAATTAATAAAATTATAATTAAGTAACTTATTAAATAATTATAGTTTTAGATACCATATTAGGTTTTCAAAATTTCTTTTATTTTCCAAACATGAAATTATCATAATCATATAACAACATGTTATATCATTCAAAATATATATCTCCTTATCCATGAAAAATTAAACCAAGGTCTTTAAAATAAACTGCACAAGCAACCAAAACTCACTGCCCAAGCACTGTGCCCGGCGCAGCTGCGCAGCCAGCTGCCTTTAAACCGGCGCAGCTGCGCAGGGAAGGAATCTGGGAAGGACAAGCGGCGCAGCTGCGCTGCTCCTGGCCTTGCTGCCGGAGCAGCTGCGCAGCAACTCGGCCAGACGCAAACAGCCACGTTACTCTGCTTCACCGATTAACCCATACAAGCCAACAAATGGATATTTACAGTAACTTAAACATTGTAAATCATACCTATGCAATTATACATATATATAACATGCTTCCACAACACAAAACCATTTAAACAATGATAATCACAAGTTTTAAAAATCCAATTTAGCCATTTTCATGAAAACTCATATTTTCTCAAAAATAATCTACTGTAACTATTTTTCTCCATCAATTCGAACTTATATACATGCATTACATACTAAGTTGAAGATAGCACCAAGTAATTACTTAATAAGCATATTAACACATACCAATTGCATGAATTTCTCAACTAAATTTTACCAAACTCATGAAATTCCATATGAACTCATATAAATATAAATTCTTTGTTAAAATATATTTCTACAGTAATTTGATTTCTGAAAATCCTTTCATACAATTACTACCAATAACACATGAACACAATCATATATATAAAATTCATGACTACAACTTTCATGAAAACTAAATTTTTGACAGAGAATAAAATATAAAGAATATGGATTTCTAACCTTTCTAGCTATGAGTGTAAAGAAAAGATTATTATGAGCTTGCGTTCTACCAATTCTTTCTCCTTCTTTTCTTCTCTGATATTCTCTGCTCTTTCTCTCCTTCTCTTTTCTTTGTTTAGACTTAGGATTATAACACTAACGTATATACAATATACATATAATAGAATAGGTAACTCCCATATCATAATTATACACTAACTACTACTAATTACATAAGTTACAAAATTCAAAAGCCAACTTGGCTTGTTTGGCTACAAGAAAATTAGAAACTAGTTTACTAACTTAGGCATGGTTTAAGTAAATTAGGTTTAAGCTAGTGTAAGGGCCCTGTTTGGCAACAGTCTTTTAAAACAAAAGCAAGGGCCTTGTTTGTTTAAAATCATTTAAAATCTTTTTTCTTTATTTTAATAAATCATTTGACACATACTTTAATGTCATATTTTAATCAATTAAATATTAATCATCTAATTTAATCAATTAAAATCTAACATCCATTACTCACATAAAATTTGCCACATAATTATAATTACTCGCTAATTATAATTCATGTAACACTTCATCACATAAATCATCTAATTCAATTATCTCAATTAAATTAGAACTATAATATAACATTAATATATATACATATCAGTTAAATAACATTCATTAAATTAATATGTAACACTCAATTAAATCATTACCATAATTTACTTAATCTATTTATTTACTCAATAAATAATTCACATAAATATTTATTTAATTCAATAAATATTTAAAATTAAATATAAAATCTCAATCGTTACAATCTTCCCTCCTTAAAAGGATTCTGTCCCCAGAATCACACATAAAAAAAAACTCGTCTATTACATTCTTCCCTCCTTAAAGGGATTCTGTCCCCAGAATCAGTATATAAGGGGTTACACAAAACTAATCAAATAAATGCGGATAAGATTTCATCATAACATCTTCGAGTTCCCACGTAGCTTCTTCAGCACTGTGGTTTCTCCAAATTACCTTAACAGAAAGTATCACTTTATTCCTAAGTACTTGTTCCTTTCTATCAACTATTTGAACAGGCACTTCTTCATACGTTAAGTCTTTATCAAATAGCAAAGGTTCATATTCTATTACATGTTTATAATCGTGCTTGTAAGGTCTTAATACAGAAATATGAAAGACATTATGTATATTCTCGAGCTCCGGAGGTAATGCAATCTCGTAAGCAACCTCGCCCACCTTTCGTAATACCTCAAAAGGTCCAATGAATCGGGGACTCAGCTTCCCCTTCTTACCGAATCGAATTTTCCCCTTCCAGTGAGATACTTTCAGGAACACGAAACTTCCTGGTAAGAATTTTCGGTTCTGTCGATGTAAATCGGCATACTTCTTCTGTCTATCTTGAGCAGCAACTAATCTCGTTCTGATCAGCTTCACAATTTCGGCGGTTTGTTGTACCAATTCTGGTCCCAACAATTGACGTTCACCGACTTCATCCCAGCACAAAGGAGTTCTGCATTTTCTACCGTATAACGCTTCGTAAGGCGGCATGCCAATACTTGCATGATGACTATTGTTGTAGGCGAACTCTACCAATGGTAGTTGATCCTCCCAGCTTCCTTTGAAGTCCATCACACAAGCTCGTAGCATATCCTCAAGTGTCTGAATTGTTCTTTCGCTTTGTCCATCAGTCTGAGGATGATACGCTGTACTCATTCGCAATTGCGTTCCCATACCTTCTTGCAAACGCTTCCAGAAATTCGACGTAAAACGCGGATCTCTGTCGGACATAATCGACACCGGAACACCATGTCGAGAAATAATTTCCTTCACGTATAGCTTCGCTAGCTTATCCAGGTTGTACTTAACCCTGATTGGCAAAAAGTGGGCTGACTTCGTCAGTCGATCCACTATAACCCATATCGCATCAAATCCTTTCTGAGTCATTGGAAGACCTACCACGAAATCCATCGTGATATGCTCCCACTTCCACTCTGAAATTTCTAACGGTTGCAGTAGTCCACTTGCTCTCTGGTGTTCTGCTTTGACTTTCTGGCACGTTAAGCACTTCGCAACGCATTTTGCAACGTCCCTCTTCATATTCGGCCACCAGAAATGATGCCTGAGATCCTGGTACATCTTCGTACTCCCAGGGTGAATAGAATATCTAGAACTATGAGCTTCGCTTAGAATCTCCTCTTTGACCTCTGGTACTGGCGGTACCCATATTCTACCTTCAAACCGCAATAGTCCTTCGTTACCGATCTTGAATTTGAACTCTTCGCCTTTGGTTATCCTCTTCCGAATCTTTTCACATTCTTCATCATTGAATTGTGCTTCTTTCACCTTATCTACTAGAGTAGAACCATTGGTTACTTGAAACAACAACTCATCCGATTCCTTCGGAATCTTCACTTCCAATTCTAATCTAGCCATTTGTTCTATCAACCGATCCTGATCAGTTAATACGTTCAGCTTCTCCCGACCTTTCCTGCTTAAAGCGTCAGCGACAATGTTAGCTTTACCCGGATGGTAAAGTATCTCGCAATCGTAGTCTTTAATCAGCTCCAACCATCTTCTTTGGCGCATGTTCAAATCCTTCTAGGTAAATATATACTTCAGACTCTTGTGATCTATGTATATTTCACACTTCTCTCCATATAAGTAGTGCCTCCAAATCTTCAGGGCAAACACTACTGCCGCCAATTCTAGATCATGGGTCGGATACCCCTTCTCGTAATCCTTCAGCTGATGTGACGCATAGGCAATGACTTTGCCGCTCTGCATCAATACACAGCCTAATCCTTTATGTGAGGCATCGCTATATACTACGAAATTTCTGAAAATATTTGGTAAAGACAATACAGGCGAAGTTCTCAGCCTCTTCTTCAGCTCTTGAAAACTCTCCTCACACTTCTCCGTCCAAACAAACTTAACTGTTTTACGAGTCAAATTCGTCAACGGAGTTGCGATTCTAGAAAAGTCTTGGATAAATCTCCGGTAATAACCTGCCAATCCCAAGAAACTCCTCACTTCGGACGGCGTCTTCGGCTGTTAACAATTTATAACAGCTTCAACCTTCGACGGATCTACCGAAATACCATCCTTGTCGATCACGTGGCCAAGAAATTGCACACGTTCCAACCAAAATTCGCATTTCGAGAATTTAGCGTAAAGCCTCTCTCGTCTCAGGGCTTCTAAGGTTAGTCGTAAGTGTTCAACATGCTCCTCCTCGGTCTTGGAATAAACCAGGATGTCATCTATGAACACTACCACGAACTTGTCTAGAAATGGCTTGAACATCCTATTCATTAGGTCCATAAATGCAGCTGGGGCATTCGTGAGACCAAATGACATCACCAAGAACTCGTAATGACCATACCGAGTTCTAAAAGCCATTTTCGGTATATCTTCCTTTCTCACCTTCAATTGATGATACCCGCTTCTCAAATCAATTTTTGAGAAGTACCTCGCACCCTTCAGTTGATCAAACAAATCATCGATCCAAGGTAAAGGATACCTATTCTTGATCGTAACTTTATTCAACTCTCTATAATCAATGCAAAGACGCATCGACCCATCCTTCTTCTTCACGAATAAGACAGGCGCTCCCCACGTCGAAACGCTTGGTTGAATATACTTCTTGTCCAGTAATTCTTGCAGTTGAATCATCAGTTCTTTCATCTCGACTGGAGCCATTCGGTACGGAGCCTTCGAAATCGGAGCAGTTCCCGGCGCTAGATCGATCACAAACTCTGTCTCCCTATCTGGTGGAAGTCCTGGTAAATCACTCGGAAAAACGTCCACAAATTCCTTAACTACCGATATCTCCTCCACCTTCGGGCTTTCCTTATGCGAATCTACTATGTAGGCTAGATATCCTACACAGCCTTGCGTCAGAAGTTTCTTGGCTTGCATAATCGTCAGAAAACTCGCTTGCCTAGGCCATTTGCTACCGTAGAACACCAACTTCGACGGAGTCGTAAGGTTCACCGACTTCTTCTGACAGTCGATTACCGCCCCATGGTTGAACAACCAATCCATACCCAATATAACGTCGAATTCCCCAAGTTTAATCGGAATCAAATCTACTCTAAGTTCCTGACCCTTAATGTCCAATCTACAGTTCTTATAAACGCTCCTAACAGGAATAACCTCCCTATTCGCAATCTCTATAATCAAAGGGTAACCTAATTCCTCTACAGGTAAGTCTAGGGTTCTAGGAAAATCATCAGATATGAATGAGCAAGTAGCACCCGAATCAAATAGTACATATGCATTTATACTATTGACCGGAATAATACCTGACACCACATCTTTTGATTGCACAGCATCCTGCACCGTCATATTGAATGTCTGTGCAGTGGGTCGAACAGCTTGCAATGGTGCGGCGATAGTAACGGTACTGCCGCTTCCATTCTCTCTGCTCCTTGTTGACCCTGCCGTCAGCTTCTTCGGCAGTTGCGAGCCATGTGATCTTTGGATCCACATGTAAAGCAAGCTCCCTTCGTCGGTTTTGGGCAATTAGGCACGATGTGGCCTTCCTATTCACAGTTGAAGCACACCCGCTTCCCCTACATGCACACGACAGTGTGATTCTTACCGCATGTAGCACATGCTTCGAACTTCCTCTTCTGCTGACTTCCTTACTGACTCCCAACAGAGATATTATTAGACCACTTCCTCTTCTGGTTCACAGCGCTGCCTATGAAACCCCCAGTCTTGGTTTCTACCTCATTCTTCTTCTTCTTATCTTGGTTGAACTTCGTTACCGCTTCGCGTCCTTCTTCAGCAAGTATGGCTTTCTCCAGCACCGCTGCAAATGTATTCAGCTGGAACATGGAAACCTTGCTGTAGAGCCAAGGCTTTAGTCCCCGCTCAAACCTTCTTGCTTTCCTAGCGTCAGTGCTGACCTGGTATGTAGCGAACCTGGCCAACTCGTTAAACTTAGCGGCATACTCAGACACCGTCATCCCTCCTTGCTTAAGTTCTAGGAACTAGGACCTCCATCTGGTCCTGCGAACTCACTGGAAAATACATCTCGTAGAACATTTCCTTGAAACGTTCCCACGTTATGACTCCCTCTCCCTCTCGAGTCTTGTTAGCCTGCCACCAAAAACTTGCATCCGACTTCAACATGAAAGCAGCGAACATTTTCTTTTGGTCTTCTCCTACTCTAGCCACGTCAAATACCTTCTCCATTTCCATAACCCATGTCTGAGCTTCGATAGGGTTAGTCGATCCCTTGAACTCAGGCGGTCCTACTGCCTTGAATTCCTTGAAAGTAGTACCCTGCACCTGCGGCTGATTCGTAGAGCTCCGGTCAACAGGTTCACCAACTGCTGAACCGAATTGGGATTCGTCCCATCGTTATTGTTGTTGTTCGTCGAACCCTCGGGATTTTGACGTGTTACTCTTCTTCTAGGAGGCATTTTCTGTTAAGAAAATATTATTATTGGACCCTTTATTCAATTATTAAGTATCCAAGTTCATACTTAAATGTTTAAATAATTCAATTCACATAGAACACCAAGCACGTCTATAAACTTCTTTTATTCATCAGTCGTAGTTTTAAAAACATCAAACAGATAGCATTTCTGCCATTTACATCATCCTTCCTGAACTGGTAAAGTTTAAGGATTACATTATTAACTCATCCCATTCTTATCTCAAATTATGGGATTTTCGTTACTTATTACAAAACATGCAATACATAACAAACTCTACCACTACTGTTACTACTACCACTACTACCACTACCTTGGCATATTAATGCGTCTCACAACCTCTCTGCGTTCCTCTTCTATTACCCGAAATGCCGTTCTTTGGTCCACCACATACCACAGTAAACCTTGGAACTGAGCTGGGTAGTAGAAACTACGATCCTGAGCTCTCTCTATCGCCGTATGAAAAGCATATTCCGTTTCCCTCAGCTTGGCCCTCTTGGCATCAGCTTCACCTTCAGCTCGATCGGCTCGTTGATTAGCCCTCAAGCTTGACTCTTCAGCTCTGGCACGCTTCCTCGACTCCTCCTGGATGTCTTGCTTCAGCTTTGCCAGTTCAAATCGAGCAGCATCTCTCTCGACCTCCATATGTATCAGGTTCCACTGTGCATCTCCTAGTTCACTATCCATCTCTTTGATATTCTCGTCCCGCTGCTGAATAGTCTCCTCGAGATCTCCTACTCGTCCCTGAAGTTCCACATTGCTATCGTAGACTGCCTCGTACATCTCAGCACTAGTAGAGTGAGGTGGGAATTCCTCCTCGGGATCCTCTTCCTCCTCTTCAGACTCGTCCTCGTCCTCATCCTCTGGAATAGGTGTCAGCTCACGCTCCCGACCAGCTACGGTGATCATTGGAGATGGCTCTCTCCTAACCAGCTGCTCCCAGACAATATGTATGTCACGGGGCTCTTCCTCTCTAGGCACCTGAGGTACATCCTCTCTAGCCTGACTAGGTTCTCCAACGTTCGACATCCTGACAAAAGAATTTTAAAGTTCATTATTACGTGATAACGAATCGTCACTCTTCGAATACTAAAATGTAAACACATAGACACATAAGGTAGTTTATTATCTTTTATCTATCACATCTATCTTTTCGATCTTACCATAAGGCTACTACCTAAGGTTTTTTTCCACCTAAGGTTTCATAACCTACAGCTTTGAAACCAACCTGTGACACCCCCAAATCCGGGTACTTCGTTTCCACATGATTTGGTGTTCACTTTCTAATATAACATATATCTACCCAATGAATAATGCAAAATAAACTACAACTTAAATTAAAATAACTAAATCTCCCTTAAAACGAGGGTTACAACCTTCTCAAAATCAATCCCAGGGTTACTCTAACCTTGACATGAATATAATAAAGTGCGGAAATAAAACATAACGTTCAATTATTATAATCTTTCTCAATTAAATAAAAATAAGTCTTCACTTGCTTTGCTTTCCCTTGCCCTTACTTGTAGACGGAGCATCAGCGTTATCATCCTTAACTGAAATTGTTATTTAATGCAAGAGTGAGCAAACCACAGCTCACTGGAGTTTAACAATAATATAGACATGAAAGAATATCTTTAAGAAAATCTGAACAACTTAGCTTGCTTCAATAATAAAGAATTGAATAATAATTCTCTATCAATATTAAAATTGGATATAGAATTTATCTGAGGGTCATAAGACCTTTGAACTCTTGTCCTAGGTTATAAATATTTCTATTTAAACCTTTTACAGTCAATAAGACTATGGACCTTAACTCGTACTTAGGGGGATCAGCCCTTCGTACCATGTATTGTGCACAACCATCTTAACGCTATGCGTAGTAACCTCCCCTAGTAAATAGGGTTGTTCAACTCAGTAATTTGAATTCAAGTCCGCACCAAAGAAAGTTTGGTTTGGATAAGCTTACAAGGGTAATTTAGAATTCACGTTCATCAACTAAGGATTAGTTGAATCGACTTCCAATAATTCAAAATAAAAGAATTATGAATTAACATATGCTTTAGAAATAAACCTAAAGCATTTAAAATAATAACTGGATCTTTACTTGAACAATAAGTTAAGACCATTTCAATTAAATAAACAATTGTCCAATACTGAAATGGAAAGGACATTCTCAACAATGAATATATGAATTCAAGAGATCATATAAAATCAAAACAAGATTAGGGTTTAGAAAACTTGCGTAAAATTAACGAGTTTAGGGTTTAGAAGACTTGCCTCAAGCGCAAGCTACTTAATTCAATTCACGTACTTTAATACTTCCTACATATATATTCAATCACAATAACCTAAATTAGTTAACACGTAACTAATTCACATAAGTGGTTAACCATCATGGTTAACTCACATTCTGATTAAATAAACAATAATAATTAACTATCACATAGTTAATCACATCACACATATACTCACATAATTAAATTAATTATGTATTTGACTCAATTATAACTAAACAATTATAATTCAAACACTTAATCAAATTATAATTACTTAAATTATCAATACCTTTTAAATTATAAACAATTTATAATTTAAAATCAATTAAACCACATTCATGCATTTATAATTACACAATTTATAATTAATCATGTATTTATTAATTATAATCAATAATTAATTAAACTATAACATGTATTACAATTACACAATTTATAATAAATCATGTAATTATCAATTTAAAATCCACAATTAAACATGCATTTATTAAATTATATTTTAAATTAACATCTAATTAATTAAAATAAATCAACTTCTATACATTATAATTTTACAGAATTATAATTTAAATTAAACGTTTACTCTTAATTATAATTAATAAAATTATAATTAAGTAACTTATTAAATAATTATAGTTTTAGATACCATATTAGGTTTTCAAAATTTCTTTTATTTTCCAAACATGAAATTATCATAATCATATAACAACATGTTATATCATTCAAAATATATATCTCCTTATCCATGAAAAATTAAACCAAGGTCTTTAAAATAAACTGCATAAGCAACCAAAACTCACTGCCCAAGCACTGTGCCCGGCGCAGCTGCGCAGCCAGCTGCCTTTAAACCGGCGCAGCTGCGCAGGGAAGGAATCTGGGAAGGACAAGCGGCGCAGCTGCGCTGCTCCTGGCCTTGCTGCCGGAGCAGCTGCGCAGCAACTCGGCCAGACGCAAACAGCCACGTTACTCTGCTTCACCGATTAACCCATATAAGCCAACAAATGGATATTTACAGTAACTTAAACATTGTAAATCATACCTATGCAATTATACATATATATAACATGCTTCCACAACACAAAACCATTTAAACAATGATAATCACAAGTTTTAAAAATCCAATTTAGCCATTTTCATGAAAACTCATATTTTCTCAAAAATAATCTACTGTAACTATTCTTCTCCATCAATTCGAACTTATATACATGCATTACATACTAAGTTGAAGATAGCACCAAGTAATTACTTAATAAGCATATTAACACATACCAATTGCATGAATTTCTCAACTAAATTTTACCAAACTCATGAAATTCCATATGAACTCATATAAATATAAATTCTTTGTTAAAATATATTTCTACAGTAATTTGATTTCTGAAAATCCTTTTATACAATTACTACCAATAACACATGAACACAATCATATATATAAAATTCATGACTACAACTTTCATGAAAACTAAATTTTTGACAGAGAATAAAATATAAAGAATATGGATTTCTAACCTTTCTAGCTATGAGTGTAAAGAAAAGATTATTATGAGCTTGCGTTCTACCAATTCTTTCTCCTTCTTTTCTTCTCTGATATTCTCTGCTCTTTCTCTCCTTCTCTTTTCTTTGTTTAGACTTAGGATTATAACACTAACGTATATACAATATACATATAATAGAATAGGTAACTCCCATATCATAATTATACACTAACTACTACTAATTACATAAGTTACAAAATTCAAAAGCCAACTTGGCTTGTTTGGCTACAAGAAAATTAGAAACTAGTTTACTAACTTAGGCATGGTTTAAGTAAATTAGGTTTAAGCTAGTGTAAGGGCCCTGTTTGGCAACAGTCTTTTAAAACAAAAGCAAGGGCCTTGTTTGTTTAAAATCATTTATTTTCTTTATTTTAATAAATCATTTGACACATACTTTAATGTCATATTTTAATCAATTAAATATTAATCATCTAATTTAATCAATTAAAATCTAACATCCATTACTCACATAAAATTTGCCACATAATTATAATTACTCGCTAATTATAATTCATGTAACACTTCATCACATAAATCATCTAATTCAATTATCTCAATTAAATTAGAACTATAATATAACATTAATATATATACATATCAGTTAAATAACATTCATTAAATTAATATGTAACACTCAATTAAATCATTACCATAATTTACTTAATCTATTTATTTACTCAATAAATAATTCACATAAATATTTATTTAATTTAATAAATATTTAAAATTAAATATAAAATCTCAATCGTTACAATCTTCCCTCCTTAAAAGGATTCTGTCCCCAGAATCACACATAAAAAAAACAAAAAAAAAAACTCGTCTATTACATACATAGTCCAATTTTGGGTTTCAGATTCTTTTATATCTCATTTGTTTGCATTCATGTGTTTCAAGAAAAGAATGCTATTCAAATTGCTACTTAATCTTCATTTCATGCTGCAGAAAATAAAATTTTTGGCTGGGCTCAGGGTAGCGTGGCCGCGCCATCATCAAGGCTAAATTTAGGGTGGCCGAGCCAATATACAGATGTCCAGAGAGTTGACTAGAAACACGCGCGATCGCACCCTACTCACAGCTAAACTCAGCGCGCCCAAGCTCGACCCCAGCAAACTGCCTTATTACAGTTTTAAAAATTTGTCTCCAGCCCTAACTCTATATCTATTTTGATTGACCCCTACTCTCAAATACACAAATACTCTCTCTTTCTCTATCAGCATATAACCCCTCTCCTATACGAACTCTCCTTCTCACAAACCTATTCTCTACAAACCTAGCCCTAATCAAATACACAAACCACCTTCTCCTTCTCATACACAATCTTTCATTCTCTTCAATTCTATATACAAGCCACTACATCATATCCTTCTCCAATCTCCAGTTCATAACCTAGGGTGTGATTCAGAGCAAGTTCAGAGACTAGTTTGGGGTTGTTCTTCGGATTCAGAAGTTAGGGTTTGTTCAAATTAATTTACAAAGGTACTAGTTTGGGGTTATTCTTCAATAATCATCATCTAGGGTTTGCAAGACCAATTTTTTGTAGATTATAATGGGTCCAAAAAGAGCACGTTCTGCCACTCTCGGATCGCCCGGTCAGAGCAGCCAGGGCGAGGACACTGTGGACTTGACTAAGTTCCTTAGCCTTGAGGCACAACTTGAATATTATCGGATTGCGGCCAAGTCATTTATAAAGGAGCGGGGGCTGAAACTGACTAGGGAAGATGGCCAAATGCTTGCCATGATCAGAGAAATGGGTTGGCTTGGAGTTTGTGCAACACCGTCGTCTGTCCCGTTGGCCATTGTTCGCGAATTCTATGCTAACGCCAAGGAGACGCAAAGTGGTTTTTCTTTCGTTCGGGGAATAAACGTCGATTATCGTCCATCGACGATCCGTGAGGTGTTCAGTGTGCCTACAATCCCGGCGAGCCAAGTGAATTGGGTTGAGGCAGAATGCTTTGAGACTGACTTGGAACAGGTGGTCACAGACTTGTTTGTGCCAGGCACAAAGTGGAAGTACTGGTAGGGCACAGATACGCACACCAATTTCCCCGCCTCAGCGCTGAATAAATATGCCAAAGCATGGAATATGTTCTTATGCTCCAATCTGATGTCGTCCACCTACCAGCACGACATTCTGGCAGAGAGGGCCATTATTCTGTGGGGGATCATTACTGGGAAAAATATCAATGTCGGGCATTTGATCTATCAGAACATGTTGCAATTCATGCGAGGCAGTACCACTGGGGGAATTCCATACGCATCAGTGGTGGCTCATCTGTGTTCTCAGGCAGGCCTTGAGTGGGAAAATGAACAAGTTCAGATGCCATGCAAGGACATCAATCATTCTACCATCAAGAAATTTGATGATTGGACTGGTGGCACAGCACACCCGCGAGGTAAAGGGTTCATCTTGCTGACTCCTCCACCAGTTCCCCCACGACATCCAGTAGCAGTAGCCGGTCCTTCCACCGCTAGTACAAGGCCGCAGGATTTCCAGATGAGACGATTGGAGAGGAGGGATGGACGCTCTGCATGGCAACTTTGCCACTTTTGCAGATGGGCTGACCCGAGCCCTTGTGAATCCTTTGCACAGCAAAGAACGCTAGTGGAGTGGCCCGTCTTCGGTTCTGCCATGCCGTATACATAGCCAAATTCGCCTCCCGAGGAGGGTGGCCATGCCAATAATTAGGGGAGTTTCCTTACCCTTTACTTCCAATGCGGACATTGAAAATTTTAAGTTTGGGGGTATGGGGTGTAGTTAGTAGTAGTCGCATATAGTTTATTGCATGTTTAGGTTGTATAGTAGCAGCATTTTAGTTTTTTGTTAGTTAAATTTTGCATGAAATTTTTTTCTATTTTATTTTTATTTTGTGTAGATAGTATGTGTTTAGTTGCATTGCATACCATAAGCCCATGTTTTTAACCTGTTGAAATCCAGTATGGCCGATGATGATATTGAAATATGATAGATTTTTGAACTCAGTTGATAGTTTAAGCTTAGTTATAACTTCATATATGATGTAGTCTATACTTTTTGCTTTGATGTTACCGGATAGCACGGTATTGTTATTATTTGCTTGTTGGTTAGATTAGCACATGCTTGTTTCTGAGGGAAAAATTTTGTTTTAATGATAGAATTGTGTAAGAAAATGAATAATGGCCTTAATGACACAGAAATGCATGTTTGGGGGAAAACATTAGGTATGCGTGTTAAAAAGAAAAAGAAAAAGAAAAAGAAAAGAAATAATTGAGAAAAAAGAAAAAATAGAATAAACACCTTGGCTAGCTAAGTCTTGTGGCCTTTGATACTCGAGCAAGTAAGCCCTAGGGGATTGTCTCTACACCCAGCGCCCTAAGGCCTTTATGGTTTAGGAGTCATTGGTCGAAAGCTCGATACATGGGTATCATTGAAAAGCCTAAGAGGGCTTAGCATTGCACAGCCATGTGTAACTACGGGAAAGTGCGAATATCACCCTCGTGTGTGAATAAAAGCATAATAAACCCTTTTGTTGAACCTTAGCTTGTATTAATGTGTTGCATTGGTCGTTGTTTCATATATATGAAAAATTCTTGACTTAAAACCTCAGTTTTCCTTCCTTAGAAGTATAGCATATGGAATTTTTTCCTTTATCAAGCTTATTTGTGATATAGCACACACACACTACATCTTAGCAACATGTTGTGATTTTTGGATTGTATGTCTTTATGACTGTAGCTTGAGTTAATTCTTTGTTCATAGTTCTTGTTATTTCTTTGAGGCACATCTTATTGGAATTCATAGCATGGCTGAAATTTTGGGATTCATTTTCATGTTAGTATAGTTGCATAGCATTTAGTTGCATTTGTGTTTGTTGCTTGAGGGCAAGCAATAGTTCAAGTTTGGGGGTATTTGATAAGTACGTTTTATACCTACTTATTGGCTATCAACTTGCTAGGATTATGGCTTAATCTCAAGTATTTTAGTGTCTTTTGATATTTTTTATCTTTGTTTTATAGGTTTTACTACGGAAACTCATTTAGCAAAAGAATGGCAAGGAATGGCATGGTTTTGGCATGAAAATGGTGCGAAGGCAAGATGGAAAGATTTTGGTGAACCAAAGGTGGACTTGGCAGGAGGAGATAGTTTATGGCCTATGCAAATGGCCTCAATTTAGTAAGGAGTGAAGGCAAGTGAGGCAAAAGAAAGCAGCAAGAAAGCAGAAAAGATTAGCAATGCACCTAAAAGCACCAGCAGAAAACACAGCATCGCGCGGCCGCGCCGGTTTGAAGAAGAAAAATCGCGCGCCCACGCCAGGATGCAGTTATTTCGGATTTCTGAAGAACCGCGCGCCCACGCCCGAAATGAACTACGGGGCCACGCGACTGCACCAGTCAAGGCTGGAAATTTATTGACTTTTCATTTAATCATTTCTGCTGAGCATATTTTCCATATATGGGTGTAATTTGCAAAGGACGATTTATTCAGTTTTCAATATACAGTTTTAATTGCTATTTTTAGGGTTAGAGAGCTAGAGAGTGTTTGGGAGCTTCACTTCTTCTCTTTTCTAGTTCTAAGTAGATTTCCATTCTAGGGTTTATAGTTGGATTGATTGTGATCAGAACTGAACTGGGAAGCTTATTGTGAACAGAGGAATATCAGATTTGCATTCTCATCATCTCTTTATCCCTTTTCTCTCACTTTATATTTTCTATGTTTAAATCAAATCCCATAATGGTTATTGGTTCAGAGATGAACTAACCACCATTATAGGATTCTAATGGATCTTATTGTTTAGTTCAGGTTATTATGCCTTATTGTTATTTGTAATTGATTGTGTATGGATTGACTAGTATGGTGGTATTTAATGTTTAGATGCTTGATCACCATCTACCTTCATAGCTTATATGGAATTATAAACTTAGATTTAGCCATGCTAGCATATGATCATGAAATTTGCATGTGACTAATTTTGTGATTCGTAATCCGGATATACATATACCGGTTTACCATATGTAGTCCATTGAGAGCCTATACTTAAACTGATATTGCTTGTAAGTCACATAGACATATTGTGAGTTAGGTAATATTAGTGTTCACATAAATTCTATCTCTTTTGTGGATTTTATGTGATATGGACTTGGTTTATTGAAAGATATCCATTTCTTACTGTCGTGCTCTCAAATAGCAATCCTAAGTAATTAATTATGCTTAACATGAGGTGTATATTCTGAATGATGCAATAAGTGAAGTTAGGATCCCATATCTCTCCAATTTAAATCAATCATCTGTTATTTAGTTAGTTTTTGTTTATAATCATTCTAGTCAATAATTCACCTTTGTTTACTGGTTTGAGCAGCCGAAAATTGCTATAGAATTGTTGCATGATGGTTTAATTATAATTGCTTATCTCCGTGGGAACGATCTTTATTTATCTTATATTACTTGTTGACCGTGTATACTTGCACGCGTTTGTATCTGTTTTAGTAACACCGAAAAGGAGCAAACACTGCCGCAGGTAGAGGTACGGCTCCACGTGGCAAAGCCCAAGTGGCTGGTCCCATTGCATCAAAGTACGTGCACTCCGAGCAATGCGATGTTAGGTTCAGAACTTTCTAACTTTTGATCGAAACGTCCGTTTGAGGTGTGCTGTACCTTTCCAGAAAGCCCTCACCGAGAGTGTCACAATTACATGGGATAAAACATTTTTCGGGTCCAAAAAGATGTGTTCATAACCAGTTCTTCGATTCCCCGCAGTTTATCCGTTGAGCTGTCTTGCGCTGTTCGCACTCGGGATCATTGTTTTGGTTCGTTCTGAGCTGGGTTGCATCAATTCGGCTTGAGTTTGACCGAATCAGCTTCAAGTTGGTAAAATAAACGTTTTGCCCCTCGTGGTGTTATCTTCAATGTTGGCATGGCCTTCGGCTGACTTCCTGGGGTTGTTTCCAAGGTTTGGATCTCATTCGAGTCTGTTCCTCCTCAGTGTTATCTCCGAGGCTGACTTGATCATTCCAGGTTTTCCTCTAGATATGTTGTGATGCTTCAGGATTATTTTTGAAGGTGACCTAACTTCCCAGGTTGAGATCGGGGCTGACCTGTACCTCCCGGGTTGAGACCGAAGCTGACCTGTACTTCCCGGGTTAAAATCGAGGCTGACCTGTACTTCCTGGGTTGAGACCGGGGCTGACCTATACCTCCCAGGTTGAGACCGGTGCTGACCTGTACCTCCCAGGTTGAGACCGGGGCTGACCTGTACTTCTCGAGTTGGTACTGGGGCCAACTTGTACCTCCTGGGTTGAGACCGGGGCTGACCTATACTTCCCGGGTTGAGATCGGGGCTGACCTGTACTTCATGGGTTGAGACTGGGGCTGACTTGTACTTCCCGGGTTGAGATTGGGGTTGACCTGTACCTCCCGGGTAGAGACCGGGGCTGACCTGTACCTCCCGGGTTGAGACAAGGGCTGATCTGTACTTCTCGGGTTGAGACCGGGGCTGAGCTGTACTTCCCGGGTTAAGACCGGGGCTGACCTGTACTTCCCAAGTTGAGACCGGGGCTGACCTGTACTTCCTAGGTTAAGACCGGGGCTGACCTGTACCTCCCGATTTGAGACTGGGGCACACCTGTACCTCCCTGGTTGAGACTGGGGCTGAGTGACGGCTCGGTATTGAGACCGAGGTTGATTTAACGACCCGATATTGAGATCGGGATTGATTTGACGGCCCGGTATTGAGATCGGGGTTGATTTGATGGCCCGATATTGAGATTGGGGTTGATTTGATGGCCTGATATTGAGATCGGGGTTGAGTTAATGGCCCGGTATTGAGATCGAGGTTGATTTGATGACCCGGTATTGAGACCGGAGTTGATTTGACGTCCCGGTATTGAGACCGGGGTTGAGTTGATTGCCCAATACTGAGACCAGAGTTGAGTTGATGGCCCGGTATTGAGACCGTGGTTGATTTGGAAAGACAGCCTTGCCCTCGTACAATGTTAGTAACAGGGAAACAAAATTTTGAGTGTCTACACTTGGATTTTGAAATTTTGTAACCCATATTTTCTCTATTTTCATTCAAATAGTAAACCATATAGGTTTTACTTAAAAATTTTAAGTAAATCCTCCAATTCCTATCTAGGTTTTATTCTTTAACCTTTATTTTAATCATGTAAAATCTTATAAATTTTTGGGTTGTCACAACAGGGGAAGCAGCGGTGGCAACGCTCTGACTATTTCGGGACCGACTCCAACCAACCGACCTACCGCCAAGACATTCAACATAGCCGTGCAGGACGCTGTGCAGTCACGCGATGTGGTGTCAGGTATCATTTTGATCAATAATGTTAATGCATATGTATTATTTGATTTGGGTGCTACTTGCTCATTTATATCTGATGACTTTGCTAAGAACTTAGAATTGCCTAAGGACGGATTAGAATACCTTATGAATATAGAGATTGCGAATAGGGAAGTGATCCCTGTTAAGTATGTACACAAGAACTGTAGGGTGGATATTAAGGGTAACTGAACGTAGATCTTATTCAGATTAGACTTGGGGATTTCGACGTTATCTTGGGAATGGATTGGCTATTCAATTATGGGGAGATAATTGATTCCCAAAAGAAGAGTATTAACCTTATGACTCCGTCAAAGGTTATGTTTTATGCCAGCAAGTCGCCTAGATAAGCGAGTTGTCTGACGATGATGCAGGCCAGGAAGTTATTAAAACAAGATTGTGTAGGATATTTAGCCTACATAGTCGATAGTCGTAAAGAGAGCCTAAAGTTGGAGGGAATACCAGTCATGAGAGACTTCGTGGGCGTATTTTTGGATGATATGCCAGGACTTCTGCTTGATAGGGAAGTAAAGTTTGTGATCGATTTGGTTCCGGGAACCGCTCCAATATCGAAGGCCCCGTACCGTATGGCTCCGGTAGAGATGAAAAAATTGATGGTGCAGCTGCAGGAGCTACTGGATAAGAAGTATATTCAACCGAGCGTATCGCCGTGGGGAGCGTCGATGTTGTTCGTTAAGAGGAAAGATGGATCGATGCTTCTTTACATTGACTACAGGGAGTTGAACAAGGTCATAATTAAGAATAAGTATCTGTTGCCTAGGATCGACGATCTGTTTGACCAGTTGAAGGGGGAAAGATACTACTTGAAGATAGATATGAGAAAGGGTTACCATCAGTTGAAGATGAGGATAGAGAATGTTTCGAAGACAGCGTTCATAACTCGATTTGGTCACTACAAGTTTTTGGTGATGTTATTTGGTCTACTAAATGTGCCTGCAGTATTTATGGATATAATAAATAGAGTATTTAAGCCGTTTTTAGATAAATTTGTAGTGGTGTTTATCGACGACATACTGGTGTATTCGAAGACCAAGGAGGAACACGTAGAACATCTAAACGTGACATTGGAGGCATTGCGAAAAGATAAGTTGTATGCCAAATTTTCAAAATGCGAATTCTAGATTGAGACGGTGCAATTTCTTGGACATGTGATCGATAAGGATGGAATTTTGGTAGATCCCTCAAAGGTCGAAGCTTTGATGAACTGGGATCAGCCAAAGACACCGTCGAAAGTGAGAAGTTTTCTTGGATTAGCCGGTTATTATAGAAGATTCATTTAGGATTTTTCCAAAATTGCGACTCCGCTGACGAATTTAACTAGGAAATTGGTGAAATTCGTTTGAACGGAGAAGTGTGAGGAAACCTTCCAAGAGCTTAAGGAGAGGTTGAGTACGGCACCTATGTTATCTCTTTCGGATAGCACAGGAAAATTTATGGTTTATAGTGATGCGTCGCATAAAGGACTAGGCTGTGTGCTTATGCAAAACGACAAGGTCATTGTGTATGCGTCACGGCAACTAAAAGATTATGAGAAGGGTTATCTGACCCATGACTTGGAATTGGTTGCGGTGGTATTTACTTTGAAGATCTGGAGACACTATCTCTATGGGGAGAAGTGTGAAATATATACAGACCACAAAAGTCTGAAATATATTTTTACACAAAAAGATTTGAACATGCGCCAGAGGAGATGGTTGGAATTGATAAAGGACTATGACTGTGAGATTTTATACCATCCGGGAAAAGTGAATGTGTTCGCCGACGCCTTAAGCAGAAAGGGGCGAGAGAAATTAATGTTGTTGATTGCCCAGGAGGAGTTAATTTTAGCAATGAAGAAGCAGGAATTGGAGGTGAGATATTCGATGGATTCTGACGAGAAGTATTTCCAGTTGGCAGCTGGTACAACTTTACTGGATAAGGTTAAGAAAGCACAACTTCAAGACGAAGAATGTGAAAAGATAAAGAAGAAGATATTCGAAGGGAATGAACTAAAATTAAAGGTAGACAGTGAGGGATTGTTAAGATTTGAGAGCAGAGTTTGGGTACCGCCAGTGCTAGAGAATAAAGAGGAAATTTTGAGAGAGGCTCATAGTACGCGGTATTCGATTCACCTTGGGAGTACCAAGATGTACCAGGATCTCCGATAATATTTCTGATGGCCGAATATGTAACGATACGTTGTAGATTGTGTGGCCAAGTGTCTGACCTATCAGAAAGTGAAAGCAGAACATCATAGGCCAAGCGAGTTGCTACAACCACTAGAGATCCCAGAATGGAAATGGGAGCACATCATAATGGATTTTGTAGTAGGTCTTCCGACGACTCAGAAAGGTTTCGACGCAGTATGGGTTATCGTGGATCGACTGACGAAATCAGTACACTTACCGATCAAAATCAGATTCAACTTAGATTAGTTGGCGAAGTTATATGTGAATGAGATTATTTTAAGACACAGAGTTCTAGTGTCGATTGTTTTCGATCGAGATCCGTGCTTCACATCGAATTTCTGGAAGCAACTACAGGAATGCATGGGGACGCAGTTAAGAATGAGTACGACATATCACCCTCAGACAGACAGGCAGAGTGAAAGAACGATCCAGACATTGGGCTATATTTTAAGAGCATGCATTATGGATTTCAAAGGAAATTGGGATGATCACTTACCGTTAGTTGAATTCGGTTATAACAATAGTTACCACGCAAGTATTGGCATACCACCTTACGAAGAGTTGTACGGCAGAAAGTGCAGAACTCCATTATACTGGGATGAAGTTGGCGAAAGAAAATTTCTAGGACCAGAACTGGTACAACAGACAGCCGAGATCGTCAAGTTGATCCGGACAAGATTGGTAGCTGCTCAGGATAGGCAGAAGAAATACGTCAACCCACACCGCAAGAACATAGAATTTGAATCGGGTAGCTTTGTTTTCTTGAAAGTGTCTCCCTGAAAGGGAAATATCAGATTCGACAAGAAAGGAAAATTGAGCCCGAGGTTCATTGGACCCGTTGAGGTACTGTGAAGAATCGGAGAAGTTGCGTATGAGGTAGCCTTACCTCCGGCGCTAGAGCATATCCACAACGTCTTTCATATTTCAGTCTTTACGATCGTACAAACCCGATTACAAGCATGTGATTGAATATGAACCCCTGTAATTTGAGAAAGATTTATCCCATGAAGAAGTTTCTATTCAGATCGTTGACAAGAAAAAACAAGTTCTCAAAAATAAAGTAATAACTTCTGTTAAGATAATCTGCAAGAACCACAACGCTGAAGAAGCTACGTGGGAACTCGAAGACCATATAATGAAAACTTACCCACACTTATTTGCTTAATCTATGTGTAAATGATTCTGGGGACTAGAATTTTTGTAGGGAGAGAATGTAATGCGACGAATTTAATTGAACCGTGATTCTGAGGACAGAATCCTTTTAAGGGGGAAAGATGTGGCAAACGAGAATTTTGTAATTTAATTTAAATATTTATTGAATTAAATAAATATTTTTGATGACTTATTTATTGAGTTAAATAATTATTTGATGGAATTGTGGTAGATTAATTTGATTATATGTGTTATATTGATTAAATTAATGTGGAGAATTTTTATAGTTCAAAGTGTGAATTTAATTTAGTTTATTTGAATAAATGAATTATTTAATAATTATAATTTTAGTATAATTAATTAGAGATTTAATGATTTGACATAATTAATAAATGAGAATTTTAATTATGTGATGATGTAATTTAATGTGTAATATCATTTTTTATTTATTTGAATTTAAATAATATTATTTGATTAATTAAAGTGTGACAATTAAACTATATAATAAACACTTTAATTAAAATAATGGAAAAGAAGGAATAAAGGAGGACAAACAAACAAGCCCTCAGTTAATTTGATTTAACTGCTCCCACTATCCCTGACAGTTATATATATATTATATACGTATATTATTAGACCTTATATATTATAGCAGTATTATTTCATATACTATATCCATATAGAGAACTCAGAGAACTAAGAGAGAAAATTGAGAGAGAAATTGTGAGTTGAAGAAAAAAAGTGGAAGATTCTAAGTTATTATCATCATCCTAACAAAGATTACAAGGGTAAATTCTTAACCTAGTTTATATTATGTTTTTAAAGTTTTTCCATTAACGTATACTTTCAAGTTCTCTGAACTAAGTTTGTTAATGATTGTTGAATATATGATGATATATGTGTTATTATATGTTCATAACATGTTTATATCATTTATTCATGTTTTAAAACAATCAAATTCATGAAATTATGCTTTAATTAGATATTTGAAAGTTACAGAGTATAAAAAGTACGAATACGGCCCATATGGGACAAAATTTCATGCTTTAACTGTTTATTAAACATGAAATTGATGGTTGATTATGATTATGCATGTTTAAACAAAGAAAACAAAATTTAAACGGACAGATTCGGTGTTATAACGAATCTGTAATGATGAAATTCAAGATTTTTGTCAAAACTTTGCAAAATACCAAAAACAGTAAAGTTATGTGTTCTAATTTGACTAATTATTTGTTTTAAGTTGTCAAATGCATGCTATGTATGTTACTACATGTTCCTGTTAAGTTTATAGTTCATGGGTAACATTAAAATTCGTTGTTTAAACTTAATTTGGCATTATTTGGCTTTTTCTGTGCATTAGTTCGCGAACTGTCAGATTTCTCTATGACTCGGTGCCGCAACCCCGGTCTTGTGAAGGAACCTAATGATGCAGCGCCAGGCAGGCAGTTGGCTGACGTAAGCATGGCGTAGAAGCGTCGGTTCTATGTAGGAACCCAGAGCTGCAGTGCCAGGCCAAGCAGCTTACTGACGTGGGCTCAGCGCTGCAGCGCTAGTCCCTAGTACAAACTGGGCGCTGCAGCGCCAGCCAGCAGAATGAAATAGTAAATTTTATGTAATTGTTCAAAGTTCAGAAATGTGTTTTAAAACCTAATGTAATGAACATGATAACATGTTAAGCATATATTGATATGTTTTTAACTTATCAATGAAGTTTCACATTATTAAGTGATAAGTTAAATACAAGATTTAAACTCGTTATTCGGGAAGTCTGATAACGTGTTCAAGATGGATGTTTGTGCCTCGATTAGTATTTTTGGACTTAGAATTAATTAATAGTGTAAATGTAATGATATGTAGGGTTAATTGAGGAACGAGAATTAATTGTAGCTTGCGCACGAGACAAGTTTTCTAAACTCAAACCTTTAATTGAGAAAGCTTTTATCCTTGATTCATTATCATGATGCAAGTTCCTTAACTCTAAGTTATTTATTGAGCAAGTCCTAAACTTATGTTTCTATATTGAGCAAGTTCTTATTCTTATTTATTCAAGTTCAAGATTTTATATGAGATATTATAATTCTTTTTAAAGCATTACTTCAGTATACAATACTTATTCAATTGTATACTCTTGATATTCATTATTCGATTTGATTATAAGTTTATTGTTAAACATTGTAAGACTAGCATACCTTAAATTATTCGACTAGTCTATAGTTGATGAACGTTCTAAATTCTAGAACTATTATTGAGGTTATCCAAACCAAACTTCCTTTCGTGCAAACTTTGATGTCAAACTGAGATGAACAACCCTTTTATAGGAGATTATTTACGCATTAGTGTTGAGATGAAGTGCACATTCATGGTACTAAGGGTTGATCCCCTTAAGTACGAGTTGTAGAGTCCATATAGTCTTATGACTGTTAAAGGTTTAAAGTAGAAATACTTGACAACCTGGGACATAGTTCATGGTCTTATGACCCTCATATATACTTTTGTTTCTTGTTATTCATTCTTGATTCAAAAGCTGAGCTTTCTATTATTCATAACTCTTTTATTTACTCGCATGTTATTATTACTGTTATATTGTTATACTTGTGGGCAATCGTGCTGGCTCTTGCATAATAACATTGCAGTTAAAAACGAAAGGACTGACTAGTCTTCCACTAGCAAAGGCAATGACAAAGTTAACAAGTGTTGAAGACTCTTTATTTTAATTTGAGAATGTTATGTTTAAGACTAGATGTTGTTAAGACTTATTTGTTTAATTACGTTTCCGCATTTGATGTTTAAGGTTAGTTCAACCTAGGATTTATTTATGTATTCAGATGTTAGGGGAGGATTTCTATCTATTTATGTTTTTGCATTTATTATGGGTAGATAGATATGTGATATTTGTACAGTGAACACCAAATCCAGTTGAAATTGAAGTACCCGAATTTGGGGATGTCACAAGTTGGTATCAGAGCTGTATGTTATGAACCTTAGGTGGGGGAAAACCTTAGGGTAATAGCCTTTTTAGAGATCGATAACATAGTGGTGATAAACTCTTATCGAGTTCTAAGAAAGATAATAAATTACCTATGTGCTTATGTGATTACTTATGTGTTCGAGAGTATCTTTTAGCATCACGTAATAACTAAGACTTAAAATTTTGATTGTCAGGATATCGGATGTTGGAGAATCCAGTCAGTCTAGGGAGGTTTTACCCCGAGTCGCTAATGAGGAGGAGCCCCGAGACATTCATACAATCTTGGAGCAATTGGTTCGGAGAGAGCCATCTTCTTTTATCACTATTGTTGGTCAGGAGCATGAGCAAATGTTTGATTCAGAGGAGGACTCTGAGGAGATTAAGGTTGAGGCTAAGGCAGCTGAGGAGGAGGATGAAGTCCCTGAATGAGTTTCCACCAAACTTTATTAGTGCCAAGATGTACGACGAGCTGTATGACCATAACATAGAGTTACAGGATACTGTTCTGGAGCTGAAGGAGCAGATAGTTGTACAGCGGTCTACCATTAAGCAGAAGGAGGGAGAGAACGAGACTCTGGATACATGTCTTGGAGACGTGGAGTGGGAGTTAGTTCATGAGAAGGGCCAAAGTGAAGAAAAGTCAGTTGAGATAGAGAAGCTGAAGGATGAACTGCGAGAAGAATCAGCGAAGCGTGCTAGAGCAGAGGACGCTTGGATGAGGGCTTCACGATGTGCAGATCTTACTGAGGATAACGATCGTGCAAAGAAGGCAAAGATTCAGGAGACAGACTACACATTCCAGACAGCTATTGATAGAGCCCAGGATCGAGTGTTCTACTATCCGGTGCAGTTCGAGGACCTACCTTAGTACATACTATATCTTAGGAACGATGTTCCGTATTATGGAAGAGGAGTGCAGAGCAACTGTTCGACGTCTTAGTAGGCCGTGATAGGAACATCATGATTATGTGAATATTTCTTTGTTAGTTAATAATGTAAATTCCGATGAGATTATAAACAACGAAATATGATGATAATTTAAATCTTGAAAATTCTTTATCTCAGGATAGTTAATGTAAATAGCAGTGATGTTATCTTGTTTTGTTTAAAAACTTTTGATTGAATAAAATATCAGAGTTTATTTGAGATGATATGTGTTAAGTGAATATGTTAAAATGTTTAAGTTAAGTCTTAAATATTTAAGGAATTGAATAAAGACCTAATAAGCGTTTATCTTAAACAGAAACATGCCGCCGAGAAGATGCCCAATTCGTCAACCAGCCCAAAAAGGGTCAACGAATAACAATGACGCCAATGCCAACGCCAACCCCGTTCAGCAGTTGGTGAACTTATTGACAGGAGCTGTGATGCCCCCAAATCCAGGTTCTCTAACCTCGGATTCAGTACTTGTGACGCTCCCAAATTCCAGGACCGTCACGGGGTCGCTCGAATTTGGTTCATCACGTGCTCATGGTAATACATTACAATAATAATAACTAAATATCACACAATCACAGCGAAAAATCTATTCTAGAATAATTTACAATGATTTATTATAAGTATTCCCCCAAGTCTCGCAACCTACAGTACTTAATAGATTACATAATAATATCAATTAACGACTTATTACATAATCTAACTTAAGCTTAAACATAATCAAATCCAGTCTTACTACATCATCTTAATACAACATTAAAATATTTAAAACATAAAAGAGACAAGCTAGTTGGTAGCCTTGCCCTTGCCCTTATCAATGCCCGAAGGTTCGCCATGCTCTGCCTTAACTGAAATGTTTTAGGGAAAGCAAGAACGAGCACAAATTGCCCAGCAAGTAATATACAATAAGGGTAAGTGATATAATTCTCAATTCTCGAAAGGGTATAACAAGGTTTGATAGTTCAAGGATAACAAGAATATCCACAACTTTCAATAACAGTCGCTAAGGACAGAATAATATCGATGTGATTCAATAATAAATCAATTCAAGATTTTAAGATAACTGAATATTGAGCAGTCGCTAAGGACTATGAACTTCTCCTAGAATTAATAGTAATAAACTGAAAATCCAACAAAACAGGTACAACAGGTGATCAGCCTAAAGTACCATCATTATGCATAACAATCAATCATACTCAAGTGTGCACGTCGGTTCTCCGACAATTATATATTCCCTTCAAAGAAGGTTGTTCTTCTCAGTCAAATACAAGATCCCGCACAAATCAATTAGTTTAGGTCACTTTTCAATAATATAAGTCTAGCTGAATCAAATGGCATAGACACTTTCACAATATTCAAGAACAATACTAAGTTCAACATGAATAATAGCTTTAATGAAATAAGAGTTCACGTATGCTAATTCAATTCAAACAATTAAATAGGAAACTAGTTCGCAATATACAAAGATAGGATACTTGTATCCAAAGACATAAGGTTTAGATACTCGCTTACGATATCCATTGAATAAAGTAATGCAAGGGTTTAGGATACTTGCCTTATGCGTAGTTTACTCACGTAAAGCTAGCCAACACTTTCGAATTCCTATCGTAATGTATATATATGATATTCATTAGTCATATAATTAAACTTCACATTTTATCTTCGAATATACGATCAACACATAAGCTAAGTTTTAACCTAGCTACACAGTTATATAGAATATAATTTCTATCCTTAACTTCCTCTTTTCTCAAGTTAATCATATTTATACATCATTACTATCATGTGAGACTACCACAATTAGCAAACGTACTCGCATATTATTAATATCACATAAGACCACAATCAATACTAAATATATTTCATTTTAGCAAGTTATGGCATTCCCCTAAGCTAACCGTCAAAATCGGATTCACATATATCACATAGTACATATATATGTTAAAGAGTCTTTTTATGTTCGTATAACCTTCCCTTGTTCCAAACATTTGTGATATAGGTTCTAGGTCGACACTTGAGGTCATTCAAGGTCATGAAATTTACAAAGCCTATCATACTTGATTTCAAAACACTTAAGGTATTTATATTAACTTGTATTAGGCATGCTCATGAGTACTCGTATCGCATATATGTAGCTAGCATTGTTATTATCTTGAAAACATGCTTCGTTTAAGCTAAACTTGAATCATGACAACTAATCATGGTATATATACATGCATGACACATGAATGAGTCTAAGAGTACTATCACATGTGTCCATAAATATCAGAATATGAAACTTACATTAACATGTTAAGATTTACGTTCAAAACTTATACTTTCACTAGTAAAGTTCATTTAACGCGATCCACGTGCTCACGTTACCTTATAAAATCTATATATGCAAGTTATCATGTATTACATGTGATTCTAGGTCATGTAAACATGTTTGTAAATCAGTACCTCAATGTGTCACACATATGTCAAAAAGTTTGTTTCATAAAACTTCCATTTTCGTTCGAAATGTTTACTAATCGAGGTTTAGCATGCTCACGTTATACTATGAAACATGTATACACAAGTCATCATTCATTTCATGCATTTCTAAGCCGCTCTACCACGTATCAGAATATACTCATGCTTTATAATGTTAATGATTGTTTATGAAACCTTAAGTTCGTTTCCAAACTTCATGTCGTTTTGTTAACCATGCATGCTAATATACTAAAACATGCTTACATTGCCTCATTAGGTTTATGTGACGCCCCCAAATTCCAGGACCGTCATGGGGTCTCTCGAATTCGGTTCATCACGTGCTCATGGTAATACATTACGATAATAATAACTAAATATCACACGATCACAGCGGAAAATCTATTCTAGAATAATTTACAATGATTTATTATAATTATTCCCCCAAGTCTCGCAACCTACAGTACTTAATAGATTACATAATAATATCAATTAACAACTTATTACATAACCTAACTTAAGCTTAAACATAATCAAAACCAGTCTTACTACATCATCTTAATACAACATTAAAATATAAAAAAAATATAAAAGAGACAAGCTAGTTGGTAGCCTTGCCCTTGCCCTTATCAACGCCCGAAGGTTCGCCCTGCTCTTCCTTAACTGAAAGGTTTTAGGGAAACCAAGAATGAGCACAAATTTCCCAGCAAGTAATATACAATAAGGGTGAGTAATAAGATTCTCAATTCTCGAAAAGGTATAACAAGGTTTGATAGTTCAAGGATAACAAGAATATCAACAGTTCTCAATAACAGTCACTAAGGACCGAATAATACCAATATGATTCAATAATACGTCAATTCAAGATTTCAAATAACTGAATACTTAGCAGTCACTAAGGACTATGAACTTCTACTAGAATTGACAGTAATAAACTGAAAATCGAATAAAAACAGGTACAACAGGTGATCAGCCTAAAGTACCATCGTTATGCATAACAATCAATCATACTCAAGCGTGCACGTCGGTTCTCCGACAATTATATATTCCCTTCAAAGAAGGTTGTTCTTCTCAGCCAAATACAAGATCTCGCACCAATCAATTAGTTTGGGTTTCTTCTCAATAATATAAGTCTAGCCGAATCAAATGGCATAGACACTTTCATAATATTCAAGAACAATACTAAGTTCAACATGAATAATAGCTTTAATGAAATAAGAGTTCAAATATGCTAATTCAATTCAACCGATTAAGTAGGAAACTAGTATGCAATATAAAAGGATAGAATACTTGCACAGTAAAAGAGTGTAAGTAAGAGAACTTGCAAAATCATAGATTTCCTTACATAAAGTAAATGCATCGGTTAGGATACTTGCCTTTAGCGTAGTTTATCCACGTTAAGTAAATCAACACTTTTGAATTCCTATCGTAATACAATTACATATATATATGATATTCATTAGTCATATAATCTTCACATTTTGTCTTCGAATATACTATCAATACATAAGCTAAGTCTTAACCTAGCTACACAGTTACATAGAATATAAGTTCTATCTTTAACGTTCCTCCTTTAGGGTTTAAACACATTCTTATATCTTATAAGATCGCAATTAATACTAAATATATTTCATTTTAGCAAGTTACGGCATTCTCTTTGAGTTAACCGTCAAAATCAGGTTCAAGTAACATCATATAATATCACGTAGCATGTATTCATATTTAAAGGATACTTTACATGCTTGTATAACTTTTCCAAATCCAATCGTACATGGTATAGGTTCTTAAGTTAATACTTAAAGCCATTCAAGGACACGAACTCATATGGTCTAACATGCTCGCTTTTTAAACCCATAAGATATTCACATAACTTGTATTAAACGTGCTCATGAGTACTCGTATTGCATATATGTAGCTAGCATTGTTATTATCTAGAAAACATGCTTCGTTTATGCTAAACTTTAATCACGGCAACCAATCATGGTATATATATATGCATGACACATGAATGAGTCTAAGAGTACTATCACATGTTTCCATAAATATCAGAATTTAAATCTCCACGTATCGTGTTAATGCTCACGTGCAAGGCTTGTATTTCTATTAGTGAATCTTACTAATAGGGCCTAACATGTTCATGATTCCTTACGAACTATATAAACACAAGTTAAGGGTTCATTCATATATTTCAAAGTTATCTAAACATGCTCATAACATCAAAATGACTATATAGCATTTACATGATCATATCCACCTTCAAACTTACATTTTTGTTAGGAATGAGCACTAGTTAGGTTCACATGTTCATATTTTATTACGGAACCAATATAGATAAGCTAACATGCACTTCATGTGTCTCTAGGTGGTACTAACGTGCTTGCAAGGTCAGTATGTAAACATGCTTTATAATGTTAATGATTGTTTATGAAATGTTAAGTTCGTTTCCAAGCTTCATGTCGTTTTGTTAACCATGCATGCTAATACACTAAAACATGCTTACATTGCCTCATTAGGTTTATATATATGTATTAATCATGCTTCCATGCTTGTTTAAATAAAAATCAACCAATTAGTACATAACAGTTTTGTTGCAGAATGCAGAAAACTGAACACAGAGGCCGGCGCTGCGGCGCGGCAATAGCAGCCACAATCTGGCGCTGCGGCGCGGGTGGCACTGCGGCGCGGGCATAATGCCCTGGGATTGGCGCTGCGGCGTGGGAGACGTTGGTACTGCCGCGTTGTGGCGCTGCAGCGCGTAGCTAGCACTGCTCATCGGCGCTGCGGCGCCGCGTTGCAGACTCAGTTATGCTGCAGCCAAAACCGTCCCCAAACTTCCCATTTCATCGATTTGAACATACCCAGATGCTATTAGACTTCTTTAACTTACTAACACACACACACATATATATATATATATATATATATGCTTATATAACAGTCAATCGCCATTTATCAATTCCCAGTTTCATGAACTCTAACCAATTTCACGAATTTGATGTTTTACAGAAATTGCAGAGCAAAAATGGAAATGAAAGTCAAGAAAGCTATATAGTGGTTTCATCATGTATGTATGTTCATATAACAACAATATAAGGGTTCTACAACCCAATCATGAACCAATTTGGCATAATCAAGAATTTGAAGGAAACTTCAGAAACAGAAAACGAAAATGAAGAACAAAGAAAAAGGGATTATACCTCTGCTAGGATTCAAATAGAGTTTGCTGCTAATCCAACTTCCCCTACTGATATATGTATATTGCTTTCACTCACTACTTATGCAAACTCTCAGCAAATTGAAAACGAAGAAACATGGCTTCTATTTATAGAAGAATCCTTACACAGACAATGTAATTGTCCATTAATTTGAACCAATAGATTAAAGCTTTGTATATCAGCTAAGGAAGAGTTGGTAGAGTGGTTGAAGAACACTGTTGTGCCCACTCCCCATATCATGATTTGCTAGAATGCTGAGTTCGAGAGAAGAGAGTAGGCATAGGCTTTCACGTGTAGGAGAAGATGAGGAATGGGCAAGCCATATATCTCAGCATTTGCAACATGAAGTGTATTAATACTAAGGCCATTTATACATATATCATACACTTAGGCTATTATATCTATATTCATACTATATATTTAGATTACAATTAGAATTATAATGTAATCCCAATAATCATGTTATTCACATAATGTAGTAAGTGTAAATTGACACATATATTCCATTACATATATAAATAATCATCAATTATTATTTATATTCATAATACATTATTTTAATGTATACTTACATACATATTGTCACATAGGCTATTATCATGTAACTCCCATAATTCAATAAGCCTTACCATATAATAGCGTCATATTACACTTCACATAATACATAGTTAGCTAATATATGTTACACATTTAATTTGCATGCTTGCATATAGAATCACTCATCTTATTAAATATTAATTAATAATATACACACATCCTTCATCAATCAATATAATTGTTAATCTCCATAACAATTTAATTAACCCTTATATGATTAATTATCACTTTAATATAAATCTTATTATATTTATAAACACGTTGCTCATTATTATTATTATATTTATTGCAATAATAATAATCACATATAATAAATCAATCACAGTTAATATTCCACAACAATTTATTAATATTCTATGATAACAATTAATTAATATTCTACAATAGCAATTAACAAATAATATAGATTAATTATTCGCCTAAATTAATATAATCATTCTTATATTGTGCCACACAAGGCTATCAATGAGTTTATCGCAAACCCCATCAATTTCTCAATTATTATAATTATTCAATTTAATATAATTGAATTAATCATTCTCCTAACACAAAATTATTTATATTCTAATAAATTCTCATTTCCATTACTATATTCATTTAATAATATTAGAAAATTTTCGGGTATTACAGTTTATATATATGTATTAATCATGCTTCCATGCTTGTTGAAAAAAAATCAAACAATTAGTACATAACAGTTTTGTTGCAGGATGCAGAAAATTGCAGCAGGGTGCCGGCGTTGCGGGCGCGGCAACAACAGCCACAATCTAGCACTGCGGCGCGGGCATAATGCCTGGGATTGGCGCTGCGGCGCGGGGACACTCGGTCTGAGGCACTGTGGCGCTGCAGCGCGCAGATAACGCTGCGCATCGGAGCTGCTGCGCCGCGATGCAGACTCAGTTCCTGCAGTTCACGCTGCAGCCAAAATCGACCCAAAACCTCCCATTTCATCGATTTCCACATACCCAGATGCTATTAGACTTCTTTAACTTACTAACATATATATATATATATATATATATATATATATATATGCTTATATAACAGTCAATCGCCATTTATCAATTCCCAATTTCATGAACTCCAACTAAATTCACGAATTTGATTTTTTTACAGAAATTGCAGAGCAAAAATGGAAATGAAAGTCAAGAGAGCTATATAGTGGTTCCATCATGTATGTATGTTCATATAACAACAATATAAGGGTTCTACAAACCAATTATGAACCAATTTGGCATAATCAAGAATTTGAAGGAAACTTCAGAAATAGAAAACAAAAATGAAGAACAAAGGAAGAGGGATTATACCTCTGCTAACAATCTGAGCTTGCTGCTACTTTCCACTCACAATGCTACTATACTAATATATGTATTACTCTCAATTCAATACTCAAGCAAAATCTCAGCAATGAACAATCTGAAGAGAAGGGCCATATATATATAGCAAAACTAGTATCCAGGCAAAGCCTTTTTCTTCCAAATCAAAACAACGGATTTAAGGATTGCATACTAGATAAGAGGGAGTTGGTAATTAGTTGGTGATCTCCACTATTTTGCCCACTCCCTTCATGATGGCTAGAATGCTGAGTTTGAGAGAAGAGAGTAGGCTAGCTTCATGATGGCTAGAATGCTGAGTTTGAGAGAAGAGAGTAGGCTAGCTTCATGATGCATTTCACGTGTACAAGGTTTGTGACTAATTATATGGGACAAGCCAATTAAAAGCTCAGCATTCTAGCAACATGCATATATCATACACTTAGGTTATTACATATATATTCATACTATATATTTAGATTATAATTAACGTTATAATGTAAGTCACATGCTTAATATTTCAAGGTAGTAGATGTGATATGGCAATGTAACATACATATAATCAATGTACATTTATTAATACAGAATATAATTTACTCGGATATAATCACATCACATTATCTCATTTATTAAATTTTATTATTCCATTATATATATAAATAATCATCAATTATTATTTATATTCATAATACATTATTTTACATACATATTGTCACATAGGCTATTATCATGTAACTCTCATACTTCAATAAGCCTTACCATATAATAGTGTCATGTTACACTTCACATAATACATAGTTAGCTAATATATGTTACACATTTAATTCGCATGCTTGCACGTAGAATTACTCATCTTATTAATTAAATATTAATAATAATATACACACATCCTTCATCAATCAATATAATTGTTAATCTCTATAACAATTTAATTAACCCTTATATGATTAATTATCACTTTAATATAAATCTTATTATATTTATAAACACGTTGCTCATTATTATTATTATATTTCTTGCAATAATAATAATCACATATTATTAATCAATCATAGTTAATATTCCATAACAATTAATTAATATTCTACAATTAATATAAATTAACTGTTTGCTTAAATTAATATAATCATTTTCATATTACGTCACTTGTGCCACACAAGGCTATCAATGAGTTTATCGCAAACTCTATCAATTTCTCAGTTATTATAATTATTCAATATTATATAATTGAATTAATCCTTCTCATAACACAAAATCATTTATATTAAATAAGTTCTCATTTCCATTAATATTTTTATTTAATAATAGATGGAAATTCTCGGGTATTACAGTACTCACGATACATCATCATCATAAGCATTCTATAACTATTGTAGAATAATAAACATATATTGTTCATTACAATAAAGTCTTATACAATATCCTAAGGTATATTACCTTAACTTAAAAGTACTTTAATTACACATAGTAACACAAAAGGTTTACATAATCATTAAACATAGTGTATCATGATACATAAGCATTTACATAACTATTCTTGAATCGTGTCATTGCCCTTGTCTTTCTTATTCGAACCCTCGGGCTTAGCTGAAATAAATGTTATGATATAGCAAGGGTAAGCAACTAATTTGCTTAGCAAGTTTAAATATGAAGGAGATATATCATGATTAGAAAAGAATTTAACTTCCGAATTTCAATCAGATAAATGAATAGTGAAAGAACATGAATTAAATCAAAATAACTGAATATTCGAATAATTGAATATCAGAGGTTGAGTGGTTTGAAATAACCATGAACATATACTAAGGTTGTCAGTATTTAAACTAGTCCTCTTAATAAGTTTTGGTAATCAAGGGGATCAGCCTTTCAAACCCGATGAAATATGCATAATCACTCAGTATACTAGCAACAATTATTTTTCAATAATGCTTTAGTAAGATTGTTCTTTTTCTCAGTCATGAGTCCTCACCATTTCAATAAGTTAGGCACCACTTTTTAAAACATATTTGATTTAACAAATTTAAACATGCTTGATCTAGCTGATACAACTAGCATAGATCCATATCATAAACAGTTCATGAATAAAAGAACTTTACTAATTCACAGTTCAATAATAATAGAACGGGAATTCAATTGCTCAAAGAGCGAATAGCAATAATCAGTTTAGATATGAATAATCAACAATAATTATTCACTAACATGCTTCAAAAGTAATAACTCAAGTTGAGTTAGAGAACTTGCCTCAATCGTAGTATGCTGCTATGCAATCTACTTTAACTTCTTAGAGAAAAGACCTATAATTGATATGTCAATTAGTCATAACATAACTCACTTATAATCTCATCATCCTATATTAAATTGTCTAACATTCAATCATATAGTTAAGTATTAGACATTACATTAAAGTCTTAGTACTCTGATTATAGTTTGATAATCTTTTAATCACGTCATAGCTTATACTTATAAGTTTTCCCTTTATATGTCATCTTAGTAAACTAGATAGAATTTCAGTAAAATGAAAATACTATTTCAGTAAACCAGATAACATTTCAGCATCTTGAAATCACTATTTCAGCAGACCAAAATCAAATTCAGTAAACCGAAATCACTTCAACAACCCGAAATCCAATTCAGCACCCTGAATTCTCTTTTCAATCTACTACATAAATAATATAGTTCCTTGAATACCAAATTCAACAACTATATTTAAAATAACTTAATTCTCTATTTTAATTTCTCGTTTAATATTATTAATTATTTAATAATATTTCAAGCTAATGTTATTAACTTTTTAATAACATCTAAGTCAAATATTACTAATAATATTTCAATCTAATATCATTAGTCATGTAAAAATATTTTATATCATTTCATAAATTAATAATCAATTTATTTTAATTATTTTCCTTTTATTAATCAATTCATTTAAGCATTCTAAAATGCCATAAACGTAACAACCCTTCACAACTGACCCAAAACCTTCCTCAAAAATCTGCATAAACCATGCTTAAGGGTCTCAAGTCGTGAAACAATATTTTTCATATTTTTCACATCATATTTTTAATTTAATTCATTTATCCATATAACATCATTTATATAAAAAATAACAAAACATCTATAAAACCATTTCTTTTCTGGAATGCAACTATATAGAATCCCCTCATGAAAATATATTTTTCTAGAAATTTTTAAAATTCATTTACTATATTTAAATAGTCCATAATAGCTAAATATTTCCAGATTTATTATAAATCGAGATTATCTCCAAACATTCTGCAATTTTCAGGGTATGCTTCTATTATATACATGTACTTCCAATAAAACTTTCGTAATTTTTGGACTTACACATAGAAAGTTATTTGGATATATTTCTAAAAATAGTCCTTGGCCGTAAAATTCATAACTCTCATTCTGTATGGCCAAAAATATTTAATTTTTTACAGGATCTACATAACCTCTGATATTAATCCTCCAAATTTTACCATAATTTTTAAAGCATAAAAAGTTGACAAAAATAGCCTTGTGGCAGATTGATCAGAAAACTTTTTAACCTTTTCGTCCTCTACATGGACTGTTTTGACTAAAACCCACACCACGACTTTTCAACACGTGCTTTTTGAGTGCTATCATTTGGGTTTATTAGTCAACACATATATCTAGTACCCCTCTTTAACGGATTGCAAAAAGAAGGTGTAGATCTAAAATACTAGTTGATCAAAGGGAGAGAAAGCTAGGGTTTTCTAGCTTTCTAGAAACCTAGTTTCATTTCTTTCTTTTTGATCCACTTTCTAACACTTACATTAGTTAGATCCATACTTGAATCCATACAAAAACACATAGATTAAAGAGTTTTAAACTTCCAAATCATAAAACTCCTTTTCCATTAAATCATAAAAAGAAAAGAGAATAAAGCATAGAAAGTAGGTTTATACCATGTTTTCCTAGCTTCCTTCCTTCTCTAACCATAGTAAGTTATGAATCTAGGGTGCATAGGTATTAAATCTTCCTCCTCTCTTCTTCTCCTTCCCACCGAGCTCTCTCCCTCTTCTCTCTCTATTTTCTTTGTTCTCTCTTTCTTTAGCTTAGGAAATGAAATAAAATAAAATAAAAAGTTATACTTAATTTACTTAAAGATAAAGATATATAACATATATCTATACTTTATCTCCACATCTTGCATTCCCTCTCTCTCTCATCATTATGCAAGTGGTTGCTTGCAAGAAAAAACAAATGAGTTGGCCCATGAATAAAGTGACACCTAATAAAGTAAATTACCTAATAAAATAAACATAATCATCACATTCATCTCCCATTCTCCTGCTCTCTCATTTTTGGCCACTTGGCCTTCTTATCTATTCCTCATTTTGTTTTATTTTATACTTATCCAATGACTAAAATATCCTTTCTTAAATGGGCAAAGCTTCGACTTTTAGTTAATTCTTTTGGGCTTGTACTTTTTTCTTAATTTGCTTACTACCAAAAACGAACTTGTGCTTCCACTACTAATTAAATTATTCCATCATTATACTTGCCCTCTACATGTTATATTGGGCTAATTTAATAATTTAATTTCTCTTAAATCAATTTATCTACAAGTCCAATGCTTAAATAAATAATTGGATTTTGTTAAATTACTTACTCTTCTTAATTTATTATCTCTTGAACTAATACTTATTATTATTGATATTCGCATCTTCTTATCAATCAATAATGTTAATTCACTTACATAACCCAATTAGACTTGCTGCAATCAAGTATATTGAGTATGTAATTAGGGTTTAACACCTTAAATCAATTTTTCTGGATTATTAAAATACTTAGGTTAGTCCACTAACTTATTTAACTTATTAGTGAGACTTCCTTTAAATACTTATATCATATTATTCACATAATCACTTAATCACCCAGCCATCCACAATATATCACAGATTAATTAATATATTTGTTTACAATGCAACACAGAAATTCATGGTTATTACATTATCCCCTCCTTATAAGAATTTCGACCCCGGAATTTCCCTAAGGTCACTCAAAAAGATTCGGATAGTTCTTCCTCATCTTTTCCTCAAGTTCTCACGTAGCTTCCTCAACATTGTGGTTTCTCCACAAAACTTTGACAGAATGTATAACCTTATTTCTCAATTTCTTTTCTTTCTTATCCAAAATTTCTATAGGAATCTCCTCGTACTGATAAGTCCTTCTCGACTTGAATCGACTCGTATGATATCACATGCTTGTAATCCGGCTTGTACTGACGCAACACTGACACATGAAACACATTGTGAATATGTTCTAGTTCAAGAGGTAGAGCTACCTCGTACGCCACTTCTCCTATCTTCTTCAGTATCTCAAATTGTCCAATAAATCTCGGACTTAGTTTACCTTTCTTGCCAAATCTTATATTCCCTTTCCAAGGAGATACCTTTAGAAACGCATAGCTCCCCACTTTAAAGTCTCTTTTCTTGTGATGAAGATCCGCATACTTCTTTTGTCAATCCTGAGCTGCTACTAGTCGAGCACTTATCACTTTGATGATCTCTACGATCTGCTGCACCAATTCTGGACCCAACAGTCTTCGTTCACCTACCTCGTCCCAACATAAGGGCGTTCTGCATTTCCTTCCATACAGGGCTTCATACGGCGGCATTTCAATGTTTGCATGATAACTATTGTTATATGCAAACTCTACCAATGGAAGATGATCTTCCCAGCTTCCTTTGAAGTCCATCACAAAGGCTATGAGCATGTCTTCTAGTGTTTGAATCGTTCTCTCGCTTTGCCCATCTGTCTGTGGATGATACGCGATACTTAACCTTAGCTGTGTCCCCATTCTTTCTTGAAGACTCCTCCAAAAGTTTGACGTGAATCGCAGATCTCTATCAGATACAATTGATACTGGCACTCTATGTCTCAAAATTATTTCCTTGATATACAATTTGGCTAACTAATCCAAATTATACCTAATCTTGATCGGCAAAAAGTGTGCTGACTTTGTAAGATGATCAACAATTACCCATATGGCATCATAACCTTTTTGTGTCGCCGGAAGTCCTACTACAAAATCCATCGTGACGTGCTCCCATTTTCATTCTGGAATTTCCAACGGCTGTAATAGTCCACTTGGTCGTTGATGCTCTGCCTTGACTCTTTGACAAGTTAAACATCTGCTGACGCATTTAGCAACCTCTCTCTTCATGTTAGGCTACCAATAATGTTAACGCAAATCTTGATACATCTTCGTGCTTCCTAGTTGTATTGAATATCTCATATTGTGCGCTTCTTGGAAAATCTCTTCTTTTAATTCTGGTACTGCAGGTACCCAAATTATTCCTTCAAACCTCAGCAATCCAGTGTCGTCAATCTTATACTTCAACTCTTCGCCTTCAGCTAACCGCTTCTTGATGTTACCGCATTCTTCATCATTCTCTTGTGCTTCTTTCACCTTGTCTAATAAAGTCGTACTTGCTTCCATTTCTATTACTCTATCCGAATCCTTCGAATTTTTCACCTCCAACTCCATTTTCTCCATTTCTCTTACTAATTCTTCTTGTTCTGTCAATACAAATAACGTTTCTCGGCTCTTCCTGCTTAAAGCATCTGCCACTACATTGGCCTTCCCTGGATGATATAGAATATCAAAATCATAATCTTTGATCAATTCTAACCATCTCCTCTGCCTCATGTTCAACTCCTTTTGCGTAAAGATATACCAGACTTTTATGGTCTGTGTATATCTCGCACTTTTCTCCATAAAAGTAATGCCTCCAAATCTTAAAGGGAAAATACTACCGCAACCAATTCCAGGTCATGGGTAGGGTATCCATGCTCATAGTCCTTTAATTGTCATGACCCGTACGCAATGACTTTACCATTCTGCATTAATACGTAACCTAGTCCCTTGTGTGACGCATCACTATACACTGTAAAACCCCCCGTACTATCTGGTAAAGATAACTCAGGTGCTTCACTCAATCTTTTCTTCAGTTCCTGAAAACTCTGTTCACACTTTTCTGTCCACATATACCTAACATTCTTCCTCGTCAAATTAGTTAATGGTGTCGCTATCTTCGAGAAATCTTGAATAAACCTCCGGTAATATCCTGCTAATCCCAAGAAACTTCTGATCTCTGTCGGTGTCTTCGGTTGTCCCCAATTTTTCACTGTTCTATTTTCGCTGGATCTACAGAAATTCCCTCGTTATCAATGACATGTCCCAAAAATTGAACTTTCTTCAACCAGAACTCACACTTTGAAGATTTAGCATATAACTTCTCTTTCCTTAACGTTTCCAATATAATAACTTATCTAAGTACGGTTTAAATACTCTGTTCATCAAGTCCATAAATGCAGCTAGCGCATTCGTCAGTCCAAACGACATCACTAATAACTCATAATGGCCGTAACGAGTTCTAAATGTTGTCTTTGGTACATCCTCCGTCCTATCCTTCAACTGATGGTAACCAGTCCTTAAGTCAATCTTTGAAAAACATCTTGCTCCTTTAAGTTGATCTAACAGATCGTCTATTCTCGATAACGGATATTTGTTCTTGATTGTCACCTTATTCAAATCTCTATAATCCATACTCAACCTCATCGAATCGTCTTTCTTTTTTACAAACAACACTGGTGCTCCCCACAGAGATACACTAGGTTGAATGTACTTCTTGTCCAACAAATCTTGTAGCTGTATCATCAACTCTTTTATTTCTACCAGAGCCATCCTATACGATGCTTTCGATATCGGCGCTGTCCCCGAACTAAATCAATCACAAATTCTATCTCTCTGTCTGGCGGAAGTCCTGGAAGTTCTTCTGGAAAGACATCCTCAAACTCATTAACTATAGGTATCTGCCCCATGTCCGAATTCACAACCCGTGTATCCACTACATGAGCCAAATAACCTTCACATCCTTTTCGTAACATCCTCCTGGCCTGCATCATCGTTACACAACTTGTTTATCTTGGCGACTTGCTACCATAAAATATAACCTTAGACTTATTTGGTTTCTTAAGGCGTATACTCTTCTTCTGACACTCTATAACTGCTTCATGGTTAAACAACCAATTCATCCCTAAGATAACATCAAATTCTCCTAAGCGTATCAGAATCAAATGCACGCTTAACTTATGTCCCCTTATTTCCACACCACAGTTTTTATGGATAAACTCTACAGGAATCACTTCTTTGTTTGCAACTTCTATATTCATTGGGTTCTTTAACTTTTCAAAGGGTAAGTTTAATCTTTTAGAAAATTCATTAGACACAAATGAACAGCTAGCTCCCAAATCAAATAATACATATGCATTTATATTATTGATCGGAATAATACCTGACACCACCTCCTTTTATGCAACTGCATCTTGCACAGTCATGTTGAAAGTTTGGGCTGTCGGCTTGCTCTGCTGCATTGGTCCTCCAATTGTTAACTTTGTGGTACTACTCCTGTTTCCACTTCCTCCATCAATATTCTTCTTAAATGGACAATCCTTAAATCGATGCCCTGTTACACCACATGAAATGAAACCTCGCTTCTTTGGTTTAGGAAAATTTGGTAAAATATATTCTTCCTGGCCGCAATTATAACAAACATTCTTCCCCTTCATACACTCCCTAGAGTGATTCTTTCCATACTTTACACATGCTGGCTTCTTCTATGGTGTACTCCCTTGTTGAGTTCCTGATTCGTTGCCATTGTTCCACTTGCGTTTCTTACTATTACTGCCACCACTGTTGGCACCCTGATTTCCACCTTTAATCTTCTTATTGTTCTTTTCTCGATTGTATTTAGAAACTGCTTCGCTACCACCTTCGGTAATGATAGCTTTCTCCAACAACGCTGAAAATGTAGCAATTTGTAACACTGCAACCTTGCAATATATCCACGGCTTTAACCCATTTTCAAATCTACGTGCCTTCCATACTACTGTATCCACCTAATGAGGTGCGAATCTGGCTAGCTTATTGAATTTTGCTACGTATTCGGCAACTGTCATGTTCTCTTGCTTCAATTCAAGAAACTTCACTTCAATCCTGGCTTGCATGCCCAGCGAGAAATAGTTTTCAAAAAATAACTCCTTAAATCTTATCCATGCTACTACTTTCGTTCTGGCTCTAGTGTGGTTCGACTCCAACCAGTAATTAGCCTCACCTTTCATCAAGTAGGTAGCAAAAGCCATCTTTTGCTCTTTGGCCACCCTAGGGATTGTAGATACTCAAAATTTCATTTTCCTGTTACTAACACTGTAGGGGGCAAGACTGTCTTTCCAAATCAACCCTAGTCTCAATACTGGGCCATCAACTCAACCCCGGTCTCAATATCAGACCATCAAATCAACCCCGGTCTCAATACCAGGCCGTCAAATCAACCTCGGACTCAATACTGAGCCGTTAAATCAACCCCAGTCTTAATACCGGGACGTCAACTCAACCTTGGTCTCAATACTAGGCCGTCAAATAAACCCCGATCTCAATATCTGGCCGTCAACCCAACCCTGATATCAATACCGGGCCGTTAAATCCAACCCGGTCTAAATATCGAGACGTCAAATCAACCCCGGTCTCAATACCGGGCCGACAAATTAACCCCGGTCTCAATACCGGGCCGTCAAATCAACCCCGGTCTCAATACCGGGCCGTCAACTCAACCACGGTCTCAACCCAGGAGGTACAGGTTAGCCTCGGTCTCAACTCGGGAGGTACAGGTCAGCCCCGGTCTCAACCCGGGAGGTACAGGTCAACCCCGATCTCAACTCGGGAAGTACAAGTCAGCCCCGATCTCAACTCGGGAAGTACAGGTCAGCCCCGGCCTCAACCTAAAAAGTACAAGTCAGCCCTGATCTCAACCCAAGAAGTACAGGTCAGCCACGGTCTCAACCCGGGAGGTACAAGTCAGCCCCGGTCTTAACCCGGGAGGTACAGATCAGCCTCGATCTCAACCCGGGAAGTACAAGTCATCCCCAGTCTCAACCCGGGAGGTACAGGTCAGCCCAGGTCTCAACCCAAAAAGTACAGGTCAGCCCCGGTCTCAACCCGGGAGGTACAAGTCAGCTCCGGTCTCAACCCGGGAAGTAAAGGTCAACCCGGTCTCAACCCGGGAGGTACAAGTCATCCCCGATCTCAACTCGAGAAGTACAGGTCAGCCCCGGTTTTAACCCGGGATGTACAGGTCAGCCTCGGTCTCAACCCAGGAGGTACAGGTTAGCCCCGGGCTCAACCCAGGAAGTACAGGTTAGCCCCGGTCTCAACCCGCGAAGTACAAGTCAGCCCCGATCTCAATCCGAGAAGTACAGGTCAGCCCCGATCTCAACCCGGGAGGAACAGGTCAGCCCCGGTCTCAACCTAGGAGGTACAGGTCAGCCCCGGTCTTAACCCAGGAGGTACAGGTCAGCCCCGATCTCAACCCGAGAAGTACAGGTCATCCCCGGTCTCAAATCGTGAGGTACAGGTCAGCTCCGGTCTCAACCCGAGAAGTCAGGTTACCTTCGAAAATATTCCTGATGAAAGTAGTATGCATACAAGCAAATCATGTATGATGATAAAGCATATACTTTGGAAATAATCTTATTTATTTATTAATAAAAATATTCAGTTATTAAAGGCATTTAATTATCAACATGGTGCTGTTTTTATAATATATAAATTACCCATAGTTTTAAGCAATACTTTTAGAATCATGATGATGACCATGCCAATAAGATCTAAATTCTTAGAAAGCTTTAAAACTAAAATAGTTTTCAATCGTGGGATTACTAAAAAAGGGATTAGTAAATCTGGATAGATTGGTACATATGTTGCTTGCTCATTGGATGAGGATGATTGATCTCATGATCATTTGTGTGGAGACATTAAAGCAAGTATATAGGTGTTTATCGGAGAATAAGTTCATTGAACGTGACTCGCTATGGAATACCTAATGGAGTTTTACTCGCCTGTCAATAGGAATTCCTAATGTGATAGTAGTACAAGTGATTCTTGGACTTGAGATCATCACAGTATCTTGTATGAAAATAAATGGGATTGATTATGGACTATTGACCAATGTGATTGGATTATATTTTAGTTGAGTGCTTGAATAAATGAGTTTTATTAAATGGGGTCTGCATACCTTGTCTTCTCTGATTTTTATCTCGATGTAAATTTTATCTACCTCTTATGTACTTCCCCTTGACTGCTGATCATGATTTCTATTTAAATTAAATAGTTAATGTAATAGAGATAGTTAGAATTATCTTGAAGAAATTGGAGACCATGGAGCAAGGTGTTGGGTTTGTACGTAACGCAATCATGCAATCAAATCACATAAATAGGGCGGAAGCGTAAAAACTAGGTTTTCAAAAAATTTATACAAACCCATTACCATGATCATTCTTATGCATCAATTATAAGTGAATGAGGAAGGAGAAAAATATAATTATACCTTTGAAGATCCAAGCTTCCTCAGGTACAAGTTCTACTCCTTTGATTCCTTTGATTCCCCTGTAGTGGCTCCTTCCCTTGATCAATGTCAGCCACCCAAATATTTGGCCTCTAACGGTGATCCACCAAGGAAGATGAAGAACTCAGTAAGATGGGTTATTGGCTTAACCCTTGTTTATATCTCTAAAGAATATGTGTACTCCCAACTCTTGAAAAATTCACGTACCTTATTTCTAATATAAGACTCTCTTATATAGATATTAGGTTAACCCTCCTAATCCAATTAGAATAGGGTTTTATTTAATTAATTAATTAAATACTTTTAATTAATTTATATCCTAATCTTTATTAGGATTGAGAGAGAGTACTGATATTATATTAATTCCTAAACTCCTTTAGAATTAAAATAATAATAATAATAATAATATTAATAAGACTCCTTTATTAATTTATATTTAATATTTCTAAAATATTAAATAATAAACATTAAGCTATTTAATTTATTCTATCATCATAGATTAAATTAATTATACTTAATGCATTATTACTATCATGCCATTTTCTTCTTAAATAATTCTTCTTCCTTTTATGGTGTGACCCTTTAGGTTCTCCATATTAAACCGGTTGTGAATAAATCAATTAGAACAATTCTAATCTTATTTAAATAAACAAATTAAACTAATAATCTATTTAAATAAATAACATTTATTCTACAATAGGGATAAGCCTCCCTAGCGATCAACGACTTTTTAGATAATATAGATTTCAACATTAATCATAAAAGAACCTGTGAGTTAATAGTTACCGTACAATTCAATCCTTCCACCATACAATGTCCCAATTAAATATACGACATGGATTTACTGTCAAGTCTTAATTTATTTAATCATATGTATTTCGATTAGAAAATGCACAACTCCAAATAATGCAAATTAGAAACCTCTTTCTAATTTCATTCTACCTTGGCCAAGGATTCCTAGGTTGTCATTTAACGAATCACATAGAACATATCTCATATTTTACTAGAGGTGGTAGATTCTTTATTGATCATTTATTATCTCCATATGTAACTCATTACACCCAAGCATACCCTATATATGCCTTAAAAGGCCTTAAGGAATTAGTCAAAGTATAATTTGTTACATACAAGATACTATGATGATCTCAAGTCCAAGGATCACATGTACTACTATCACATTAGGAATTTCTATTGACAGGCGAGTAAAACTCCATTAGGTATTCCATAGCGAGTCACGTTCAGTGAACTTATTCTCCAATAAGCACCTACATACTTGCTTTAGTGTCTCCACACAAATGACCATGAGATCAGTCATCCTCATCCAATGAGCAAGCAACATATGTACCAATCTATCCGGATTTACTAATCCCTATTTTAGTAATCCCGCAATTGGGAACTATTTTAGTTTTTAAGCTTTCTGAGAATTTAGATCTCATTATCATGATCTCATCATGATTCTAAAAGCATTGCTTAAAACTATGGGTTATTTACATATTATAAAAATAGCACCATGTAGATAATTGTATGCCTTAAATAAATATTTTATTAATAAATAAATAAGATTGTTTACAAAGTATGTGCTTTGTCATCATACATGATTGGCTTGTATGCACACTACTATCAATCTCCCACTTGCACTAAAGCCAATCGCCATGGAATCTCATACCCATCTTCTCTAAGTGACGATCAAACTGCTGTTGTGTTAAAGCTTTAGTAAATGGATCTGCAATGTTGTCTTGAGAGTCTACACGCTCCAAGGTGACGTCTCCTCTTTCAATGATCTCCCTGATCAAGTGAAATCGCCGCAACACGTGTTTAGATTTCTGATGAGACCTGGGTTCCTTAGCCTGTGCAACCGCTCCGGTGTTGTCACAGTATACGGGAACTGCTTCTCCAATGCTAGGAACCACACCAAGTTCAGTTATGAACTTCTTCATCCAAACAGCTTTCTTTGCAGCTTCACTTGCAGCTATATACTCTGCCTCTGTCACTGAATCAGCAACCGTTTGCTGCTTGGAACTCTTCCAACTCACTGCACCTCCGTTCAAGGTAAACACATACCCTGAAACAGATTTACTGTCATCTTGGTGTGTTTGAAAACTTGAGTCCGTGAATCCCTCGAGTTTTAATTCAGACCCACCGTAGACAAGAAAAATATCTTTAGTCCTTCTCAAGTACTTTAGGATATTTTTCACTGCCTTCCAGTGCTCTTCTCCTGGATTCGACTGGTATCTGCTTGTTACACTAAGTGCGTGAGCAACATCCGGTCTAGTACATATCATACCGTACATGATAGATCCTATTGCAGAAGCATAAGGGATCTTACTAATACGGTCTCTCTCCTCAGGTGTCTTTGGGGCCTGTTTCTTGGAGAGATTTATTCCATGGCTCATCGGCATGAGACCTCTTTTGGAATCTTCCATGCTTAACCTCTTTAGCATCGTATCAATGTACGTTCCTTGGGATAAGCCGAGCATCCTTTTAGATCTATCTCTATAGATCTTTATCCCCAAAATATAGGATGCTTCACCCAAGTCCTTCATGGAGAAGTTTTTTAGATAACCAGATTTTAATGGATTGTAACATAGGAATGTCATTCCCTATCAGTAATATATTATCAACATATAATACAAGGAATGATACTGCGCTCCCACTAACCTTCTTGTATACACATGGTTCATCCTCGTTTTTGATAAAATCAAACTCTTTGATTGTCTCATCAAAACGAATGTTCCATCTATGAGAAGCTTGCTTCAACCCATAAATGGATCGTTGTAGCTTACAGACTTGATTTGTTCCAACTTTTGAAATAAATCCCTCTGGCTGTGTCATATACACATCCTCCTCAAGTTTCCCATTGAGGAAGGCCGTTTTCACGTCCATCTTCTAGATCTCATAGTCGTTGTAAGCTGCAATCGCAAGCAAAATCCGAATGGACTTGATCATGGCTACTGGTGAGAAGGTTTCATCATAGTCAACTCCTTGTCTTTGTTTGAAACCTTTTGCAACCAGTCGGGCCTTATAGGTCTCTACCTTTCCGTCTGCTCCAGTCTTTTTCTTAAAAACTCATTTACACCCAATAGGTTTAATACCTTCAGGTGGTGAAACCAAAGACCAGACTTTGTTTTCATACATGGAGTCCATTTCGGATTTCATTGCTTCAAGCCATTTCCCTGAGTCTTTATTACTCATAGCCTATTCGTAATTCAATGGATCATCATCATTCATGATGTGTACCTCATCGTCATCCTCTATAACGAATCCATACCTCTCAGGTATCTTCGGTACTCTTCCAAATTTACGAACAGAGTGTGGTACAGTAGGTTCTTCTACTTGGTTAGGTACCTGACTTTGGTCCGTGGTAACTTGTGGTTCTTGAACTTCTTCAAGATATATCTTGCTCCCACTGACCCCTTCATGGATAAACTCTTTCTCCAAGAAGGTAGCATGTTTTGCAACAAACACCTTTTGATCAGTTGGATGATAGAAATAATACCCTACGGTTTCTTTAGGGTATCCCACAAATCTACACTTATCGGATTTAGTCTGTAGCTTATCATTTTCAAACTTTTTGACATAAGCTGGACAACCCCAAGTCTTAACGTGCTTAAGATTTGGTTTCCTCCCTTTCCACATCACATATGGAGTCTTTGGGGCGGATTTGGTAGGTACATTGTTAAGTAGGTATGCAGCCGTTTCTAGGGCATATCCCCAGAAGGAAATTGGAAGGTCGGTAAAACTCATCATGGATCGAACCATGTCCAACAGTGTTCGATTTCTCCTTTCAGATACTCCATTTAACTGTGGTGTACCTGGAGGAGTCCATTGTGAGATTATACCATTTTCTCTGAGACAATTGAGAACCTAACTGCTTAAGTATTCTCCACCTCGATCTGATCGAAGTATCTTAATACTCTTGCCCGTTTGTTTCTCTACTTCACTTCTGAACTCTTTGAACTTTTCAAATGATTCTGATTTGTATTTCATTAAATACACATATCCAAATCTTGAGTGATCATCAGTGGAAGTAATAAAATAAGAATACCCACCCTGTGCACTTGTTGTTATAGGTCCACAAACGTCTGTGTGAATCAATGCCAACAACTCTGTAACTCTCTCTCCTTTTCCACTAAAAGGAGATTTAGTCATTTTACCCATGAGACAAGATTCACAAGTTGGATATGATTCATAATCAGATAGCTCAAGGAGCCCATCTTTATGCAACTTGGATAATCTTGTTTCATTGATATGACCGAGTCTACAGTGCCACATATAGGTATAATTAATATCATCTCTTTTCTTTTTCTTAATTTGTTCAATTTGAAATATATTTTCTTGTAAGTCAAGTGTATAAAGTCCATTTCGCAAATTTCCAATACCATATAAAACATCGTCTTTATAAATAGAACAACCATTGTTCTTTAGAATAACGTCAAAACCTTCCATATCCAATACAGAAATTGAAATAATGTTTTTAATAATATTCGGAACATAATAACAATTATTAAGATAAATGGATTTGCCCGAAGGCATTGCTAAACAATAAGTTCCTACAGCTAATGCAGCAACTTTTGCTCCATTTCCCACTCGTAGGATCACCTCATCTTTGTTCAGCTTTCTACTTCTGACCAGTCCCTGCACAGTATTACATATGTGAGAACCACAGCCGGTATCCAATACCCAAGTAGAATTATGACTTTCAGAAAAATTAATTTCAATCATAAACAAACCTTGATTGGAAGTCGAAGCTTCTCCAAGCTTCTTCTCTGCTAGAAACTTCTTGCAGTTCCTCTTCCAATGTCCCGGCTCATTGCAATGAAAGCACATTCCTTTAGCTGGTTCAGGTTTCTTTTGCTCCTTTTCTTTCCCTTTTCCCTTAGCCTTCTTAGATTTATTCTTTTTAGAAGACACCTTGGGCCTCTTCCTTTTATTGGAAGAATCCACCATCAAGACATGGTTCTTCTTGGATGAGAAGTGACCTTCTGCAGTTTTCAGCATGTTAAGCAGCTCAGGTAAGCTGACATCTAGCTTATTCATGTGAAAATTAACCACAAACTGCGAAAAGGTCTCAGGGTGTGACTGCAAGACCAAGTCTTGACTCAACTCCCCATCCATGACGAACCCAAGATGTCCAAGGCGTTCAATCAAATTGATTACCTTCAGAACATGAGTCTCGACGGCAGTGCCCTCAGTCATCCGAGATCGGAATAGCTCCTTAGATATCTCATATCTAGCAGTCCTACTCTGTTCACCATACAACTCCTTGAGGTGAAGCAGCATAGCAGGAGCATCCATTTTTTCGTGCTGACGCTGAAGCTCGTTATTCATGGATGCGAGCATGATGCATTGAGCCACAGATGCATCATCTTGCCACTTATTGAAAGTGGCAATCTCTTCCTCAGAGGCTGTTTCTGAAACAGATTCAGGGATAGTGGAATTTAGGACATAAGAAATCTTTTCAGCAGTGAGAACAATTCTCAGATTTCTTAGCCAGTCCTCATAATTCGGGCCGGTAAGCTTATTGCATCAAGTATGCTTCGTAGTGAGATTAGTGATTTTGACATTTTTAAAATTCTGCATGTGAAAAGACAACATTTTAGCAAACATTCATTTTATTAACTTTGCATACCAAAATAAATTTAGGTCTTTATTTTAAATTGGTATCTCCCACTATTTTCATCAAACTATATTACCCTCACTCATATAGTTCGGCAACATCTAATTAAAGATTTGCTAGTGAGATTAAGGATCCCATTTCAAATGTATATAACCTTGTGGATAGCACAACAAGCGATATACAAATAATAGGTAGACAACTCTTGTCAATTACATCACCATGTAACTCCTTTTATTTTGCCTCTTAAATCATAATGGTCATGTGTGTGCACATCCGAACTAAAATAATTTAAGTTAAGTCCAGCCTAGCACTTCCATAAATTCAAAAAGAAAAATTTTCGTCCTTGTGGATAGCACAACAAGACTAGATCGTTCAATTTTCTTGATAAGCATCAAATGTGATTAATTAACATCTTAAATATTCAATACTCGCCTTGTGGATAGCACAACAAACTCATATTAAATATTTAATACTCTATTAACTAATCATGCTAGAAGGCGACGTTCGATATTCCAAATATCATTTGAACGCTTCAGACTTAATAATATTTCTTTGAGGGGTTTGTTATTATTTGTCTCATCTTTTTAAGCGCGCATGCACATATATATTTAAATACGCGTCATTTTATTAAACATGCAAAGCATGTTTGTATAAAATATAATATATATAATATTTAGCATGCAATATAGAATACTATATTCTACCCGGATTGATTATGGACTTTTATTCTAGTTTGGTTCACTAGAGCCACCAAGTGAACCAAAAGGTCAAACCTAGGAGTGCAAAAATTTAAATTTAAACGTAACTGTTACATTTAAACCCGGGCTCCATACAAACGGGTCTTCACGCGCTCCTTGCTCCTTGGTCTCCAGTTTCTTCAAGATAATTCTAACTATCTCTATTACATAAATTATTTTTAAATAGAAACCTTGATCAGCATTCAAGGGGAAGTACATCGAAGGGAGATAGAATTTTACACCGAGAATAAAATCAGAGAAGACGAGGTACGCAGACCCCATTTTATAAAACCCATACATTTAAGCATTCATCCAAAATAAAATCCAATCACATTGGTCATAGTCCATAATCAATCCCTTTTATTACCATACATATCATCATACGTATCGATAAACTTATTCATCTCATGAAAGTAAATTCATTCCATATATGTATTAATATCAGTTAATGGGCAAAAGTTTGCTAAACTTTGTTTTTGGAAAAATAAACTCTTTTATTTCATTCAAAAACAATTCCAAATTAAACTCTTTAATTTTAGCAATTCTGAAATCTCATTTCATATAAAATAAACATCTTTATTTTAAATCTTTATTAATTAAATAAATCATTCATTTAATTAAATAAAACAAAAAAAAATTCAGATTCTGTTAGTGGCGCAGCTGCGCCAAGAATATAAAGGGAACTGGCGCAGCTGAGCAGCATGAAAACCAGGCCAAGACACTGGCGCAGCTGCGCAGCAAGAAGGCCAGGAATCGGCGCAGCTGCGCAGCTTCGCAGAATTAGAAAAAATTTTGTTGCCCAGAACTCGATCCAATCGCATATTATACATGTATGGAATCACATAGACAGATAATTAGCACAAGATTGGCTCTGATACCACTGTTGGGTTTGTACGTAACGCAATCATGCAATCAAATCACATAAATAGGGCGGAAGCGTAAAAACTAGGTTTTCAAAAAATTTATACAAACCCATTACCATGATCATTCTTATGCATCAATTATCAGTGAATGAGGAAGGAGAAAAACAGAATTATACATTTGAAGATCCAAGCTTTCTCATGTACAAGTTCTACTCCTTTGATTCCTTTGATTCCCCTGTAGTGGCTCCTTCCCTTGATCAATGTCAGCCACCCAAATGTTTGGCCTCTAACGGTGATCCACCAAGGAAGATGAAGAACTCAGTAAGATGGGTTATTGGCTTAACCCTTGTTTCTATCTCTATAGAATATGTGTACTCCCAACTCTTGAAAAATTCACGTACCTTATTTCTGATATAAGACTCTCTTATATAGATATTAGGTTAACCCTCCTAATCCAATTAGAATAAGATTTTAATTAATTAATTAATTAATTACTTTTAATTAATTTATATCCTAATCTTTATTAGGATTGAGAGAGAGTACTGATATTATATTAATTCCTAAACTCCTTTAGAATTAAAATAATAATAATATTAATAATATTAATAAGACTCCTCTTATTAATTTATATTTAATATTTCTAAAATATTAAATAATAAACATTAAGCTATTTAATTTATTCTATCATCATAGATTAAATTAATTATACTTAATGCATTATTATTATCATGCCATTTTCTTCTTAAATAATTCTTCTTCCTTTTATGGTGTGACCCTTTAGGTTCTCCATAATAAACCGGTTGTGAATAAATCAATTAGAACAATTCTAATCTTATTTAAATAAACAAATTAAACTAATAATCTATTAAATAAATAACATTTATTCTACAATAGGGATAAGCCTCCCTAGCGATCAACGACTTTTCAGATAATATAGATTTCAACATTAATCATAAAAGAACCTGTGAGTAAATAGTTACCGTACAATTCAATCCTTCCACCATACAATGTCCCAATTAAATATAAGACATGGATTTACTGTCAAGTCTTAATTTATTTAATCATATGTATTTCGATTAGAAAATGCACAACTCCAAATAATGTAAATTAGAAACCTCTTTCTAATTTCATTCTACCTTGGCCAAGGATTCCTGGGTTGTCATTTAACGAATCACATAGGACATATCTCCTCTTTTACTAGAGGTGGTAGATTCTTTATTGATCATTCATTATCTCCATATGTAACTCATTACACCCAAGCATACCCTATATATGCCTTAAAAGGCCTTAAGGAATTAGTCAAAGTATAATTTGTTACATACAAGATACTATGATGATCTCAAGTCCAAGGATCACATGTACTACTATCACATTAGGAATTCCTATTGACAGGCGAGTAAAACTGCATTAGGTATTCCACAGCGAGTCACGTTCAGTGAACTTATTCTCCAATAAGCACCTACATACTTGCTTTAGTGTCCCCACACAAAGGACCATGAGATCAGTCATCCTCATCCAATGAGCAAGCAACATATGTACCAATCTATCCGGATTTACTAATCCCCATTTTAGTAATCCCACAATTGGGAACTATTTTAGTTTTTAAGCTTTCTAAGAATTTAGATCTCATTATCATGATCTCATCATGATTCTAAAAGCATTGCTTAAAACTATGGATTATTTACATATTATAAAAACAGCACCATGTAGATAATTATATGCCTTAAATGAATATTTTATTAATAAATAAATAATATTGTTTACAAAGTATGTGCTTTGTCATCATACATGATTGGCTTGTATGCACACTACTATCACAAGGAGCGCGTGAAGACCCGTTTGTATGGAGCCCAGGTTTAAATGTAATAGTTACATTTAAATTTAAATTCTTTTACTCCTAGGTTTGACCTTTTTGTTCACTTGGTGGCTCTAGTGAACCAAACTAGAATAAAAGTCCATAATCAATCCGGGTAAAATATAGTATTTTATATTTGCATGCTAAATATTATATATATATTATATTTTTATGCAAACATGCTTTGCGTGTTTAGTAAAATGATGCGTATTTTATATATATATATATATGTGTGCATGCGCGCTAAACAAGAAGAGACAAATAATAACAAACCCCTCAAAGAAATTATATTAAGTCCGAAGCGTTCAAATGATATTTGGAATATCGAACGTCGCCTTCTAGCATGATAAATTAATAGAGTATTAAATAATTAATATGAGCTTGTTGTGCTATCCACAAGGCGAGTATTGCATATTTAAGATGTTAATTAATCACATTTGATGCTTATCAAGAAAATTGAACAATATAGACTTGTTGTGCTATCCACAAGGGCGAACATTTATTTTTTGAATTTATGGAAGTGCTAGGTTGGACTTAACTTAAATCATTTTAGTTCGGATGTACACACACTAACCATTATGATTTAAGAGGCAAAATAAAAGGAGTTACATGTTGATGTAATTGACAAGAGTTGTCTACCTATTTATTTATATATCGTTTGTAGTGCTATTCACAAGGCTATATACATTTGAAATGGGATCCTTATTCTCACTAACAAATCTTTAATTAGATGTTGTCGAACTATATAAGTGAGGGTAATATAGTTTGATAAAAATAATGGGAGATACCAATTTAAAATAAAGACCTAAATTTATATTGGTATGCAAACATTAATAAAAATAAATGTTTGCTAAAATATTATCTTTTCACATGCAGAATTTTAAAAATGTCAAAATCACTAATCTCACTACGAAGCATACTTGATGCAAATAAGCTTATCGGCCCGAATTATGAGGACTGGCTAAGAAATCTGAGAATTGGTCTCACTACTGAAAAGATTTCTTATGTCCTAAATTCAACTGTCCCTGAATCTATTTCGGAAACAGCCTCTGAGGAAGAGATTGACACTTTCAATAAGTGGCAAGATGATGCATCTGTGGCTCAATGCATCATGCTCGCATCCATGAATAACGAGCTTCAGTGTCAGCATGAAAACATGGATGCTCTTGTTATGCTGCTTCACCTCAAGGAGTTATATGATGAACAGAGTAGGACTGCTAGATATGAGATATCTAAAGAGCTCTTTCGATCTCGGATGACCGAGGGCATTGTCGTCGAGACTCATGTCCTAAAGGTGATTAATTTGATTGAACGCCTTGGACAACTTGGGTTCGTCATGAATGGGAAGTTGAGTTAAGAATTGGTCTTACAGTCACTCCCTAAGACCTTCTCGCAGTTTGTGGTTAATTTTCACATGAATAAGCTAGATGTCAGCTTGCCTGAGCTGCTTAACATGCTGAAAACTGCAAAAGGTCACTTCCCATCCAAGAAGAACCATATCTAGATGGTGGATTCTTCCAACAAAATGAAGAAGCCCAAGGTATCTTCTGAAAAAAAGAAATCCAAGAAGGCTAAGGGAAAGGAAAAAGAAAAGGAACAAAAGAAACCTGAACCAGCTAAAGGAATGCGCTTTCATTGCAATGAGCCGGGACATTGGAAGAGGAACTGCAAGAAGTTTCTAGCAAAGAAGAAGCTTGGGGAAGCTTCGACTTCCAATCAAGGTTTGTTTATGATTGAAATTAATTTTTCTGAAAGTCATAAGTCTACTTGGGTATTGGATACCGGCTGTGGTTCTCGCATATGTAATACTGTGCAGGGACTAGTTAGAAGTAGAAAGCTGAGCAATGATGAGGTCTTCCTACCAGTGGGGAATGGAACAAAGGTTGCTGCATTAGTTGTAGGGACTTATTGTTTAGTAATGCCTTCGGGCAAGTCCATTTAATTAAATAAATGTTATTTTGTTCCGAATATTATTAGAAACATTATTTCTATTTCTGTATTGGATATGGAAAGATATGACGTTATTATAAAGAACAACAGTTGTTCAATTTATAAAAATAATGTTTTTTATGGTGTTGAAAATCTGCGAAATGGACTTTATATACTTGACTTGCATGAAAATATACTTCAAATAGAACAAACTAAGAAAAGAAAAAGAGATGATATTAATTATACCTATATGTGGCACTGTAGACTCGATCATATTAATGAAACAAAATTATCCAAGTTGCAAAAGGATGGACTCTTAGAGCTATTCGATTATGAATCATATCCAACTTGTGAATTTTGTCTCATAGATAAAATGACTAAATCTCCTTTTAGTGAAAAAGGCGAAAAAGTTACAGAGTTGTTAGCGTTGGTTCACACAGACGTTTGTGGACCTATGACAACAAATGCATGGAATGGGTATTCTTATTTTATTACTTTCATTGATGATCACTCAAGATTTGGATATGTGAATTTAATAAAATACAAATAAGAATCATTTGAAAAGTTCAAAAAGTTCAAAAGTAAAGTAGAGAAACAAACAGGCAAGAGTATTAAGATTCTTCGATCAGATCGAGGTGGAGAATACTTGAGCGGTGAGTTTCTCAATTGTCTCAAAGAAAATGGTATAATTTCACAATGGACTCCACCAGGTACACTACAGTTGAATGGATTATCTGAAAGGAGAAATTGAACACTGTTGGGCATGGTTCGATCCATGATGAGTTTTACCGACCTTCCAATTTCCTTTTGGTGTTATGCCCTAGAGATGGTTGCATACCTACTTAACAAGGTACCTACCAAATCCGCCCCAAAGACTCCATATGAGATGTGGAAGGGGAGGAAACCAAATCTTAAGCATGTTAAGACTTGGGGTTGTCCAGCTTATGTCAAAACGTTTGAACATGATAAGCTACAGACTAAATCCGACAAGTGTAGATTTGTCGGATATCCTAAAAAAACTGTAGGGTATTATTTTTATCATCCAACTGATCAAAAGGTGTTTGTTGCGAAACATGTTGCCTTCTTGGAAAAGGACTTTATCCATGAAGGGTTAGTGGGAATAAGATATATCTTGAAGAAGTTCAAGAACCACAAATTACTACGATCAGAGTCAGGTACCTGACCAAGTGGAAGAACGTACTGTATCACACCCTATTTGAAAATCTGGAAGAGTACCGAAGATACTTGAGAGGTATAGATTCGTCATAGAGGATGACGATGAGGTACACATCATGAATGATGATGATCCATTGAATTACGAACAGGCTATGAGTAATAAAGACTCAGAGAAATGGTAGATAACCATAAAATCTAAAATGGATTTTGAAGCTATGCTCAAGTCCATTTGAATTTTACTTGCAATTGAAGCTTATTATTACTAAATCTGGAAAAATAGACGTGGAGACGCCCTTCCTCAAATATACATTATTAGAGGAGAATGTATGTATGATACAACCAGATGGATTTGTTTCAATAGTTGAAGCAAATCATATATATGAGCTATAACAATCCATTTATGGATTGAAGCAAGCTTCTTGTAAATGGAATATTTATTTTGATGAGACAATCAAATAGTTTAATTTTATCAAAAACAAGGATGAACCATGTGTGTACAAGAAGGTTAGTGGGAGCACTGTTTCATTCCATGTATTATACGTTGATGATATATTACTGATAGAGAATGAAATTTCTATGCTAAAATCGATCAAAATAAAGTTGTCTAAACATTCCTCCATGAATGATTTGGGTAGAACATCCCAGATTGGGGATATAAATCTGTATTGAAAGATTTAAAAAGATGTTCGGCTTAATCCAAGGAAACGTATATTCATTAGATGCTAAAGGCGTTTAGCATAGCAAACTCCAAAAGGTGTCTCATGATGATGAGCCATGGAATGAATCTCTCTAAAATTATCCTCAATAAAAGAGAGATTGCATAAGCTACTATCATGTATGCAATGAAATATATGAGACTTGATGTTGATCAGTCATATTCTGGAGAAGATCACTGTGAGACAGTGATAAACATCTTAAAGTACTTAACTGACACTAAGGATGTCATCATATGACATGATGAATCTGAATTAAACTAGAGTACTAAACAGACTCAAGTTTTCAAACTGACCAAGACGATAATAAATTCACTTTAGGGTAAGTCGTTACCTTGAAAGATGGTGCAGTGAATGGGAAAGGTTCCAAACAGCAAAAGGTTGCTGGTTTAGTGATAAAGACAAAGTATATAACTTTAAGTGAAGCTGCAAGTTGATGTTTCGGATGAAAAGTTCATTACAGAACTAGGAATAGTTCCTAAGTCTCATCTTGAATCTAAACATGTGTTGCGGAACTTTGATTAAAGAAATTATTGAAAGAGAAGCATATAGACTCTCAAGATAACATTGCAGATCCATTTACTAAAGATTTAACACAACAGCAGTTTGATCGTTACTTAGAGAAAAAGGGTATGAGATACCATGGCGATTGGCTTTAATGCAAGTGGGAGATTGAAAGTATTATGCATACAAGCCAATCATGTATGATGATAAAGCATATACTTTGGAGACAATCTTATTTATTTATTAATAAAAATATTTATTTATTAAAGATATTTAATTATCTACATTGTGCTGTTTTTATAATATGTAAATAACCCATAGTTTTAAGCAATACTTTTAGAATCATGATGATGATCATGCAAATGAGATCTAAATACTTAGAAAGCTTTAAAACTAAAATAGTTTCCAATCGTGGGATTACTAAAAAGGGAATTATTAAATTCGGATAGATTGGTACATATGTTGCTTGCTCATTGAATGAGGATGATTGATCTCATGATCATTTGTGTGAAGACACTAAAGCAAGTATGTAGGTGCTTATTGGAGAATAAGTTCACTGAACGTGACTTGCTATGGAATACCTAATGGAGTTTTACTCGCCTGTCAATAGGAATTCCTAATGTGATAGTAGTACAAGTGATCCTTGGACTTGAGATCATCATAGTATCTTGTATGTAATGAATTATACTTCGACTTATTCCTTAAAGCCCTTTAGGGTATATAAAAGGGTATGCTTGGGTATAATGAGTTACATATGGAGATATTGAATGATCAATAAAGAATCTACCACCTCTAGTAAAAGAAGAGATATGTCCTATGTGATTCGTTAAATGACAACCCAGGAATCCTTGGCCAAGGTGGAATGAAATTAGAAAGGAGTTTCTAATTTGCATTATTTGGAGTTGTGCATTTTCTAATCAAAATACATATGATTAAATAAAATAAGACTTGACAGTAAATCCATGTCTTATATTTAATTGGGGCATTGTATGGTGGAATGATTGAATTGTACGGTAACTATTTACTCACAGGTTCTTTTATGATTAATGTTGAAATCTATATTATTTAGAAAGTCGTTAATCGCTATAAAGGCTTATCCCTATTATAGAATAAATATTATTTATTTAAATAGATTATTAGTTTAATTTATTTATTTAAATAAAATTATAATTGTTCTAATTGATTTATTCACAACCGGTTTAATATGGAGAACTTAAAGGGTCACACCATAAAAGGAAGAATAATTATTTAAGAAGGTAATGGCATAACCGTAATAATGCATTAAGTATAATTAATTTAATCTATGGTGATAGAATAAATTAAATAGCTTAATTTTTATTATTTAATATTTTGGAAATATTAAATATAAATTAATAAGAGGAAACTTATTAATATTATTACAATTATTATTATTTTAATTTCTAAAGGAGTTTAGTAATTAATTTAATATTAGAACTCTCATTTATTCCTAATAAGATTAGAAGGCAAATTAATTAAATGAATTTAATTAATTATTCCCAATGTGGTGGAAAACCTAAATTAATTAAAAGAGTTTAATTAATTAAATGAAATCCCATGTTTAATAGGATTAGAATGGTTGACCAATATCTATATAAGAGGAGTTTTATAATAGATATTAGTTGATGCAATTCCAATTGTTGGAAAGTACTTCTTTTCTATAGAGGATAGAAAACTAAGCCAACCACCCTCCTTCTTGATAATTCATCTTCCTTGGTGGATCACCTCTAGAGGCCAAACACTTGGGTGGCTAACGTTGATCAAAGGAATGAATCTAACCCAAAAATTCAAGGAGATCACGAAAAAAAGGAGTTGAACTCGTACCTGTGGAAGCTTCGTTCTACAAGGCTATGATTCTATAACTTCTTATTTATCATTTTAAATTAATAATTTGCATAAAGGATGATCCGGGTAATGGTTTTGTAGAAATTTTTTTAAACTCTGATATACCATGCTTCCGCTAATTTTTGCAATTTGATTGCGTCACGATTTCTTACAAACCCAACACCTGAAGCATCACAATATCTCCAGAGGAAAACTTGGAATGACTAAGTCAGTCTCAGAGACAACACTAAGGATGAATAGACTCGAATGGGATCCAAACCATGGAAACAACCCCAGGAAGTCAGTCGAAGTCTATGCCAACATTGAAGACAACCCCGGGAGAGGCAAAACGGCCATTTTGCCAACTTGAAGCAGATTTGGTCAAACTCAATCTGAATTGATGCCACCAAGGTCAGAACAAACCATAATAATGATCCTGAGTGCAAACAGCGCAAGACAGCTCAACGAACAAACTACGGGGAATCGAAGACCTGGTTATGAACCCGTCTTTTTGGACCCGAAAAATATTTTATCCCATGTCATTGTGACACTCTCGGCGAGGGCTTTTCGGAAAGGTACAACATGCCTCAAACGGACGCTCTGATCAAAAGTTATAAAGTTTCGAACCTGACATCGCATTGCTCGGAGAACACGTACTTCGATGCAATGGGACCCGCTATGTGGGCCCTGCCACGTGGAATCCGTACCTCTACCTGCTGCAGCAGCAGGTAAAGTGGAGGCTCCTAGGTCTATATATATGAGCTCACCCCCAGCTCATTTGAAGAATTAAAAAATGCTCTGAACCCCTGCCCCCTTCTAGGTTTTCCAGCCATTTTTTTGTCTTCCAAACCCAAATTTTTTTCACTCTAACACATAGGTATACCCACATACTACCACATATCAGAAAATAACCAGTAGATTTGGACGTTTAAAGCCTACAATTTGGCAAAAAGCCCGTGTAGCAGTCCATTGTGAGTATTTTTATGATCAGAAAGTTATTATTACTTCTTCGCGCTTTTATAAACTTGCATATCAAGTTTCATTTTCTAAATATGTCCGAACTCAGTTCTGTGGTCGTTTTTGTTAACTTTTGGTACAATTTAGTACCTCAACGCATTTTATGGCATTTCTACAACTCGGATTGACGATTCGTCTCTTCCAGTAACTTTTATATACTTGCATCTTCGTGTTGAGCAACTTCGCCAGACTGGGTTATCTTCCCAGTTCGGGTTTGGATTTTTTATATATATACTAACTTTTCAATTCTGTCAAGCCCAGATGTCAAATCCGCGGTAGTTTACTGCTTATATATATATATGCATACTATGTTATCTTCCCAGTCCTGGTTGACTACTTTTCTGTCTATATATATATATATTTACATTCTAGTTTGGCCTGGATCATTTTGTGGCCTTTTTACTATTTTTGCACCATTCACCATAATAGGTTATCTTCCCAGTCCTGGTTTGACTATTTTTCTATCTAAATATAGATTTACTTTCCAGTCCGGTCCTCGGAGTGAAAACCCGCCGCCCTTTACTATTTATATATATATTTCAATTATGTTCAACCTGGATCATTCCGTGGCTTTTACAGCTTTTTATAAATATATATATATATATATATATATATATATAAATATATATATATATTTACTTTCCAGTCTGGGCACAGGCGTGAAAACCCATCGCCTTTTTTACGCTTTCATATATATATATATATATATATATTTTTTTTTTCAATCCTGTCAAAGCCTGGATCATTCCGTGGCTATGTACAGCTTTTATAAATATATATATACTTCAATTCCAGTACAGGCTTGCGAGTGAAAACCCATCGCCCTTTACAGCTTTCTTATATATAATTATATGTATATGGCTTTACTCATTTTTATTAAATTGTTTCTTTAAATATTTATTTGATATGAATCGGCACTGACATTTTTGCTGGCGAACTAGATTTCTTTAAATCTCGCCAACTCTAGCTTTCAAACGGTTCAAAATAGGTCCAGATAGAACCGGAAAGCTAGAATGGGTGAGATTTATTTAAATCTAGCGTTTTTCTAGTTTCAGTTATAAAAGCTACCTCGCGGCCCTTAGATCGCTATCTAGTGGGAACGAGATGCTTCAACCAGGTGCGAACCAGGATTTACTGATGAATCCTTGGTTCTGGCAATATTTGGATACATTTATGTTCAAATTTGGGCTGTGCAGGTTTGTTGGCCTCCCTATGTGAGCCTAGGAATTGTGGGATTCATGATCAAACAGATCAGAATCTGATTCCCACAATGGACAAACTCCACTTTACAAATGTACCCTTCCAGCTTTTCTGTAAAAATGTACATACAAAAGACCTTAAAATGGTTATCCGAGTTTAAGGTATCAACATAGTGAAAAAATGATTTGTCGTGTCAGAGTCACTCCGATGGCTGTCATGCCCATGAGAAGACCGACACTTGTATATATTTTGTGGTTGAGGATGCTTCGCAGCCCGACAATCACCATTCAAATTAAGTCTTAAGGCTGAAAAGATAAAACTAAAGTATCGATATGCTTCAATTCCTATGTTAGTGTAAAGGGTTTGAAAATCTTCTTTCAAAACATCATTTCAATAATCTTATCGAAAAAAAAAGCTTTTGCAAATCAAATCAAACACTTTTGCAAATCAAATCAAAGACTTTTTTCAAATCAAATCAAACCTTTCGTATATAGGTTCAACGATGTATAGACATACTTTCAAATTAAACATAGGCCCAATTTTCTTTCAACATTCACACACACACACACTGCAGATTAAAAAGAGAAATATTAAAAAGATGTGATACCGTGTTTACACGGAAGTTATGGGGTGCCTAACACCTTTCCCAAACTTAACCAAGCCGAACTCAAAACTTTATTTTCAAAAATCAAGTTTCGACAGTGTCCAGCAATTGGGCCTCTTTTCAAACAAAACTCGGTTGAGTTGGTACAACCATTTCAAATCTACCAACTGGAGACACTATAAACATTCAATCGTCAACATGATACATGTTGGCCTTTTCCTAAAAAATCCTTCTAAACCTTTTTCACAAATAAAAAGTGTAAGGGTAGACATAACTTAGGAAGAGAGAAAGATCCGGGTTGTGACCCGGCCTGCGAATTTTTTCCCGACATCGACAGGTGGTGACTTCGCTAGGGACAGTAGAGGGCTTAAGCCGCGTTCAAATCTTTTCAAACATTTCACTTTCATATATGCGTATGTGTGAATGCTGCGTCTTTACATTAAATGAATGCGTAAATGCTGCATCTTTACATTGAATGAATGTGAATGAATGATTTCCTATTTTTTTAGTGCTTCGCACCCATATTAGTGCTTCGCACCCATGTCATCATTTGCATAACGGTGAGGAACGATGTATGTGAATGCATGTTGTGTGATTCCTCCACCAGGAGGCAAACCCGTCGGTTATAAGTAATATCTTCGAGGGCGACTAAGTCTTCGGGGCTCATAAAAATGCACCACCCAGATTCGCTCTAGTTGAAAGATCGGATTAATTTCTCCTCTAGTAGATTGCGATGATCTGGGGACCTTCATGCCAAAAAGCCGCGAAAGTAGTCTAAGATAGGTTAGCCTCTGATTAACCAAATATGATGGGAAGCTTCTTCATACCTTCCTCTTTCAATTTAATGTCAAGTTTTCAATTCCAATGTAAAGGAGCGCAATGTAAATACCCTAATAAAAAAATTTCCACTCCTTGTTATATACATCTTGTCATCCTGTCATCAAAACAACTGACCTTTGTTTTGCAAGATAAGATTAAAAAACCACAAAAACACATCATGGCATGCATTCTATCCCCTACCTACCTTAGGATATTGACACGCGTACATTTTTGTTGTAGGTAAAAAATTGGTCCTGTTACTAGATCTAAGTCTAAGAAAGTACTAAGTCCACCCACGGACATGACTTCAAGTGCTCAGCCAAAATCCACCCCTGTCTCTAGGGAAGAGTTCGAAGGGCTGAAGAATCAAATAGCCGAATTGGCCAGTTTCCTTAGAGAACAAAGTAAGGCTCTAAAAGGGAAGCAAACCCAAGCTCACACAGAACCAAGAACACCTGGTGGTAGTGATGGCAATCAAGAGACCGAAAAGGAAGATACTCAGATTCCTGGACCACAAAACAAAGACACAACCAACAAAACCCCTGAAATCAACACCCTCAACAAAAAACAGGAAGCTGGTGACAGTCTGAAGAAAGTACATCAGATGGAAGAAACCATCCGGTCTATCAAAGGGACTAGGGCATTTGGTAGTGTCAATTATTCAGACCTCTGTATATTCCCTAGGGCTCGTTATCCTGAAAAATTTAGAACTCCTGATTTTGAGAAATACAATGGATTAGGAGACCCTTACACTCACTTGAAAGTATTCATTGGAGGAACTCGGATCCTATGCAGAGGTCGAGAAACTCTGAATGCAGTTATTTCAGAAGAGTCTGACCGGAGAGGCTAGAACTTGGTACTCCAGTCTAGATAACTCTAAAATTCATAGTTGGGAAAAGTTGGCCCATGCCTTCCTCAGTCAATACAGCTTCCAATCTCAGCTGGCTCCAGACAGATACCAGATAACCAAAATCAAGAAACAAAGTTCTGAGTCATTCAGAGAATATGCTCAACGATGGAGAAGGGTTGCAGCACAAGTCACCCCAGCTATGACTGAGTCTGAGATAGTCATGACCTTCATCGATATTCAAGACGCTCTATATTATGAGAGGGTCCTAGCAGGCATAGGAAAACCATTCTCTGAAATGATCAAGCACGGTGAGATGGCCGAAATGGGGCTGAAGTCTGGGAAGATAAAGGACCTGACTGCTTTGGAAGCCATTGCCAAGCATATCCAGTCCGAAAATTATGGGAGTAATCCCCGAAGAACACATAAGAAGAAAGATGAAGAAGTGTCCTTAGTATTGCAAGGACAGAATCTGAGGGGCGAGTCAAACAATATGCCCATTCTAAGGAGGAACTATACCCTTTTTCAAGCTTCAGCTCAACCTTTGAACCCTCCATTTCAGAAGAATATGAAGGCCAAACGTCGGAGAACATTCACCCCGTTAAGGGATTCACTCGAGAATGTGCTGAAATTGTTAACTGCAAAGAAGAAGATTGTGAAACTCCTTCCACCAACCAACACCGGTGGACGAAATTTTGATCCAAGCAAGAAGTGTGCCTACCTACCATTCTGGATCTTCGAGCCATGACACACAAGACTGTTGGTATCTCAAGCACAAAATTCAAGACTTGATTGACACGAAGAGATTGTGGTGACAAAGCCCGATCAACCGCACGTGCAGTATAATCTCCTCCCTTAGCACAATGAGGAAAATGTCAACATGATCAACACAGGAAATGGAGAAGGATCCAAGTACCTCTGGTATATAGGAGAGTCGACTCCATCTAGCAATAACAGCCCAGACAGTTGGGAAATCTCGGAAAGGCGATTCTTGAAAGAACAAGAGATTAGGTCTATAAAGAAACAAACTGAATAGTTAGCAAAATTGGTCGTATATCAACATCAGATTACTAGACAGATGATGAATCAGACCAACCAATCTAATACAAATCCTCCCACATCAGAGATCAGTCCCATCCCTATGAGGGATTACTACTGGTCTCATGAGCATGAATCCTGGATTGACAAGATGGCCAAAGAGGAGAGTTTCCAAGCTGATAAGAAATTTGTCTTTCAAAGGAATTTCACCAACCTAAACCAGCCGATGAAGGAAATCCTCTAGATGTTAATCAACGATGGAATGGTTATAGATTTATTACCTCCATTAAACCCGCGATCCAGGAAATTCAAGCCTGACCAAACTTGTCAGTACCACTCCAATGCACCCGGCTATGATACTGAGGATTGTTGGGCACTTAGTAACCTGATTTAGAATATGATTGAAAACGGTAAATTAACACTAGTAGAAAAAAGCAAATAGACAATGTTTAAAAAGCGTTGTAATAGGTCCCCCAAAAGTGTCGTGGTTAGCAGTGTCATCTATTAGACACAAATAGGCAACGTTTAAAAAATGTTGTCTTTTAACACATTAGATAACGTTTTTTCAAAAAAGCGTTGTCAATTTGTCAAATAGACAATGCTTTTTAGACACAAATAGACAATGTTTAAAAAACGTTGTCTTTTGACACATTAGACAGCGTTTTTTCAAAAAAGTAGTTGTCTATTTGTCAAATAGACAAAGTTTTTAGACACAAATAGACAACGTTTAAAAAACGTTGTCTTATAACACATTAGACAACGCTTTTTCAAAGAAACGTTGTCTATTGGACACATTAGACAACGCTTTATTTAAAAAGCGTTGTCTATCTGACACATTAGACAACATTTTTTCTAAAAGCATTGCCTATTTAAAAAACACAATCCATAATATTTAAAGCCAAAATATAAGCATTCTATGTTTCAAAATACCATACATCCCAATAATATCATACATTTACAGTTTTAAATTCACTTTTCAATATAATTACTAGTACGCACATTGAATTACGAATTTGACTACATCCACAAAATATACCAAACTATCCATAAAATTAAGATGTGGTGCACTACCTAATCATGTGTAAAACAACCTTCTCCCAAAATACAAGTGTAACGTCCCTGTACATCTACCGTTAACTCGAGGCTCTACATGTACCTGCTCACAAAAGTTGCCCATTCACCACGTACTTCGTCAATTTGTTCTTGTGTGTACGTTAATCCATTTTTCTTATCTCACTGAAATAAAAAAACCAAAAAGTTTTGTCTCCTGCATTGTTTTTTAGCAAAGCAAACTAGTAGGTAAACGGACATCGTTGGAACCTAACAAATGACAACAGTTACCAAAAACACAAAAAAGAAGAAGAAGAAGCAACAATGGACCAAAGTAAGAGTAGTGCACTAGACAATATAAGAAACCTATATGGTTAGGCTAAATGCTTAACAAGGCAAGAATCATAGTTTCACTTACAACATGCTTCAAGTTTATATACAGCATTCTACACAACTGCAAAATTGTAAAAGAGCATCATACCCAGCCAAATGAAAAAGAGAGATTATTTCTGGTTCCCAATGGCAATGTAGCAATTAGTGGAGGTTGAGCTAGTTTTAGATCAAAAACTACTCCAAGAAGCCAGCTAGTTGTTCCATCACCACCTGCAACCTAGAGAATTAACAATGTATTAGATACAAGAACTGTTTGGACACTGGATAGCAAGGCTAGGTGGCTTGACTACTTTGAGCTTTATCATGCACGTAAAAATGATATTGTTATGGAGAACACCAGTAATGTACCTCAAGTTTCCATTTTTATCAATCAATGACAACTTGGAATTTTGATGTATAGAGAACAAATATATAAATTAAAAATATAATATTTCAGCAAAATCTATGAGATCAGTGTATCGTTATAATTCCAAGTCCCCTACAAAACAGAATATAACTAAGACTTCTTTTTAATGCGAAGGAAAGCTTACTGATTCATGTGAATGTTCAAGTGGAACAATTTCATATACGAACTCCTGAAGCAAAGATAGAAGCTTATCGCCATCTGCTTTTAATAAACCTTTCTCTAGAGTTATCTGCAGCTTGGGGCACTTCTAAGGATATCCAGGTAAATATCTGAGGATGCAAACAAAATGAATTGGAAAATGTTACCATAGCAATAAGCACATGGAAAATTTGAGTATGACGACAATCCACAAACCTAACTGAAAAAGAGCATAAACATATCGATCCTCATAGCCCATATCTTTTGAGTATGGCCTGTTTTTCAATGCATTGAAAATTCAGTATGACATAGTAAGTGAAGTTAGTTCAACAAGTTTCATGGGTAAATCATCCAGAACCTAAGCTTGATATTAACTTGAGGGGGTGATTCTGAAACAACTTTGCAATCGTCCTGAAATATTGCACACCTGAACAATAAAAATATGATGGAAGACGAGTGGGGAAGAAAAGAGGAAGGGATTATTGAATACCACCAACCTTAAACATAATTATAAAGACACAGGGAAAATGTAAATGAGTATAAACTTTCCACAAACATTAGAAACATTTTTAATGCAAGGATATCAGCATTTTCAGCAGTTCCACCAGCCATGATTTTCAGCAGATCTTTCTCTACTCGTCTCACAAGCTCATGCTGAAAAGAATCAGTCAACAATATTATTAGATAACAACATCTTCTCCCTATACACAGGCACACACCTTTTTCTTATAGTAAATGCTTTGACATATGTAGTTTTGTCAGCATTCTCCATTTTACTATTCTAGATCTAAAACATATTCTGTAAACTATCCACCTTCAAACTATCCTACTATGACATTCAATTATGGCCGTCCCTTGTAATCCAGTCCTTATTCCTCTTTACTATTCTCGACTAACTGTTATACCTAGCCACCCAGGATGGTACTAAATTGTTGTGCTTAGCGCACTTCTACCAATTTTTTCATGGCCTATGTATTACTATGACAACAAGTCATGTGAGTTCTACATATTTAATCTATATTATTTTTCCAATAAATTAACTCCGTTTATCTCATCTCTTTAGTGATAGTGAGTTCCGTCAAATTGAATCTTCAAATGACTTGTCCTCCACATTACTAACAAGTTTTAAAGTCCTAATCAGTAACATAGCACTATATTATGAACTTATGATTTGTTTAGATATTTCCATGAAGTTGTAGGATTTGACCATGAAAAAGAAACTCTACAGTTAGTTTTTAAGTAGTTCACATTTCTATAAACATAGACCTGGAAAACCCCAGGGAAAAAAAATTACTCACCAGAGAAAGACAAATCCAATGACCTGTCTTCGAAAGAAGAAGCATTCTCATTTAAAAGGCACTCTATCCTCTTTGCAACATGAGGTGGAACTCTGAGTATAAACTGCTCCTCCATGCCGAAAGAACTCAACAGAAAATAGGATTAGAACTACACTCGACATGATGAAATAGTAAATAATCACTTAATTGATAATATTTTCTGTTACACCCCCAAATCCGGTATATTAATTTCAACAGGATTTGGTGTTCACTATTCAAATATCATAAGACTATCTACCCATAATAATAGAAATTCATTAAATAGATAAATAATCCATCATCTTCCATCATCTGAAATAATAATACATAATAAACCCCAGGTCATACTTAACCTTAAATCTCTGTTGCGTAAACGTAAATAAATAAGTCTTAATCACACACATAAGTCTTGAACTTTAACATTATTAACATCAACACAAGTCTTCAACACTTGTTAGCTTTTCCTTTGCCCTTACTACTAGAAGGTTCATCACTTCGTTCGTTCTTATCTGCATTGTTATTATGCAAGAGTGAGCACGAATGCCCGCAAGTATAAAAATATGACAGTAATAACATGCAAGTGAAATTAAAGAAATCTGAATAACAGAAAGCTCAACTTTTGAATCAAGAATAATAATCGAGAGTCAAAATTACTTCTGAGGGTCATAAGATCTTGAACTATGTCCTAGGTTGTCAAGTATATTAACCTTTAAACCTTTAACAGTCATAAGACTATGGACTTAACTTCGTACTTAGGAAGATCAGCCTTTCGTACCGATACTGTGCACACTATCTTAACGCTTAAAGCATCATCAATTTCCCTTTAATAGTGTTGTTCATCTCAGTTTGACATCAGAATCCGCACCAAATAAAGTTTGGTTTGGATAACTCAATAGTAGTTCTGGAATTTAGAACGCTCATCAACTATGGACTAGTCGAATCATTAAGAGTTCACTAGTCTTAAAGGTTTCAACAATATAAGATATTCAATTTGAATAATAACTTCTCAAGGGTATACAATCGATTAAGTATTGTATATTGAAATGATACTTGTAAAAGAATCATAACATCTCGTATGAAATTTTGAACTTGAATAATCAAGAATAAATACTTTGCACAATATAAAATTTAAGTCTATAACTTGCTCAATTTAAAAGTAAGGTTTAGAAACTTGCCTCGTGCACACGCTACAATTATAACTCACTTCTTTAATTACTCTTACCTATCAACACATTCACAATATTAATAATCACAGATTCGATATGTTTATAGATTCACAACTGTGTTCTCCGAATTCATTATTAGGTTTTTCAAATAATGGTTTACGTTGATTAATTAACCTATTAATTAATCACATAACTTAAGTTATTAACTTGTATTAACATCTTATCACATACATAGCATGTCTTCATACTTATTAGACTCAAAACAATGTCTTCATGTTTACAACACATTATTTAGACTTTACAAATAATAGTTCAGGTCACGTAATTAATTTATTAATTATTCACGTAACATAAATTATTAAACTCATATTAACATCTTATCATATATACAACATGTCTTCATGTTTATTAGATTCAAAACACTTTTCTCGAAATTCAACACTTAGCAAATTTTTTGAAAATTTCAGACGGGCGTGGTCGCGCGACAATAACACTTGGGAACGGCGCGGCCGCGCGGCTACGATTTTCCAGAATCTGAAGTTCGTGAACGAACAAAGAAACTTGGCCATTTTCTCCCAATTAATACCAATATACTGATTTATAATGTTACCCATGAAGTATAAACTCCATAGGAACATCACAAATTACTACTAACATGTTTCCAACATTTTAACTAATGTAATTACACAAATTAAAACCATCAATTTCACTGTTCTTCATAAGTTTTATAAAGTTTAATGAAAAACATAAAATTTCTCATTACGGATTCGTTACTACACCGAATCCACTCATTCTAATTCCATTTTCTTTTGTTTTAACATGCACAATCATATTCATTTGTCAATTTTAATACAAACGTATGATTCAAACATTAATTTAACCCATATGGGTTATTCTCACAACATTTATACTCTGTCTTTTCAAGAAACCCAATTCTTAATAAAAATTACATGGTATGATTAGTGTAAATCATGTATTCATGATTCAACACATAATACTAACATATATGATTACATATATGGTCATATCTTGGTTTAATTTTCCAAAATAATACTTAACAGAGAAATTTTGAACATACGTTAAATAAACTCTGTGATTTTCCAAAAAACCCAATTAAGGCCTAATTATACAATTTTGATTATTTTAAATCAGTCATACTAAGTATAAAACATGATTTAAACACAGACCCACATAGATAAAGCCATATCATAATCCAATTATAAAACCCATTTTTTTACAGAACTTTAAAAGACGTATATGAAAAACTTTGAGAAAAATTAGATTTTGAAAACTAAAAAGAAGGGATTACCCTTAGTAATGAAGATGAAGCAATCACAAACAATACAAGATCTCTCAAATCTCTCTCAATTTCTTCTCAAATTTCTTTTCTCTCTGAGTTCTTCTCAATTTTCTCTGACTCTCTAACTTTTTCTTCTGATAATGATATAAGATATAACATAATATACGTATATATAAATAGCTGTTGTATTAACAACGGACTAACCTCCACATGGGCCTTGTTTGGCTAGCATCCTAATTCTTTTTCTATTTATTTTAATAAACTAGTTTAGTATATAGTTAATTGTAACACTTTAATTAAATCAATTAATTTTATTTAAATCAATTCAATAAAATACAATAATTTTACATTAATTTATATTGTCACATAATCAATATTTTTATTTATTAATTATGTCAATTTAATAATTCTTTAATTAATTATTAACTTAATTAAAGCAACATTATGCTTATTTAATTAATTCATTTAATCAAATAAACTCAATTAAATATATACTTTGAACTATTAAATTACTATACATTAATTTAATCAATGTATCACATATAATTAAATTAATCTACCACAAATTCATGAATTAATTATTTAACTCAATAATTAAATCCTAAGAATTATTTATTTATTTCAATAAATATTCAAATAATTGTACAAAATTCACGTTCGTCACATCTTTCCCCTCTTAAAAGGATTCTGTCCTCAGAATCACTGTTCAATTTATAATTTCGTCCCATCACATCAACTTGTGACACCCCCAAATCTGGTATCTTAATTTTCACAGGATTTGGTGTTCACTGTTCAAATATCATAAGACTATCTACCCATAATAATAGAAATTCATTAAATAGATAAATAATCCATCATCTTACATCATCTGAAATAATAATACATAATAAATCCTAAGTCATACTTAACCATAAATCTCTATTGCGAAACGTAAATAAATAAGTCTTAATCACACACATAAGTCTTGAACTTTAACATTCTTAACATCAACACAAGTCTTCAACACTTGTTAGCTTTTCCTTTGCCCTTACTACTAGAAGGTTCATCACTTCGTTCATTCTTAGCTGCAATGTTATTATGCAAGAGTGAGCACGAATGCCCGCAAGTATAAAAATATGACAGTAATAACATGCGAGTGAAATTAAAGAAATCTGAATAACAAAAAGCTCAACTTTTGAATCAAGAATAATAATCGAGAGTCAAAATTGAGATACTGTAACTATACGGAAAACCCTTGATGCCCAATGCAAAATGAAAATGTGTAGAAATTCACAAATAACAAGTTGAAACCCATAAAATCAACATTACTTAATTCTATCAATATTGTTCTGTTAACTCCTAGCTTATACATTCAGAAGCCCATATAAATTCAACCAAAATACGAAGAAATCCCCAATTGCAACAATAAAAGAAGACCATTAAACCATATTTCGATATAAACCCCAATACACCAATTCAAACAAATATCAAACTTAAACCAAACGTACTACCAATAATACATATGCAAAACATAGATCCTAATATTAAAACATACCCAAAAAAACAACAAACTCCAATAGATAGATATAAGACGGTAAACAAAAGGGGGTTTCATCTTATCTCGAATCAATCCTGGGATCTCAATTTCTTGACCCGTTTGTTCAATAGATCATTCGAACAATGAGGGAGGTAACCGAGTACAGCATCCAGTAGAAGACGAGAGCGGCGCCGCTGAGAAGGGCGTTGCGCTGGCTCTTCATGATGGATTTCTGGTGGCGAAGATGCTCGGAAGGGGAACAGGATTGCTCCGCTAGGGCCTCAATTGAAAGAAGAAAGAGTAGACAGAACAAGAAGAAACCTCCGTGTTTTTCAAGCGTATACAAATCAAACCTCCGTGTTTTTTTAAAAGACGACGTTTTCTTGAAAAAAAACGTTATCACTTTAAAACAAAAATTACCTCTTTCAAATCAACAATGCTTTGGTATATCAAACCACAACATTTTTTTAAAAAAACATTGTGGAAAAATAAACCACAACATTTTTTATAAAAATATTATCTATTAAGTGTTGTCTATTTACTGTTTTGTAGTAGTGTGATAAAAGGGAATCGGGATTAAGTCACTGCACATAGCGGTGATGTCATCAGGGTATGTGATCGGAGGTGTATTGATAGATGGAGGATCATCCCTAAACATTTGTCCCTACGACACCTTGGAGAAAATGAAGATTAACCCTAACCGGATCAAAACCAGTCATGTGGTCATCCGGGCTTTCGATGGATCTCGCCGACAAGCTATAGGAGAAATTGAGCTTCCTCTGGAGATTGGTCCACACACTTTCTATGTGTCCTTCTAAGTGCTCAACATCACCACAAGATACAACTTATTGCTGGGAAGGCCATGGATCCACATGGCAGGAGCCGTTCCATCTACCCTGCATCAGCAACTCAAATACATTATCAATGGCAACCTAATCACGGTGAATGCCGAACCAGAATACCCTGTCTGTATACAGGGAGACATGCCAGTGATCAGCCTGGATGCAGGGATTGAACCTGCAAGTTTTTAAGCCCTGCAGGTGAGTGATACTCAGTATCTATCTATCGGAGCACCAGCCTTGAAGCCTAAAGTCCCCCCTGAAGTGATGACAGTGGGCCAGGAGATGGTATATTTGGGTTTTTGACCTGGGAAAGGGTTAGGAAAGAATCAGCAAGGTATTACAAGTTCAGTCCAACTCCCGAGCCAGACAAGGAGAGCCTGATTGGGTTATTCATCCGGGTCAAGTCTTCGGAACCCACATAATCACCCTAAGGCTCATGTTTCCACTATACTGCTGTCGAATCTCATTGATGTTGGCTTTGTAAAGACAATGAGGAAGATTCCAACAATGATATCAGCCATGCTGTTTCCTCTAATTATACCTACCAGGGAAAGGAAATCCCCAAAGCCTAAAGGTGATAGCAACAAGGAAAAAGAAAAGATCATGTACGAAGGACAAGACCCATTTGCTAACATGCGGGTTATCATAAACTACGAGGGTATAAATTATAAAATCTCGGACAGTGACAACAAGGATCAGATTTAAATTCCTCGCATCAAAAAAGGAAAGGGGGGCAGTTCAAAGAAAAACCTCGGCCCTATTATAAAGGATGTCTCAGTCATTATCCGAGATGAGGCAGACAAGCACAATTCCTTGATCCTCCCTGTTCATGAGAATCTAACCCTGGATAACTGGAGCAGCGTCCCTTGCCTCAGTCAAAAATGGTAAAAGGGCAGAGAGTCCATCTGCCCTGTAACATGCTTTCATTTACTGCTTACTTTTGATTGCACAGCTATAGCAGTAACTTTTGTCATGCTTTGCCAAATGCTTTGTATATTTAAGCAGTTGCATATATTAAAGTGAAAGCATGTTTGTTTTTAGGACTCCGGAGTTGGATTTATTTGTCACTGCTGGTGAGATGCCAACCTGTCATAGTGACTATAACTTTGATGTAGAACTAAACTTCGACTTAATGGATATTGATCAAGAGGAGGAAGATGACTATGAGGTGCCCGATGAGATCAAAGAATGGGTTGAAGATAAACCCAAACCAAACCTCGACCAAACCACCACTATCAACATAGGAACCTCCAGAAACCTCAAAGAAATCCAGATAAGCATAGACCTTACACCAGACCAAAAAATCGACCTGATTGAACTCCTAGCATAGTTATAGGATGTGTTTTCATGGTCACATGAAGACATGATTGGCCTATCTACTGATATGGTCATCCATCGAATGCCCATCAAAGATGGATTCAAGCCAGTTAAATAGAAGGTCATGCGATTGAAACCTGAATGGAGTCTGAAAGTCAAAGAAAAGGTCTTTAAACAATTCAAAGCCGGTATCATATTGGTATCAACATACCCAGAGTGGCTGTCAAACATAGTCCCCGTACCTAAACCCGGAGGGAAAGTATGTGTATGCGTGGATTACCGGGATTTGAACAAAGCCTGCCTCAAGGACAATTTCCCAGTACCTTTCGTCCACATCCTGATCGACAATACGGTGCAGTATGACATATATTCCTTCGTGGATTGCTTTGCTGGTTACCATCAAATCATGGTTACTGAAGAAAACAGGGAGAAAATAGCTTTCATGACTCCCTGGGGAACCTTCTGCTATATGCGACTGTCCTTCGGCGTCATTAACATCGGCGCCACATTTCAGCGAGCCATGATGGCCCTATTTCATAACATGATGCACAAGGAAATAAAGGTTTATGTGAACGACATCATCATCAAATCCCGGAGGGAGGATGATCACCTAGACCATCTTAGGAAGTTGTTCAACAGGTTACGTAAGTACAACCTCAAGCTGAATCCAGCCAAGTGTGCTTTTGGAGTCAAATCAGGAAAGTTGTTGGGATTCCTGGTGAGTAATCGAGGCATCGAGCTAGACCCTGCCAAGATCAAAGCTATCATTGAGATGCCAGTACCGCAAATAGAGAAGGAGATACGCGGGTTCTTAGGAAGGATCAATTTCATAAGTAGGTTTATTTTACAACTCACAGTAACCTGTGAACCCATATTCAAGCTACTAAGGAAGAATTCCTCCACCAAATGGAATGAGGATTGTCAGAAAGTCTTCCTCGCCATCAAGAAGCAGCTAATCGAAGCACCAGTCTTGGTACCACCAAGGGACGGAGTTTGTAACGACCAGGAATTTTAAGCTCCTTATTAATTTTATATGTGATTTAAAAATTTTAGGAGTTAATTGTTCAAACTTATTTAAACCTTATGTGGTTATGTGCTTATGTGAATTTAACCTATGCGAATAAATGCTAAGATATTTTTTATTAAAGGGAATCACTAATGGTTATTTAACTTAGTAGATTAACCCTGAGACTTTTATATCAGAATATTGATAAAAGTGTTAGTAATTATATATTCAAATTTCTTGAATATAGTGTAGAGATTTAATCGGGATTAATTATTTATATTTGAGTAATTAATTGAAAACGTATGAAATTATCATTGTTGTTGATTTATAATTATTATGAATAAATAATAACTAATGAATTGGGAGTAATTAGTTGATAATATGATGATTAATTATTATTATGAATAAATAATAATTAATGAGTAAGAGATTAATAAATATAATATACAAGCATGTGATATGTAAACTTTTTAAATATGGTTGTTAACTATATATTATATATAGTAGAAGGTGATACATTAATATATCTCTATATTATATGTATAGACTATATAGTAAGACTAATGGCATTATTAGAGTTACATCATAATATGGCTTATGTGACATGATATGGGTGGAAAAACATTAATATGTATACCCTATTACTTAATATTATATCAATAACATTATTAATTGATAATGATTTCAATAAGTTATTATAATAATAACAGTTATGGTATTGAATAATGAGCAATACACAATTATATTATATTTGGTGTTAGTAGGAAAATGTATATAGATTATATGTTGGTATATATGTACCTATGTGATACATGATATTATTGATTTCTTATTTGGAGTAACATTGGGACTTAAATGTATTTAGAATGAATATATATAGCCTAAGTTTATACTATGTGTATATATATTATATGACTTTAGTGTTGTATTTCACTTTGCATATTGCTGAGGATTCCTTGTCACATATATGTGCCCATCTCATTCTTCACACGTGAAACACCCACATGCTATGCTACTCTATCTCTTTCTCCTCAAACTCAATCAAGCTAGCTAATCATGATGGGGAGTGGGATTCATGAGTGGAATCACTAACTACTCACCTACCAATCATTGACCATTATGTAATCTTGCTATCCTTTGTTTTGATTTAGTGAACAAAGGCAAGAACCGGATATACATTTGCCTATATAAGAGCTCTCCTCCTTCATAATTTACATTGCTGAGATTTTCTCTAAGTTTAGAATTGAGCTTGTATTCTTAGAGTTCAATTGAGTTGAGGGACAGTATTATTGCAGCTAGTCCATTTCTCACAGAGGTACAATTTTGTTTCCATGTTCTTCATTGTTCTGTTTCTGAGATTTCTAGATTTTGATTTCAATTGAGCATGGATTGATTGTTAAGTTGATTGGAACATGATTGTTAGGGGGTATATAAGTTATTATACATGTTAGAATTCTGGAACGATTTTGGTTGGAAAATTTTTGATTTGGGCTAGCTCACTGCCGATACTGCACAGCTTCAGGCCTGGACTCCAGCCTGCGCAGCTGCGCCAGTTCCTGTCTGCAGATTTTTATTTTCTTTTGCAATCTGTCCATACTGACTTATAGTACTAGTTGCTAGCTTGAAGGATACTTATATATTTGTTTATTGAGATAGCGTGGGTTGTTTTAACTTCATTAAAATCCCTTGCTAAGTGAACTTAGAATTTGAAAAGGAACTTATAACTTTTAAAGTAAACTTTGACATGTGTGTGTCATGTCTACATTCTGATTTTTCAGGCATGATAATATAATGTAGAAATGCATGAATAATCCATTGACTTGTGTTTATATGATTCATAATGAAGCGCTAGCATGTTGACCTCGTTAGTGAACATTTCTAACAAAAGATATAAGTTTCAAAGGTGAACTTTAACATATAGATATTGTGTATGCGTTCTAATTGGGCAAGCATATTAGTATGGTCCAAATGAACATGAGCACTAAGTCTAATGTAGTAGAACATATTAGCATACTTGATCGTAAGTTAAGATATTTTCAAAGGAGAAACTTAAGACGTTTTTAAATAAGAAACTTAAGAACTTTGAAAAGCAAACTTGACCAAGATTTTGTCTTGCGATTTTTGATCTTGTGAACATGTGTAGATAACTTAGATATGTATGTGAATGAGTTTAACATGAGGTATATGTTTGCTTCATGAGTGATCGGTTTTGATAGCTTGGCATTAAAGGACCTTTCTAAAGGAAACCTTGAAGACTAGTTGTCAATAACTACATTACAAGTATTCTAGGATCTAATATCATGGTTAAGTGTGTCATGATTTACAAGCATGCTAGCTAGTCATATGTATTGTTAAATTATTGAGCAGAGATTTTGCATGTGCACCCATAATCATAGAAATTGGATTCCTAAGGTATGAGTTATGACGATTAAAGTGTACACTTGTAGTATACGCACAAGCATAACTACTTAAGTATTGTTTGACCTTGTTATGTGACAACATGACTTTAATAACCAATCTTGAAGCATGAACTTATACTGTTTAAAGTATGTGAATGTCCGACATAAAAATATGTGGTCTAAAAGTGAACATAGAATGAACATGTTAGCTTTCGAACTTGAGTTAGATAAAACTTATAAGCATATGTGTTGATTTATATCAGTAACTGGAAGTGCTATGTGTTCAAACCTATATTGATGCATAGAAACTAAGTAATCTAAAGTTAGTAAATCTAAAGACAGGATTAGATCGACTTACGTGAACCATGTGATAGAATTATATAATGACTAGATTCTTGTATGTGTGAACTTATATTAGTTTATACTAATTGGAGAGATCGACTTGTTATTATTAGGTCGTTCCAACGCCATTTAAATTAAAGCTAGAATTATTTGTAGCTGAGCAAACAGGCAAGTTTCCTAGACCCTTGCATTACTTTATTCAATGGATATTGTAAGCAAGTTTCCCGAACTTCACTCTTTGATTGTGCAAGTTCTTTTGAACCCGTTCTTGTATTATTTGCAAGTCTCCCTAACTTTACTCAAATTTATATCTAGTAGGGTATTATTATACTGCAAGTTTTCCTGAACTACTCTTTTATTTGAGCAAGTTTTTCTTGACTTATACTTATTTATTGTACAAGTATCCGGACCCTATTGTGCAAGTATTCTAAATTCTTGTACTACCTTATTCAATGAACCGTGTAAGCGAGTTTCTAAACTTCACTTATTTTCTGTGAAAGTTTCCTATCCTTCTCATATTGTATTGAGTAGGTTATTATTGTATTGTGCAAGTTCTCCGAACTTCACCTTTTGAGTATTGTGAAAGTTCCCCGAACTTCACACTTTGGTTATTGTGAAAGTTCCCCGAACTTCACATTTTGAGTATTGTGAAAGTTCTCCGAACTTCACACTTTGGTTATTTTGTAAATTCCCGAACTTCATTTCTTTATTATGCAAGTTCTCTAAACTTATACAAACTCGTATATTGTGCAAGTATCTTATCTTTATGTTTACTTTACTCAAAGAACGTTGTAAGCAAATGTCCTAACCTATGCATTTACTTTATGCAAGAGATCTATTACGGTGAAATTCCACGAATTTCACTCTTTGATGTTGTAAGTGTCTAAGCCTATGCATTTATTTTATGCAAGGAATCTATTATTGTGCAAGTTCCCCGAACTTCACATTTTGAGTATTGTGCAAGTTCCCCGAACTTCACACGTTGAGCATTATGCAAGTTCCCCGAACTTCACACATTGAGTATTGTGCAAGTTCTCCGAACTTACACAAATTCATATATTGTGCAAATTCTAAACTTCACTTTGTGCAAGTTCTCTATCCTTCTCATATTATATTGAGTAGGTTATTGTTGAATCGAAAGTTGTTTACTTAATTGCTTGAACTTTATTTCCAAGCATGTTATTTAGTGGTTTAATTACTTATCAATGATTCCACATTGATATTATTGATGTCCGCACCTAGTGCATTTAAGCTCGTATAGTCTTGGACTTGTACATTATTCAAGGTTCTAAATTTCTTGAACTCTGTCAGTAAGAGTCTGAACCTTTGCTTGGTCAGACTAGTGTATGATGTTTTCTTTGAAGCTATCCAAACCAATTGATGGTAAGGATTCTTAGACGGAACAGAACACCCCTCATATGTAGGAGTGTGCCCAGGTATCTAATATATATGATACGAGTAAGTAGATATAAGTGTTATGCATATTCACGTTGTGCCCGAGGTTGATCTCCTCGAGGTACTTAGTTTCTGTAGCCAGAAGCAAGTAATTCTAAAAGGGTAAATTAGCTATTTAACCCATTGGAAAGTTATAGTTCAGAGTCTACTCGACTATCAGTCATTCTAAAGGCAATTATTATCTTTGCTTTTAATATTCATATTGTTGAATCGTTCAGATATTCATATTATTGAATCGTTCTAATATTCATATTGTTGAATCGTTCAGATATTCATAATATTGAATCGTTCTAATATTCATATTGTTGAATCCTTAAGATATTCATATTGTTGAATTCATTGTTAGATATTTTTCCATTCATCATGATATATCCTTTATTGTTGTATTTAAAATTGCTGAGCAAACTTGTTGCTCATTCTTGCTATATCATGACTTATATTGCAGTTGAGCCCGAGCCCTCAGGGAAGGACAATGGTAAAGGAAAGATTTAGGATGGTTGCAAGGAGCAGACTTTGTTTTTATGATTTGTTTAATTACTGTTAATGTAATATGAACCCTAATATTTATTCTAGGGTATATTTGTATTGACGTATTAAGGTTATCGAATCTTGGGACTAGTAACACCTTTTGAATGAACGACGTACGTTTATTATATTCCTCATTTTAGTTATCGTATGTTACTTAAAGGTGGATGTTAGTATTTTTTTCGTGGCGACCGGACTGGGGTCAGAGGACCTGGATTTGGGGGTGTCACATGTTGGTATCAAAGCTTTAGGTTATAAACGTTAGGAATGCGAAACCTAAGTTATAACCTTAGTAGGAAACTCAAGTAGAGTTTGTACGTGATGGATTGAGGATATCCATCGAGTCCTATTGTGATACTGAAGTTGTTTATTTAAATCAGCTATGATTGATAGACGTCCTAACTTTTTAATGCTAACATGAATAGCATATCACATAAAGCCTAATGTTTTCTTCCTGTCCTCAGGATCATGCCGCCTAGGGGATTTTCGCAGAACCAGAGGGAGGAAGGATCTGTTAGCAATGGTGGAGGGGGAAATGTCGACCCAATGCAGAGCTTCGTTAACCTATTAACAGAAGCAATGCTGAGCATAACCCTGCCAGCAGCAGAGTAGCCAGGACATTACTTGGCTAGCTTTAAGGACTTTAAATTGGTAGGACCACCGAAATTCTGGGAAACCTTAGACCCAATCAAAGCCCACACATGGATAGAAGAAATTAAGAAGGTGTTTGAGGTCGCACGGGTGGCCGAGGCATAGAAGACGAGTTTTGCCACATTGATGATGAAGGGAGAAGCTAATAATTGGTGGGAACCCAATAAAGGACTAGCAGGCGAAGAAGTTATTATGTGGGACAAATTTAAGAATTTCTTTTAGGAGAATATGCAACAAGATATGGAAGTTAAGTTTCTGGAGCTGAGACAAGGAGGTATGTCAGTCGCAGAGAACGCAGCAAGATTTAAAGAGTGGGTTCGATTCACCTCGCATCAGGTGGATACGGAGGCCAGGAAAATAGAGAGATTTGAATTAGGATTGAAACCATGGGTGCAGAAGGTAGTAGAGGTATTAAAGATTAAGACATTTTCTGATCTTTTGGAAAGGGCTATCATTGTCGAAGGAGGTAATGAAGCCATAGCGCAATTTAAGCAAGTTAAAAAGACCGGCCAGGAAGGACCGGAAGTGGGAAGCGGCGGAGGAAGCAACCCCAATAAGCGTAAATGGATGGAGAGCCAATCATCTGGAGGTGGAAAATCTGGGGGAAAGGCTAAGAAAAGTTTAAAGTGCAGTAACTGTGGAAGGAACCACTCGGGGAAATGCTTGAAGGGGAAGAACGCATGTTATCATTATGGACAACCGGGGCACATGGCTCCTCAATGTACGAATAAGCCAAAAGGAGGATGTTTCGTGTGTAGAGCCACAGACCATCAAATCAAGGACTGCCTGAAGATAAAGGGCGTTGCAGCTAGCGGCAACTGCAATAACAAGGACGTAGTGTCAGGTATCATCCCGATCAATTATATAGATGCATATGTGTTATTCGATTCGGGTGTCACCTGCTCTTTTGTTTCTGAAGAATTTTGTTAAACAGATAGACTTACCCGTGAGAAATTAGAACACCCTATGGGCGTAGGAGTAGCAAGCAAGGAAGTTACCCTCGTAGAATACATTCATAGGAATTATTATACTGATTTGGAGGGAATTCGTGGATGTCTTCCCAAACGAGATTTAGCAGCAATAGTTTTTGCCTTGGAGTTTTGGAAGCATTATTTGTATAGCGAGAAGTGTGAGATATACACAGTCTGAAGTATATCTTCACGCAAAAGGAATTATACATGAGGCAGCGTCGAGGGGTAGAATTGATCAAAGATTATGATTGTGAAATTCTGTACCATCCCGACAAGGCAAATGTAGGGACATATGCCTTGAGTAGGAAAGGCAGAGGGAATTTATCGAGGTTGACCATTCAGGAGAATTAGTGAAAGATTTTTGAAAGACTAGACTTAGAGGTTAAGTATTCGATGGAGACCAAAGAGAGATTAATTACAGTGTCAGTAAGCCCGACGTTATTAGATAAGGTTAAGGAGGCACAAGAGAAGGATGAAGTTTGTGATAACATCAAGAAGCGATTAGCTGAAGGTGATGAGTTGAAATTTATGATTGATAGCACTGAACTGCTAAGATTTGATGGACAAATTTGGGTACCATTAGTACTAGAACTAAGAGAAGAGATTTTGCTAGAAGCATTTTTTGGAAGGAAAGTGTTGAGCACCGTTGTGTTGAGACGAGGTAGGTGAACATCGACTGTTGGGACCAGAAGTGGTACAGCAGACGGTAGAGATTATCTAAGTGATAAGAGCGAATTATCTGTTTTTATTAGAGTAACCTTATTTTTACAATTCCGAGGACGAAATTTTTATAAGGGGGGAGGGATGTAACGACCAGAAATTTTAAGCTGCTTATTAATTTTATATGTGATTTAAAATTTTTAGAAGTTAATTTTTCAAAATTATTTAAACCTTATGTGGTTATGTGCTTATGTGAATTTAACCTATGCGAATAAATGCTAGGATTTTTTTTATTAAAGGTAATCACTAATGGTTATTTAACTTAGTAAATTAACCCTGAGACTTTTATATCAGAATATTGATAAAAGTGTTAGTAATTATATATTCAAATTTCTTGAATATAGTGTAGAGATTTAATCGGGATTAATTATTTATATTTGAGTAATTAATTGATAACGTATGAAATTATCATTGTTGTTGATTTATAATTATTATGAATAAATAATAATTAATGAATTGGGAGTAATTAGTTGATAATGTGATGATTAATTATTATTATGAATAAATAATAATTAATGAGTAAGAGATTAATAAATATAATATACAAGCATGTGATATGTAAATTTTTTATATATGGTAGTTAACTATATATTATATATAGTATTAGGTGATACATTAATATGTCTCTATATTATATGTATAGACTATATAGTAAGACTAATGGCATTATTAGAGTTACATCATAATATGGCTTATATGAAATGATATGGATGGAAAGACATTAATATGTATACCCTATTACTTAATATTATATCAATAACATTATTAATTGATAATGATTTCATTAAGTTATTATAATAATAACAGTTATGGTATTGAATAATGAGCAATACACAATTATATTATATTTGGTGTTACTAGGAAAATGTATATAGATTATATGTTGGTGTATATGTACCTAAGTGATACATGATATTATTGATTTCTTATTTGGAGTAACATTGGGACTTAAATGTATTTAGAATGAATATATATAGCCTAAGTTTATACTATGTGTATATATATTATATGACTTTAGTGTTGTATTTCACTTTGCATATTGCTGAGGATTCCTTGTCCCATATATGTGCCCATCTCATTCTTCACACGTGAAACACCCACATGCTATGCTACTCTATCTCTTTCTCCTCAAACTCAACCAAGCTAGCTAATCATGATGGGGAGTGGGATTCATGAGTGGAATCACCAACTACTCACCTACCAATCCTTGACCATTATGTAATCTTGCTATCCTTTGTTTTGATTTAGTGAACAAAGGCAAGAACCGGATATACATTTGCCTATATAAGAGCTCTCCTCCTTCATAGTTTACATTGCTGAGATTTTCTCTAAGTTTAGAATTGAGCTTGTATTCTTAGAGTTCAATTGAGTTGAGGGAGAGTATTATTGCAGCTAGTCCATTTCTCACAGAGGTACAATTTTGTTTCCATGTTCTTCATTGTCCTGTTTCTGAGATTTCTAGATTTTGATTACAATTGAGCATGGATTTATTGTTAAGTTGATTGGAACATGATTGTTAGGGGGTATATAAGTTATTATACATGTTAGAATTCTGGAACGATTTTGGTTGGAAAATTTTTGATTTGGGCTAGCTCACTGCCGATACTGCACAACTTCAGGCCTGGCCGCCAGCCTGCGCAGCTGCGCCAGTTCCTGTCTGCAGATTTTTATTTTCTTTTGCAATCTGTCCATACTGACTTATAGTACTAGTTTAAAATGAGCATGCTAGCATGAAGGATACTTATATATTTGTTTATTGAGATAGCGTGGGTTGTTTTAACTTCATTAAAATCCCTTGCTAAGTGAACTTAGAATTTGAAAAGGAACATAGAACTTTTAAAGTAAACTTTGACATGTGTGTGTCATGTCTACATTCTAATTTTTTAGGCATGATAATATAATGTAGAAATGCATGAATAATCCATTGACTTGTGTTTATATGATTCGTAATGAAGCGCTAGCATGTTGACCTCGTTAGTGAATATTTCTAACAAAAGATATAAGTTTCAAAGGTGAACTTTAACATATAGATATTGTGTATGCGTTCTAATTGGGCAAGCATGTTAGTATGGTCCAAATGAACATGAGCACTAAGTCTAATGTAGTAGAACATACTAGCATACTTGATCGTAAGTTAAGATATTTTCAAAGGAGAAACTTAAGACGTTTTTAAATAAGAAACTTAAGAACTTTGAAAAGCAAACTTGACCAAGATTTTGTCTTGCGATTTCTGATCTTGTGAACATGTGTAGATAACTTATATATGTATGTGAATGAGTTTAACATGAGGCATATGTTTGCTTCATGAGTGATCGGTTTTGATAGCTTGGCATTAAAGGACCTTTCTAAAGGAAACCTTGAAGACTAGTTGTCAATAACTACATTACAAGTATTCTAGGATCTAATATCATGGTTAAGTGTGTCATGATTTACAAGCATGCTAGCTAGTCATATGTATTGTTAAATTATTGAGCAGAGATTTTGCATGTGCACCCATAATCATAGAAATTGGATTCCTAAGGTATGAGTTATGACGATTAAAGTGTACACTTGTAGTATACGCACAAGCATAACTACTTAAGTATTGTTTGACCTTGTTATGTGACAACATGACTTTAATAACCAATCTTGAAGCATGAACTTATACTATTTAAAGTATGTGAATGTCCGACATAAAAATATGTGGTCTAAAAGTGAACATAGAATGAACATGTTAGCTTTCGAACTTGAGTTAGATAAAACTTATAAGCATATGTGTTGATTTATATCAGTAACTGGAAGTGCTATGTGTTCAAACCTATATTGATGCATAGAAACTAAGTAATCTAAAGTTAGTAAATCTAAAGACAGGATTAGATCGACTTACGTGAACCATGTGATAGAATTATATAATGACTAGATTCTTGTATGTGTGAACTTATATTAGTTTATACTAATTGGAGAGATCGACTTGTTATTATTAGGTCGTTCCAACGCCATTTAAATTAAAGCTAGAATTATTTGTAGCTGAGCAAACAGGCAAGTTTCCTAGACCCTTGCATTACTTTATTCAATGGATATTGTAAGCAAGTTTCCCGAACTTCACTCTTTGATTGTGCAAGTTCTTTTGAACCCGTTCTTGTATTATTTGCAAGTCTCCCTAACTTTACTCAAATTTATATCTAGTAGGGTATTATTATACTGCAAGTTTTCCTGAACTACTCTTTTATTTGAGCAAGTTTTTCTTGACTTATACTTATTTATTGTACAAGTATCCGGACCCTATTGTGCAAGTATTCTAAATTCTTGTACTACCTTATTCAATGAACCGTGTAAGCGAGTTTCTAAACTTCACTTATTTTCTGTGAAAGTTTCCTATCCTTCTCATATTGTATTGAGTAGGTTATTATTGTATTGTGCAAGTTCTCCGAACTTCACCTTTTGAGTATTGTGAAAGTTCCCCGAACTTCACACTTTGGTTATTGTGAAAGTTCCCCGAACTTCACATTTTGAGTATTGTGAAAGTTCTCCGAACTTCACACTTTGGTTATTTTGTAAATTCCCGAACTTCATTTCTTTATTATGCAAGTTCTCTAAACTTATACAAACTCGTATATTGTGCAAGTATCTTATCTTTATGTTTACTTTACTCAAAGAACGTTGTAAGCAAATGTCCTAACCTATGCATTTACTTTATGCAAGAGATCTATTACGGTGAAATTCCACGAATTTCACTCTTTGATGTTGTAAGTGTCTAAGCCTATGCATTTATTTTATGCAAGGAATCTATTATTGTGCAAGTTCCCCGAACTTCACATTTTGAGTATTGTGCAAGTTCCCCGAACTTCACACGTTGAGCATTATGCAAGTTCCCCGAACTTCACACATTGAGTATTGTGCAAGTTCTCCGAACTTACACAAATTCATATATTGTGCAAATTCTAAACTTCACTTTGTGCAAGTTCTCTATCCTTCTCATATTATATTGAGTAGGTTATTGTTGAATCGAAAGTTGTTTACTTAATTGCTTGAACTTTATTTCCAAGCATGTTATTTAGTGGTTTAATTACTTATCAATGATTCCACATTGATATTATTGATGTCCGCACCTAGTGCATTTAAGCTCGTATAGTCTTGGACTTGTACATTATTCAAGGTTCTAAATTTCTTGAACTCTGTCAGTAAGAGTCTGAACCTTTGCTTGGTCAGACTAGTGTATGATGTTTTCTTTGAAGCTATCCAAACCAATTGATGGTAAGGATTCTTAGACGGAACAGAACACCCCTCATATGTAGGAGTGTGCCCAGGTATCTAATATATATGATACGAGTAAGTAGATATAAGTGTTATGCATATTCACGTTGTGCCCGAGGTTGATCTCCTCGAGGTACTTAGTTTCTGTAGCCAGAAGCAAGTAATTCTAAAAGGGTAAATTAGCTATTTAACCCATTGGAAAGTTATAGTTCAGAGTCTACTCGACTATCAGTCATTCTAAAGGCAATTATTATCTTTGCTTTTAATATTCATATTGTTGAATCGTTCAGATATTCATATTATTGAATCGTTCTAATATTCATATTGTTGAATCGTTCAGATATTCATAATATTGAATCGTTCTAATATTCATATTGTTGAATCCTTAAGATATTCATATTGTTGAATTCATTGTTAGATATTTTTCCATTCATCATGATATATCCTTTATTGTTGTATTTAAAATTGCTGAGCAAACTTGTTGCTCATTCTTGCTATATCATGACTTATATTGCAGTTGAGCCCGAGCCCTCAGGGAAGGACAATGGTAAAGGAAAGATTTAGGATGGTTGCAAGGAGCAGACTTTGTTTTTATGATTTGTTTAATTACTGTTAATGTAATATGAACCCTAATATTTATTCTAGGGTATATTTGTATTGACGTATTAAGGTTATCGAATCTTGGGACTAGTAACACCTTTTGAATGAACGACGTACGTTTATTATATTCCTCATTTTAGTTATCGTATGTTACTTAAAGGTGGATGTTAGTATTTTTTTCGTGGCGACCGGACTGGGGTCAGAGGACCTGGATTTGGGGGTGTCACATGTTGGTATCAAAGCTTTAGGTTATAAACGTTAGGAATGCGAAACCTAAGTTATAACCTTAGTAGGAAACTCAAGTAGAGTTTGTACGTGATGGATTGAGGATATCCATCGAGTCCTATTGTGATACTGAAGTTGTTTATTTAAATCAGCTATGATTGATAGACGTCCTAACTTTTTAATGCTAACATGAATAGCATATCACATAAAGCCTAATGTTTTCTTCCTGTCCTCAGGATCATGCCGCCTAGGGGATTTTCGCAGAACCAGAGGGAGGAAGGATCTGTTAGCAATGGTGGAGGGGGAAATGTCGACCCAATGCAGAGCTTCGTTAACCTATTAACAGAAGCAATGCTGAGCATAACCCTGCCAGCAGCAGAGTAGCCAGGACATTACTTGGCTAGCTTTAAGGACTTTAAATTGGTAGGACCACCGAAATTCTGGGAAACCTTAGACCCAATCAAAGCCCACACATGGATAGAAGAAATTAAGAAGGTGTTTGAGGTCGCACGGGTGGCCGAGGCATAGAAGACGAGTTTTGCCACATTGATGATGAAGGGAGAAGCTAATAATTGGTGGGAACCCAATAAAGGACTAGCAGGCGAAGAAGTTATTATGTGGGACAAATTTAAGAATTTCTTTTAGGAGAATATGCAACAAGATATGGAAGTTAAGTTTCTGGAGCTGAGACAAGGAGGTATGTCAGTCGCAGAGAACGCAGCAAGATTTAAAGAGTGGGTTCGATTCACCTCGCATCAGGTGGATACGGAGGCCAGGAAAATAGAGAGATTTGAATTAGGATTGAAACCATGGGTGCAGAAGGTAGTAGAGGTATTAAAGATTAAGACATTTTCTGATCTTTTGGAAAGGGCTATCATTGTCGAAGGAGGTAATGAAGCCATAGCGCAATTTAAGCAAGTTAAAAAGACCGGCCAGGAAGGACCGGAAGTGGGAAGCGGCGGAGGAAGCAACCCCAATAAGCGTAAATGGATGGAGAGCCAATCATCTGGAGGTGGAAAATCTGGGGGAAAGGCTAAGAAAAGTTTAAAGTGCAGTAACTGTGGAAGGAACCACTCGGGGAAATGCTTGAAGGGGAAGAACGCATGTTATCATTATGGACAACCGGGGCACATGGCTCCTCAATGTACGAATAAGCCAAAAGGAGGATGTTTCGTGTGTAGAGCCACAGACCATCAAATCAAGGACTGCCTGAAGATAAAGGGCGTTGCAGCTAGCGGCAACTGCAATAACAAGGACGTAGTGTCAGGTATCATCCCGATCAATTATATAGATGCATATGTGTTATTCGATTCGGGTGTCACCTGCTCTTTTGTTTCTGAAGAATTTTGTTAAACAGATAGACTTACCCGTGAGAAATTAGAACACCCTATGGGCGTAGGAGTAGCAAGCAAGGAAGTTACCCTCGTAGAATACATTCATAGGAATTATTATACTGATTTGGAGGGAATTCGTGGATGTCTTCCCAAACGAGATTTAGCAGCAATAGTTTTTGCCTTGGAGTTTTGGAAGCATTATTTGTATAGCGAGAAGTGTGAGATATACACAGTCTGAAGTATATCTTCACGCAAAAGGAATTATACATGAGGCAGCGTCGAGGGGTAGAATTGATCAAAGATTATGATTGTGAAATTCTGTACCATCCCGACAAGGCAAATGTAGGGACATATGCCTTGAGTAGGAAAGGCAGAGGGAATTTATCGAGGTTGACCATTCAGGAGAATTAGTGAAAGATTTTTGAAAGACTAGACTTAGAGGTTAAGTATTCGATGGAGACCAAAGAGAGATTAATTACAGTGTCAGTAAGCCCGACGTTATTAGATAAGGTTAAGGAGGCACAAGAGAAGGATGAAGTTTGTGATAACATCAAGAAGCGATTAGCTGAAGGTGATGAGTTGAAATTTATGATTGATAGCACTGAACTGCTAAGATTTGATGGACAAATTTGGGTACCATTAGTACTAGAACTAAGAGAAGAGATTTTGCTAGAAGCATTTTTTGGAAGGAAAGTGTTGAGCACCGTTGTGTTGAGACGAGGTAGGTGAACATCGACTGTTGGGACCAGAAGTGGTACAGCAGACGGTAGAGATTATCTAAGTGATAAGAGCGAATTATCTGTTTTTATTAGAGTAACCTTATTTTTACAATTCCGAGGACGAAATTTTTATAAGGGGGGAGGGATGTAACGACCAGAAATTTTAAGCTGCTTATTAATTTTATATGTGATTTAAAATTTTTAGAAGTTAATTTTTCAAAATTATTTAAACCTTATGTGGTTATGTGCTTATGTGAATTTAACCTATGCGAATAAATGCTAGGATTTTTTTTATTAAAGGTAATCACTAATGGTTATTTAACTTAGTAAATTAACCCTGAGACTTTTATATCAGAATATTGATAAAAGTGTTAGTAATTATATATTCAAATTTCTTGAATATAGTGTAGAGATTTAATCGGGATTAATTATTTATATTTGAGTAATTAATTGATAACGTATGAAATTATCATTGTGATGGATTGAGGATATCCATCGAGTCCTATTGTGATACTGAAGTTGTTTATTTAAATCAGCTATGATTGATAGACGTCCTAACTTTTTAATGCTAACATGAATAACATATCACATAAAGCCTAATGTTTTCTTCCTGTCCTTGGGAGCTATCGTTTACACTCCTAAATTAACCTCACTTTCACTTCACGAATTTAAATAATTAGCACAGTTGTAAGCAAGGATCGATCCCACAGAGAGTAAGTTTGTTTTAGATTTATTCTACTATTTTAACAGAAAATAAAGATGGGGGGTTTTTGAAATTGTTTTAAACTAAGAAAAACAGAATTTAAATAAAGAGATTAACCAAATATGTAAAAACTTCAGTTCTGTAGTTCAGTTTCACCAAGCACATCAATCAATTAATCAAGTTATTATTCTTTACCATTCAATGAAACTATTAACCCTAGATAACAATAAGCTCTGCTATCCAAAATTCTCCTTAGATATTCACTGTATGAAACAAGCTCTTCACCAGATTCAACTAGCATATAACCTAGAACAAGCTCTCTAGATTTAATATGATAGAAGCATTAAGAAATAGAGAATTAGGCTAATCCAAGCAACAAACACATAAGCTCGATTTGTTTAACTTATTTTCTGATAATCTTAGCAATACCCAAAAGCTTGTCCACAATTAGTATCACTAATTTATTACTTGTGATGAAGACAGATATCAATTACACGTAATACCAATCTTAATCTAGCATATGATAATGATTAAATTAACTCAATTGGCCATATCAAATTAATTAGATCAATTAGCATGCAATCAATGAAAACAGATTATCAGAAGAAATTTTATACAAGAAGGAATAAATAATAATACTCAATTAATTAATTACTTGTAACAGGGTTCCACCTCCCTTTAGAACTGAATAAAGAACCTAGCCTGACATGCTCCAAGTCCGCACTTCAATGAGGTATGATAGTTGGTAGAAGATTGAATGAATAAAACCTTAACTATCATCCTCTATTTATAGTGCTAGACAAGGGCCTAAATCCTATAAGAACTAGGAATCCAAATCCTAAAATGAATTACAATTATAACTAGTTTTCATAAAGAAATAGAATCTAATAAGAAAATAAAATCTCAGTCCAAAGAAGTCCTCATTCTAATAGTAATATCAATCCAATTCCATGTAGGAATCTCCAAATATTGAGAAAGTCAACTGCTGGTCAAACTCCTCTTCAATTCAACTCCAAATCAACTTGTTTCCATCCTTTTAGCTTTAATTCACCTGAAAATAATAAACAACTTATTAAGCTCATATACACATGAAACATGTAATAAAACTAAATGTAAAGGAATAAAAAATCATGAATATTGTGTACTTATCAAATTTCCCCACACTTAGCCTTTTACACGTCCTCGTGTAAACTAAAAGTTTACTTTCCAGAAACTCTACTCAACCATAACGTCAAAAGATTTTAAGATCAAATCATGATTATCAACACTAAACCCACAAAAACATGATCAACGCTTCATCAATCAACTCAAGATAAGTACCTCACCATTTCACCAATGAGTTTTATTAAGTTAAATTGTAACCACATAAGCCCTTGTCTATGATCCACATACTTACTCAACTTAGTTACCATGGAGCAAAAACCGTGCACACCACTCAAAAACTCAAAACATACTTTTTCTGCTTTATTTTTTATCAGAATCTTTTCATTTTAATTTTTTTTATTTTCGGTGAATGCATTTTATGCTCCGTTTCACCTTCCTCAATCATTCTTTTGTAAGTGAGTGCATTTTACGCTCCATCTCACTTATCCGCACGTGTTTATGGGAGAGTGCATTTTACGCTCCATCTCATCCCACCACATGACTTCTCTTGTGTTTCTTTTTCAACAATTTCACTGGTTTCCAATTTTTTTTTCACATGGTCCTGCAAAACGCTTAAGCAGTTCAATAGTTCTAGAGCATGAGATTAGTGCACATAGACAACTCCACAGATAACTTAGCCAACTAAGCATATATCACATGTTCAAGTGCTCATGAGACACAAATTCAATTTAAATCAATTACTATGGATCATGACTTAGTTTTTCTCAATCATTAACCAATTAAGCATTAAACAGATTTTGAATTTTTAGCATTGATTCTCATTTTTGACTTTAACCTTCAAACACATAGGCAAAATAGAATTATGAAAATCAAATTTTTCAAAAAATTTCAAAAAAAAAAATTCAAGGCATCAAGATGGTCCTATTTCATTTCAAAATTGGCAGATTAAATATCCCTAAATATAAAATAAAAACCTAAATCTCTCCCCCCCACACTCAAACCTTACATTGTCCCCAATGTAAGAAAATCATGCAAAGAAGAAAGAACTACAACTAATAAATTAAAAAGAAAAGGGATAGAAAGATCAAATCTGAATTTTTGGGTTGCCTCCCAAGCAGCTGCCCTTGTTTATTGTCATTGGCCTGACATCCTCCCTCTCGTTCTATGTAATTGGAGTTGTGAACTTCAAGTGGATTGGTAACAGTTTCTTCCTTAATTGAGGAACATTGTGTACTTCATGATTTTGCTCCTTTCCAGCCACCAAATCCTCCTTGTATAATTGTATTCGATCAAAAGATTCCTGCACTAAATAATCCACAACATCAATAACAAAAACAGATTTAATATTATCAAGATACCTTTTAGCCTGATCTGCGTTGAACTGGAACTTTGCATTGTCCAATTCCATGGTAAAGGTACGATGGTGTGTAGCACTCCTTGTTTCTGTTAGTTGTACTGATGGAGATGAATCCACGTCTTTCTTGTCAAGATCTGCAGAATTTATCAAATTATTCTCTTCTTCCTCTTGTTCATTCTCTTCGTCAAATTCCATATTACAGTCCGTTCCCGGAGTAAGCACTGAATCCTCCTGCTCCTCTTCGTCAAATCCCATTGTACTGAAGTTCTCAACAAACGGAGGAGGTAACTCCTCGAAGCCTTGAGATTCCAACCTCCCTACTTTGGTTGCAAGCTGACCAACTTGATCCCTCAGATCTTGAACAGAAGTTCTTGTCTCCTGCTGGAACTGCTGTGTCTGACTCATGAACTGTAGTGTTCGGCTCATGAATGCCTTGAACATATCCTCCATAGATGTCCCAGAATTGACAGGTACTTCTTGGTTTTCTGTGTGGTACTGAGGTTGAGTCTGCTGAAGATCTTGCTGCATACTTGAAAGGACAGGTTGCATTGGTGGCCTAGTACCTTCAAAGCTTAAGTCGGGATGATCTCTCCATCCGGAATTGTGAGTTTCTGCCCAAGGATCACATTGATGTGGATTTTTTCCGAAGAATTCCCCCACAGCATTAACTTGATGAACAATTACATCCTCTTGCACTATGGGACAATCATTTGTTGTATGCCCTGATTTTGAGTAAATTCCACATACTTTTGTAACCGGTACGTTTTCTGTTGTTAATTGTTGCACCACAGCAGTTAAGTTAGAAATCAGTTGTGCCAATTCACTCGTGCTTACCTCACTTACTCTTTGTGGAGCATGATCGTATTGTTGTGAGTTAGCGGCCATGTTTGCAATCAAATTTCTTGCAGCCTCCGGTGTCTTGTCTACTAATGCTCCTCCACTAGCCGCATCGATCATACTTCTTTCCGTTGGTATCAGTCCCTCGTAGAAGTACTGAATCAAGTGTTGCTCATCAATTTGGTGGGGAGGGCAGCTGGAACACAACTTCTTGAACCTTTCCCAATACTCGTAGAGAGTTTCTCCATTGAACTGACTAATTCCACATATCTTCTTACTTGAATCGGCAACTCTTGATGCAGGAAAATACTTCTCCAAGAATAGCCTTTGCATATCAGTCCATGATCGTATCGATCTTGAAGGAAGATAGTATGACCAGTCTTTAGCCAAATCTGCTAATGAGAAAGGAAAAAGTCTAAGTTTGATCTGCTCCTCTGACACTCCTTGTGATTTCATCGTGGAACACACCATATGGAACTCCTTTAGATGCGTATATGGATTTTCACCTGTTAAACCACGAAAAATAGGCAAAAAGCGAATTAGTCCGTAGTTAAGTTCAAAAGCAACTTCTACGGTAGGATATTTAATACACAGGGATGGATGATCAAGGTCTGGAGTAGCCAGTTCTTTTAAAGTTCGGTTGTTGTTCGGCACCACCATCTTTTCCTTTTTAAGTATTGGAACAAGAGCTTCTTTTGTATCTGCAATTTTCTCTATCTCTTGATCAAAATTAGAGTGAGAGGATTGAGTCATAAAACAAAAAGAAAAATAAAATAAAATAAAAAGAAAATAATAAAAATAAACGAAAACAAAGAATAAACAAAAACAAATAACACTCCCCGGCAATGGCGCCAAAATTTGGGAGCTGTCATTTACACTCCTAAATTAACCTCACTTTCACTTCACGAATTTAAATAATTAGCACAGTAGTAAGCAAGGATCGATCCCACAGAGAGTAAGTTTGTTTTAGATTTATTCTACTATTTTAACAGAAAATAAAGATGGGGGATTTTTGAAATTGTTTTAAACTAAGAAAAACAGAATTTAAATAAAGAGATTAACCAAATATGTAAAAACTTCAGTTCTGTAGTTCAGTTTCACCAAGCACAACAATCAATTAATCAAGTTATTATTCTTTATCATTCAATGAAACTATTAACACTAGATAACAATAAGCTCTGCTATCAAAAATTCTCCTTAGATATTCACTGTATGAAACAAGCTCTTCACCAGATTCAACTAGCATATAACCTAGAACAAGCTCTCTAGATTTAATATGATAGAAGCATTAAGAAATAGAGAATTAGGCTAATCCAAGCAACAAACACATAAGCTCGATTTGTTTAACTTATTTTCTGATAATCTTAGCAATACCCAAAAGCTTGTCCACAATTAGTATCACTAATTTACTACTTGTGATGAAGACAGATATCAATTACACGTAATACCAATCTTAATCTAGCATATGATAATGATTAAATTAACTCAATTGGCCATATCAAATTAATTAGATCAATTAGCATGCAATCAATGAAAACAGATTATCAGAAGAAATTTCATACAAGAAGGAATAAATAATAATACTCAATTAATTAATTACTTGTAACAAGGTTCCACCACCCTTTAGAACTGAATAAAAAAACTAACCTGACATGCTCCAAGTCTTCACTTCAATGAGGTATGATAGTTGGTAGAAGATTGAATGAATAAAACCTTAACTATCATCCTCTATTTATAGTGCTAGACAAGGGCCTAAATCCTATAAGAACTAGGAATCTAAATCCTAAAAGGAATTACAATTATAACTAGTTTTCATAAAGAAATAGAATCTAATAAGGAAATAAAATCTCAGTCCAAAGAAGTCCTCATTCTAATAGTAATATCAATCCAATTCCATGTAGGAATCTCCAAATATTGAGAAAGTCAACTGCTGGTCAAACTCCTCTTCAATTCAACTCCAAATCAACTTGTTTCCATCCTTTTAGCTTTAATTCACCAGAAAATAATAAACAACTTATTAAGCTCATATACACATGAAACATGTAATAAAACCAAATGTAAAGGAATAAAAAATTATGAATATTGTGTACTTATCAGTCCTCAGGATCATGCCGCCTAGGGGATTATCGCAGAACCAGAGGGAGGAAGGATCTGTTAGCAATGGTGGAGGGGGAAATGTCGACCCAATGCAGAGCTTCGTTAACCTATTAACAGAAGCAATGCTGAACATAACCCTGCCAGCAGCTGAGCAGCCAGGACATTACTTGGCTAGCTTTAAGGACTTTAAATTGTTAGGACCACCGAAATTCCGGGAAACCTTAGACCCAATCAAAGCCCACACATGGATAGAAGAAATTGAGAAGGTGTTTGAGGTCGCACGGGTGGCCGAGGCACAGAAGACGAGTTTTGCCACATTCATGATGAAGGGCAAAGCTAATAATTGGTGGGAACCCAATAAAGGACTAGCAGGCGAAGAAGTTATTATGTGGGACAAATTTAAGAATTTCTTTTCGGAGAATACGCAACAAGATATGGAAGTTAAGTTTCTGGAGCTGAGACAAGGAGGTATGTCAGTCGCAGAGAACGCGGCAAGATTTAAAGAGTGGGTTCGATTCACCTCGCATCAGGTGGATACGGAGGCCAGGAAAATAGAGAGATTTGAATTAGGATTGAAACCATGGGTGCAGAAGGTAGTAGAGGTATTAAAGATTAAGACATTTTCTGATCTTTTGGAAAGGGCTATCATTGCCGAAAGAGGTAATGAAGCCATAGCGCAATTTAAGCAAGTTAAAAAGACCGGCCAGGAAGGACCGGAAGTGGGAAGCGGCGGAGGCAGCAACCCCAATAAGCGTAAATGGATGGAGAGCCAATCATCTAGAGGTGGAAAATCTAGGGGAAAGGCTAAGAAAAGTTTAAAGTGCAGTAACTGTGGAAGGAACCACTCGGGGAAATGCTTGAAAGGGAAGAACGCATGTTATCATTGTAGACAACCGGGGCACATGGCTCCTCAATGCACGAATAAGCCAAAAGGAGGATGTTTCGCGTGTAGAGCCACAGACCATTAAATCAAGGACTGCCAGAAGATAAAGGGCGTTGCAGCTAGCGGCAACTGCAATAACAAGGACGTAGTGTCAGGTATCATCCCGATCAATTATATAGATGCATATGTGTTATTCGATTCGGGTGTCACCTGCTCTTTTGTTTCTGAAGAATTTTGTTAAACAGATAGACTTACCCGTGAGAAATTAGAACACCCTATGGGCGTAGGAGTAGCAAACAAGGAAGTTATCCTCGTAGAATACATTCATAGGAATTGTTATACCGATTTGGAGGGAATTCATGGATGTCTTCCCAAACGAGATTTAGCAGCAATAGTTTTTGCCTTGGAGTTTTGGAAGCATTATTTGTATAGCGAGAAGTGTGAGATATACACAGTCTGAAGTATATCTTCACGCAAAAGGAATTCTACATGAGGCAGCGCCGAGGGCTAGAATTGATCAAAGATTATGATTGTGAAATTCTGTACCATCCCGACAAGGAAAATGTAGGGACAAATGCCTTGAGTAGGAAAGGCAGAGGGAAGTTATCGAGGTTGACCATTCAGGAGAATTAGTGAAAGATTTTTGAAAGACTAGACTTGGAGGTTAAGTATTCGATGGAGACCAAAGAGAGATTAATTACAGTGTCAGTAAGCCCGACGTTATTAGATAAGGTTAAGGAGGCACAAGAGAAGGATGAAGTTTGTGATAACATCAAGAAGCGATTAGCTGAAGGTGATGAGTTGAAATTTATGATTGATAGCACTGAACTGCTAAGATTTGATGGACAAATTTGGGTACCGTCAGTACTAGAATTAAGAGAAGAGATTTTGCTAGAAGCATTTTTTGGAAGGAAAATGTTGAGCACCGTTGTGTTGAGACGAGGTAGGTGAACGTCGACTGTTGAGACCAGAAGTGGTACAGCAGACGGTAGAGATTATCTAACTGATAAGAGCGAATTATCTGTTTTTATTGGAGTAACCTTATTTTTATAATTCCGAGGATGAAATTTTTATAAAGGGGGAGGAATGTAACGACCACGAATTTTAAGCTCCTTATTAATTTTATATGTGATTTAAAATTTTTAGGAGTTAATTTTTCAAACTTATTTAAACCTTATGTGCTTATGTGCTTATGTGAATTTAACCAATGCGAATAAATGCTAGGATTTTTTTTATTAAAGGTAATCACTAATGGTTATTTAACTTAGTAGATTAACCCTGAGACTTTTATATCAAAATATTGATAAAAGTGTTAGTAATTATATATTCAAATTTCTTGAATATAGTGTAGAGATTTAATCGGGATTAATTATTTATATTTGAGTAATTAATTGATAACGTAAGAAATTATCATTGTTGTTGATTTATAATTATTATGAATAAATAATATTTAATGAATTGGGAGTAATTAGTTGATAATGTGATGATTAATTATTATTATGAATAAATAATAATTAATGAGTAAGAGATTAATAAATATAATATACAAGCATGTGATATGTAAATTTTTTATATTTGGTAGTTAACTATATATTATATATAGTATAAGGTGATACATTAATATGTCTCTATATTATATGTATAGACTATATAGTAAGACTAATGGCATTATTAGAGTTACATCATAATATGGCTTATGTGACAAGATATGGATGGAAAGACATTAATATGTATACCCTATTACTTAATATTATATCAATAACATTATTAATTGATAATGATTTCATTAAGTTATTATAATAATAACAGTTATGGTATTGAATAATGAGCAATACACAATTATATTATATTTGGTGTTAGTAGGAAAATGTACATAGATTATATGTTGGTGTATATCTACCTATGTGATACATGATATTATTGATTTCTTATTTGGAGTAACATTGGGACTTAAATGTATTTAGAATGAATATATATAGCCTAATTTTATTCTATGTGTATATATATTATATGACTTTAGTGTTGTATTTCACTTTGCATATTGCTGAGGATTCCTTGTCCCATATATGTGCCCACCTCATTCTTCACACGTGAAACACCCACATGCTATGCTACTCTATCTCTTTCTCCTCAAACTCAACCAAGCTAGCTAATCATGATGGGGAGTGGGATTCATGAGTGGAATCACCAACTACTCACCTACCAATCCTTGACCATTATGTAATCTTGCTATCCTTTGTTTTGATTTGGTGAACAAAGGCAATAACCGGATATACATTTGCCTATATAAGAGCTCTCCTCCATAATAATTTACATTGCTGAGATTTTTTCTATGTTTAGAATTGAGCTTGTATTCTGAGATTTCAATTGCGTTAAGGGAGAGTATTATTGCAGCTAGTCCATTTCTCATAGAGGTACGATTTCGTTTCCATGTTCTTCATTGTTCTGTTTCTGAGATTTCTATATTTTGATTTCAATTGAGCATGGATTGATTGTTAAGTTGATTGGAACATGATTGTTAGGGGGTATATAAGTTATTATACATGTTAGAATTCTGGAACGATTTTGGTTGGAAAATTTTTGATTTGGGCTAGCTCACTGCCGATACTACACAGCTTCAGGCCTGGACGCCAGCCTGCGCAGCTGCGCCATTATTGCACTGGCCAGCGGCGCAGCTGCACCAGTGCCTGTCTGCAAATTTTTATTTTCTTTTGCAATCTGTCCATACTGACTTATAGTACTAGTTTAAAATGAGAATGCTAGCATGAAGGATACTTATATATTTGTTTATTGAGATATCGTGGGTTGTTTTAACTTCATTAAAATCCCTTGCTAAGTGAACTTAGAATTTGAAAAGGAACTTAGAACTTTTAAAGTAAACTTTGACATTGTGTGTCATGTCTACATTCTAATTTTTCAAGCATGATAATATAATGTAGAAATGCATGAATAATCCATTGACTTGTGTTTATATGATTCGTAATGAAGCGCTAGCATGTTGACCTCGTTAGTGAACATTTATAACGAAAGATATAAGTTTCAAAGGTGAACTTTAACATATAGATATTGTGTATGCGTTCTAATTGGGCAAGCATGTTAGTATGGTCCAAATGGACATGAGCACTAAGTCTAATGTAGTAGAACATACTAGCATACTTGATCGTAAGTTAAGATATTTTCAAAGGAGAAACTTAAGACGTTTTTAAATAAGAAACTTAAGAACTTTGAAAAGCAAACTTGACCAAGATTTTGTCTTGCGATTTCTGATCTTGTGAACATGTGTAGATAACTTAGATATGTATGTGAATGAGTTTAACATGAGGTATATGTTTGCTTCATGAGTGATCGGTTTTGATAGCTTGGCATTAAAGGACCTTTCTAAAGGAAACCTTGAAGACTAGTTGTCAATAACTACATTACAAGTATTCTAGGATCTAATATCATGGTTAAGTGTGTCATGATTTACAAGCATGCTAGCTAGTCATATGTATTGTTAAATTATTGAGCAGAGATTTTGCATGTGCACCCATAATCATAGAAATTGGATTCCTAAGGTATGAGTTATGACGATTAAAGTGTACACTTGTAGTATACGCACAAGCATAACTACTTAAGTATTGTTTGACCTTGTTATGTGACAACATGACTTTAATAACCAATCTTGAAGCATGAACTTATACTATTTAAAGTATGTGAATGTCCGACATAAAAATATGTGGTCTAAAAGTGAACATAGAATGAACATGTTAGCTTTCGAACTTGAGTTAGATAAAACTTATTAGCATATGTGTTGATTTATATCAGTATCTGGAAGTGCTATGTGTTCAAACCTATATTGATGCATAGAAATTAAGTAATCTAAAGTTAGTAAATCTAAAGACAGGATTAGATCGACTTACGTGAACTATGTGATAGAATTATATAATGACTAGATTCTTGTATGTGTGAACTTATATTAGTTTATACTAATTGGAGAGATCGACTTGTTATTATTAGGTCGTTCCAACGCCATTTAAATTAAAGCTAGAATTATTTGTAGCTGAGCAAACAGGCAAGTTTCCTAGACCCTTGCATTACTTTATTCAATGGATATTGTAAGCAAGTTTCCCGAACTTCACTCTTTGATTGTGCAAGTTCTTTTGAACCCGTTCTTGTATTATTTGCAAGTCTCCCTAAATTTACTCAAATTTATATCGAGCATGGTATTATTATACTGCAAGTTTTCCTGAACTACTCTTTTATTTGAGCAAGTGTTTCTTGATTTATACTTATTTATTGTACAAGTATCCGGACCCTATTGTGCAAGTATTCTAAATTCTTGTACTACATTATTCAATGAACCGTGTAAGCGAGTTTCTAAACTTCACTTGTTTTTGGTGAAAGTTTCCTATCCTTCTCATATTGTATTGAGTAGGTTATTATTGTATTGTGCAAGTTCTCCGAACTTCACATTTTGAGTATTGTGAAAGTTCCCCGAACTTCACACTTTGGTTATTGTGAAAGTTCCCCGAACTTCACACTTTGGGTATTTTGCAAATTTTCGAACTTCATTTCTTTATTATACAAGTTCTCTAAACTTATACAAACTCGTATATTGTGCAAGTATCTTATCTTTGTGTTTACTTTACTCAAAGAACGTTATAAGCAAATGCCCTAACCTATGCATTTACTTTATGCAAGGGATCTATTATGGTGAAATTTCCCGAATTTCACTCTTTGATGTTGTAAGTGTTTAAGCATATGCATTTATTTTATGCAACGAATCTATTATCGAGCAAGTTCCCCGAACTTCACATTTTGAGTATTGTGCACGTTCCTCGAACTTCACACTTTGAGTATTGTGCAAGTTCCCCGAACTTAACACATTGAGTATTGTGCAAGTTCTTCGAACTTACACAAATTCATATATTGTGCAAATTCTAAACTTCACTTTGTGCAAGTTCTCTATCTTTCTCATATTGTATTGAATAGGTTATTGTTGAATCGAAAGTTGTTTACTTAATTGCTTGAACTTTATTTCCAAGCATGTTATTTAGTGGTTTAATTACTTATCAATGATTCTACATTGATATTATTGATGTTCGCACCTAGTGCATTTGAGCTCATACAGTTTTGGACTAGTACATTATTCAAGGTTCTAAATTTCATGAACTATGTCAGTAAAAGTCTGAACCTTTGCTCGGTCAGACTAGTGTATGATGTTTTCTTTGAAGCTATCCAAACCAATTGATGGTAAGGATTCTTAGACGGAACAGAACACCCCTCATATGTAGGTGTGTGCCCATGTATCTAATATATATAATACGAGTAAGTAGATATAAGTGTTATGCATATTCACATTGTGCCCGAGGTTGATCTCCTCCGGGTACTTAGTTTCTGTTGCTAGAAGCCAGTAATTCTAAAAGGGTAAATTTGCTATTGAACCCATTGGAAAGTTATAGTTCAGAGTCTACTCGACTATCAGTCATTCTAAAGGTAATTATTATCTTTGCTTTTAATATTCATATTGTTGAATCGTTCAGATATCCATATTATTGAATCATTCTAATATTCATATTGTTGAATCGTTCAGATATTCATATTATTGAATTGTTCTAATATTCATATTGTTGAATCATTTAGATATTCATATTGTTGAATCGTTCAGATATTCATATTATTGAATCGTTCTAATATTCATATTGTTGAATCCTTAAGATATTTATATTGTTGAATTCATTGTCAGATATTTTTCCATTCATCATGATATATCCTTTATTGTTGTATTTAAACATACTGAGCAAACTTGTTGCTCATTCTTGCTATATCATGACTTATATTGCAGTTGAGCCCGAGCCCTCAGGGAAGGACAAGGGTAAAGGAAAGATTTAGGATGGTTGCAAGGAGCAGACTTTGTCTTTATGATTTGTTTAATTACTGTTAATGTAATATGAACCCTAATGTTTATTCTAGGGTATATTTGTATTGATGTATTAAGGTTATCGAATCTTGGGACTAGTAACACCTTTTGAATGAACGACGTATGTTTATTATATTCTGCATTTTAGTTATCGTATATTACTTAAAGGTGGATGTTAGTATTTTTTTGTGGCGACCGAACCAGGGTCAGAGGACCCTGATTCAGGGGTGTCACAGAGTTCTCTTGTTTATGTACTTGTCCGTCAATAACAATGCAATGTGCTGTATGCTAGGACAGAAAGTTGGTAGTAGCAAGGAGAGAGCCATCTACAACATCAGCAAAAGATTCAGCAGTGGTGAACAAAAGTACCCCCTGATAGAAAAGACTGTGTTGTACGTTAGCATGGGCCACAATTAGGTTACAACATTACCTCCATGGCCACGCGACCTACCACATATCCCGCATGGATCTACTAAAATACGTATTCAACAAGACAATGTTAAATTGTCGACAGTCCAAATAGCAGTTGATCCTTCAACAGTTCTACATTGTCTGTGTGACTCAGAAGTCCATCAGAGGTCAAGGCATTACAGATCAATTAGCCGAAGCACTATCAGAAGGGTTCGAGCCCTTGGAGACTTATTTCTCGGATGATGGGATCATGACAATTCAACAACTCCAACAAGAAAATATAGTCCAACCATAGAAAATGTATTTTGATGGAGCGGTAAACATGGACGGTGCCGGAGCTGAGGCAGTCCTTATCTCTAGTATAGGAGAACAATATCCTGTGGCTACCAAACAGTAATTTGGCAACACCAACAACACAGACGAGTATAAAGGCTGCATAATGGGGTTGAAGCTAGCCCAATCCATGGGTATCAGCATTTACTAGTCTTCGGACACTATGAATTGGTCATCAGACAAACCACTGCGGCATATCACACCAAAGAACTGCATTTGCTGCCCTATCATCGGCATGTCGTTAACATATCTTTAGATTTTTATGACATAGCCTTCATCCATATTCCTCGGGGTAGGAATGATTTCGCTAATGCATTGGCAACGTTAGCTTCCTTGATCCACATATCCGATAGGAGTGGGATTCCCTGCATCAAATTCCCAAGTCAGAAGGCCCCGACATACAGGAACTATATTGGAGACATATCAGATGAAATACCTCCTATCAAACAGCCTTGGTATCAAGACATCAAGGAATATCTCCAAGATGGATCTACATCCACTGTCTGAAAGAAAACAGATTCACAAAATGGCTATCAAGTTCTATCTGAGCGGAGATGCACTATATAAAAGGGATACTGGAATAGGCCTGTTAAGATGCCTTGATAAAGAGCAGGCCCAGAGATTGATGGATGAAGTCCACGGTGGAGTCTGTGGTCCACACATGAGCGGTCATCTGTTGGCCAAGAAGATATCAAGAACAGGGCATTATTGGATCTCTCTCAAAGCTGACTGTGACGATCATGTCAGGAGATGCTTTCAATGCCAAGTAAATGGAAATGCCATACATGCTCCTCCAAATGAGCTACACAACATGAGTTCACCATGGCCTTTCTCCATATAGGGAATGGATGTGATAGGCTCAGGAGAATTAAAAGCCAGTAACGGTCATTGATTCATCTTCACCATGATTGATTACTTTACCAAGTGGGTTGAAGCTGCCTCTTTCGCCAAAGTCACCAAAGCGGTCATCATTGGTTTCATCAGAAACAATATAGTCTGTCAATATGGACAACCGGAGGTGATCGTATCAGACAATGCCAAAAAGCTGAACAATCAGATGATGAGAGAACTATGCAGCAAGTTCCACATCAAGCATCTCAATTTCGTCATCTATCGGCCCAAGATGAATGGTGCTGTCGAAGCGGCCAACAAGAACATCAAAAAGATCATGCAGAAAATGTCCGCCAATCACAAAGAATGGCCTGACGTGCTGCCTTTAACCCTGTTAGCATACAAGACATCAATGTGTACCTCTACTGGGGCTACACCTTATTCATTGGTCTATAGCATGGAAGCTGTCCTTCCCATAGAAGTAGAGATGGAGTCCTTACGAGTTTTAATCGACGCTCAGATGGACAAAAATCAGTGTTTGCAAGACCGATACCACCAACTGTCCCTGATAGATGAAAAGAGGGCTATGACCATTTTCCACGGGCAGTTGTATCAGTGAAGGATTGCTCGATCCTACAACAAGAAAGTCCGAATACGATAATTCAAAGAAAACGACTTGGTGCTGAAGAAAGTTTTGTCCAATCAAAATGAAGACAAAGGAAAGTTCGCCCCTAATTGGGAAGGCCCTTTCATTGTCAAGTAAGTGTTGACAGGGAGGAGCTATCAGATTGCAAGAGATGGACAAAACCAAATTTCCCCAACTCATCAACTCAGACACCATAAAAAGGTACTATGTCTGAAACGCATGCATACCTGAATCCTGGTCCTACAAATCAAATCAGGTTTAATTTTCACCAGAAATCGGAACTACGAATGATCTAATCTTCCTCAACCGGGAGTACGTACGCAGCCATTCCTGGAGCGGTCAAATCAAACAAAAAATTAAAAAACTCATCAAACCAAACTCAAAAGAGACACTTCTCAAGCCTCTTTCACACAAACAGAACTACGAATGACCTGATCTCCCTACACCCGAGAGTACGTAGGCAGCCATTCATGGTCCGTTTTGACCTTCAAGAAAAAACAAAAACTAATAAAAACCAGTTTCAAGACACCAAAACCATATAAAACCTAAAAAATATCAAGCCTCCTTGGTCAGCAGGCCTATCTGAGATACTCTCTGACATCTCACTGTGAGTCCATCAAGGAGAAGCTCAAGATACATCAACAACAGAAAGTCATGAAAGAAGTGGTAATCACTTAGCAAGGACAATACATATCCAAACAGGGAAGTGAATCAAAATATATTTCTCTGATATATAATGTTGTTTGATATATACACTGTGTCCTGTACAAGAGAAAAATGGTTGATCTAGTATGTGCAGGAAAAACAAAGCTAGTCTATGGACCCATGGATAAGCGGGCCAACAGTACCAATATGGCATCTCTATCTGAAGATGGAGGAGAGCTACAAGTACAATAGCCTCAGCCTTCATACGAGTCAGAACATCCACAGTCATCTGTAGTGTGGCATTGTGATCATCAATGTATGCATTCATCTCGATAACTAGACCATGAGTATAAGATCGAAGAGAGGTACTATTGGCGATGTGGTAATCTCGGGAAACTATAGCCTCATCCCTCTCCACAAAAGTAGCATCCCTGGAAATCAAAACCTCCTCAATCTACTCAATGGTTGCATCTCTGGAAGATCGAATCTCATCCCTCTCTGCAAAAGATGCGTCTCTGGCGATCAAAGTCTCCTCAATATCGACAAAAGTAGCGTCGAGAGAAGATCGAGCCTCGTCTCTCTCAATCAATGTCATATCCTGAGCTGCTCGAACCGCATCCCTCTCAGCTAAAGCTATATCTCTGCCAGACAAGGCGGTCAACATCAGCACTCTAGCCTGATCTCTCTCAAAGGTCATCCTAGCTAATGAGTCTGCCAAAGCGGGATCTGTCCTGACAGGAATGATCAGTGGGTCACTAACTAAAGCTGCTGTCAGACCATGAACACCTCATCCTCAGTAGGAGAATCAGGCTGCCTCTATAGGCACCTCCTCGTATGAATCCACTAATGGAGCTGACTCGATGAATGTAGCTGATGCTATATCTGCCTCCAACCATACTGAGTACTCTGGAGAACGATCCGGATGGCTACTGGAGAAATCAGCCCTCTCCCTATGAGTCCAACACTCGTACACTCTGGAAGAAGAGTGGCATGGCTATATCCTGGGTAAAACAATACCCCTGGTGTCTAAAAAATCCAATCGGTCGTAAATGGGACATGAGCCATACGTACAGCAAGACCGAACTGCCTCTAAAAAACCCCTCCGGGTGGGTACTGCAATGGGTTGCTGTTCTCAGCGTCTCGGCCAATATCATCGGAAGAATAGTGCTACCCTGTCTAAGGGCCCGAACCACGACTATCAATCCAACATCCAAGTGGTCCAAGTGAAGTGGCATCTAGACGTAGGCTACTATGCACATCAGCAAAACACATATCCTGGCCAAATGTCATGCCTCTGTCGAAATAATAAAATCTCAAGCATGTCGATCGTAACTATCAAGCCTACCGAAATGATCAATCCAGAAGTCCACAGAGATCACATGTCCATAAACGATCTCCTCTAAAACTACATTCTGACGTAGACCAGACATCAGAAGAAATGGTCTCCTCATGTCGCTAATCGTAGTATGAGCGCAGGGCAAATATAAAGCCAAACCAGTGAACCACTCGTACTCCTCTAAAGTCAGAGTCAGCTCGTGCCGTCCAAAGCGGAAAACCTGTCTCTCGGGTATCCAAATGGGTAAAAGGCCATCTACGAACCCGTACAGAACGTGAAAGTCTACGAGGGCCAAGGAATGCCCTAGCATCTGATCCACTTCCCCTCTGGCTGGGAAGGGCATGCTCTCATACCACGATCTCAAGGATGATGCCACCACAGATGGTGGTAAGTGCTCAATACGACCGTATTACAAGACCATCCAGGGGTTAAATCTGAACTCATCTGTCTAAATGCATACACATGACATAATACATGCATAATGGCAATGATAAACATGATGCAATAAATAGGAAATATCATGCATATCTATAATAAACTATCTACTACAAGCATCATCCCTATCTAATAAATACAAGGAAAAATAAAAAGTATAAGAATATGGGGCACCACCACCCAACTACTAATAGTGGTCAATCAAAATGGGGCACAGTCGCCCAATAGCCAAAACAGTGGCCGACCAAAAAATATACCTACAATAGCTATCCAAAAAGATCCAAAACATCTACACTCAGGTGGTTAACCTTCTCCATCTCCTCCGGGGACACAAAGTCACGATCATCAGGCATGTCTGGGTGGCACAAGGGAGGATCAACTCCTGCAAAAACGGGACTCTGCGGGTCGACAATGTAAACTCCCGACCAGTGGAGAAGCCTCCCTCAAATCCAACAGTCAAAAACTCGAAGATATATGGGATCCACGAGATCGCTCCGATAGTCAAAAGCTCCAACTGCAGGCGAGAATGAGTAAAACCCTCAGCAACAGGGACCTCCGTCAGAGTAGAGTGATGCCAACGCCGTCCCCAGGACCTAAAGTAGTGGCAGGCCTTAGGCAAGGAAGCCTCTCATACGTCCAGATTTGGCCATGAAAATATCAAAAGTACTCAGTGACCAAGACTGATAAATGTAAATGCAAAAATCAAAAAGGTACAAGAAAGATGTATTCACCAACAGAAATGGGTGGAACCCTTAACCAAGCCTCCGTCAAACCTTTTGAAAACATGCGCATACCCCAAAGAAAATAGGCAAAGGTGTAGGAACCCCAATCAAAGTTAATGAGGTGCTCTGCATGTCGGGTAGCACTGACCAGTGTTGGGTTTGTACGTAACGCAATCACGCAATCAAATCACATAAATAGGGCGGAAGCGTAAAAAACTAGATTTTCAAAAATTTATACAAACCCATTACCATGATCATTCTTATGCATCAATTATCAGTGAATGAAGAAGGAGAAAAAACAGAATTATACATTTGAAGATTCAAGCTACCACAGGTACAAGTTCTACTCCTTTGATTCCTTTGATTCCTCTGTAGTGGCTCCTTCCCTTGATCAATGTCAGCCACCCAAATGTTTGGCCTCTAACGGTGATCCACCAAGGAAGATGAAGAACTCAGTAAGATGGGTTATTGGCTTAACCCTTGTTTCTATCTCTATAGAATATGTGTACTCCCAACTCTTGAAAAATACACGTACCTTATTTCTGATATAAGACTCTCTTATATAGATATTAGGTTAACCCTCCTCATCCAATTAGAATAGGGTTTTATTTAATTAATTAATTAATTACTTTTAATTAATTTATATCCTAATCTTTATTAGGATTGAGAGAGAGTACTGATATTATATTAATTCCTAAACTCCTTTAGAATTAAAATAATAATAATAATAATAATAATATTAATAAGACTCCTCTTATTAATTTATATTTAATATTTCTAAAATATTAAATAATAAACATTAAGCTATTTAATTTATTCTATCATCATAGATTAAATTAATTATACTTAATGCATTATTACTATCATGCCATTTTCTTCTTAAATAATTCTTCTTCCTTTTATGGTGTGACCCTTTAGGTTCTCCATATTAAATCGGTTGTGAATAAATCAATTAGAACAATTCTAATCTTATTTAAATAAACAAATTAAACTAATAATCTATTTAAATAAATAACATTTATTCTACAATAGGGATAAGCCTCCCTAGCGATCAACGACTTTCCAGATAATATAGATTGCAACATTAATCATAAAAGAACCTGTGAGTTAATAGTTACCGTACAATTCAATCCTTCCACCATACAATGTCCCAATTAAATATAAGACATGGATTTACTGTCCAGTCTTAATTTATTTAATCATATGTATTTCGATTAGAAAATGCACAACTCCAAATAATGCAAATTAGAAACCTCTTTCTAATTTCATTCTACCTTGGCCAAGGATTCCTGGGTTGTCATTTAACGAATCACATAGGACATATCTCCTCTTTTACTAGAGGTGGTAGATTCTTTATTGATCATTCATTATCTCTATATGTAACTCATTACACCCAAGCATACCCTATATATGCCTTAAAAGACCTTAAGGAATTAGTCAAAGTACAATTTGTTACATACAAGATACTATGATGATCTCAAGTCCAAGGATCACATGTACTACTATCACATTAGGAATTCCTATTAACAGGCGAGTAAAACTCCATTAGGTATTCCATAGTGAGTCACGTTCAGTGAACTTATTCTCCAATAAGCACCTACATACTTGCTTTAGTGTCTCCACACAAATGACCATGAGATCAGTCATCCTCATCCAATGAGCAAGCAACATATGTACCAATCTATCCGGATTTACTAATCCCCATTTTAGTAATCCCACAATTGGGAACTATTTTAGTTTTTAAGCTTTCTAAGAATTTAGATCTCATTATCATGATCTCGTCATGATTCTAAAAGCATTGCTTAAAACTATGGGTTATTTACATATTAAAAAAATAGCACCATGTAGATAATTATATGCCTTAAATGAATATTTTATTAATAAATAAATAAGATTGTTTACAAAGTATGTGCTTTGTCATCATACATGATTGGCTTGTATACACACTACTATCAATCTCCCACTTGCACTAAAGCCAATCGCCATGGTATCTCATACCCATCTTCTCTAAGTGACGAGCAAACTGCTGTTGTGTTAAAGCTTTAGTAAATGGATCTGCAATGTTGTCTTGAGAGTCTACACGCTCCAAGGTGACGTCTCCTCTTTCAAAGATCTCCCTGATCAAGTGAAATCGCCGCAACACGTGTTTAGATTTCTGATGAGACCTGGGTTCCTTAGCCTGTGCAACCGCTCCGGTGTTGTCACAGTATACGGGAACTGCTTCCCCAATGCTAGGAACCACACCAAGTTCAGTTATAAACTTCTTCATCCAAACAGCTTCCTTTGCAGCTTCACTTGCAGCTATATACTCTGCCTCTGTCACTGAATCAGCAACTGTTTGCTGCTTGGAACTCTTCCAACTCACTGCACCTCCGTTCAAGGTAAACACATACCCTGAAACAGATTTACTATCATGTTGGTCTATTTGAAAACTTGAGTCCGTGAATCCCTTGAGTTTTAATTCAGACCCACCGTAGACAAGAAAAATATCTTTAGTCCTTCTCAAGTACTTTAGGATATTTTTCACTACCTTCCAGTGCTCTTCTCCTGGATTCGACTGGTATCTGCTTGTTACACTAAGTGCGTGAGCAACATCCGGTCTAGTACATATCATACCGTACATGATAGATCCTATTGCAGAAGCATAAGGGATCTTACTCATACGGTCTCTCTCCTCAGGTGTCTTTGGGGCCTGTTTCTTGGAGAGATTTATTCCATGGCTCATCGGCATGAGACCTCTTTTGGAATCTTCCATGCTAAACCTCTTTAGCATCGTATCAATGTACGTTCCTTGGGATAAGCCGAGCATCCTTTTAGATCTATCTCTATAGATCTTTATCCCCAAAATATAGGATGCTTCACCCAAGTCCTTCATGGAGAAGTTTTTAGATAACCAGATTTTAATGGATTGTAACATAGGAATGTCATTCCCTATCAGTAATATATCATCAACATATAATACAAGGAATGATACTGCGCTCCCACTAACCTTCTTGTATACACATGGTTCATCCTCGTTTTTGATAAAATCAAACTATTTGATTGTCTCATCAAAACGAATGTTCCATCTACGAGAAGCTTGCTTCAACCCATAAATGGATCGTTGTAGCTTACAGACTTGATTTGTTCCAACTTTTGAAATAAATCCCTCTGGCTGTGTCATATACACATCCTCCTCAAGTTTCCCATTGAGGAAGGTCGTTTTCACGTCCATCTGCCAGATCTCATAGTCATTGTAAGCTGCAATCACAAGCAAAATCCGAATGGACTTGAGCATGGCTACTGGTGAGAAGGTTTCATCATAGTCAACTCCTTGTCTTTGTTTGAAACCTTTTGCAACCAGTCGGGCCTTATAGGTCTCTACCTTTCCGTCTGCCCCAGTCTTTTTCTTAAAAACCCATTTACACCCAATAGGTTTAATACCTTCAGGTGGTGAAACCAAAGACCATACTTTGTTTTCATACATGGAGTCCATTTCGGATTTCATGGCTTCAAGCCATTTCCCTGAGTCTTTATTACTCATAGCCTGTCCGTAATTCAATGGATCATCATCATTCATGATGCGTACCTCATCGTTATCCTCTATAACGAATCCATACCTCTCAGGTATCTTCGGTACTCTTCCAGATTTACGAACAGGGTGTGGTACAGTAGGTTCTTCTACTTGGTTAGGTACCTGACTTTGGTCTGTGGTAACTTGTGGTTCTTGAACTTCTTCAAGATATATCTTGCTCCCACTAACCCCTTCATGGATAAACTCTTTCTCCAAGAAGGTAGCATGTTTCGCAACAAACACCTTTTGATCAGTTGGATGATAGAAATAATACCCTACGGTTTCTTTAGGGTATCCCACAAATCTACACTTATCGAATTTAGTCTGTAGCTTATCATTTTCAAACTTTTTGACATAAGCTGGACAACCCCAAGTCTTAACATGCTTAAGATTTGGTTTCCTCCCTTTCCACATCTCATATGGAGTCTTTGGGGTGGATTTGGTAGGTACCTTGTTAAGTAGGTATGCAGCCGTTTCTAGGGCATATCCCCAGAAGGAAATTGGAAGGTCGGTAAAACTCATCATGGATCGAACCATGTCCAACAGTGTTCGATTTCTCCTTTCAGATACTCCATTTAACTGTGGTGTACCTGGAGGAGTCCATTGTGAGATTATACCATTTTCTCTGAGACAATTGAGAAACTCACTGCTTAAGTATTCTCCACCTCGATCTGATCGAAGTATCTTAATACTCTTGCCCGTTTGTTTCTCTACTTCACTTCTGAACTCTTTGAACTTTTCAAATGATTCTGATTTGTATTTCATTAAATACACATATCCAAATCTTGAGTGATCATCAGTGAAAGTAATAAAATAAGAATACCCACCCCGTGCACTTGTTGTCATAGGTCCACAAACGTCTGTGTGAATTAATGCCAACAACTCTGTAACTCTCTCTCCTTTTCTACTAAAAGGAGATTTAGTCATTTTACCCATGAGACAAGATTCACAAGTTGGATATGATTCATAATCAGATAGCTCGAGGAGCCCATCTTTATGCAACTTGGATAATCTTGTTTCATTGATATGACCGAGTCTACAGTGCCACATATAGGTATAATTAATATCATCTCTTTTTCTTTTCTTAATTTGTTCAATTTGAAATATATTTTCTTATAAGTCAAGTGTATAAAGTCCATTTTGCAAATTTCCAATACCATATAAAACATCGTCTTTATAAATAGAACAACCATTGTTCTTTATAATAACGTCAAAACCTTCCATATCCAATACAGAAATTGAAATAATATTTTTAATAATATTCGGAACATAATAAAAATTATTAAGATAAATGGATTTGCCCGAAGGCATTGCTAAACAATAAGTTCCTACAGCTAATGCAGCAACTTTTGCTCTATTTCCCACTCGTAGGATCACCTCATCTTTGTTCAGCTTTCTACTTCTGACCACAGTATTACATATGTGAGAACCACAGCCGGTATCCAATACCCAAGTAAAATTATGACTTTCAGAAAAATTAATTTCAATCATAAACAAACCTTGATTGGAAGTCGAAGCTTCCCCAAGCTTCTTCTCTGCTAGAAACTTCTTGCAGTTCCTCTTCCAATGTCCCGGCTCATTGCAATGAAAGCACATTCCTTTAGCTGGTTCAGGTTTCTTTTGCTCCTTTTCTTTCCCTTTTCCCTTAGCCTTCTTAGATTTCTTCTTTTCAGAAGACACCTTGGGCTTCTTCCTTTTATTGGAAGAATCCACCATCAAGACATGGTTCTTCTTGGATGAGAAGTGACCTTCTGCAGTTTTCAGCATGTTAAGCAGGTCAGGTAAGCTGACATCTAGCTTATTCATGTGAAAATTAACCACAAACTGCGAGAAGGTATCAGGGAGTGACTGCAAGACCAAGTCTTGACTCAACTCCCCATCCATGACGAACCCAAGCTGTCCAAGGCGTTCAATCAAATTGATTACCTTCAGAACATGAGTCTCGACGGCAGTGCCCTCGGTCATCCTAGATCGGAAGAGCTCCTTAGATATCTCATATCTAGCAGTCCTACTCTGTTCACCATACAACTCCTTGAGGTGAAGCAGCATAGCAGGAGCATCCATTTTTTCGTGCTGACGCTGAAGCTCGTTATTCATGGATGCGAGCATGATGCATTGAGCCACAGATGCATCATCTTGCCACTTATTGAAAGTGGCAATCTCTTCCTCAGAGGCTGTTTCTGAAACAGATTCAGGGATAGTGGAATTTAGGATATAAGAAATCTTTTCAGCAGTGAGAACAATTCTCATATTTCTTAGTCAGTCCTCATAATTCGGGCCGGTAAGCTTATTTGCATCAAGTATGCTTCGTAGTGAGATTAGTGATTTTGACATTTTTAAAATTCTGCATTTGAAAAGACAACATTTTAGCAAACATTCATTTTATTAACTTTGCATACCAAAATAAATTTAGGTCTTTATTTTAAATTGGTATCTCCCACTATTTTCATCAAACTATATTACCCTCACTCATATAGTTCGGCAACATCTAATTAAAGATTTGCTAGTGAGATTAAGGATCCCATTTCAAATGTATATAACCTTGTGGATAGCACAACAAGCGATATACAAATAAATAGGTAGACAACTCTTGTCAATTACATCACCATGTAACTCCTTTTATTTTGCCTCTTAAATCATAATGGTCATGTGTGTGCACATCCGAACTAAAATGATTTAAGTTAAGTCCAGCCTAGCACTTCCATAAATTCAAAAAAGAAAAAAATTCGTCCTTGTGGATAGCACAACAAGATTAGATCGTTCAATTTTCTTGATAAGCATCAAATGTGATTAATTAACATCTTAAATATTCAATACTCGCCTTGTGGATAGCACAACAAACTCATATTAAATATTTAATACTCTATTAACCAATCATGCTAGAAGGCGACGTTCGATATTCCAAATATCATTTGAACGCTTCAGACTTAATAATATTTCTTTGAGGGGTTTGTTATTATTTGTCTCATCTTTTTAAGTGCGCATGCACATATATATATAAAATACGGGTCATTTTATTAAACATGCGAAGCATGTTTGTATAAAATATAATATATATAATATTTAGCATGCAATATAGAATACTATATTCTACCCGGATTGATTATGGACTTTTATTCTAGTTTGGTTCACTAGAGCCACCAAGTGAACCAAAAGGTCAAACCTAGGAGTGCAAGAATTTAAATTTAAATATAACTATTACATTTAAACCCTTGCTCCATACAAATGAGTCTTCACGCGTTACTTGCTCCTTGGTCTCCAATTTCTTCAAAATAATTCTAACTATCTCTATTACATTAACTATTTAAAATTAAATAGAAACCTTGATCAGCAGTCAAGGGGAAGTACATAGAAAAGAGATAGAATTTACATCGAGAATAAAACTAGAGAAGACGAGGTACGCAGACCCCATTTTATAAAATTCATTCATTCAAGCATTCAACCAAAATAAAATCCAATCACATTGGTCATAGTCCATAATCAATCCCTTTTATTACCATACATATCATCATACGTATCAATAAAACTTATTCATCTCATGAAAATAAATTCATTCCATATATGTATTAATATCAGTTAATGGACAAAAGTTTGCTAAACTTTGTTTTTGAAAAAATAAACTCCTTTATTTCATTCAAAAATAATTCCAAATTAAACTCTTTAATTTTAGCAATTCTGAAATCTCATTTCATATAAAATAAACATCTTTATTTTAAACCTTTATTAATTAAATAAACCATTCATTTAATTAAATAAAACAAAAAAAATTCAGTTCCTGTCCAGTGGCGCAGCTGCGCCAAGAATGTAAAGGGAACCGGCGCAGCTGCGCAGCATGAAAACCAGGAACAGCACCCGGCGCAGCTGCGCAGCAATATTGCCTTGTACCGGCGCAGCTTCGCAGAATCTGAAAAATTTTTGTTGCCCAGAACTCGATCCAATCGCATATCATACATGTATGGAATCACATAGACTGATAATTAGCACAAGATTGGCTCTGATACCACTGTTGGATTTGTACGTAACGCAATCATGCAATCAAATCACATAAATAGGGCGGAAGCGTAAAAAACTAGGTTTTCAAAAATTTATACAAACCCATTACCATGATCATTCTTATGCATCAATTATCAGTGAATGAAGAAGGAGAAAAAACAGAATTATATATTTGAAGATTCAAGCTTCCTCAAGTACAAGTTCTACTCCTTTGATTCCTTTGATTCCTCTGTAGTGGCTCCTTCCCTTGATCAATGTCAGCCACCCAAAAGTTTGGCCTCTAACGGTGATCCACCAAGGAAGATGAAGAACTCAGTAAGATGGGTTATTGGCTTAACCCTTGTTTCTATCTCTATAGAATATGTGTACTCCCAACTCTTGAAAAATTCACGTACCTTATTTCTGATATAAGACTCTCTTATATAGATATTAGGTTAACCCTCCTCATCCAATTAGAATAGGGTTTTATTTAATTAATTAATTAATTACTTTTAATTAATTTATATCCTAATCTTTATTAGGATTGAGAGAGAGTACTGATATTATATTAATTCCTAAACTCCTTTAGAATTAAAATAATAATAATAATAATAATATTAATAAGACTCCTCTTATTAATTTATATTTAATATTTCTAAAATATTAAATAATAAACATTAAGCTATTTAATTTATTCTATCATCATAGATTAAATTAATTATACTTAATGCATTATTACTATCATGCCATTTTCTTCTTAAATAATTCTTCTTCCTTTTATGGTGTGACCCTTTAGGTTCTCCATATTAAATCGGTTGTGAATAAATCAATTAGAACAATTCTAATCTTATTTAAATAAACAAATTAAACTAATAATCTATTTAAATAAATAACATTTATTCTACAATAGGGATAAGCCTCCCTAGCGATCAACGACTTTCCAGATAATATAGATTGCAACATTAATCATAAAAGAACCTGTGAGTTAATAGTTACCGTACAATTCAATCCTTCCACCATACAATGTCCCAATTAAATATAAGACATGGATTTACTGTCCAGTCTTAATTTATTTAATCATATGTATTTCGATTAGAAAATGCACAACTCCAAATAATGCAAATTAGAAACCTCTTTCTAATTTCATTCTACCTTGGCCAAGGATTCCTGGGTTGTCATTTAACGAATCACATAGGACATATCTCCTCTTTTACTAGAGGTGGTAGATTCTTTATTCATCATTCATTATCTCCATATGTAACTCATTACACCCAAGCATACCCTATATATGCCTTAAAAGGCCTTAAGGAATTAGTCAAAGTATAATTTGTTACATACAAGATACTATGATGATCTCAAGTCCAAGGATCATATGTACTACTATCACATTAGGAATTCCTATTGACAAGCGAGTAAAACTCCATTAAGTATTCTATAGCGAGTTACGTTCAGTGAACTTATTCTCCAATAAGCACCTACATACTTGCTTTAGTGTCTCCACACAAATGACCATGAGATCAGTCATCCTCATCCAATGAGCAAGCAACATATGTACCAATCTATCCGGATTTACTAATCCCCATTTTAGTAATCCCACAATTGGGAACTATTTTAGTTTTTAAGCTTTCTAAGAATTTAGATCTCATTATCATGATCTCGTCATGATTCTAAAAGCATTGCTTAAAACTATGGGTTATTTACATATTAAAAAACAGCACCATGTAGATAATTATATGCCTTAAATGAATATTTTATTAATAAATAAATAAGATTGTTTACAAAGTATGTGCTTTGTCATCATACATGATTGGCTTGTATGCACACTACTATCAACCAGGGCGAAGGACACAGTCGATGAGTTGTCCGCCAATAAATAACCCCTGATAATAACCAGAAACAATCGCCTCAAGATGCGATCCCTAACCCTCTGATCATCAGACAGAGGCTCAAGTAAAGCTCCACTCTAGGCATCTATGCTCAATGGACCAGATCGGACCGTCCAACCCTTGAGCGCAGACAAAGGAACTCCCAGCAAGGATCTAATGGCAGTGGGCATAATATCAGCCACAACAGGCATGGGCTCACCCTCGAACTCTATGTCAGTGATGAACCTCCACTCCATAGGTGTCATCATCACCTAGTAGTCCAACAAATGAAGAGACTGAGTCTAATGGAACTAGAGCTCAGACAAAGCCCTCATATAACCCCAGGGGCAACGGCGGCGAAGAATAGAGAAGAAGTCCTGAAATCCCCAGCCATCAATGATATCCATGTACTCCTGGTGCAAAGTGTGGTAGAGGGAGTGCTCGTTGAACCAGTTCCCTCTGAGCTGCGTAAAGCCGGGAACCTATATCAAAAGCCAAACTGTGTCAAAAACCTGTGCCCCGAGAATGGCAAAAGAAAGAAAGAGAATCCAGAGAGAAGAAAACTTCAAGCCACCTTATTGGCATGAACAAATCGAGTTTGATGACGACTCAAGTCTCCCAGCAACTCCTAGATCGGCACAACAATGCCTGAAAGCTCCACACGTGGGACCTGAGTTGGGGCAGCAGCATCAAAAGGAGCCTACTCATCGTTAATATTAATCAGTCGCTCGTCTTGTGCTAGGCGAATCACTGACTCTGTTAATCTGCGAGGTGGCCGAGCTGGACATGGCAGAGGAACATCAGAAGCTCGCCTCCGTCTAACTCCCGAAACTACCCTGCTAGTATTGTCGGGTCTGTCTCGGTTAGTTACCTTGATAAAGTCTCCGAATCACCACAGAAAGGGTGTGGTAAGACTAAAACCTGTGGCTTATTAATTTAAATCAGTATTTTATGCATTTTTAAGTCCTAAAATAGGCATGGGTCAGTCAAAAATCCCCCGTATAGTCAAAACTTAATGTTTTTCATTAGCTAAACCCTAAAAATATGCACGGGTCAGTCAAAATTGCATGTTTATTAAATGCTCGGGCTTTTAAAAATTTTTTGCTAGAGTCTCCTTTGTAAAATAGACAGTCCGCATGCACACAGGCATATCTAAGTGGCCATTCAGTAGAACACCTTCCCAAAAACAAGAACAATTCATATTTATGAACTAAAATCAAAAGTAAACTTCGCATGGTAGCCTAAATTACCATGGACATTTTTAGTTGAAAACCCAGGCTCACTAGGCCTCAAAAAGGATGAGTAAACTGATCAAAAAGAGCAAAAAATGACTGTCTCAGAATCTGAATTTTCTTACGTCAAAAAATGCATTAAAGTAAAATATAAATGCATATGAAGTCAAAAATAATTTAGCAGGTCATATAGGCATGCATTTTTCATACATTGCGTCTGAAAGCACCCTATGATGCGCTGAACGCGTGGAAGTTGACGAAATCTGAAAAAGGCTGCCCAAACTCCGTAGATCTAAAAAAGAAAATCGGATTCCGTTTGAAACTCGAAATGAAACTGATTTCAAATGAACTCCCGCAACCAATATAAAGCCACAGGTAGAGACGAGCTCACCTGCGACTGCCGCACCTCTACCTGCGGCTCCCCAAGGTGGGCCCTGCTCCCTCCGGCTCGGTTCGATTCAAGTTAGAACGGAGTTTATATGAGCTAAAAAGTCAAATCTGAGAAAAAATCACTACGCGATTGAGCGGTTTGTCCTAAAATCCTGCGTTTAAGCAGCGTAATCCTGACAGAAAGGGGAACTCCCTAAAAACCCTTGGTATTCATCCCGAAACAATGTCTGGGGATCAATGATGAAGAATGCTAAAAAATTACAGAAAAACTGCGCAAAACTGTCGAAAACTGCCACTTTCGAAGCGTCGGGTACAGACCGATGGCATCAGCTTTGGCACAACCCCAGCAAAGCATCGGGTACTGACCGATGCCATCTCAGTTGTTGGCACAACCCCAGCAACATCTCAGTCGTTGGCACAACCCCAGCGAAGCGTCGGGTACTGACTGATGACAGTTCAGCAGTTGGCACAACCCCAGCGAAGCGTTGGGTACAGATCGGTGACAGTTCAGCCATTGGCACAACCCCAGCGAAGCGTCGGGTACTGACTGGTGACAATTCAGTCATTGGCTCAACCCCAGCAACATCTCAGTCGTTGGCTCAACCCCAGCAACATCTCAGCCGTTTATATAACCTCAGCGAAGTGTCGGGTACTGACCGATGACATCTCAGCCATTGGCACAACCCCAACGAAACGTCGGGTACTGAACGATGACATCTTAGCCGTTGGTACAACCCCAGCGAAGCGTTAGGTACTGACTAATATCAGTTCAGCCTTTGGCACAACCCCAGCAAAGCGTCGGGTACGGACCGGTGACAGTTCAGCCGTTGGCACAACCCCAGCTAAGTGTCGGGTATAGACCGGTGACAGTTCAGCCGTTGGATCAACCCCAGCGACATCTCAGCCGTTGGCACAACCCCGCGAAGCATCGGAAGTGATCCAGTGACAAAAACAATATAATAGTCGATCCCCGATGATGGAATTTGTTATACACATTTTTAGGGGGAGCACCAAGAAGGATTGGTGATTCAACACTCCTATTGAAAACTACCGGTGTAAATTATCAACAAGATAGGCATCGGAAGCACACGCTGAGGTACTCGGTAACCAAGATATATCCCCGGGGAAAAACCGGCAGAAAGATACGATGACATCAACTGAGAAGAAAAATATGCCTTGTAAAGGGTGTTGACAGACATGGAAAACCATTTGTCTCAAACCAAGGTGATAAGTGGTTTTTATGACCACTTATTCAGATATTATCTAACTTATTTTGTTGCTTAAACTCGAGTATTTTTATGCTTTTCATGTGTTTTTGCTTTTTTTTGTAGTTTTCTCTAATTGGGACTCTCTTGGTGCACAATGGGCTAATAATGATGAATGAATGCTAAAAGGGACAAGAAAGGCTTAAGGCATAATGATGGCATGGGTGAAGGGCAGAAAAATGCAGCAGCAACAGAAGAAATCAGCAGAAAAATCTGCAGATGCGCGCGGCCGCGCCTGAACAAATGCCAAAAGGCGCGGCTTAGCTTGACCAGAAATTTCACTTTTCATTTAGGCAGTGCTTTGCTTGGAGAAAAGGGGGGCTCGACTTGGGATTCATATTAGGGCTTTGATATAGAGACATAAAAGTATGAAAGAAGGGGATTCCACCCTTAGGTTAGATTAGATTACATATTCTACTCTCTTCTCTTCTTCTCTTGATTAGATTAGGTTAGATTAGAGTAGAACCCTAGTTAGATTGGATTTGGGGCTTGAAGCAATTAGAAGACATTGAGGATTCAGACTTGGAGCAAGAGATCAAATTTACTTTTCTTATTCATAACTTCTCTTTGATTCCTATATGTATTTTAAAATGTTTATTCAATTTGTGGATTGTGGAGTTAATTCATTCATGACTTAAACTCTATTTTGAAATTTTAATGGAACCTATTGAATAGTTTATTCTGATATTCTTCCATGTTGTTCTTATTAATTGTTATGAGATTGTCTATTATGATTCATGCTTTTGATAGTAGTGTGCATACAAGTCAATCATGTATGATGATAAAGCACATACTTTGTCAACAATCTTATTTATTTATTAATAAAATATTAATTAAAGGCATTTAATTATCTACATGGTGCTATTTTTATAATAAGTAATAACCCATAGTTTTAAGCAATGCTTTTAGAATCATGATGAGATCATGCTAATGAGATCTAAATTCTTAGAAAGCTTAAAAACTAAAATAGTTCCCAATTGTGGGATTACTAAAATGGGGATTAGTAAATCCGGATAGATTGGTACATATGTTGCTTGCTCATTGGATGAGGGACTGATCTCATGGTCATTTGTGTGGAGACACTAAAGCAAGTATGTAGGTGTTTATTGGAGAATAAATTCACTGAACGTGACTCGCTATGGAATACCTAATGGAGTTTTACTCGCCTGTCAATAGGAATTCCTAATGTGATAGTAATACAAGTGATCCCTGGACTTGAGATCATCATTGTATCTTGTATGTAACAAATTATACTTTGACTTATTCCTTAAGGCCTTTTAAGGCATATATAGGGTATGCTTGGGTATAATGAGTTACATATGGAGATAATGAATGATCAATAAAGAATCTACCATCTCTAGTAAAAGAGGAGATATGTCCTACGTGATTCGTTAAATGACAACCCAGGAATCCTTGGCCAAGGTGGAATGAAATTAGAAAGAGGTTTCTAATTTGCATTATTTGGAGTTGTGCAGTTTCTAATCGAAATATATATGATTAAATAAATTAAGACTTGACAGTAAATCCATGTCTTATATTTAATTGGGACATTGTATGGTGGAAGGATTGAATTGTACGGTAACTATTAACTCACAGGTTCTTTTATGATTAATGTTAAAATCTATATTATCTGGAAAGTTGTTGATCGCTAGGGAGGCTTATCCCTATTGTAGAATAAATATTATTTATTTAAATAGATTATTAGTTTAATTTATTTATTTAAATAAAATTAGAATTGTTCTAATTGATTTATTCACAACCGGTTTAATATGGAGAACCTAAAGGGTCACACCATAAAAGGAAGAATAATTATTTAAGAAAAAAATGGAATGATAGTAATAATGCATTAAGTATAATTAATTTAATCTATGATGATAGAATAAATTAAATAGCTTAATGTTTATTATTTAATATTTTAAAAATATTAAATATAAATTAATAAGAGGAGTCTTATTAATATTATTATTATTGTTATTATTTTAATTCTAAAGGAGTTTAGAAATTAATATAATATCAGTACTCTCTCTCAATCCTAATAAGATTAGGATATAAATTAATTAAAAGTGTTTAATTAATTAATTAAATAAAACCCTATTCTAATTGGATTAGGAGGGTTATCCTAATATCTATATAAGAGAGTCTTATATCAGAAATAAGGAACGTAAATTTTTTCAAAGGTTGGGAGTACACATATTCTATAGAGATAGAAACAAGGGTTAAGCCAATAACCCATCCTCCTGAGTTCTTCATCTTCCTTGGTGGATCACCGTTAGAGGCCAAACATTTGGGTGGCTGACATTGATCAAGGGAAGGAGCCACTACAGAGGAATCAAATGAATCAAAGGAGTAGAACTTGTACCTGAGGAAACTTGGATTTTCAAAGGTATAATTCCATCTTCTCCTTCTATATATTGACTGATAATTAATGCACAAGAAAGATCATGGTTTAGGGTTTGTAAGAAAATTTTAAAAACTAATTTTTCATCACTTCCACTGCGTTTATGTAATTTGATTGCATGTTTATGTTTCTAGCAAACCCAACAGCTTTAATTGTTTAATTGCCTAGCTATCAATTACCGTGATAATTCATATGTACTTGAAAGACGAAGTATGAATTAAGATCTGATCATAGTAGCTTGTGTTTGTATGTTCTACATGGTGATAGAATGTATGATTCGTGCTTAGGAGCTAGAGCATAAAGCTTTTTGGGCGATCAAACAGTGCAACATGAACTTGGATCAAGCTGGCGTCCATAGGAAGATGCTGTTATAAGAACTCAAGGAGTTGCGTACTGAATCATATGAGAGTTCTAAACTGTATAAGGCTAAGACGAAAGCTTTCCATGATAAGCAGATTTTGCGAAAGAATTTCACTGTCGGGCAAAAAGTTCTCCTTTATAATTCACGATTGAAATTATTTCCAGGTAAGTTGTGTTCTCGTTGGTAGGGTCCATTTGTTATCACTAATGTGCTTCCTCATGGTGCCATAGATATACAAAATCCAAAGACAGTAAATGTGTTCAAGGTGAACGGCCATAGGTTGAAGCCATTTTTGGATAACAGTCAAGTTGAGGAAGTTGAGATGTTAACACTGATGGATCCGGCTTCCGGATGATCGAATGGATTACAGTTGAGCTAACGACGTTAAACAAGGGTAGATGATTGGGAGGCAACCCAACTTCTTAACCCTCAGTAGTTATTATTAATTAAGTTCTATTTATTTCATTTTCATATGTCCAGTGTAATCAATTCCTTATGTACTAAATTTTCATTCCAGAATGTGGTAGGGAAACTCGTCAGGAAAAAACATATGGATCAATTCAACCAGTCTGGCGTGGGCCGCGCCCAAATTCTGAGGAACCAGGCCCGAGGCACGCTACACCTCCAACAATTTAAACCTCAAAAGTCTCAATCTGGTGCGGGGGGCGCTTCTCTAGTTGTAGGGCGCGCTAGACCTCCAAAAATTTTAGTCACTCCCATCGTTACAGCGCGGGCCGCGCAACAATGAGTAGAGACCAGGCGCGTGGCGCACCGCTCGGCTGAGCCAGTTTTAAAATAAGGGTTAGGTCGACCCTTCCCTTCTCCAAATCCTATTCTAACTCTACTCTCTCTCTTTCTCTCTAAACCTAAGCCAATTCAACCCAACTTCTACTCTAATCATCTCCAAAGTCGATTAATCCCAAATTCGTCCCCCCCCCCCCAAATCCAAATTCGTGTCTCATACAACCACTCTCATCCTCACTCATAATTTCCCCTATATATACTCTCCAAATTCAATCAAAACCTAACCTCTTCAATCCCCATATCCATATTCTTCCTCCTCTTCACTCCTTACTTTGGCTACACCTAAAACAACAATTGATCATCACGAATTGGAGGCAAGGAGAAGAAAGGTACTTAAATGCCCACACATCCAATTAAAGCACATATCCAAAGGTAATACAAGTAATTCATTGGTATTGGGGTATTATTGCATAAGGTAGTATAAGTTTCATTGAGTTATTTAATTACTGTATTGGGAACCCTTGGGTTACTGATGACCCAAGGTTGATTGTGTTTGTATTTGGGCAATTTATAATATACAAAGTGAACTAAGTTTGGGGGAGAAACACATTCGCCCACCACATGTTCGATAAATTGCTTCAACAGGTTTCCATAATCTATCTTCAAGTCTTTGGGCACAATTCGACTAGAGAGCATCACTATGGCATCCAAACATCAAAGGGGGTCCAGTTCTACCACTAGAAAGATGTACGATAAATCAAAGTTTGTAAGTGAGGCAACATCCACCCGCTTTAACAAAGTAATCGACAAGAAAACTCTGGTGCTAGAAAGAGGACTGAAACCGGATGCCAATCTAGACGGCGATATGGCGCTCATGATTGTGGAGCGCAACTGGTTTCAATTAGTAGAGCAACCTAAACCGGCTGTGATCAACATTGTCAAGGAATTTTACGTCAACGCAATTGAACATGTTGATCATGTGGTGATGGTTCGGGGCAAGCCGGTGTCGTTTAGAACAGCGACAATCAACCAATACTTTGGGGTGGAAACACAGCAAATAGAGCGATACGGGACCATCTGCCCAATCTAGATAAGATCATAGTACGGCTTTGTAAGCCAGGAACTCGATGGGCAACTAAAGTGGGCACAGATGAAAAAGTCACTTTTCCACATGTCGCTTTCAGTCGATATGGGAAATCTTGGTACGCATTTATTTGTACTCCACTCATGCCTACGCGTCACCAAAATGACGTAACTAAGGAACAGGCACGACTTCTATATGGCATCGTCTGTAATACCCGAGAATTTCCTAATATTATTAAATAATTATATTAATGAAAATGAGAATTTATTTGAATATAAATGATTTTGTGTTATGAGAATGATTAATTCAATTATATTAAATTGAATATCTATGACAATTGAGAAAAATGTGGAGTTTACGATAAACTCGTTGAGAGCCTAGTGTGGCACAGTGATGGGAAATATTAATAATTATATTAATTAACGAAGAATTTTTAAGTGAACAATTAATTAATTGTTAATTGTTATTAGAGAATATTAATTGATTGTTGTGGGATATTAACTATGGTTGATTAATAATATGTGATTATTATTGCAAGAAATATAATAATCATAATCCACTTGTTTATAATTGTGCTGAGATTTATATTTGTTAATGTGATAATTAATCCTATGATTATTAATTTGGTATAATTAATAGTCAATGATGAATAAATTAATTAATATTATTGTTAATTAATCAACGAGATAAATAGTTTATTTATTTGACATTATGAATAATAAAATAAATAAGTGAGTGATTAATATAATAAGATTATATTAATTGATATGTGCAAATGTGCAATATTTGAATATATAAAGTATATGGAATACAACTATATTATATAGTGTAGAGAGACACTTAAGTGTGACCATGCATGTATATACATAAACTATGTTATATAATGCAATGCGAATATATTACACATAGAAACCATATATTACATGAAGCATAATGTGATTATGTTAAAACTATATGTTATGAATGCATTGATAATACTGATGTGACAATAAATATGTGGGAATACACTGTATAATATATCATGAACATATTGTAAACTATTAATTTTAATAAAGTGAGACATCATGAATATATGGTGAACAATTTAATAATACATGAGATAATGTAATGTGATAACATCCGATTAAATTATACCAGTATGATAAAAATGTACATGAATTATATGTGCACAATTCACACTTATTACATTATGTGAATCCATGTTAGTATCATTAGAATTACATTGTAACTATAATTGTGGCCTAATTATATAGTATATATACATGTAACATATTTTGGCATAAGTGTTGTGTATATATACAAATTATAGAATGCTGATATATGGCCTTGTCCCAATATAATAGTCACTCTCCTTCTCCTTCACGTGTATGGCAAAAAGGCTAAGGCCTATTCTCCCATTCTTCTCCCAAGCTTAGCTAGCAATAATTATATGAGGAGTGGCTCTAATGATGGCTTTCAACAACTATCTACCAACTTCCTCTTATCTAGCATTCAATTCAAATTTCTGTTAGTTTGAAATGGTAGGCAATTGCATTGTCTGTATCTTGTTTCCTCTATAAATATGGCTTCCTTTCTTCCCATTTCACATTGCTGAGATTTTGTTTGAGTTGATAAGTTGAGAGCATATACATATATCAGTATAATAGCATTGTGAGATAGCAGCAAGCTTAATTCATAGCAAAGGTATAATACAGTTTACTTATTCATTTTCGTTTTCTGTCAAAAGTTCTAATTCTTGATTATGCAAAATTGGATTGCAATTGGATTGTAGAGCACTTATTTAGTTGTTATGTGAACTTATATACATGTTTAAATTATAATGTAGTTGATTATAATCAAATTCGTGAAGTAATTTGGCATTTGGCCTGGAAGTCTGCCGACGCAGGCTATTCTTGAACTGAACCGGACGCGGCGCAGCTGCGCCGGCATTACACTGCGGCGCGGCGCAGCTGCGCAGGTCCCCTGCTGCAGTTTTTGATTTTCTGCTTGCTTCCTGCTATATGATAGTTCTTGCATTGACGTACATGAAGCATGCTAGCATGACTAACTTACATGTATAGATACGTAGACCTAAAATGATCATGTTCTATTACGCTTGTGTTCATGGTTGATGAAAAGTATAGTTTTCCAAAACAAACTTAGAACTTTAATACAAGACTTTGACATGTGTGTATGATATCAATGTTCTGACTTATACGGTAACTTGACCTTGCAAGCATATTATTATGATCTAGGAAAGCATGAAAAGCATGTTAAATAGATGTATACATGTTTCGTAAGGTACCATGAGCACGTGGATTGCGTTAAATGAACTTTACTAGTAAAAGTATAAGTTTTGAACCTAAATCTTGACATGTTATATCGAAGTCCAGATTCTGATCATTATAAACATGTTGGATAATGTTTTTAACCTCACTAATGTGTCATACAAGCACTTGTGTACACACCATGCTAGATGCCATAAAGACTACATGAAGCATGATTTCAAAACCAATAGCAATGCTAGTAATATATATGTGGTAAAGATATTCATGAACATGCCTAGAACACGTTACACGACCACCTTATGTGTGTACATGACAAGTATGATAGCTTCGTGGTCTCATGACCTTGAATGGCTTTAAGTTATTGAAAGTATTGACTTAGAATCTTTATCACATATATTTGAAACGAGGAAAGGTTGTACAAACATAAAAGTATCTTTTAATATGTTTATGTGCTATGTGGTGTTGTTGGCTTGCATGACCGGACAGAAACCATAAGGCACAGCCCAGCCTTGGCTTGGCCAGAAGGCTGCGCAGCTGCGCTGGCCCTAGGCTTAGCCATGGCGCAGCTGCGCCAGTTTGGAATCAGAATTGAGCTAGTTGTTGATCTGATTTTTGACAGTTAGCTTATGCGATTACTTTAACTTGTAATATATGACCAGTATGCTAAGAAATGTGTTAAGAGGCATGCTAAGTGATAAAATTGAATGTTTGATTATAAACTTCCCAGGGATAAGTCCAAAAGGTATTTGGGGACTATAAAGCAACGATTAAAAACTAGGTGATGACTTCATAATGTCTTGTAAACTGAAATGTGCTATATGTACGCAAAAGTATATGATGAAGTATGTGTATAGTATGCAACTAAGTTAAACGTTTATGGGTGCGTTTAAAATTACATATCATATGTGAGCATAATGACTAATGAAAATCCTATACTTATAATACACTATAAATAGGATTCAAAAGTGTTGAATTACTTTACGTGGATAAACTACGCTAAAGGCAAGTTTCCTAACTTACACTCTTTTACGGTGCAAGTATTCTATCCTTGTATATTGTGAACTAGTTTCTTACTAAATCGTTGAATTAAATTAGCATACTTGAACTCTTAATTCATTAAAGCTATTATACATGTTGAACTTAGTATTGTTCTTGAATATTGTGAAAGTGTCTATGCCATTTGATTCGGCTAGACTTATATTATTGAAAAGCGACCCAAACTAATTGATTGGTGCGGGATCTTGTATTTGACTGAGAAGAACAACCTTCTTTGAAGGGAATATATAATTATCGGAGAACCGACGTGCACACTTGAGTATGATTGATTGTTATGCATAACGATGGTACTTTAGGCTGATCACCTGTTGTACCTGTTTTTTTTTAGATTTTCAGTTTATTACTGTCAATTCTAGTAGAAGTTCATAGTCCTTAGTGACTGCTCAGTATTCAGTTATTTGAAATCTTGAATTGACTTATTATTGAATCATATCCTAGTCCTTAGCGACTGTTATTGAGAACTGTTGATATTCTTGTTATTCTTGAGCTATCAAACCTTGCTATACCCTTTCGAGAATTGAGAATCTTATTATTCACCCTTATTGTATATTACTTGCTGGGCAATTTGTGCTCATTCTTGCTTTCCCTAAAACATTTCAGTTAAGGCAGAGCATGGCGAACCTTCGGGCATTGATAAGGGCAAGGGCAAGGCTACCAACTAGCTTATGTCTGTTATGTTTCAAATATATTAATATTGTGTGAAGATGATGTAGTAAGACTTGGATTTGTTTATGTTTAAGCTTAAGTTAGATTATATAACAAGTCGTTAATTGATATTGCTATGTAATCTATTAAGTACTGTAGGTTGCGAGACTTGGGGGAATAATTATAATAAATCATTGTAAATTATTCTAGAATAGATTTTCCGCTGTGGTTGTGTGATATTTAGTTATCATTATTGCGATGTATTACCATGAGCACGTGATGAACCGAATTCTAGAGACCAAGTGGCGGTCCTGGAATTTGGGGGTGTCACAGGTTGGTATCAAAGCTGTAGTTATAAACCTTAGGAACGAGTGTCCTTGGACTATAACTTAGGCGAACTTAGAAGTTAGGAAGGAGATAAAACTCATGTAGAGTTTTCCTTGAGAGACTTAGTCTGTTATGAAATGTAACTTCATTCTATACAATGAACTTATATTTTGTTTAACATTCTAATGGAGATGCTATTTCTTGTCTTGTGTTTGTGAGTGTAGGATGACAGACACAGGGGTACCTAGTAGAGTTGCAGAGGAGGAGCCCAGGGATATACACGTAGTATACGAGGCACCTCTAGAGGCTACACCAGTGCAGGCTGTTGCACCATTCGAGTCTGACGACGAGGATGAGATTGAGATAGAGTCTGATCCAGAGGAGGAGCCGATGGAGGATGAGCCAGTAGAGGACTCTGATGAGGCTACTATAGAGGAACAGATGTTAGGCGAGTACGAGGAGCGTATTCTAGAGTTATACTGCAGAGTCCAGGAGCTGGAGGCAGAGGCCCACGAGAGAGAGTCTGAGTTCCAGAAGCTGAGGGACGAGGACCACCAGAGGAAGCTGGCTATGCAAGAGTTAGAGGTGGAGATTGCCTACCGTAGGGAGGCAGGGATCCAGATGGGGACTCTATTTCACAGGTCAGTGGCTAGGAATGTAGATTTGGCAGAGAAGCTAGAAGAGGTTGAGCAAAGGGAACTGAGTGAGAAGACTGAGAAAGAGGCACTCCGTACTCAGCTAGAGTTGGAGGTGATGGATAGGTTACACTTCGAGGAGAAGTGGGAAGCGTCCAATGAGAGAGCTGATGACCTTGAGGACGAGGTCAGGTGCAAGAAGAGAAAGATGAACAAGATGGGGTATGTGTTCCGTTCAGCTTTTGAAAGGGTGATTGATGGTGTGTACCACTACCCGGCAGAACAGGGACAGACTCTACATACCTTGAGCCGAGAGCTGGTTGCGTATATAGCACAGTTGGAGTACAAGAGCACAGTGGAGCGCGGGATGATGGGATGAGATTTCCTTAGTCAGTCTAGTGGTAGTACTAGTTGTGTCTTTATGTATTGTATATACTATGTTGTAATCCCGATCTTTTGTGTAAGATGTGGGATGATGATGTAAACCCCGAGTTAGCTTTTGTTAGAGGGGTAGTATGGTAGTAGGTTGGTATATTCCCCGTCTTTTGTGATATTAGGGGATATATGTGATAACATTTATAGCAGTATGCTAGGAAAATCATATAATGAAATGAAATGGCATATGAATATAAATGGAGTTGATTTTAGAAACGTGTTATAAATTTATTCTTTTAGTATTAAAAGAAATACTTAAGTGATATACTTGAATAATAATAAAATGAAAAATTGTGATGCAGATAATGCCGCCCAGACGTAGATTGACTGCACCCGAAGAATCCGTTAACAATGAGAGAGAACAAGTAGACCCGATCCAGAAACTGGTAGACTTGTTAGGAGAAGCCTTAAGGGGAAGGAACAATGAACCCGTTCGCCCGAACCCTCAAACTGTGCCAGTAACAACCTTTAAAGACTTTAAGAGTGTAGGACCCCCGGAGTTCGAGGGAACTACCGACCCAATCGTCGCACAAACGTGGATCAAAGAGATCGAAAAAGCTTTCACTATAGCTAGCGTAGGCGAAGATCAGAAGACGGTGTTTGCCACGTACATGATGAGGGGAGAAGCGAATTACTGGTGGGAGGCTAATCAACAAAGAGCTGGAGAAAGGATAATAGCTTGGGACAAGTTTAAGACACTGTTCTTCGAGAATTACTTTCCAAAGAGTATGAAGAATAGGATGGAGGTGAAATTCCTAGAGTTAAAACAAGGTGAGATGACGGTGGCGCAATACGCGGCTAGGTTTAACGAACTAGCGCGATTTGCGGAGCACCAAGTTGGTGATGAAGAGAGGAAGGCTAGACGCTTTGAACAAGGGTTGAAGCCATGGCTGTTCAATAAGGTATCAGTTCTTCAAATTGATTCCTTTGCAACATTACTGGAGAAGGCAATCATTGCGGAAGGCGGCAGTGAGGCCTTAAGTCTATATAACAAAGAAAAGAAAGGAAAGAATACTGGAGGAGAGAATCGTACGGGAGGAAGCAGTAGCGGAGGAAGCAACTTGGGAAAGAGAAAGTGGGAGAACAACAACAACAACAAAAACAACAATAATAATCAATCAGGGAATTTTCGTGGAGGTTTCAAGAAGAGGGCTGAAGGATGCCCGAAGTGTGGGAAGAATCACCAGGGCGAGTGCTGGAAGGGACGTGGCACTTGCTACAACTGCGGACAGGAAGGGCACATCTCGCCCAACTGTTTGAAACCGAAAAAGATACAAGGATGCTTTGCGTGTGGCTCGACTGGAGCACCGAATTAAGGACTGCCCAAAGAAGGGAAGTGGCGGGGGTAGTAATCAGCAAGGAGGCAACAAGCTGATGATCGGTGGACCGGCACAATCCAACCGCCCAACCGCCAGAACCTTTAACATGACCGTCCAAGACGCAGTGGCTGCGAAGGATGTGGTGTCAGGTATAATCCCAATCAATGATATAAATGCTTATGTATTATTTGATTCGGGTGCCACCTGTTCTTTTGTATCTGAAGAATTTGCTAGTAGACTTAGTACACCCCGAGAACTTTTAGAAAATCCTTTGATCATAGAAGTTGCTAATAAGGAAGTGATCCCTGTAGAATACGTTTATCGAAATTGTCGCGCAAGTATTAGTAAACGTGAACTAAGTGTAGACTTGATTCCTATTAGACTGGGAGAATTTGACGTAATACTGGGAATGGATTGGTTGTATAACCATGCTGCGATAATTGACTGTCAGAACAAATGTGTGAACCTTCAGACTCCGAGTAAGTCTAAGGTAGTGTTTTATGGTAGCTCATCGCTTAAGCAATCGTGTTGCGTTACGATGATGCAGGCCAAGAAATTGTTAAGGAAAGGATGTGTAGGATATTTAGCTTACATCGTTGATACTCGGAAAAAGGGAGTAGAAATTAAGGATATAGACGTAGTTAATGAATTCCAAGATGTGTTTCCGGACGATCTGCCTGGTCTTCCGCCAGACAGAGAAATCGAATTCGTAATAGACTTAGCACCGGGAACGGCACCGATTTCGAAAGCTCCATATCGTATGGCGCCAGTAGAAATGAAGGAATTGATGATACAATTACAAGAATTGTTGGATAAGGGTTACATTCGACCGAGTGCTTCTCCTTGGGGAGCACCAGTACTATTCGTTAAGAAGAAGGACGGATCGATGAGGCTCTGTATCGATTATCGAGAATTGAACAGAGTAACGATCAAGAACCGGTATTCGCTATCGAGGATAGACGACTTATTTGATCAACTGAAGGGAGCAAAGTGTTTCTCAAAGATCGACCTACGAACAGGATATCATCAACTGAAAGTGAGGGACGAGGACATACCAAAGACTGCGTTTCGAACCCGTTATGGACACTACGAGTTTTTGGTAATGTCATTCGGATTGACTAATGCTCCGGCAGCATTTATGGACTTGATGAACCGAGTTTTCAAGCCATACTTGGATAAATTTGTAGTGGTTTTTATCGACGACATTTTGATCTACTCAAAGACAGAGGACGAACACGCCGAACATCTGAAGATTGTTTTGGAGGCACTAAGGAAGGAGAAGATGTATGCAAAATTTTCTAAGTGCGAATTTTGGATAGAGAAGGTTCAATTCTTAGGCCACGTGGTGGATAAGAATGGAATCTCAGTAGACCCTGCAAAGGTCGAAGCAGTAAGTAATTGGGAACAACCGAGAACACCGACGGAGGTGAGAAGCTTTCTAGGGTTAGCTGGGTACTATCGAAGATTCATCCAAGATTTTTCTAAGATAGCAACCCCGTTGAACAATTTGACTAGAAAGACGGTGAAATTTGTATGGACCGACAAATGCGAAGAAAGTTTTCAAGAACTGAAAAGGAGATTGAGCGAAGCACCTGTGTTATCATTACCAGATGATGCGGGAAATTTTGTGGTGTATAGTGATGCATCGCACAAGGGGCTTGGCTGTGTGCTCATGAAACATGGCAAGGTTATTGCATATGCGTCACGACAATTGAAGGATTACGAAAAACGATACCCCACTCACGACTTAGAGTTAGCGGCAGTAGTTTTTGCGTTAAAGATATGGAGACATTATCTATACGGAGAAAAATGTGAGATATACACGGTCCACAAAAGTCTGAAATATATCTTCACACAGAAGGAGTTAAACATGTGGCAGAGAAGGTGGTTAGAATTAATCAAAGACTATGACTGCGATATTCTTTATCACCCGGGAAAGGCAAATGTGGTTGCCGACGCTCTGAGCAGGAAAGGAAGGGAGAAGTTGTTTAATTTGACGACTCAGGAAGAGTTGATAAGAGAGATGGAGAAATTGGAGATAGAAGTGAAAGGACCAGAAAAGTCTGGTGAGAAGTTAATTGTAATGGAAGCTTGTCCGACGTTGTTGGATAGAGTAAAGGAAGCTCAAGAAAAGGATGAAAAGTGTGAGAAAATCCGAAAGAGGATCACAGAAAATGAGGAAGAAAAATTTCGAATGGATAAAGACGGTATTTTGAGATTTGAAGGGAGAGTGTGGGTACTAGCGGTAACCGAGTTGAGGGAAGAGATTTTGCACGAGACACACAATACGACATATTCCGTTCATCCGGGAGGCACAAAGATGTACCAAGATCTAAGGCAACATTTTTGGTGGCCCAATTTGAAACGGGAAGTCGCGGAGTGCGTCAGTAGATGCTTGACTTGCCAACGCGTTAAAGCAGAACATCAGCGGCCGAGTGGTTTACTACAACCGTTGGAAATACCAGAGTAGAAATGGGAGCATATTACGATGGACTTCGTGGTAGGACTTCCAGTTACGCAGAAAGATTATGATGTCATTTGGGTTATTGTGGATCGACTTACCAAGACTGCACATTTTCTACCAATCAAGATCCGCTACAGTTTGAACCAATTAGCGAGTCTGTATGTAAAAGAGATTGTTTCACGACATGGAGTGCCGGTATCAATTGTCTCTGATCGAGATCCGCGCTTCACGTCCAATTTTTGGAAGAGTTTGCAAGAAAGAATGGGAACGCAGTTGAGGTTGAGTACAGCTTACCATCCTCAGACAGACGGACAGAGTGAGCGAACAATACAAACGCTGGAGGACATGCTTAGGACTTGCATGATGGATTTTAAGGGAAATTGGGACGACCACCTACCCTTAGTCGAATTTGCGTATAATAATAGTTACCATGCGAGTATCGGCATGCCACCGTATGAAGCTCTTTACGGGAGAAAATGCAGAACGCCATTATGTTGGGACGAAGTCGGAGAACGACGAATACTCGGACCAGAGTTAGTTCAACAAACCGCAGACGTGGTGACAGTGATAAGAGCCAGATTAGTAGCAGCTCAAGACCGCCAGAAGAAATACGCAGATTTGCATCGGCAGGACCGAGACTTCGAAATCGGCAGTTTCGTATTCTTGAAGGTATCTCCATGGAAGGGAAAAATCCGTTTCGGCAAGAAAGGAAAATTGAGTCCAAGATTTATAGGACCATTTGAGATACTGAAGCGAGTGGGCGAAGTGGCATACAAAGTTGCGTTACCACCCGAGTTGGAGCACATCCACAACGTATTTCACATTTCCGTGTTGCGACCGTACAAGGCCGACTACAAACATGTGATTTCTTACGAGCCCATTCAAGTGGAGAAGAACTTGGCGTATGAAGAAATTCCTGTCCAGATATTAGATAGGAAAGAGCAAACTTTGAGAAATAAAATTATTTCGTCTGTAAAAGTACTTTGGCGTAACCACGATGTCGAGGAGGCAACGTGGGAATTAGAAGATAGGATAATGAGGGATTATCCCCATTTCTTTGTGTAACCTTGTAGCAATTCCGGGACGGAATTTTTATAAGGGGGGGAGGATGTAATACCCGAGAATTTCCTAATATTATTAAATAATTATATTAATGAAAATGAGAATTTATTTGAATATAAATGATTTTGTGTTATGAGAATGATCAATTCAATTATATTAAATTGAATATCTATGACAATTGAGAAAAATGTGGAGTTTACGATAAACTCGTTGAGAGCCTAGTGTGGCACAGTGATGGGAAATATTAATAATTATATTAATTAACGAAGAATTTTTAAGTGAACAATTAATTAATTGTTAATTGTTATTAGAGAATATTAATTGATTGTTGTGGGATATTAACTATGGTTGATTAATAATATGTGATTATTATTGCAAGAAATATAATAATCATAATCCACTTGTTTATAATTGTGCTGAGATTTATATTTGTTAATGTGATAATTAATCCTATGATTATTAATTTGGTATAATTAATAGTCAATGATGAATAAATTAATTAATATTATTGTTAATTAATCAACGAGATAAATAGTTTATTTATTTGACATTATGAATAATAAAATAAATAAGTGAGTGATTAATATAATAAGATTATATTAATTGATATGTGCAAATGTGCAATATTTGAATATATAAAGTATATGGAATACAACTATATTATATAGTGTAGAGAGACACTTAAGTGTGACCATGCATGTATATACATAAACTATGTTATATAATGCAATGCGAATATATTACACATAGAAACCATATATTACATGAAGCATAATGTGATTATGTTAAAACTATATGTTATGAATGCATGATAATACTGATGTGACAATAAATATGTGGGAATACACTGTATAATATATCATGAACATATTGTAAACTATTAATTTTAATAAAGTGAGACATCATGAATATATGGTGAACAATTTAATAATACATGAGATAATGTAATGTGATAACATCCGATTAAATTATACCAGTATGATAAAAATGTACATGAATTATATGTGCACAATTCACACTTATTACATTATGTGAATCCATGTTAGTATCATTAGAATTACATTGTAACTATAATTGTGGCCTAATTATATAGTATATATACATGTAACATATTTTGGCATAAGTGTTGTGTATATATACAAATTATAGAATGCTGATATATGGCCTTGTCCCAATATAATAGTCACTCTCCTTCTCCTTCACGTGTATGGCAAAAAGGCTAAGGCCTATTCTCCCATTCTTCTCCCAAGCTTAGCTAGCAATAATTATATGAGGAGTGGCTCTAATGATGGCTTTCAACAACTATCTACCAACTTCCTCTTATCTAGCATGCAATTCAAATTTCTGTTAGTTTGAAATGGTAGGCAATTGCATTGTCTGTATCTTGTTTCCTCTATAAATATGGCTTCCTTTCTTCCCATTTCACATTGCTGAGATTTTGTTTGAGTTGATAAGTTGAGAGCATATACATATATCAGTATAATAGCATTGTGAGATAGCAGCAAGCTTAATTCATAGCAAAGGTATAATACAGTTTCCTTATTCATTTTCGTTTTCTGTCAAAAGTTCTAATTCTTGATTATGCAAAATTGGATTGCAATTGGATTGTAGAGCACTTATTTAGTTGTTATGTGAACTTATATACATGTTTAAATTATAATGTAGTTGATTATAATCAAATTCGTGAAGTAATTTGGCATTTGGCCTGGAAGTCTGCCGACGCAGGCTATTCTTGAACTGAACCGGACGCGGCGCAGCTGCGCCGGCATTACACTGCGGCGCGGCGCAGCTGCGCAGGTCCCCTGCTGCAGTTTTTGATTTTCTGCTTGCTTCCTGCTATATGATAGTTCTTGCATTGACGTACATGAAGCATGCTAGCATGACTAACTTACATGTATAGATACGTAGACCTAAAATGATCATGTTCTATTACGCTTGTGTTCATGGTTGATGAAAAGTATAGTTTTCCAAAACAAACTTAGAACTTTAATACAAGACTTTGACATGTGTGTATGATATCAATGTTCTGACTTATACGGTAACTTGACCTTGCAAGCATATTATTATGATCTAGGAAAGCATGAAAAGCATGTTAAATAGATGTATACATGTTTCGTAAGGTACCATGAGCACGTGGATTGCGTTAAATGAACTTTACTAGTAAAAGTATAAGTTTTGAACCTAAATCTTGACATGTTATATCGAAGTCCAGATTCTGATCATTATGAACATGTTGGATAATGTTTTTAACCTCACTAATGTGTCATACAAGCACGTGTGTACACACCATGCTAGATGCCATAAAGACTACATGAAGCATGATTTCAAAACCAATAGCAATGCTAGTAATATATATGTGGTAAAGATATTCATGAACATGCCTAGAACACGTTACACGACCACCTTATGTGTGTACATGACAAGTATGATAGCTTCGTGGTCTCATGACCTTGAATGGCTTTAAGTTATTGAAAGTATTGACTTAGAATCTTTATCACATATATTTGAAACGAGGAAAGGTTGTACAAACATAAAAGTATCTTTTAATATGTTTATGTGCTATGTGGTGTTGTTGGCTTGCATGACCGGACAGAAACCATAAGGCACAGCCCAGCCTTGGCTTGGCCAGAAGGCTGCGCAGCTGCGCTGGCCCTAGGCTTAGCCATGGCGCAGCTGCGCCAGTTTGGAATCAGAATTGAGCTAGTTGTTGATCTGATTTTTGACAGTTAGCTTATGCGATTACTTTAACTTGTAATATATGACCAGTATGCTAAGAAATGTGTTAAGAGGCATGCTAAGTGATAAAATTGAATGTTTGATTATAAACTTCCCAGGGATAAGTCCAAAAGGTATTTGGGGACTATAAAGCAACGATTAAAAACTAGGTGATGACTTCATAATGTCTTGTAAACTGAAATGTGCTATATGTACGCAAAAGTATATGATGAAGTATGTGTATAGTATGCAACTAAGTTAAACGTTTATGGGTGCGTTTAAAATTACATATCATATGTGAGCATAATGACTAATGAAAATCCTATACTTATAATACACTATAAATAGGATTCAAAAGTGTTGAATTACTTTACGTGGATAAACTACGCTAAAGGCAAGTTTCCTAACTTACACTCTTTTACGGTGCAAGTATTCTATCCTTGTATATTGTGAACTAGTTTCTTACTAAATCGTTGAATTAAATTAGCATACTTGAACTCTTAATTCATTAAAGCTATTATACATGTTGAACTTAGTATTGTTCTTGAATATTGTGAAAGTGTCTATGCCATTTGATTCGGCTAGACTTATATTATTGAAAAGCGACCCAAACTAATTGATTGGTGCGGGATCTTGTATTTGACTGAGAAGAACAACCTTCTTTGAAGGGAATATATAATTATCGGAGAACCGACGTGCACACTTGAGTATGATTGATTGTTATGCATAACGATGGTACTTTAGGCTGATCACCTGTTGTACCTGTTTTTTTTTAGATTTTCAGTTTATTACTGTCAATTCTAGTAGAAGTTCATAGTCCTTAGTGACTGCTCAGTATTCAGTTATTTGAAATCTTGAATTGACTTATTATTGAATCATATCCTGTCCTTAGCGACTGTTATTGAGAACTGTTGATATTCTTGTTATTCTTGAGCTATCAAACCTTGCTATACCCTTTCGAGAATTGAGAATCTTATTATTCACCCTTATTGTATATTACTTGCTGGGCAATTTGTGCTCATTCTTGCTTTCCCTAAAACATTTCAGTTAAGGCAGAGCATGGCGAACCTTCGGGCATTGATAAGGGCAAGGGCAAGGCTACCAACTAGCTTATGTCTGTTATGTTTCAAATATATTAATATTGTGTGAAGATGATGTAGTAAGACTGGATTTGTTTATGTTTAAGCTTAAGTTAGATTATATAACAAGTCGTTAATTGATATTGCTATGTAATCTATTAAGTACTGTAGGTTGCGAGACTTGGGGGAATAATTATAATAAATCATTGTAAATTATTCTAGAATAGATTTTCCGCTGTGGTTGTGTGATATTTAGTTATCATTATTGCGATGTATTACCATGAGCACGTGATGAACCGAATTCTAGAGACCAAGTGGCGGTCCTGGAATTTGGGGGTGTCACAGGTTGGTATCAAAGCTGTAGTTATAAACCTTAGGAACGAGTGTCCTTGGACTATAACTTAGGCGAACTTAGAAGTTAGGAAGGAGATAAAACTCATGTAGAGTTTTCCTTGAGAGACTTAGTCTGTTATGAAATGTAACTTCATTCTATACAATGAACTTATATTTTGTTTAACATTCTAATGGAGATGCTATTTCTTGTCTTGTGTTTGTGAGTGTAGGATGACAGACACAGGGGTACCTAGTAGAGTTGCAGAGGAGGAGCCCAGGGATATACACGTAGTATACGAGGCACCTCTAGAGGCTACACCAGTGCAGGCTGTTGCACCATTCGAGTCTGACGACGAGGATGAGATTGAGATAGAGTCTGATCCAGAGGAGGAGCCGATGGAGGATGAGCCAGTAGAGGACTCTGATGAGGCTACTATAGAGGAACAGATGTTAGGCGAGTACGAGGAGCGTATTCTAGAGTTATACTGCAGAGTCCAGGAGCTGGAGGCAGAGGCCCACGAGAGAGAGTCTGAGTTCCAGAAGCTGAGGGACGAGGACCACCAGAGGAAGCTGGCTATGCAAGAGTTAGAGGTGGAGATTGCCTACCGTAGGGAGGCAGGGATCCAGATGGGGACTCTATTTCACAGGTCAGTGGCTAGGAATGTAGATTTGGCAGAGAAGCTAGAAGAGGTTGAGCAAAGGGAACTGAGTGAGAAGACTGAGAAAGAGGCACTCCGTACTCAGCTAGAGTTGGAGGTGATGGATAGGTTACACTTCGAGGAGAAGTGGGAAGCGTCCAATGAGAGAGCTGATGACCTTGAGGACGAGGTCAGGTGCAAGAAGAGAAAGATGAACAAGATGGGGTATGTGTTCCGTTCAGCTTTTGAAAGGGTGATTGATGGTGTGTACCACTACCCGGCAGAACAGGGACAGACTCTACATACCTTGAGCCGAGAGCTGGTTGCGTATATAGCACAGTTGGAGTACAAGAGCACAGTGGAGCGCGGGATGATGGGATGAGATTTCCTTAGTCAGTCTAGTGGTAGTACTAGTTGTGTCTTTATGTATTGTATATACTATGTTGTAATCCCGATCTTTTGTGTAAGATGTGGGATGATGATGTAAACCCCGAGTTAGCTTTTGTTAGAGGGGTAGTATGGTAGTAGGTTGGTATATTCCCCGTCTTTTGTGATATTAGGGGATATATGTGATAACATTTATAGCAGTATGCTAGGAAAATCATATAATGAAATGAAATGGCATATGAATATAAATGGAGTTGATTTTAGAAACGTGTTATAAATTTATTCTTTTAGTATTAAAAGAAATACTTAAGTGATATACTTGAATAATAATAAAATGAAAAATTGTGATGCAGATAATGCCGCCCAGACGTAGATTGACTGCACCCGAAGAATCCGTTAACAATGAGAGAGAACAAGTAGACCCGATCCAGAAACTGGTAGACTTGTTAGGAGAAGCCTTAAGGGGAAGGAACAATGAACCCGTTCGCCCGAACCCTCAAACTGTGCCAGTAACAACCTTTAAAGACTTTAAGAGTGTAGGACCCCCGGAGTTCGAGGGAACTACCGACCCAATCGTCGCACAAACGTGGATCAAAGAGATCGAAAAAGCTTTCACTATAGCTAGCGTAGGCGAAGATCAGAAGACGGTGTTTGCCACGTACATGATGAGGGGAGAAGCGAATTACTGGTGGGAGGCTAATCAACAAAGAGCTGGAGAAAGGATAATAGCTTGGGACAAGTTTAAGACACTGTTCTTCGAGAATTACTTTCCAAAGAGTATGAAGAATAGGATGGAGGTGAAATTCCTAGAGTTAAAACAAGGTGAGATGACGGTGGCGCAATACGCGGCTAGGTTTAACGAACTAGCGCGATTTGCGGAGCACCAAGTTGGTGATGAAGAGAGGAAGGCTAGACGCTTTGAACAAGGGTTGAAGCCATGGCTGTTCAATAAGGTATCAGTTCTTCAAATTGATTCCTTTGCAACATTACTGGAGAAGGCAATCATTGCGGAAGGCGGCAGTGAGGCCTTAAGTCTATATAACAAAGAAAAGAAAGGAAAGAATACTGGAGGAGAGAATCGTACGGGAGGAAGCAGTAGCGGAGGAAGCAACTTGGGAAAGAGAAAGTGGGAGAACAACAACAACAACAAAAACAACAATAATAATCAATCAGGGAATTTTCGTGGAGGTTTCAAGAAGAGGGCTGAAGGATGCCCGAAGTGTGGGAAGAATCACCAGGGCGAGTGCTGGAAGGGACGTGGCACTTGCTACAACTGCGGACAGGAAGGGCACATCTCGCCCAACTGTTTGAAACCGAAATACAAGGATGCTTTGCGTGTGGCTCGACGGAGCACCGAATTAAGGACTGCCCAAAGAAGGGAAGTGGCGGGGGTAGTAATCAGCAAGGAGGAAACAAGCTGATGATCGGTGGACCGGCACAATCCTAGAATTTGGGGGTGTCACATCGTCACTCATGAGGAAGGGTTGAATAATGAGGTCGAGATATTGAACGTTGACATCAGGCTATGCATACAAGAATCCATTGAACGATCGCTGAGAGGAGGAGCCACAGATGGGTTATTACATGGATTCCTCATCACTGATCTATGCCGACAAGCAGGAGTTTAATGGCACGCCTCTGAGCCAGTCCAACAACCAATGGCCATCATTGACCATCCTACTATTGAGAAGTATAAATTAAGGGAAGGAGCACGGTCACATCCTCGGGGAGAGGGCTTTATTATGATACCACCATCAACACCACCCTCACCACCACGAGCGGATGAGCCAATGGCTGAAGCGGCCGGAGCAGAGCCGTTCGGCAAATTTTTAGCGACAAAGTCAACATCGAAGTCTGCGGCTTTCCCAACGCCAGGCCACGATGCATGCCTACAATATTGGGGCATTTACAGCATTGGCGGACGCCTTTTCACGATTCACTCTAAATTCTGAGCCAGTTCAGCTGCCCATTCCTCCAATTCTGCTTGCCTACCCCACCTCATCAGATGACAAAGGTTACGACGAGTCTTGACTCGTCGCTCAAAGAAGTCCTTATTTTAATATTTCCTATGACAACGTAATGAGGACATTACCTGATTTAAGTTTGGGGGGAATTCAGTTTGTGTGTTTTTGCATACATATTAGGTTGCATATAAAGTTAATTTAGTGCGTACTTACCATATGCATTGAAAAAAAATAGATATATTGCATTCATCTAGAAATTGTGTTAGTAGAAGCATGCATATAGTATAATACATGAAGATTGAGTAGTGAGTCATTGTAATGAAATGAATGGTTAATGAATTCAATTTTCACTGATCTTGCATAAAATTGAGTTTCATGAACTGATTAGGCTCGACCATAGTAACCTCATAACATTATTCTTGTTCTTTTTCAAATTTTAAGCACACCAATTGACTGTTAGTTGTGATTAGGAGTTTGTGTGTAAAAGAACACGGGCACTTACTTGGTCACATATTAAAAATAGAACATTGGCTGAAACATAAGTTTGGGGGAATTGCGGTATAGAAAAGGAAAAAATATAAAGAAAAGAAAAATCGAAAAGAAAAAAAAGTACTTATGAAATAAAAACTGACTTAGTTTGACCTCGTGGCCTTTGTTACTCGGACAAGTAAACCCTAGGGGATGTCTTTACACCTAGGGCCCTAAAGCCTTCGGTTTTGGGAGTCGTTGGCCGAAAGTCCGTTACACGGGTAACATTAAAAAGCCTAAGGGGGTTGAACATTGCACAAGTCAGATATATAAAGTAATTGGTGGGATGGAGCGTTAAAACGCACCCACAAAGCATAAGCTTTGATGATTAATCTTTTATTGCTTATACAGCCTAATTCCCATAATGCTTATGTGGATGCCATGTTTGATTAGTTATCTGTGAGAAGGGTAAAATGTTTGTTTAGAAATAATCACATGAATCACTTTGAACTGCTGATATGAAATTGGACACACACGCACAGAAGAGGATTAGAGTTGTGTCAATGAGGTGAGGATGTGAGAGACTATGATTGTTCATGAGTCGAGATTGATTATAAGCTAAGTGTCAATTAATGAGGCTATGCAACCTTCATTTGGTTATCAAGATTTCTGCTCGATCTTGTTAGTTGCATTCATTCTGTTGAGTTATGTGTTTGTTTGCTTGAGGACAAGCAATTATTTAAGTTTGGGGTATTTGATGAGTAGGTTAGAAACCTACTAACTCAGTATTTCTTAGCTTAATATATTGTTATTACTTAAGTAATGCATGTTACTCTTCATGATTTTGTGTGAATTTGCAGACAAGGAGCGTAGCGTGGTAAATGGGAAGAAAGTAGGTTGAAAGTAGGTGTTCTGACATCTAGGAGCGGGGCGCGCTAGGAATACACTGATTTAGGTGCGGGGTGTGCCAGATCAAAGAGTGGTCCCTGGTATAGTAGCGCGGGGCGCGCTGTTCTATAGGAATCCAGGCGCAGGGCGCGCGGGGCGCGCGAAGCGCGGATCTGGCTAGATTTGGTTGCCTTAAAGCTGCAATGTTGAGTCAAAATAGGATTTTGGATATTCTAATTGTAATAGGGTTTTGATAGACTATAAATATTAAGTTATTTTCTTAGGTTTAGGGAGATCTTGGGACTAGTAATTCTTGAAGGCTATTCATTCATTCAAACCCTAGTTTTGGAGGATCAAGGCATGTCAAGCTAAACTACTCAATTCAATTCTGAAGGGATGTTGAACCTTATTTACAATTACTGGTTTGAGCAAGTTTATTCTATTTATTCTTTCGTATGTGAGATTTATTCTGATTATCTACATAAATTCTTTTGTATGCTATTCAATTAACTAATTTGATTTCTGCATGATTAAATTAGTAAATTGATATCATCTGCTAGATTAAGATATATATTAAGCAAACGATGTATGTCTGATCATAAGTAACAATTAATGATATTTGATTGTGGTCAAGCTTTTGAATATTATTAAGATTTTCAGAAGACAAGTTAAATAATTCCTAATTGTGTAATTATTGCTTAGAACAATCTAATTCTCATTCTTTATGCTTCTATCATATTAAATTTAGATTGATAGTTCTAGGTTATATGATAGTTAGAATTTTTTGTTGGCAATTGTCGCATTAGATTTACACATAAAGAGAGTTTCGGATAATTAGCGATTGCGGTTATCTAGGATTGTTAATCTCATTGAAAGATAAATATTGTAAACATTTGGTTAAACCATAATTGTAAAAAGGCGATACTGAACTGAAGAATTAAAGTTTTTTACTCATTGATATTTCTTTTAAATTCACTTTCGTTAATTCAACTTTTCAAACTAAAAATCCCCAATTAATTAGAAAATACTTGGATAAATATAAACGAAGCGCTCTCTGTGGGATCGATCCTTACTTATTACTATACTAATTCTTGAGTTAGTGGAATAGAAGTAAGGTTAATTTTGGAGTGCTAAACGACAGCTACCAGCGAACACTATCAAACCCTCCTTTTAATTTATTTTAATAATTCATTTACCATATAGTTTATTTGTCACACTTTAATTAATCAACTTCTAATATTTAAATTCCATTAAACTAAATTTAATATTAACTCTTTAAATCAAATTACCACATAATTATAACTCCTATTTATTCATTATGATTTTATTTAACAAATCATTAAATCTCTAATTTAATTATTAAATTAAATTAGAACAACATTATAATTATTTAACAACTCATTTAATTTAATTATCTCATTAAATTAAATCTTCAAACTATAAATTATTAAACATTAATTTAATTAATATATCACACTTAATTAAATTATTACACAATAATTTTATCAATTATTTATTTAACTCAATAAATAAATCAACTAAAATATTTATTTAATTCAATAAATATTTAAAATTAAATACAAAATTCTCGTTTGTTGCAACCTTCCCTCCTTAAAAGGATTCTGTCCCCAGAATCACGACTCAATTAATTCATTCGTCACATTCTTCTCCCCCCCCCCCCCTTAAAATGATTCTTTCCCCAGAATCGCTATACAAAGATTTTAGCAAATAACTGAGGATAGTTTTTCATCATCACGTCTTCGAGTTCCCACGTAGCTTCTTCAGCATTTTGGTTCCTCCAGATTACCTTAACAGAAGGTATTACTTTGTTTCTAAGTACTTGCTCTTTCTTGTCAACTATCTGCACAGGAACTTCTTCGTAAGAAAAATCTATTTCAAATTGTAACGGCTCATACTATATGACATGTTTGTAATCGAACTTGTACGGTCGTAGCACCAAAACGTGAAATACGTTATGGATATGTTCTAATTCCGGAGGTAACGCAACTTCATAGGCTACCTCACCAATTCTTCGCAGTATCTCAAAGAGTCCAATAAATCTCGGGCTTAGTTTTCTCTTCTTGCCGAATCTAATTTTCCCTTTCCATGGAGACACTTTTAGGAAAACAAAATTGTCGACTTCAAATTCTCGATTTTGTCGGTGTTGATCAGTATATTTCTTTTGCCTATCCTGAGCAGCTATCAATCTCGCCCTGATTACCTTAACAATTTTGGCGGTCTGTTGTACCAATTCTGGACCTAGTAGTTGACATTCACCGACTTCATCCCAACATAACGAAGTTCTGCATTTCCTGTCGTACAACGCTTTGTAAGGCGGCATGCCAATACTTACGTGGTAACGGTTATTGTAAGCAAACTCAACCAGTGGTAAAAGGTCGTCCCAATTTCCCTTAAAATATATAATACAAGTTATCAGCATATCCTCCAATGTCTGGATCGTCCTCTCACTTTGGCCATCGATTTGAAGATGATAGGATGTGCTCATTCTCAACTGCGTTCCCATGCATTCTTGTAGTCATTTCCAGAAGTTCGCTGTGAAACGCAAATCTCTATCTGATACGATTGATACTGGAACACCGTGTCTTGAAACAATTTCCTTAACATACAATTTCGCCAATTGATCCAAATTGAATTTGATCTTGATTGGTAAGAAATGCGCCGACTTCGTCAGTCGATCCACGATAACCCACACTGCATCAAAATATTTCTGAGTCGTTGGAAGACCAACCACGAAATCCATCGTGATATGCTCCCATTTTCACCCTGGTATCTCTAACGGTTATAATAATCCACTTGGTCTCTAGTGTTCTGATTTGACCTTCTGACACGTTAAGCATTTTGCGACACACTTAGCAACTTCCTTCTTCATATTCGGCCAACAGAAATGTTGTCGGAGATCCTGGTACATTTTCGTACTCCTCGGGTGAATCGAATACCTCGAACTATGAGCCTCACTCAAAATTTCCTCTTTAACTTTCGGTACCGGCGGAACCCAGATTCTCCCTTTAAATCGTAACAATCCCTCAGTATCGACTTTGAATTTTGTTTTTTCACCTTCAGACACTGTTTTCCTTATCTTTTGACATTCCTCGTCTTGAAGTTGTGCTTCTTTCATCTTATCCACCAAAGTTGGGTCAGTTTTCATTTGGAAAAGTCTTTCATCTGACTCCTTCGAATTTTTAACTTCCAACTCCAACTTAGCCATTTCATCTACCAGCTACTCCTAAGCAGTTAAAAACATCAATTACTCCCGACTCTTCCTGCTTAAGGCATCGACAACAATATTAGCTTTAGCCAAATGGTATAAAATCTCACAATCATAATCCATAATCAGCTCCAACCATCTCCTTTGACGCATTTTCAGATCCTTCTGTGCAAAGATATACGTCAAACTTTTATGGTTTGTATATATCTCATACTTCTCTCCATAGAGATAGTGCCTCCAAATCTTCAAGGCAAACACTACCACAGCTAATTCTAAATCGTGCGTCGAATATCCTTTCTCGTAATATTTCAATTATCGCGATGCATACGCAATGACCTTGCTATTCTGCATAAGCACCCAGCCCAGTCCTTTATGTGATGCATCATTATACACCATAAAATTTCTTGTGCTATCCGACAACGATAACACAGGTGCCGTACTTAACCTCTTCTTCAACTCTTGAAAACTTTCCTCGCACTTCTCCGTCCAAATGAACTTCATTAACTTCCTTATCAAATTCGTCAGCGGAGTCGCAATTTTGGAAAAATCCTGAACAAATCTTCTATAGTAACCTGCTAAACCTAAGAAACTCCTTACCTCCAATGGTGTCTACGGCTGATCCCTATTTATCACATCTTCAACCTTAGATGGATCCACCAAAATCACATCCTTATCAATTACATGTCCAAGATATTGAACACGTTCCAACCAGAATTCACATTTAGAAAACTTTGCGTATAACTTCTCTCTTCTTAATGATTCCAATGTCATTCTTAAATGTTCAGTGTGCTCCTCCTTGGTCTTGGAATATACCAAAATATCATCGATGAACACCACCATGAACTTATCCAAAAACGGTTTAAATACCCCATTCATTAGGTCCATAAATGCCTCAGGTGCATTCATTAGACCAAATAACATCACCATTAACTCGTAATGACCAAACCGATTTCTAAATATCGTCTTCGGTACATCCTCCTTCCTCACCTTAAATTGATGATACCCACTTCTCTATCTTTGAGAAGTACCTAGCTCCCATCAGCTGATCAAACATGTCATCGATCCTTGGCAACGGATACTTATTCTTAATCGTGACCTTATTCAATTCTCTATATTCAATACAGAGCCTCATTGACCCATCCTTTTTCTTAACGAACAACATCGGCACTCCCCACGGTGATACACTCGGCTGAATATACTTCTTGTCTAGAAACTCCTGCAACTGCACCATCAATTCATTTATTTCTACTAGAGCCATTCTGTACTGGGCATTGGATATCAGGGCAGTCCCTGGTGCTAAGTCAATTACAATATCGATTTCTCTATCTGGTGGAAGTCTCTACAAATCACCCAAAAACACATCCACAAACTCCTTAACGACTGGTATCTTTTCTAATTTTACACTCTCTTTCCAAGTATCAACTATGTAGGCTAAATATCCTACACATCCTAGTTTCAACAACTTCATGGCCTGCATAACCGTCAGACAAATCGCTTGTCAAGGCGACTTGCTGCCATAAAATACTACCTTCGACAGAGTTATAAGGTTAACACACTTCTTTTGGCAATCGATTATCACCTCATGGTTGAATAACCAATCCATTCCCAGTATAACGTCAAATTCCCCAAGTTTAATCGGAATTAAATCTACCATCATCTTGTGGCCCTTAATATCCACCCTACAGTTCTTGTGCACAAACCTAACAGGAATTACCTCCCTTATATTCACAATTTCTATGTTCAAAGGGTAATTTAATTCCTCCTTAGGCAAATCTAAATTTTTAGCAAAATTATCGGTTATAATTGAACAAGTAGCACCCGAATCAAATAATATATATGCATTAATACTATTGATTCGAATGATACCTGACACTACATCCTTTGACTACACAGCATCCTGCACGGTCATGTTGAAAGTTCTGGCAGTGGGTCGGTTTGACGGCGTTGATCCAGTGATAGTCAGAGTGCCACCATTGTTGTTTCCTCTACCTCTACCTGCTCCTCCAGCTGCCTTTCTGGGACAATCACGATCCATATGGTCCTTTGACCCGCACATGAAACAAGCTCCCTTCTTTGGGCTGGGACAATTCGGTGCAATGTGGTCTTCCTGACCACAGTTAAAACACACCCGCTTACCCCTCAGGCACATGTCAGTGTGATTCTTCCCACAAGAAGCACAGCCTTCAATCCTCTTCTTCTGGCTTCCCTGTTGATTTTTGGTAGAAGCACTGTCATTCCACTTCCTCTTTTAGTTACCGCCACCACCATTGCTACCACCATCCTTGTCTTCATTCTCATTCTTCTTCTTCTGTTCTTGGTTATATTTGGTCAAAGCATCACTTCCACCTTCAGCGATGATCCCCTTTTCAAGCACTGATGCAAATGTATTCAGCTGGAACATCTAGACTTTTCTATACAACCAAAGCTTCAATCCCTGCTCAAACCTTCTCACCTTTCTTTCATCCGTATTTACCTGATATGTCGTAAACCTTGCCAACTCATTAAATTTTGTGGCATACTCCGGCACAGACATGGAACCTTGCTTCAGTTCTAGAAATTGGACCTCCATCTATTTTCGCAAGCTTGTCGGGAAATACATCTCGAAAAACATCTCTTTAAACCTATCCCACGTAATTATTCCCTTTCCTTCTTGAACCTTATTTGCCTACCACCAATAGCTGGCTTCCGACTTCAGCATGAACGTTGCGAAGGTAATTTTTTGATCGTCATTCACCCTAGCAACGTCAAAAACCTTCTCCATTTTCATAATCCAAGTCTGGGCTTCGACCGAATTCATAGATCCTTGAAACTCCGGCGGTCCTATCTCTTTGAAGTCCTTAAATGAAGTCGGTTGAGCTTGCGACTGATTTGCAAGTGCTCATGTTAACAGGTTTATCAGTTGCTGAACTAGATTGGCGTTGGCCTCGTTATTGTTGTTATTGGTAGACCCCTCAGGATGTGGTTGCTGACGTGGTTATCTTCTTCTAGGAGGCATCTTTCTGTTTAAGATACACGCTTATTAGTTCATTACTCAATTTCTTAAATATTTAAGACTTAACTAAAACATTTTAAGATTAACACTTAACACATAACATTTCAATAAACTCTGATATTTAATTTATTCATAGTTTTTTTTTAAAACATAGTAAAGGATAGCATCTCTGCTATTTACATCAAATTTCCTGAACTGGAACAAAATTTCAGGATTACATCCTCATCTTATCCCATTATTTATCTCACAATCTGGGATTTATATTTTATTTAATTCATATTTAATCACATAACTTGTTACTCTTCCTATCTTGGCATTCTAAGATGTCACGCAGTTTCTATACACTCTTCCTCCATGATACGGAATATTGTTCTACTATCCATCATATACCATGGCAAGTCTTTTAACTGAGCTGCGTAATAAAAGACTCGGTCCTGGGCCTTATCAATAGCTGAATGAAAAGTATAGTCCATCTTATTCATCCTTGCCTTGTTTGCCAGAACCTTGTCTTTATCACGATCTACAAGCTGAGTAGCCTTCATCCAAGCGTCTTCTGCTCTAGCGCACTTTGCTAACTCCTCTCTCAGGTCACCCTTCAATTTCTCAACCTCAGCTAACAACTGATCCCTCTGACTCTCTGTCTGAACCAGTGTCCATTCCACGTTTCCAAGACGTTTATCAAAATCTTAGATCATCTCATCCTTCTGCTCTATAGCAGTCTGATGTACATCTGCCAGCTCCTCTAACTCCCCAACTCTATCCTGTAACTCTATGTTATGATCATATAATTCATCTTACATCTCAGCACTGATAGAGTTAGGTGGAAACTCTTTGGGATCCTCTTCCTCAGCCTCTACCTCTACCTCCTCAGAGTCTTCCTCTGGATCAAACTTAGGCTAATGCTCCTGACCCAGAACTATGATCAACAGAGATGGCTCTGCCTGTACCAACTGCTCCCAAACATTATAGATGTCTCGGGGCTCCTCATCTCTAGGCACCTAAGGTATCTCCTCCCTAGCTTGACTAGATCCTCCAACATTAAACATCCTGACAACAAAATTTTAAGTTTGATTACTACTTGATACTCGCGAGCACATAGGTTATTAATACATAAGCACATAAAATCTTTTATTATTTATCTTCAATGAATTCCTTAATTCATTCCTTAGAACTCGATAAAATTTTATCACCACTATGTTTCTGTTCTCTTATAAGGCTACTTCCTAAGGTTTTCCCACCTAAGGTTCATAACTTAAAGGTTTGATACCAACTTGTGACACCCCCAAATCTAGGTACTTCATTCCCACAGGATTTGGTGTTCACTATCCAAAATAAACACTTCTAACCACCCACAATATAGGATAACATAAAAATGTAAACTTAATATAATTAAACGATAATCTTCCCCATTAAAGGGTTACAACTTCTTAAAACAATCCCAGGTAGTCTAACCTTAATAACATCAACCATAAGAGGAAAATAAATAATTTAGTCTCATTACATAAACTCAATTAAATAAAATAACAAGTCCTCATCACTTGCTCATCTTGCATTTGCCCTTACTAGTGGATGGCTCGTCAGCTTTCTCAACTTTAGCTGCAATGTTTTATATGCAAAAGTGAGCAAACAATTGCTCACAAGTATAACAATAGCAATAATAATAATCATGAGAGTAATCAATGAATCCTGAATAATAAAAAGCTTGGCTTTTGAATCAAGAGTAGAATACAAGATCAAAAGTACATCTGAGGGTTATAAGACCATGAACTATATCCTAGGTTGTCAAGTATCTCTACTTTAAACCTTTAACAATCATAAGACTATATGGACCTAACTTCTCGTACTTAGGGGGATCAGCCCTTCATACCATGTATTGTACACAAACATCTTAACGCTAACGCTTAAATAATCCCCTATAGTAGGGTTGTTCATCTCAGCTTGACATAATAGTCAAACCAAAGGAAGTTTAGTTTGGATTAATTTCAATGACAGTTCTAGAATTTAGAAAGCTCATCGACTATGGACTAGTCGAATCAATAAGGGTTCACTAGTCATATAAGAGTTTTATACAACATTATAGAATTAAGCAATGATATTTATGATCAAAGATCATCAATAGCGATTTACAACTGAATAAACGTTTATATCTAAGTAATATTTTTCAAAGAGTTGTAACTTTGGAATAATCAGAGATACTTTGTTTGAAATAGAGAAGCAAGTCGTATAACTTTGTATAATAATAAACGATATAGAAATAATGAATTTCTCAATGAAAACTTAGGTTAGAGAGCTTGCGTAACATTAAACAAGTTTAAGAATAGAAACTTGCATAATCGTAATCAAGATAGGGTAAGAAACTTTTCTAGTGTGTAGGTTAAACAATTATAACTCACGTACCCCAATATCCTACACACATACTATTTAGATTCACAACACTAGTTAGCCAAAACATAGTTAATCTTATTGGTTTCATTTAATCATCATGGTTAAGTTATAACCTTTAGCTTAAGGTTTAACCATATCAATCAACCACATAACATGAATCTAAAAACCCACTAACATATAACATAAGCTTTAACATACAAAACACATTCTCAATTCTTACAACATCGAGTTTCAACCTTATATAACTTGTTAATCAATAACTTTCATTCTTCATATTTAGTATTATAACATCACTACAATCTGTTATAACATCTTACTATAAGCCTAACACATTTTCATGCTCATTACACTAGGTTACATTAACATTCTATGGACTGAAAAAAAAATAGAACAAAATAGATTCTGTCAGGGGAAGGCACAGCTGCGCCGTTCCTTGCCTTGGCACCTGCGCAGCTACGCTAGTGCGCAAACAGGAACTCTGCAGCAATGTTCTTCAACCTAAAACTCCAATTTTTTTCAATTCCACAGCGACATGGACAAACCCATACACAATAAACCTTACCAAAACCACATAACATATACACTTAATTATTACAACATCTAAAAAACATAAACAACCAAATTGGAAGGATTAAAATCATATTTTTGCTAGTTGTTTCCAAAATTCGACGTATTTAGTCAAATTGTTTACCACAGATTCGTTAATGCATCAAATCAGTCCATATCACTTGCATTATTCTCGTTTCTTCATGCAATAACACAATAAATAACCAATTTATAGTTTATTACATAAATTAAAAAACAAATTTTTATACCAAATAAGCCACATTCGTATAAATATCACTATAATTCAACTTCTTCACTTTAAAACATATTTTCATGGATTTATTTACTGAAAATCATTTCTAGATGATAACTAATAGATTTTATACACTAGTTAACACATATAACCCAATTCCTTAAATTAGCCATAGAAATTCAACTTTTCTATGAAAACTCAAGAATATGAAAAATAAGGATTTATAGCTTGAATTCTTACCTTTGATTCTAGTTTAGACATTGTTAGAAGATGAGAATGGCCTTGTTAATCTTTTTCTTCCTTCTTTAGTTCTCCAATTCCACTTCTTCAATTTTACAGAGCTCTCACTTTCTTTCAAGCTCTCCAATACTCTGCTCTCACTCAACACTTAGGCTTAGAAAACTAACGTAATAAAAAAACTGATATAGCATAATAATACGTATACTAACTCCATCAGTTTATGAAAATAAAAGCCTTGTCAGTTACAACAATTCAAAAGCCATAAGGCCCTGTTTGGCAAACACTATCAAACCCTCCTTTTAGTTTATTTTAATAATTCATTTACCATATAGTTTATTTGTCACACTTTAATTAATCAACTTCTAATATTTAAATTCCATTAAACTAAAGTTAATATTAACTCAATAAATCAAATTACCAAATAATTATAACTCCCATTTATTAATTATTGTAGACACTCAAAATTTCGTTTCCCTGTTACTAACATTGTAGAAGGGTAAACTGTCTTTTCAAATCAACCTCGGTCTCAATACCGAGCCGTCAAATCAGCCCCAGTCTCAACCCAAAAAGTACAGGTTAGCCCCGGTCTCAACCTAGGTGATACAGGTCAACCCCGGTCTCAATCCAGGAGGTACAGGTCAGCCCCGGTCTCAACCCGGGAGATACAGGTCAGCCCCGGTCTCAACCCGGGAGGTACAGGTCAGCCCCAGTCTCAACCCGAAAGATACAAGTCAGCCCCGGTCTCAACCCGGGAGGTGCAGGTCAGCCCCGGTCTCAACCCGGGAGGCACAGGTCAGCTCCGATCTCAACTCGGGAGGTACAGGTCAGCCCCGGTCTCAACCCGGGAGGTAAAGGGTGTGCCCCGGTCTCAACCCGAAAGATACAAGTTAGCCCCGGTCTCAACCCGGGAGGTACAGGTCAGCCCCAGTCTCAACCCGAAAGATACAAGTCAGCCCCGGTCTCAACCCGGGAGGTGCAGGTCAGCCCCGGTCTCAACCCAGGAGGCACAGGTCAGCTCCGATCTCAACTCGGGAGGTACAGGTCAGCCCAGGTCTCAACCCGGGAGGTACAGGTCAGCCCCGGTCTCAACCCGAGAGGTACAGGTCAACCTTGGTATCAACCCGGGAGATATAGGTCAACTTCAAAAATAATCCTGAAGCATCACAACATCTCCAAAGGAAAACCTGGAAGGACCAAGTCAGCCTCGGAGACGATACTGAGGACAAACAGACTCGAATGGGATCCAAACCTTGGAAACATCCCAGGAAGTCAGCCAAAGGCCATGCCGACATTGAAGGAAACCCCAAGAGGGCAAACCGATCATTTTACCAACTTAAAGATGATTTAGTCAAACTCAAGCCGAATTGATGCCACTAAGGTCAGAACAAACCATAACAATGATCCCGAGTGGAAACATCGCAAGACAGCTTAACGAATAAATTGCGAGGAATCAAAGACCCGGTTATAATCCCATATTTTTGGACTCAAAAAAGGTTTTCTCCCATGTTATTGCGAAGCGCTCGGTGAGGGCTTTTCGAAAAGGTATAGCACGCCTCAAACGGACGCTCTGATCAAAAGTTAGAAAGTTTCAAATCTAAAGTTGCATTGCTCGGAGTGCACGTACTTTGAGACTGACGTGACCCACCACGTGGACCCTTCCACGTGAAGCCGCACCTCTACCTGTGGCTGCATCAAGTAGAGCTGCATCTCTTGCGTCTATATATATGAGCTCACCCCTAGCTCATTTCAAAATTTAAAAACGCTCTGAACCCCTGCCCGTTTGGTTTTTCAGCCATTTTCTTGTCTTCCAAATCCAAATTTTTTCACTCTAACACGTAGATATACCCACATACTACCACATATCAAAAATTAACTTGTAGATTTGAACGTATAAAGCCTACGATTTGGCAAAGAGCCCGTGTAGCAGTCCATTGTGAGTATTTTTACGATCAGCAAGTTTATATTACTTCATTACGTTGTTATACACTTGCATATCAAGTTTCGTTTTATAAATATGCCTAGAACTCAGTTTTGTGGCCGTTTTTATAAACTTTTGGTACATTTTAGTACCTAAACGCATTTTCTGGCATTTCTATAACTCGGATTGACGATCCGTCGTCGCTAACAACTTTTATATACTTGCATCTTCATTATTGGCAACTTCTCCGGACTGGGTTATCTTCCCAGTCCGGGTATGGCTTTTTTTGCATATATACTAACTTTTCAATTCTGTCAAGCCCGAAAGTCAAATCTGCGGTGTTTATCGCTTTTATATATAGATATATATATATATATACATATATATGCACCTTTCACCGGACTGGGTTATCTTCCCAGTCCCGATTTGACTATTTTTTGTCTATATTTAACTATAAATATATATATTTACATTCCAGTTCTGCCTAGATCATTCTGTAGCCTTTTTACTACTTTTATATATATATTGATATTTTCGTCTGTGCCTCGGAGTGAAAATCCACTACCATTTATCGCTTTTATACACACACACACATATATATATATTTCCATTCTATCCAGCCTGGATCATTCCGTGGCTTTTATACAGCTTTTATAAATATATATATATATATATATATATATATATATATATATATTTCCATTCCAGTCAGGACATCGGAGTGAAAACCCACCGCCCTTTATTGATTTTCTATATATATTTACATTCTATTCAGCCTGGATCATTCCGTGGCTTTTATACAGCTTTTATTAATATATATTTACATTTCAGTACGGGCATCGGAGTGCAAAGTCATCACCCTTTACAGCTTTCGTATATATATATATATATATATATATATATATATATATATTGCTTTATTCATTACGATTAAATTGCTGATTTAATATTCATTTAATATGAATCGGCACTAACATTTTTGCGGGCGAACTAGATTTCTTTAAATCTCGCCAACTCTAGCTTTCAAACGGTTCAAAATAGGTTCAAACAGAACCGGGAAGCTAGAATGGCTAAGATTTTATTAAATCTAGCATTTTTTCTAGTTTCAGTTATGAAAGCAACCTCGCGGCCCTTAAATCACTATCTAGTGGGAATGAGATGCTTCGGCCATGTGCGAGCCAGGATTTACTGATGAATCCTTGGTTCTGTCGATATTTTGGATATATTTCTGTACAAATTTAAACTATGCAGGTTTTTTGGCCTCCCTATGTGAGCCTAGGAATCGTATGATTCATGATCAAACCGATCAGAATCTGATTCCCATGATGGACAAACTCCACTTTATAAATGTATCCTGCCAGTTTTTCTATAAAAAATGTACATACAAAAAGACCTTAAAACGGTTATCTAGATTTAAGGTCTCAACATAGTGAAAATATAGTTTGTCGTGTCAGAGTCCCTCCGATGGCTATCATGCCCATGAGGAGACCGACACTTGTATATATTATGGTCGAGGATGCTTCGCAACCCGACAATCACCATTCAAATTGAGCCTTAAGGCTGAAAAGGTAAAACTGAAGTATCGATATGCTTCAATTCCTATGTTAGCGTAAGGGTTTGAAAACCATCTTTCAAAACATCATTTCAATAAATCTTTTTGAAAAGAGAAGCTTTTGCAAATCAAATCAAAGAACTATTTTGCAAATCAAATCAAACCCTTCGTATATATGTTCAACGATGCATAAACATACTTTCAATCAAACATATGCCCAAATTTCTTACAGCATTCACACACACATTGCAGATTTAAAAGGAAAAAATTGAAAAGATGTGATACCGTGTTTACACGGGAGTTGTGGGGCCTAACACCTTTCCCACACTTAACCAAGCCCCCGAACTCAAAACTTTGTTTTCAAAGATCAAGTTTCGACAGTGTCCAGCAATTGGGCCTCTTTTCAAACAAAACTCGGTTGAGTTGGTACAACCATTTCAAATCTACCAACTGGCGACTCTGTAAAAAATTCAATCATCGACATGATACATGTTGGCCTTTTCCTAAAAAACCCTTCAAAATCTTCTTCATAAATAAAATGAGTAAGGGTAGACATAACTTAGGAAGAGAGAAAGATCCGGGTTGTGACCCGACCCGCATGATTTTTTTTTCGACGTCGACAATTATGATTTTATTTAACAAATTATTAAATCTCTAATTTAATTATTATATTAAATTAGAACAACATTATAATTATTTAACAACACATTTAATTTAATTATCTCATTAAATTAAATCTTCAAACCATAAAATTATTAAACATTAATTTAATTAATATATTACACTTAATTAAATTATTGCACAAAAATTTCATCAATTATTTATTTAACTCAATAAATTAATTAATTAAAATATTATTTAATTCAATAAATATTTAAAATTAAATATAAAATTTTCGTTCGTTATAGAGTACATAGCTGCAAGTGAAGCTTCAAAGGAAGCTATTTGGATGAAGAAGTTCATTGTTTAACTTGGAGTGGTTCCTACCATATAAGGGCCATTATCTGTATATTGTGACAACAACGGGGTTGTTGCACAAGCCAAGGAACCCAGGTCTGATAAGAAATCCAAGCATGTGTTGCGACGCTTTCATTTGATTAGAGACATCGTTGAAAGAGGAGATGTCAACCAAGCGAGTGTCAACTCTCTGAACAACATTGCAGATCCATTTACTAAAGCGTTAATGCGACAGCAATTTGATCGTCACTAAGAGAAGATATGTATTGGATACCATGGCGATTGAATTTAGTGCAAATGGGAGATTGAAAGTAGTATGCCCTCAAGCCCTCAAGACAAATACATTTGATGTAATAAGCATTTACTTTGTAATCTTATTCATTTATTAATAAGAGAACTTATTTTATAAAATGGATTCTTTATCCATGTTAATTAGTTGAATTAATAAATGTGATAAACCATAGTTATTAAGTAATACTTTTAGAATCATGATGTTGATCATGCTAATGAGATCAAAATTCTTGATAGCTCAAAACTAAAATGTTCCTAATCGTATGGATCACTAATGTGGGGTTACTAATTCTGGATAGATTAGTACATACTATGCTTGCTCTGTTGAAGAGGATGATTGATCTCATAATCATTTGTGTAGAGACACTAAAGCAAGTATTTATGTGCTTATTGGAGAATAAGTTCACTGAATGTGACTAATTTAGGAACCCTAATGAAATTTTAGTTGTTTGTCAATAGGTGTTTCTAATGTGATAGTAGTACAAGTGTAATATCCGAGAGTATTATGTCTTTTAACAATTATCAATAAACGAATTTATGTGAAATTCTTGTGTGTTTTCTTTTATTAGATGTATCTGTGTTATACATACATGTGTTATTTTATGATATGTGATGAGGAGTATTTAAATGGTTAGTTCAGTTTAATTCAACTATTTAAATTGGTTAAGTATGGAATTAATTCTATTAATTTCGTGGGATGGCTTTAAAGCATGATTTTGAGTTTGGAGCGGAATTTAGAGACGCGGACTGCGTATTTGAGTCCGGAACGTCGAAATTAGTCAGGACAGACTATAACTACGAAAATGTGTCACAGTTGACTTTTTGGTCAAAGTCAACCGGTTGACTTTTCGGGTAAAAAGTTAACCACGAATTTTGGAGATGAATTTGACGAAACGGATAGTCCCATGACGTCCGGGACGTCGATTTTAGTAGGAGTCGATATGAGTATCGAAACGTTTAGCTACGGAGGGCAAAACGGTCAAATGGTTATTTAATTGATTAAAATAATATTTTAATAAGGGAATTGCAGCAGCTGATGGGGCCATGTGTCAGCCAAATTGGGACAAGGAGGGAGAGTATATACGTATATTCTAAATGATTAGGAAGGGAGTTATATTTTCTTCCTTAAAACCAAAGCTCTTTCATTTCTCTAACTCCCACCTTCTTCAATTCGGTTAATGGTGGCATGGGGTGTAACTGATGAATTGTGGAGATGGAAGGGCTGGAGCAAACAATGTATATTATGTGCTATATATATATTCCCAATCCAAGTCTCTTCTCCTTTTCACAAAAAGTTCTAATCGAGAGAGAAAAAAATATTGAGAGTTTGAGAGTGATACTAGGTTGTCTAAGAATTCTGGAGATTACAGAGGAGTTAGCAAGCAAGGAGTGAGGCTCTATCAGATTAAAACAAGAAGGAATTCGTCCAAGAGGTAAGCCATGAAACCTATTCTATGTTCTTAAGAAAATAGTGAAGAAAATGCATGGATAATTGTGGTAAATAATTTGTTTTGACTGTGTGATGCTATCTTAGTGTTGTTTACTGATATGGGGATATTGAGAATGAAAATTCTGGTCTAATCATGCTTCAAATACGTAGAGAATCAAAGAATTCAAGTTTGCATGCTAAGTGTTCGATAAAATGCCTCATAGATGTCAATTTGTTCAAATCATGGTAACTTAGTGGGTTTGATTATTGTAACATGTGTATATATGTTAGTATATGTGATCTGGACAGTAGGAATCAACCTCATGTATGCTAGAATCAAAATCATGGTTTTTGTCAAAGGTGGGTTAACTTAGAATCTGTGACTTTTCGGGTTTTTCGGAGCCTTGGAATCATAGCTTCTGCGACTCGTTGGTTGTATGTGTTAATTTTGTAAAATACTATGTAGTATGATGTCTCATCTGACCAATTTTCAAAAGAAACGGAGTTAAAATGAGCAAGTTATGAATTTCGTAAGCAAGCATGTTGGTATAAAAATCTGCATAATTCTGGGAATTTCCAGAAATTTTCTAAGTCTGGAAGGCAGTCTGGCACGCTTATCTAGGCTGCTGGATCGAGGTCTTAACATGTTAGTCTCATGTATGTTGTATTTTTGTAAAATACTATGATGTATGGAGTGTATGGTGTCCAAATATCATGGTCATACAACCTGTAAACAAGTGGAAATTAAATTGCAAAGTGGGCTGCTCGAAAACAAAAATCAGGATTTGGGCCTGATGAGCAGAGCAGCTGCGCCTTTCATAAGGCTTATACCTGCGCAGCTGCGCCACACAAAGATGGATTCCGGGTTGGCCAGACAGCGCAGCTGCGCCGGTAACACGGCTTGAGGCTGCGCAGCTGCGCCGTACTGGGTCGGGTCAGAAAAATGTCAGAAACTTATTTTGCTCAGAATCTCATACTGAACCACTTTACCTATATGACGCAACATGTTATATGATTAAATTAGCTTGATGATAGCATACATGGTAGTTTAATAATAAAATTAAATAAAAGGAAATCCTTTACTTTCAAACTAGAGTTCGAGGACCTAATTGCTTAACGTGACATATGTGATTAGGTTACGTGAAGGACTAATTGATAGCTTAAACTGTAGAAGACGTATCAGGCAAGTTTCCTAGCCCTAATTTCTATTGGGTATTTATTCAATCCTTACTTATTTTATCTCAGTGAGGGTAAGTATTGGACTTATGCTAGCTATTTATTCGTGCAAGTTCCTTTGTTGTGAAGTTATACAACTTCAATTATCTTGCAAGCTTATCGATGATTACTCAGTTATTATTCTAGCAACTATGCTTATAAGTTTCATGTCATTATCGAACTGTTTCTAAGTATGTTTCCTGGCCTTTGTTTTCGGCTAGTTATTATTGATGAAAAATGATTTAATTCAAATCTTTCGAAGCTATTTAATGTTTACCAATCTGGTACGGTCACGCATGAATACTAAGATGAACAACCCGAATAAATGGGCAAACAGATGTCGGGCATATAGTCCCATTTATGCTTATGCAGTTTAAACTTTATACTTGTGCACAATGTAGGGTACGATAGGCTGATCACCTGGAGTACTTGCAGAGACCGTTTACAATCTATTTGATTGTTAAACCGTCTGATGGTTTTCGATGAAACAAAGCAATGTTCAGGGTATTTTACACCACTTAGTATGCTATTAAGAATTCTAAACTCTTATCTTTGATATTCTTGTTTAACACTTGATAATCCCTTTAATTGTTGAGATATTGTCATACAAATGTTTTTACTCGTGATGTATGTTTCCAAACTTCTTTATATACTTGCTGGGCAATTTGTGCTCATTCTTGCTTAAACCTTTCAGTTAAGGATGAGAAGGCTGAGGGCTCGGGCAAGGACAAGGGGAAGTCTAAGATGAAATGATGCTAGTTACCTTATGAAATAAGTTTATATTTCCGCATATGATGTAATGTAGCGATAAACGCTAAGTTTAAGTTTTGGTTTATTAAAGGTTGTAAAGACTTGGGATTTTATTTTGTACGTAATAGTTATAATATTATTATTATTATTGCTGGAGTTACTTAGATAGATGATGATGTATGTTGTATCGTGAGTACCATGTCCTGTAATCGATGTTACACGGATGTGGGGGCGTCACAGGTTGGTATCAGAGCCGTAGGTTATAAACTTTAGGTGGGGAACCTTAGACTATAACCTTAGGGAAGTTAGTGGAGGTAATAAGGAGATGAACTCACGTAGAGTTCTAAGTGTAGTGTCGAAGCTATTTTTCTAAAAACAAAATCAATATCTATTTTTAAAATACTAATTGAGTTCTTTGTCTTGATTGTAGGATGTCAGGAGAAGAGGAGGTTAGAGATATTCACGTAGTGAGTGAGCAGTTGGTGACAGCTGTACCTGAGCCTATAGCTGAGGCAGCGGCTGAGTCAGACCCAGAGGAGTATCCTGAAGAGGAAGAGGAGCCCGAGGAGGACTCCGAGGAAGCACCTGAGGATACTATATTGGATGAGTTGATGGATAGGATTACAGAATTGAATGACAAAGTCCATGAGTTGGAGGAGCTGTATCAGGGGGAGCAGCAGGCTGCAGCATTGCTTGGAGCATTGGTGCAACACCTAATAATTAGGAACGGGGATCTGGCTGACAAGCTGCGAACAGCAGGTCAGAAGGCGGACAGGCTGAAGGATGAGAAAGAAGCTATTAGGACCCACTTGGGACATACCATTAATGGGCTAGAGTTAAGGATTCAGAGTCTCCAAACTAACAAGCAGATCATTACCACATTCTGGGGAGATGAGAGGAGAGGCCGTGTTCAGGCCGAGAAGCTAACAGGCGAGTTAGAAGGAGAGGTAAGAGATAAGAAGGTTAGGATGGATAGAAGGAAGTATGCGTTTAAGACAGCACATGGGAGATTCCAGTATAGAGTGTATCACTTTCCACGTGAGGAGTACCAGTCTAGACATGCTATAAGCCGTGGGCTGGTGCTGGAAATAGCGGATGAAGAGCATGAAGACGCCATTAGGCGGGGTCTTTAGTTTGTTCGTGTTAAACTTTTACTAGTAGCGTGTAGAACGCTTATCTATGAAATAAAACTTGGTTTCCAATGTTACTAAATATGATGGTTAAAGTGATGTAAATGGCTTAATGCCATAAGATGATGAAATACCTTGGGTATTATGTTTATAAATAAATATGCTTTTATTTAAATATGTGATGTGATGATTAAGTTTTTTTATGAATTATAAATATTGTAGGAATAAGTTATGGGATAATAACACTAAGTTTATTTAAACAGAGAGATGGCTAGAGGAAGACGTCGTCAACAAGTACCAGAAGGTCAGGCGGTAATGCTGGGGGTCCACCGAACCCTATGCAACAGTTTGTAGACATGTTAGTTGGGGCATTACAGAATCGAACCCCGAATACCAATAACCCTCTAGCGGGCCAGGTGGCACACTTTAAAGACTTCAAGAGCGCGGGACCACCTGAGTTCAAAGGAACCACCGAACCTATCGAAGCCCAAACTTGGGTTAAGGAAATTGAAAAGGCGTTCGCTATTGCTAGCGTAGGAGATGATCAGAAAACAATCTTCGCCACTTACATGCTGAAGGGTGAAGCCAATTTCTGGTGGGAGGCAAACCAGATCAGGGCGGGAGAAGGTGTGATATCTGATAGTAGTGTGCATACAAGCCAATCATGTATGATGATAAAGCACATACTTTGTAAACAATCTTATTTATTTATTAATAAAATATTTATTTATTAAAGGCATTTAATTATCTACATGGTGCTGTTTTTATAATATGTAAATAACTCATAGTTTTAAGCAATGCTTTTAGAATCATGATGTTGATCATGCTAATGAGATCTAAATTCTTAGAAAGCTTTAAAACTAAAATAGTTCCCAATCGTGGGATTACTAAAAAGGGGATTAGTAAATCCGGATAGATTGGTACATATGTTGCTTGCTCATTGGATGAGGATGACTGATCTCATGGTCATTTGTGTGGAGACACTAAAGCAAGTATGTAGGTGCTTATTGGAGAATAAGTTCACTGAACGTGACTCGCTATAGAATACCTAATGGAGTTTTACTCGCCTGTCAATAGGAATTCCTAATGTGATAGTAGTACATGTGATCCTTGGACTTGAGATCATCATAGTATCTTGTATGTAACAAATTATACTTTGACTAATTCCTTAAGGCCTTTTAAGGCATATATAGGGTATGCTTGGGTGTAATGAGTTACATATGGAGATAATGAATGATCAATAAAGAATCTACCACCTCTAGTAAAAGAGGAGATATGTCCTATGTGATTCGTTAAATGACAACCCAGGAATCCTTGGCCAAGATAGAATGAAATTAGAAAGAGGTTTCTAATTTGCATTATTTGGAGTTGTGCATTTTCTAATCGAAATACATATGATTAAATAAATTAAGACTTGACAGTAAATCCATGTCTTATATTTAATTGGGACATTGTATGGTGGAAGGATTGAATTGTACGGTAACTATTAACTCACAGGTTCTTTTATGATTAATGTTGAAATCTATATTATCTGGAAAGTCGTTGATCGCTAGGGAGGCTTATCCCTATTGTAGAATAAATGTTATTTATTTAAATAGATTATTAGTTTAATTTGTTTATTTAAATAAGATTAGAATTGTTCTAATTGATTTATTCACAACCGGTTTAATATGGAGAACCTAAAGGGTCACACCATAAAAGGAAGAAGAATTATTTAAGAAGAAAATGGCATGATAGTAATAATGCATTAAGTATAATTAATTTAATCTATGATGATAGAATAAATTAAATAGCTTAATGTTTATTATTTAATATTTTAGAAATATTAAATATAAATTAATAAGAGGAGTCTTATTAATATTATTATTATTATTATTATTATTTTAATTCTAAAGGAGTTTAGGAATTAATATAATATCAGTACTCTCTCTCAATCCTAATAAAGATTAGGATATAAATTAATTAAATAAAACCCTATTCTAATTGGATTAGGAGGGTTAACCTAATATCTATATAAGAGAGTCTTATATTAGAAATAAGTAATGTGAAATTTTCCAAGAATTGGGAGTACACATATTCTATAGAGATAGAAACAAGGGTTAAGCCAATAACCCATCTTCTTGAGTTCTTCATCTTCCTTGGTGGATCACCGTTAGAGGCCAAACATTTGGGTGGCTGACATTATTCAAGGGAAGGAGCCACTATCAGAGGAATCAAAGGAATCAAAGGAGTAGAACTTGTACCTGAGGAAGCTTAGATCTTCAAAGGTATAATTCCATGTTCTCTCTTTTCTGTTATTGATAACAAGCACAAAGCATGATCATGGTTATGGGTTTGTATAAATTTTGAAAACCTAGTTTTTACGCTTCCGCCCTATTTATGTGATTTGATTGCATGATTGCGTTACATACAAACCCAACAATATCTTGGGAAGAGTTTAAGAAGACCTTCTTCGAAAACTATTTCCCTGCGAGTATGCAGAGTCATATGGAGATGCGATTCTTGGAGCTGAAGCAAGAAGACATGACCGTACCCCAGTACGCCGCAAAGTTCAACGAACTGGCGAGGTTCGCGCCTCATCAGGTCGACACTGAGGAGAGGAAAACGAGGAGGTTTGATCAGGGTCTCAAACCATGGTTATATAGTAGACTTTCGGTGTTGCAGACGAACAGCTTCGCGACTCTCCTGGAGAAGGCTATAATTGCTGAGGGCGGAAGTGAAGCCCTAATGAAGTTTAATAAGGAGAAAAAGAAGAAGAATGAAGGAGGGAATCGCGGGGAAGGTAGCAGCAGCAGTGGTGGAAACAAGAGGAAGTGGAACAACAACAACAACAATAACAATTTTAACTCGGGAAACTCTGGGGGAAAACCAGGTGAAGTAAAGAAGAGAACTGAGGCGTGTAAGGAGTGTGGGAGGAATCACTCGGGTGCATGTCTAAAAGGGAAGAATGTCTGTTTCAATTGCGGGCAAGAGGGGCACATCTCTCCCAATTGCTCTGCACCAAAGAGGAATGGATGTTTCAATTGTGGAGCATTGGATCATCAGGCAAGGAATTGCCCAAAGAAGAATTCAGCAGGAGGAAATGGAGGAAGGGGACCAAGCGGTGGAAATCTCACAATTACTGGACCACCAACTCAGAATCGACCAACAGCAAGGACTTTCAACATGACGGTTCAGGATGCAGTCGCATCCAAGGACGTGGTTTCAGGTATCATTCCGGTCAATGATATATCTGCTTACATATTATTTGATTCGGGTGCTACTTGTTCCTTCGTATCCCATGAATTCTCCCAACGATTAAACATACCCTAGGAAAAATTAGAATATCCTTTGAACATAGAAGTCGCTAATATGGAAGTCATTCCCGTTAGCCATGTCTATAGGAATTGTGTTGTAGATATCAGGGGATATAAGTTGCCTGTGAATTTAATTCCGATTCAATTAGGGGAATTTGATGTAATTCTAGGAATGGATTGGTTATTTAACCATGGAGCGATGATAGATTGCCAGAAGAAGTGTATAAATCTTATGACTCCAAATCAGTCTAAGGTAGTATTCTACGGGGGTAAGTCGCCGAGACACTCGAGTTGTCTGACAATGTTTCAAGCGAGGAAGTTGCTAAGGAAGGGAAGTGTAGGATATTTGGCCCATATCGTCGATACACGGAAAATAGGTGTAGGAATGGGACAGATACCAGTAGTGAATGAATTTTTGGATGTATTTCCGGAAGAGTTACCAGGTCTTCCACCGGATAGAGAGGTCGAATTCGTTATAGATTTCGTACCGGGAACGGCCCCGATTTCGAAAGCCCCATACAGAATGGCACCGGCAGAGATGAAAGAGCTGATGGTACAGTTGCAGGAATTATTCGATAGAAAGTATATTCAACCGAGTGTGTCTCCTTGGGGAGCACCAGTTTTATTTGTGAAAAAGAAGGATGGATCGATGAGACTTTGTATCGACTATCGAGAGTTGAACAAAGTGACGATCAAGAACAAGTATCCATTACCTAGGATAGATGATCTGTTCGATCAGTTGAAGGGAGCGAAATATTTTTCCAAGATCGACTTGAGGACGGGATATCACCAATTGAGGGTGAGGAAGGAAGATGTTCCTAAGACAGCATTCAGGACTCGTTACGGTCACTACGAGTTCCTGGTGATGTCATTTGGATTAACGAACGCGCCGGCGGCATTTATGGACATGATGAATCGGGTATTCAAGCAATACCTAGATAAATTTGTGGTCGTGTTCATAGATGATATCCTGATCTATTCCAAGACTCAGAGGATCATGCTGAACACTTAAGGTTGGTATTGGAGGCGTTGAGGAAGGATAAGTTATACGCAAAATTTTTAAAGTGCGAGTTTTGGTTGAAGAAAGTTCAATTTCTGGGTCACGTGATCGATAAGGACCGAATATCTGTGGATCTAGCAAAGGTAGAAGCGGTGCAGAATTGGGAGTAACCAAAGACACCGACTGAAGTAAGAAGTTTCTTAGGACTGGCAGGCTATTATAGACGGTTTATCCAAGATTTTTCGAAGATAGCAGGAACTTTGACGAATTTAACAAAGAAGTCGGTCAAATTTGTCTGGACAGAGAAGTGTGAAGAAAGTTTTCGGGAACTTAAGAAAAGATTGAGTGAGGCACCGGTGTTGTCTTTACCAGACGATACAGGTGATTTCGTGATTTTCAGTGATGCGTCGCATAAAGGACTTGGCTGTGTGCTTATGCAACATGGTAAAGTTATTGCGTATGCATCACATCAGTTGAAGGATTACGAGAAGGGATATCCTACCCATGACCTGGAATTGGCAGCGGTAGTATTTTCCCTAAAGATTTGGAGGCACTATTTATATGGTGTAAAGTGTGAAATATACACGGACCATAAAAGTCTGAAGTATATCTTCATGCAGAAGGAGTTGAATATGAGACAGAGAAGATGGTTGGAACTAATAAAGGATTATGATTGCGACATCTTATATCATCCGGGGAAAGCTAACGTGGTCGCAGATGCGCTAAGCAGAAAGGGCAGTGGCAGGTTGGCAATGCTAACGGCTCAAGAGGAGTTGATTAGGGAAATGGCCAGTTTGGAACTCGAGGTAAAGAGTCCGAGCGAGTCAGATGGGAAGTTGTTCGCAATGGAGGTTCGACCGACTCTATTGGACAAAATCAAGGAAGAACAAAGCAGCGATGAAGAATGCGAGAAGGTGAGGAAAAGAATTTCAGATGGAGAGGAGCTTAAGTTCAATGTGGGTGGTGATGGATTATTCAGGTTTGAGAGGAGAATTTGGGTGCCAGCGGTAACTGAATTAAAGGAAGAAATCTTGCAGAAAGCCCATAGCTCAAGTTACTCAATTCACCCGGGAAGCACAAAAATGTATCAGGATCTTCGCCAACATTATTGGTGGCCCAATATGAAGAGAGAAGTGGCAGAGTGCGTCAGCAGATGTTTGACATGCCAGAGAGTTAAGGCGGAACATCAGAGACCAAGCGGGTTACTTCAACCATTAGAAATTTCGGAATGGAAATGGGAGCATATCACGATGGACTTCGTGGTAGGACTTCCAAACACACAGAAGGGTTACGATGCAGTTTGGGTAATCGTTGATCGATTGACCAAGTCAGCGCATTTCTTGCCAATCAAAATCAGATATACCTTGGATCAGTTGGCAAAGCTTTATATCAAGGAGATCGTTTCTAGGCATGGTGTACCTGTATCAATTGTGTCAGATCGCGATCCGCAGTTCACAGCTAATTTCTGGAAAAGCTTTCAAGAACGCATGGGAACGCAACTGAGGTTGAGCACCGCGTATCATCCTCAAACAGACGGGCAGAGCGAAAGAACTATTCAAACGTTAGAGGACATGCTGAGAGCATGTGTAATGGACTTCAAAGGAAGCTGGGATGACCACCTACCGTTAGTGGAATTTGCATACAACAACAGTTATCACGCGAGTATCGGGATGCCACCTTTTGAAGCTTTATATGGAAGAAAATGTAGAACGCCATTGTGCTGGGATGAAGTGGGAGAACGTCAATTGCTAGGGCCGAAATTAGTGCAGCAAACTGCAGATGTGATCAAAACGATACGAGCGAGATTAGTGACAGCTCAGGATCGACAGAAGAAATATGCTGACCAACACCGGCAACAACGAGACTTCGACGTCGGCACTTATGTGTTTCTAAAGGTTTCACCTTGGAAAGGGAAAATGAGATTTGGGAAGAAGGGAAAACTTAGTCCCAGATTCATAGGACCCTTTGAAGTGTTAAGGCGAGTCGGTGAGGTAGCTTATGAAATAGCTTTACCTCAGGAGTTAGAACATATACACAACGTGTTCCACTTATCAGTGTTACGACCCTATAAACAGGATTACAAGCATATCATAGAGTATGAACCCATCCAATTTGAAAAAAACTTAACCTATGAAGAGGTTCCAGTACAGATAATTGATAGAAAAGAACAAGTGTTGAGGAATAAGATAATACCTTCTGTTAAGGTAGTATGGAGGAACCACAACGCCGAAGAGGCTACGTGGGAACTCGAGGAGAAAATGATGAAAAATTATCCTAATCTTTTTGTTTGATGTGTAATGATTCCGGGGACGGAATCCTTATATGGGAGGGTGAATGTAATATCCGAGAGTATTATGTCTTTTAACAATTATCAATAAACGAATTTATGTGAAATTCTTGTGTGTTTTCTTTTATTAGATGTATCTGTGTTATACATACATGTGTTATTTTATGATATGTGATGAGGAGTATTTAAATGGTTAGTTCAGTTTAATTCAACTATTTAAATTGGTTAAGTATGGAATTAATTCTATTAATTTCGTGGGATGGCTTTAAAGCATGATTTTGAGTTTGGAGCAGAATTTAGAGACGCGGACTGCGTATTTAAGTCCGGAACGTCGAAATTAGTCAGGACAGACTATAACTACGAAAATATGTCACAGTTGACTTTTTGGTCAAAGTCAACCGGTTGACTTTTCGGGTAAAAAGTCAACCACGAATTTTGGAGATGAATTTGATGAAACGGATAGTCCCATGACGTCCGGGACGTCGATTTTAGTAGGAGTCGATATGAGTATCGAAACGTTTAGCTACGGAGGGCAAAACGGTCAAATGGTTATTTAATTGATTAAAATAATATTTTAATAAGGGAATTGCAGCAGCTGATGGAGCCATGTGTCAGCCAAATTGGGACAAGGAGGGAGAGTATATACGTATATTCTAAATGATTAGGAAGGGAGTTATATTTTCTTCCTTAAAACCAAAGCTCTTTCATTTCTCTAACTCCCACCTTCTTCAATTCGGTTAATGGTGGCATGGGGTGTAACTGATGAATTGTGGAGATGGAAGGGCTGGAGCAAACAATGTATATTATGTGCTAGATATATATTCCCAATCCAAGTCTCTTCTCCTTTTCACAAAAAGTTCTAATCGAGAGAAAAAAAAATATTAAGAGTTTGAGAGTGATACTAGGTTGTCTAAGAATTCTGGAGATTACAGAGGAGTTAGCAAGCAAGGAGTGAGGCTCTATCAGATTAAAACAAGAAGGAATTCGTCCAAGAGGTAAGCCATGAAACCTATTCTATGTTCTTAAGAAAATAGTGAAGAAAATGCATGGATAATTGTGGTAAATAATTTGTTTTGACTGTGTGATGCTATCTTAGTGTTGTTTACTGATATGGGGATATTGAGAATGAAAATTCTGGTGTAATCATGCTTCAAATACGTAGAGAATCAAAGAATTCAAGTTTGCATGCTAAGTGTTCGATAAAATGCCTCATAGATGTCAATTTGTTCAAATCATGGTAACTTAGTGGGTTTGATTATTGTAACATGTGTATATATGTTAGTATATGTGATCTGGACAGTAGGAATCAACCTCATGTATGCTAGAATCAAAATCATGGTTTTTGTCAAAGGTGGGTTAACTTAGAATCTGTGACTTTTTGGATTTTTCGGAGCCTTGGAATCATAGCTTCTGCGACTCGTTGGTTATATATGTTAATTTTGTAAAATACTATGTAGTATGATGTCTCACCTGACCAATTTTCAAAAGAAACGGAGTTAAAATGAGCAAGTTATGAATTTCGTAAGCAAGCATGTTGGTATAAAAATCTGCATAATTCTGGGAATTTCCAGAAATTTTCTAAGTCTGGAAGGCAGTCTGGCACGCTTATCTAGGCTGCTGGATCGAGGTCTTAACATGTTAGTCTCATGTATGTTGTATTTTTGTAAAATACTATGATGTATGGAGTGTATGGTGTCCAAATATCATGGTCATACAACCTGTAAACAAGTGGAAATTAAATTGCAAAGTGGGCTGCTCGAAAACAAAAATCAGGATTTGGGCCTGATGAGCAGAGCAGCTGCGCCTTTCATAAGGCTTATACCTGCGCAGCTGCGCCACACAAAGATGGATTCCGGGTTGGCCAGACAGCGCAGCTGCGCCGGTAACACGGCTTGAGGCTGCGCAGCTGCGCCGTACTGGGTCGGGTCAGAAAAATGTCAGAAACTTATTTTGCTCAGAATCTCATACTGAACCACTTTACCTATATGACGCAACATGTTATATGATTAAATTAGCTTGATGATAGCATACATGGTAGTTTAATAATAAAATTAAATAAAAGGAAATCCTTTACTTTCAAACTAGAGTTCGAGGACCTAATTGCTTAACGTGACATATGTGATTAGGTTACGTGAAGGACTAATTGATAGCTTAAACTGTAGAAGACGTATCAGGCAAGTTTCCTAGCCCTAATTTCTATTGGGTATTTATTCAATCCTTACTTATTTTATCTCAGTGAGGGTAAGTATTGGACTTATGCTAGCTATTTATTCGTGCAAGTTCCTTTGTTGTGAAGTTATACAACTTCAATTATCTTGCAAGCTTATCGATGATTACTCAGTTATTATTCTAGCAACTATGCTTATAAGTTTCATGTCATTATCGAACTGTTTCTAAGTATGTTTCCTGGCCTTTGTTTTCGGCTAGTTATTATTGATGAAAAATGATTTAATTCAAATCTTTCGAAGCTATTTAATGTTTACCAATCCAAATTGCTTTGGTACGGTCACGCATGAATACTAAGATGAACAACCCGAATAAATGGGCAAACAGATGTCGGGCATATAGTCCCATTTATGCTTATGCAGTTTAAACTTTATACTTGTGCACAATGTAGGGTACGATAGGCTGATCACCTGGAGTACTTGCAGAGACCGTTTACAATCTATTTGATTGTTAAACCGTCTGATGGTTTTCGATGAAACAAAGCAATGTTCAGGGTATTTTACACCACTTAGTATGCTATTGAGAATTCTAAACTCTTATCTTTGATATTCTTGTTTAACACTTGATAATCCCTTTAATTGTTGAGATATTGTCATACAAATGTTTTTACTCGTGATGTATGTTTCCAAACTTCTTTATATACTTGCTGGGCAATTTGTGCTCATTCTTGCTTAAACCTTTCAGTTAAGGATGAGAAGGCTGAGGGCTCGGGCAAGGACAAGGGGAAGTCTAAGATGAAATGATGCTAGTTACCTTATGAAATAAGTTTATATTTCCGCATATGATGTAATGTAGCGATAAACGCTAAGTTTAAGTTTTGGTTTATTAAAGGTTGTAAAGACTTGGGATTTTATTTTGTACGTAATAGTTATAATATTATTATTATTATTGCTGGAGTTACTTAGATAGATGATGATGTATGTTGTATCGTGAGTACCATGTCCTGTAATCGATGTTACACGGATGTGGGGGCGTCACAACAAGTGATCATTAGACTTGAGATCTGTAACGATCGAGAAATCGACTTAGCTTGTAAATAGGGTTTTTGAATATTATTTGATTAAATAAAGTTTTAATGAATATTATTCTAAGTAATGTGTTTGAAAGTCGTTTTATGACCTAAATTGATTGTATGATGGTAGTATTTTGGTAATGTGCATGAATTAAAGAGTATGAATTTCCAAGACGAAAATAAAAAAATTTCAAGAAATTTATGCAAAAACACTATTCATCAATAACTGCTACAGAAATTTTTTGGAGATTCCGAAAAACGCGTAATGTTAGAATTCTGAGAAAAGATGGAATATCCAATAAAATTCAAAATTTGAAAACGCAGGTTTTAGCCTGCGTGTTAGATTTTGAGAATATAATTAAGTACTACCTCCGTCCCACAATAAGTGATTTTTTAGGCTTAACATTTTTTTCCAAAATAAGTGATGTGTTAGAATTTCAATACAATTTTTATAATATTTTTCCATATGTGCCCTTATGCAACCAATATTATTTATTGCGTATTTATTGGGAAGTTGAAAGGTTGAAGAAAGAGAAAGAGAGACCAAAAGACAATAAAAAAAAAGTCTCAAACAAAACAAAGAAAGTATATTAAAGGTATTTTTGTTATTTTAGCTTGTGTATTGGTATGTGTGATTTAAGCTAAAAAAACACTTATTATGGGACGGAGGTAGTATAATATAAACTTAATAAAGAAAGAATACAAGTATAATACGAGGCATTATATTAGTATAATACGAAGAATAATACGAGTATAATACGAAGTATTACAATAATCGAATATGAAAATAATACGAAAAGAATACGAAGATTATACGAGAGAAATACAAAAAGTCAAAGTCAAATAGTCAACAAATGTTAACTAAAGTCAAGTTAGGTTATTTAACTAATGGATTTTAACTTTACAAGGCCCAAAGTGGAAAGTATGGGAGGCCCAATTGAAGTTAATTCAAAGCCCAATCAAATATTAAATCAAACCCAATGGAAAGTCCAAAGTGAATTTAATTTAAGCCCAACCCAAGGTCCAAACCCATGGGTCAAACCAATGGGTCAATGGATGATAAAATGGGTGGGGAAACCCATGGGGGCCCCACCACCACCCATAGTAGGCCACCCCTCCACCAAAGGAGGTTTTGTCCATGTGGAACCCCTCCTCCTAGCACATGTTATAATAAATGTTAGCCCCAAAAGTCTTGCATGGTTAGGCTAAACTTAACCAAGGTTACTATAGTAAGGAGGTGGAGAGGGAATGGTTTACAATAATTGAAACCTAAAGGGTTTGACTAGAAGGGACTTAAACCTAAGTGACCAATTAATGACCAAATTAAGTTCCTAATGACCAAACTACCCCAAACCTTGCCTAGCCTATAAATAAAAGAGATGTGTTAGTTTATTTCATTTACAAAAATTAACTATCATCTATATTGAGAGAGAAGTGAATGCTAAGCTTGGTGAAGGAAGGAAAGAAGCTATTTTGATCAACAAATTTCTCAAGTAATCAAGAACATAGGAGGTAACAATCAATAACCTATCTAATTTCTTCATCTCAAGTCTTTTAATGGCTTTCTAGTAATGTTGTAAAGTGCATGTTGGTGGTTGGTTAGGAGATTCATGATGAATCTTTGGCATACCGGTGAAATAAGGAAGGTTTAGAGGATTGAAATCCCTAAATATTGCCTGTTAAGTAAAACAATATTCGTAAAATGAAGAACATAAGAAAATATGTTAAAAGTTATTGGTGGATAAGTTTAAAATCATCATATATGTGTTGTTGATGGACAAATTGAAAACCATCATATGTTAGTGTAAGAATTGTAGAAATGTTCTGTAATGGGACGAATTAATTGAGTTAATTGAGTCGTGATTTTGGGGATAGAGTCCTTTTAAGGAGGGAAGGATGTAACGATCAAGAATTTTGTATTTAATTTTAAATATTTATTGAATTAAATAAATATTTTAGTTGATTTATTTATTGAGTTAAATAAATAATTGATGAAATTGTTGTGCAATAATTTAATTAAGTGTGTTATATTAATTAAATTAATATTTAATAATTTTATGGTTTGAAGATTTAATTTAATGCTTAATTAAATTAAATGAGTTGTTAAATAATTGTAATGTTGTATAATGGTGTTATTTTAATTTAATTAGTTAATGGAATTAAAGGAATGATTAAATTAGAAGATTAATATTTATTAAATAAATATTAAGAATTATATTGGCTAAATAAATATTATGTGGATAATTAAAGATTGTGATTTAAATTTAATAAGTGTGACATTTGTATACTATATGATAAGGGAATATAAAAATAAATTAAAAGATATTTTAGGGAGTCAGCTAAACATGGCCTTGAGACTCTTGGGTTTTGTTAACTGGTGAAACTTTTGGATGCGTAACTGATAGCCAAATTAATTATACATATTAAGCCTATATCAGTTTTATGTTTACGTATTATAAGCCTAGCTCTAAAGAACACAAGGAAATAGAGAACTTAGGAGAGAAAATTGAGAGAGAAAGCTTTGTGATTTTGGAATTGGGGAATCAAGAAGGAAGTGAAGGATTATCAAGCTTTCCAATCATCATCTAACTAATCTAAGCAAGGAATTGAAGGTAATAATATAACTCTAAGCCCTAGTGTATGTTCTTGAGTTTCTTCATAGAAACCTTGATTTTTGGTTGTTAAAATTGATGAGATGTGGTTTGTATAAGATAATTAATGGTTTATAGTCTGTTAGTTGTCTTTTACAAATGATTTTGGAGTAATTTAATCCATGAAATATGTTAAAGCATGATGACCTTGGGTTTTTGGTGATATATATATGATATGTATGATTTTGGTGTTAAAATTGGTGTTCAATTCATATTGTAATCTATAAATTGATTTTAGATTATGTTAATACATTCAAATACGAAAAGAATGCATATCATATGAATTGTTTTGGTTGAGAAACGAATCTATGGTGGGATGATTCGCTAAATATGTTGAAATATGAAAAAATTACAATGAACCTTGATTTAAATCCTCTAAATTTGTTGATTAAGTGGTTTTAGATGTTATAATGATTAAGTGTATATGTTATGTGGTTCTGGTAAGGTTTATAGTGTATGGGTTTATCTATGTTCTGTGGAATTGAAGAAATTAGAGTTTGGTTCGGAACAGGGAAAGAAGCAGTGTTCAGGTTTCCTGTCTGTGCATCAGCGCAGCTGCACCGATGCCAAGGCTAGAAACTGCGCAGCTACGCTCTCCCAGATTCTAAAATTCCTGATTTTGCACATGCGTAGTTGCGCTGGTGTCAAGGTTCAGGAAGGCGCAGCTGCGCTAGAACCTGACCTGAGACAGTTACGAACTGTTATTTGTTTAGTCTTTGAAACCTAACTTAACATAGATTAATGAGCATGATAATGTGTTAGACATATAACAGGATGTTATAAAAGATTGTTAACATGTATAAAGTGATTTCAAGTTAAGAAATTGATAAATTGTATAAGAACTCAAACTTGTTATTCGTGAGGTTGGATTTTTATGTTCATATTGATTTTTATGCAATGATTTTAGATTTGTGTGTGATTAGTTTAATGGTCAGAACTTGAAATAAGTTAACAAGTTGAAATTAAGTGGGAACTAAGTCTATAAGGTTGATGTAAGCATGTCTAATGGATGTTATGGTTCTAATGGTATATGTAGGACATTTGGTGATCGTGTAACTGTAAATTATTTAACCTACGCACGAGGCAAGTTCCTTACCCTAACTTAATTACGATTATGCATTTTTCCTATCCCTAATCTTTATTTGAGTGAGTTTCCTAACTAATGTTTCTCGTTCCTCAAAGCTTAAGCTGTTCAAACTCATTACTTCTAATGAGAATTCTTAATTCTTTTGAAAGTAATACTTTGGGTATACAATGTTTATTCAATTATACATTGTTGTTGTTTAATTTTTGATTCTAGATATCATTGTTCAAACTTAGATCGTTCTATCGAACCCTTAAATGGCTAGTGAACCTTTATTTATTATACTAGTCCATAGTTGATGAGCGTTCTAAAATTCTAGAACTTTTACTGAGGCTAATCCAAACCAAACTTCCTTTGGTGCGGACTCTTATATCAAGCTGAGATGAACGGGTCCCTATTAGAGGATATTATTTACGCGTTAGCGTTAAGATGTTTGTGCACAATACATAGTACGAATGGCTGATCCCCCTAAGTACGAGAAGTAAGGTCCATATAGTCTTGTGATTGTTAAAGGTTTAAAGTAGAGATACTTGATAACCTAGGACATAGTTCATGGTCTTGTGACCCTTAGATGTACTTTTGATTTTGTTTCTTCTTCTTGATTCAAAACCGAGCTTTCTATTATTTAGAATCCATTGATTACTCTCATGTTATTATTATTGTCATTGTTATACTTGTGGGCAATTTTTTGCTCACTCTTGCATATAAAATATTGCAGCTAAAGTTGAGAAAGTTGATGAGCCATCCACTAGTAAGGACAAATGCAAAGCGAACAACTGATGAAGACTAGTATAATTTCATTTGATAAAGATTGTGTAAAGACTTATTTAAATTATGTGATGTTTCCACATTGATGTTATAAAGGTTAGACTACCTAGGATTTATTTGATGACATTATGTAACCCTTTAATGGGGAAGTTGATAAGTGGTTTTATAACCACTTATTTAATAGTCAACTAACTTCAATTGTTGCTTAAACTCATATTATAGAGTAGTTTTTCATGCATTTTTGCTTGCTTTTGTAGATTTCATGACTGGGAATTTTCTAGGTGGTAATGGAGCTAAAAGGGATGAAGAGATGCTAAAAGGAACAAGTATGAAAGTAATGGGAAGATAGCAGAAAGTTGCGACAACAGAATGCAGAAATCTAAGTCTGGTGCACGGCGCAGCTACGTCCAAATTAGCCTTGGGTGCAGCGCAGCTGCGCCAGAGCCTAATCTAGAAACCCTGAAGCACAGTTGCGCCCAGTTTAAGATATCAAGCAGCGCAGCTGCGCCAGTTTATATTCCAGCAGTTGACTTCACTTAATTTGACCAATTGGATTGTTTCTTAGGAAAGGAAGCACTCGAACTTTGGACCAATATTTAGACATATTTTTTAGTATGTAGGGGGATTCCACCCTTTGGGATCACTAGCTTACATATGTTCCTCTCTTTTCTTTAATTTCATTAGATTAGATTAGATTAAAGTAGATATATACTAGATTAGATTAGATCTGAAGATTGAAACAATTGAAGAGCATTGAAGATTCAAACTTGGAGCAAGAGAGATCAGATTTGCAATTTCTATTCATATTTTCTCTTTGACTTCTATTTGTATTCTTCTAATGTTTATTCAAATTGTGGATTGTAGATTGTATTCATTCATGAGTTAAACTATATTTTGGGATTACAATGGAATCTATTGAGTAGTTTATTTTGATATAATTCCTTGTTAGTCTTATTGATTGTTATTGGATTGTCTATTATGATTCATACCTAATTACTTACTTGATTGGCCATCAATTACCGTGATAATCCATATGAACTTGAGAAACGAAGTATGGGTTTAGATCTGATCTTAATAGCTTGTGTTTGTGTGTTCTACATGGTGTTGGAATGCATGATTTGTGCTTCGGATAGACATATACCGAAGCACCGCTTGTAGTCATTTGCCCTTATTAATTTTAAGTCACATAAACATATAGTGATTTGTGTAATTTGGGTGTTCACGTGCATTCTATCATTTGTGGATTATATATGATATGGACTTGGTACATCGAGAGATGGCCTTGTTTTGCTTTTGTGTTCTCGACTAACAATCCGTGATAATTAATTTGGCTTTACAAAAAGTGTATTGATTTCGATGAAACAATAGGTGAAATTGTAGTCTCAAGTCTTCGTTATCTAGTTTTATTCTAAGATTATTTAGTATTAGTTTAATTGCACAATTTTATTCGTAATATCAAATCATTCATTTAAATAAGATTAAGATGGTTATGGGCTAGTGCTTGGTGAATTTTATTAGTTAATTCTATGTGGCACGATACTCTACTTACTCTTTATTACTTGTTGACCGTGTATACTTACACGCATATATTGATCGGGAAAACGACCAACAAGTTTTTGGCACCGTTGCTGGGGAGTTAGTTAATAATTTGTGCCAACATTAGCTTCAATCAAATTAGTCTTAATTTAAACATTTTATTTTATTTTAGTTTTTGATTCTTTTCCTATATTTCTCTCTTTTCAGGTACCATGGACGACGTTGCTTATCAATGGCCATACACGAGGATGACTCAACCAAGGGAAACAGGGATTGATGGACTCAACGCAATTTTTGCATTATCAGCATAGCTTGAGACACTTTCGAGGAAGTTAGACGTTATTGCAACACAACGTACTCGAAAGATAGCAGTTACTTGTGATTATTGTGCTAGCAACCATCTGAGTCATCAGTGCACCATCAATTTTGGACAAGTGCAGTATGGGGGTGATTACCTCAACCACGATGCTTATCCCAATTATCATCAAGATCGGGGGTATCACCCAGATTCTTCATGGAGCTATAATTATCAAGACCAATACTGTGATCCAAGTCCAACATATGCACCAGAATTCACATATCAATCTCCATTGTCACAAGAAGAACGGTTAAGGAAAGAATTCATGTATAAACTCTTGGCAAACCAAGAGGAGATGGCAATGAGTGAAGAAATATCGAGTTAAAATTTTCAAAATCAAATGGAACAACTCATCAACACTCCAACCAATGATCCTCAATACATGGATTCCGAGGCTGAAACAGAAAATTCAAGATTGGAGGATTTGTGGTTCAAGTTCATAGCGTCAACTAAGGAGAGTTTGTGTAATACCCGAGAATTTTCTAATATTATTAAATAAATATATTAATAGAAATGAGAATTTATTAGAATATAAATGATTTTGTGTTATGAGAATGATTAATTCAATTATATTAAATTGAATAATTATAATAATTGAAAAATTGATGGAGTTTGCGATAAACTCGTTGATAGCCTTGTGTGGCACAGTAACGTAATATAAGCATGATTATATTAATTTAAGCGAACAATTAATCTATATTAATTGTTATTGTAGAATATTAATTAATTATTATCGTAGAATATTAATTAATTATTATGGAATATTAACTGTGATTGATTAATAATATGTGATTATTATTATTGTAAGAAATATAATAATAATAATGAGAAACATGTTTATAAATATAATAAGATTTATATTAAAGTGATAATTAATCATATAAGGGTTAATTAAATTGTTATGGAGATTAAAAATTATATTGATTGATGAAGGATGTGTGTATATTATTAATTAATATTTAATTAATAAGATGAGTAATTCTATGTGCAAGCATGCGAATTAAATGTGTAACATATATTAGCTAACTATGTATTATGTGAAGTGTAATATGACACTATTATATGGTAAGGCTTATTGAATTATGGGAGTTACATGATAATGCCTATGTGACATGTGAGTATATAGTAAAAGAATATGACATGGATTATATATGTGTAAATTAATTGTACCACATTGCCATGTTAAAAGTACATTGTGACCTAAAAGTATATATTATATAATCTAAGTGGACTTGTATAATATAAGTATGTGTGTATAGTTTAAGTATATAAATAATTAAAAAAGTTCCTTCATTCATTGAATAAGGCAAGATGTGTTGTGACATTAAAATAGCCTATGTGGCAATATGTATGTAAGTATACATTAAAATAGTATATCATGAATATAAATAATAATTGATGATTATTTATATATATAATGAAATAAATAAAATTTAATAAAGGAGATAATATGATGTGATTATATCCGAGTAAATTATATCCGGTATTAATAAATGTACATGGATGATATGTATGTTACATTGTCATATCACATCTACTACCTTGAAATTTTAAGCATGTGACTTACATTATAATGTTAATTATAATCTAAATATATAGTATGAATACATATGTAATAGCCTAAGTGTATGATATATGTATATATGGCCTTAGTGTTAATACACTTCATGTTGCAAATTGCTGGATACTTAGAAGCTTGGCCCATATTGACAAACACAATCCTTGCACACGTGAATGCTCCAAGCTAGTCTACTCCCTATTTCTTCCTCAAACTCAGTATTTCATAGCTCATGATGAGCAAGGGAGTGGGAATCATGATGGGTTCTAACAACCAATTACCTACCATCTCTTAACCTCCATACAAATCAATTTTTCGTTGGTTTGATTCATGGGTAGATTGCATTATCTGGTTATGAAATTCTTCTATAAATAATGGCTCTTCTCCTCTCTATTCATTTGCTGAGATTTTTGTCTAAGTATTGGATTGAGAGTATACTGTGAGTTGATAGCAAGAGAATTCACAGAGAGTTAGGAATTCAAATTTAGCAAGCTTAATTCATAGCAAAGGTATAATTCCATGATTCATGTTCTTCATTTTCATTTCTGTCAAAACTCCATTTCTTGTTTTCTGTCAAAGTCTAAATTCTTGACTATGATGAATTAGATTGCAATTGGATTAAAGGATGTTTATTTAGTTGTTATATAGTCTTATACATGTGTTAATGACACAATGTGACTGATCACAATCAAGTTCGTGAAGTAATTTTGTGAATGGGCCTGATAACTGCCGAAGCAGACTGCAGTCCGGCCAGAACCAGTGGTGGCGCAGCTGCGCCGGTTTGGCCTTGGTATGCTGCGCAGGACACTGTCTGCAGTTTTTTGATTTTCTGCTTGCTTTCTGCTATGTGATAGTTTCTTGCATTGACTTAGATGAAGCATGCTAGCATGAGTAACTTACATGTATAGATACGTAGACCTAAAATGAGCATGTTCTATTACGCTTGTGTTCATGGTTGATGAAAAGTATAGTTTTCCAAAACAAACTTAGAACTTTAATAAAAGACTTTGACATGTGTGTATGATATCAATGTTCTGACTTATGTCGGTATTTTGACCTTGCAAGCATATTATTATGATCTAGGAAGGCATGAAAAGCATGTTCATAGATGCATACATGTTTCGTAAGGTAACATGAGCACGTGGATCGCGTTAAATGAACTTTACTAGTGAAAGTATAAGTTTTGAACGTAAATCTTGACATGTTATATCGAAGTCTAGATTCTGATCATTGTGAACATGTTGGATAATGTTTTTAAACCTCACTAATGTGTCATACATATATAAACATGTGTACATACCATGCTAGGTGCCATAAAGATTAAATAAAGCATGATTTCAAAACCAATAGCAATGCTAGTAATATGTATGAGGTAAAGATATTCATGAACAGGCCTAGAACACGTTACACGACCACCTTATGTGTGTACATGACAAGTATGATAGCTTCGTGGTTTCATGACCTTGAATGGCTTTAAGTTATTGAAAGTATTGACTTAGAATCTATATCACATATATTTGAAATGAGGAAAGGTCATACAAAAATAAAAGTATCTTTTAATATGTTTATATGCTATGTGGTGTTGTTGGCTTGCATGACCGGACAGAAACCATAAAGAACAGCTCAGCCTTGGCTTGGCCAGAGGGCTGCGCAGCTGCGCTGGCCCTAGGCTTAGCCATGGCGCAGCTGCGCCAGTCTAGAATCTAAATTGTTGAAATCTGCTTGTTCTGGTCATGTCAGTTAGTGTAAATTGTTGTTCAAAACTGCTAGAAATGATTTGTACCCTACTGATGTGTATATATGTGATGATTAAGTAACAAGATAATGTTTAACTTATATAATGGAAGCCCATGGGTCAAAGGATCATAGCTACTTGAACATGATGAGTTGCTATAGTATCATTTATGTTATAACTATGTACTTGATTCGTAATAACATATAATCTGATTTCATACCATATGAGTATAAGTATGACATGTGACTAAGGTAGCAACATGTATGTATATTGAGTAACAAGTTTGTTAGCTAATGAAAATCCTATACTTATAATACGCTATAAATAGGATTCAAAAGTGTTGAATTACTTTACGTGGCTAGACTACACTAAAGGCAAGTATCAAAACCTTATCTCTTTGAATGCAAGTTTTCTAACTTACACTCTTTTAGGTGCAAGTATTCTATCCTTGTATATTGCGAACTAGTTTCTTTACTTAATCGTTTGAATTGAATTAGCATACTTGAACTCTTATTTCATTAAAGCTATTATTCATGTTGAACTTAGTATTGTTCTTGAATATTGTTAAAGTGTCTATGCCATTTGATTCGGCTAGACTTATATTATTGAAAAGCGACCCAAACTAATTGATTGGTACGGGATCTTGTATTTGACTGAGAAGAACAAAATATAACTGTCGGGGAACCGACGCGCGCACTTGAGTATGATTGATTGTTATGCATAACGATGGTACTTTAGGCTGATCACCTGTTGTACTTGTTTTTGTTGGATTTTTAGTTTATTACTGTTAATTCTAGTAGAAGTTCATGGTCCTTAGTGACTGCTCAGTATTCAGTTATTTGAAATCTTAAATTGATTTATGATTGAATCACATTGATAGTCTTCTGTCCTTAGCGACTGTTATTGAAAACTGTTGATATTCTTGTTATCCTTGAATTATCAAACCTTGCTATACCCTTTTCAATAATTGAGAATTATATTACAAACTCTTATTGTATATTACTTGCTGAGCAATTTGTGCTCATTCTTGTTTTTCCCTAAAACATTTCAGTTAAGGCAGAGCATGGCGAACCTTCGGGCATTGATAAGGGCAAGAGCAAGGCTACCAACTAGTTTGTCTCTTTTATGTTTTTAAATATTTTAATGTTGTATTAAGATGATGTAGCAAGACTGATTTGACTATGTTTAAGCTTAAGTTAGATTATGTAATAAGTCGTTAATTGATATTATTATGTAATTTATTAAGTACTGTAGGTTGCGAGACTTGGGAGAATAATTATAATAAATCATTGTAATTTATTCTAGATTAGATTTTCAGCTGTGATTGTGTGATTTTTAGTTATTATTATTGTGATGTATTACCATGAGCACGTGACGAACCGAATTCGAGCGACCAAGTGGCGGTCCCGAATTTGGGGGCGTCACAGTTTGATTGAGCAAGAGATGTCAATTAAAAATATTTAGAATCAGATGGATCAAATGTTCAAAGCCTTGACAAAGGAGAGCTTGATTGACTAAGGGATGTCAATTCAAAATCTTTAGAATCAGATGGATCAAATGTTCAAAGCTTTGAACAACTGTCTGCAACATAATTGGTGCTATGACATGGATTCTGATACTGATGGAGAGTCCGAGTGGAATATGCAACTGGATGATCTACAAGAATTTGAAATCGAGGAGACAAATGGGGATAAGGAAGATGAGGCCATCAAAGAACCAACGGTAAGTCGCAATGAATATGAGCTGGCCTTGCTAGTACCCCAAGTGCCTTCTCCGCCAAAGTTCAAGAATCCAATCAGTTTTGCACAAACATGCCCCCTTGGTAGTCACGTCGACGGCAATGTTCTTTATGACATGAGAGATGGCCAAACCTTAAAACCATGGTGGTCCAAGGAAGATAAAATAGAAGAAGAGCCCGTTGTGTTTTTCATGCCTCAATGCCCCAATTTGTTCATGAACACAACGGCGGAAGCACCTAGCTATTCGACATAGGAAATTGGGAACTTATCTACAAGAAGCAAGCTAGGTGACTTAAAATTGAAGGCTATCACTAATGGGAACCTTTCAAAGCATACATCGGTCCTAATGGATGGAGGGTTCCTCACTTATCATAGAGAAATTGGTTAGCCTTGACAAGAAAGAGTCCAGCTAAAGGACTATAAACCAAGCGCTCGATGGGAGGCACCCCATCCAAACTCTCTCCCTCCTTGTTTAATTCTTATTTACATATCTAATCCAATTTTTCCTCCCCTATGTTTAATTCTTGTTGCTTTGATTACTAAATTCTTTTTTGATGAAGTTAAATAGATTTTAATAGCACATGTTTGTTAGAATTAAGTAAGGTCTGATAGTTCATTTTGATCTCTTTCAGGAATAATCAAGTTGACAGCAGTGTGCAAAAATCAGAATAGGCTATATGGGGATAGGTCAGTGCAGCTGCGCCCATAGTGAACTGTAATTAAGCGCAGCTGCGCCATTGGATCAGGCTTAAATTTCAAACAGAGCAGCTGTGCCCAATTCAACGCCACCCACAGCGCAGCTGCGCCCTACTCTGAAATCTGTTTTTAAAATAAACCAGCCCTCGATTTAAATCATTCCCAACCTAACTTATTTTCGGCAACTCTCTCTCTCAAACCCAAAATCACAAACTTCATACATATTTCACAACTTGCTCAGCCTCTAATCAAAACCCTAAAAATTCATCTCCCCATCCAAGTCTACACACCCTCTACTCTCTCCACATAAACCCTAGCTTCATCTCTCCTCCATTACAAATCTAAAATTCTGAGCATTCAAAGCAGTTAGGGTTACACACAATTTGCTCGATCAATGTTCAGAGAGAAATTTGGGCAATCATTCATCAGTTGATTCATTCATCCACCCAAGTTTCTCCAATCATCATGTCTAAAAGGATTCGCACCCCATCTCCTCCGTCTAGCAGTGATCATGATGGCGAAGGCAGTAGCAGGGATGTATTAGACACCTCCAAATTCATAAACCTCTCAGCCTAGCACTAATATTTAGATGTTTTGGAAGAAAAATCGTTTGTGCAAGAAAGGGGTCTAAAGCCTGGAAAGGAGGATGGGATGATGAAGAAGCAGATTATTGAGCATGGTTGGGCACTAGTTGTAGCCAAGCCATTATCAGCTCCTATGCCCCTTGTCAGAGAAATCTACGCCAATGCTCGGGAGACGCAGCATGGCATAGCTTATGTGAGAGGGAAGTAAGTGCCCTGCACCAAGCAAGAGATCAACGAGTTATTTCACTTGGAAACTGTCCCATCTAGTGCCTCAAATTGGGCAGAATCCCAGCGTCTCAAAACTGAGTTAGACAAGCTGATCAATGACATATGAAAACCAGGCACTAAGTGGACAACCAAAGCAAGAACAGACAAAAAAGTTAACTTCACACAAACTGCTCTAAGTCGTTATGCAAAAGCGTGGTACAGTTTCATATGTGCTAGTGTACTCCCCTCCAGCCATCATGCAGATGTTACTACTAAAAGAGCCATACTACTATATGGCATCATCAAAGGGAAACTGATTGATATAGGGCATATCATCAACCAATCCATGCTCAGATACATGAGGGGGAGTACTTCAGGGGGAATCCCGCATGCCTCAATCATCACTCATTTATGCTTAGCTACGGGAGTGGACTGGGATAATGAAGCTTTGCAGCTGCCGATGCGGGACATTGATCATGCAACCATTCAGAAGTACAGCATTTGGGAGGGTGCCGTGTCTCATCCTCGAGGCCTTGGCTTTATTTTGCGCAATTCAGATGAGGAAGAAGAAGAAGAAGAAAATGCTCCAGTACCGGCTCCACAGGCAGCAGGCCCAACCCCCGGAGACTATGCTAGTCAGGAGAAGGAAATACGCCATTTGAGGAAATGGATGGATACAATGTACCTAGATTTTTAGACTTACACATCTGAGTTTTCTCTGGCCTTGTCTCATGCCTTCGAGATGACTAGCGTACATGCAGAGTTCCCAAAATTTGGCACAGGCAGCTCCTATCCCCCTCCAGACACACCACTAAAGCAAGCCGAGGAGGAGGAAGACGACGAGGCTAACTAGGGGAGTTTCCTAACCTATATCTCCAATGAGGACATTGTCATTTTTAAGTTCGGGGGTATTAGGTTCATATTGCATCTAGTTTAGTTCATATCATATTGCATCTAGTTTAGTTCATATATATTGCACTTTAGTATAATTGCATAGTATTTAACGCATATTTTTTCAAATTTTTAAGTTTTGCTGTAGTTTATTACATTAGGACATATTGCATGAATCCAAATGTTCGGTTTGTTTGTTATTCATTTGGCCTATGAAGAAATTGAAATTTATATGATTTGTGAATAGTTTGATGACTTAGGCTTGATTGTAATGTCATAGCATAATGTAAATCCTTATCTGTTTGATGCTAATGTAACCGGATAGCACTCTAGAGTAACCATTATAATTTACTCAAGTTTAAATGGTCACATACTTGTCTTCTGGTCGAAAATTTTTATTTTAATGAAAGAGAGTTAGTAAACAATTAGTAATAACTAGGATTGCGCAAAAACTTAAGTTTGGGGGAAAACAAGGGGTATGCATACTATATATAAAAAATAAAAAAAGAAAAAAGAGAAAAAGAAAAGAAAAAAATTGAATGTGAATAATCACTTTGGCTAGTCGAGTCCTGTTGCCTTTGATATTCGAGAAAGTACGCCCTAGGGGTGTCTTTACACCCAACGCCCTAAAGACTTTTGGTTTGGGAGTCGTTGGTCGAAAGCTCGCTACACGGGTATCATTGAAAAGCCTAAGAGGGCTAGACATTGCATAGTCAAGTGTAAACACGGGAAAGTGCAAAAATCACCCTCGTGAGTAAATAAAAGAAGAATAAACCCCTTGTTGACTTTTAACATAGTTGATGTATAGTCTTGGTTGAAGCTTATATTGTTTACTGCCTTTCTTGAGTTAAAACTGTGTTTTTCCCTCTAAGAATCATAGTATGTGAAGTATTTGTCCTGTAGCAGGTTTAATGGTTGCTAAGCATACACACACAACATCAGTGATTACAGGTTTTGATTTGCAAGATACTATGCATTATGGCCTTGTTCTTGGTTGGATTCTCTTTTTGCAGATTTTGTAGTTTCTCTGAGGCAAATCATGTGATCTTCATATCTGACTGACATTTGGATTCGTTTGCATGTTAGTTTAGGTTGCATATAGTTTAGTTAGTGCATTGTATTTTTGTTGTGTTCTGTTTTGTTCCTTGAGGACAAGCAACAGTTTAAGTTTGGGGATATTTGATAAGTGGTTTAATAACCACTTATCTAATAGTCAACTAACTTCAATTATTTCTTAAACTCATATTATAAAGTAGCTTTTCATGTATTTTTGCTTGCTTTTGTAGATTTTATGACTAGGAACTTTCTTGGTGGCAATGGAGCTAAAATGGATGAAGGGATGCTAAAAGGAACAAGTATGAAAGTAATGGGAAGATAGCAGAAAGTTGCAGCAGCAGAATGCAAAAATCTCAGTCTGGTGCACGGCGCAGCTGCGCCGAAATTAGTCTTGGGTGCAGCGCAGCTGCGCCAGAGCCTAATCTAGAAACCCTACAACGCAGTTGCGCCCAGTTTAAGCTATCAAGCAGTGCAGTTGCGCCAGTCTATATTCCAGCAGTTGACTTCACTTAATCTGACCAATTGGATTTTTGCTTGGGAAAGGAGGCACTCGAACTTTGGACCTATATTTAGACATATTTTTCAGCATGCAGAGGGATTCCACCTTTGGGATCACTAGCTTACATATTTTCTTCTCTTTTTTTAATTTCATTAGATTAGATTAGATTAAAGTAGATAGATTCAAGATTAGATTAGATCTGAAGATTGAAACAATTGAAGAGCATTAAAGATTCAAACTTGGAGCAAGAGAGATCAGATTTGCAGTTTCTATTCATATTTTCTCTTTAACTTCTATTTGTATTCTTCTAATGTTTATTAAAATTGTGAATTGTGGATTTAATTCATTCATGAGTTAAACTTTATTTTGGGATTACAATGGAACCTATTGAGTAGTTTATTTTGATATACTTCCTTGTTAGTCTTATTGATTGTTATTGGATTGTCTATTATGATTCATACCTACTTGCTTACTTGATTGGCCATCAATTACCGTGATAATACATATGAACTTGAGAAACGAAGTATGGGTTTAGATCTGATCTTAATAGCTTGTGTTTGTGTGTTCTACATGGCGTTGGAATGAATGATTTGTGCTTCAGATAGACATATACCGAAGCACCGCTTGTAGTCATTTGAGGACTTGTGCTTAAACCCTTATTAATGTTAAGTCACATAGACATATAGTGATTTATATAATTTGGGTGTTCACGTGCATTCTATCATTTGTGGATTATATGTGACATGGACTTGGTACATTGAGAGATGGCCTTGTCTTGCTTTCGTGTTCTCGACTAATAATCCGTGATAATTAATTTGGCTTTACAGGAAGTGTATTGATTTCAATGAAACAATAGGTGAAATTGTAGTCTCAAGTCTTCGTTATCTAGTTTTATTCTAGGATTATTTAGTATTAGATTAATTGCACAATTTTATTCAAAATATCAAATCATTCGTTTAAATAAGATTAAGATGGTTATGGGTTAGTGCTTGGTGAATTTTATTAGTTAATTCTCTGTGGGACGATACTCTAATTACTCTTTATTACTTGTTGACTGTGTATACTTGCACGCATATATTGATATGGAAAACGACCAACAGAAGTGTATTGTTAAGTTTATTAAGTTTATGTTTTAAATTTATCCTATATTGTGGGTAGTTAGATGTGATTATTTTGGACAGTGAACACCAAATCATGTGGGAATGAAGTACCCAGATTTAGGGGTGTCACAAGTTAGTATCAAAGCTTTAGGTTATGAACCTTAGGTGGGGAAATCTTAGGAAGTAGACTTATAGGAGATCGAAAATATAGTGGTGATAAACTCTTATCGAGTTCTAAGGAATGGATTAAGGAATTCATTGAAGATAAATAATAAAAGACTTTATGTGCTTATGTGTTAATTACCTATGTGCTCGCGAGTACTGAGTATAGTATCGATTAGTAATTAAAACTTAAAACTTTGTTGTCAGGATGTCTATTGTTGGAGGATCCAGTCAGGTTAGGGAGGAGGAAACTCATGTGCCTAGAGATGAGGAGCCCCGAGACATCTATAATGTCTGAGAGTAGTTGGTACAGAGAGAGTCATCTCTGTTGATCACAGTTGGGGGTCAGGAGCATGAGCCTGAGTTTGGCCAGAAGGATGATGTTGAGACAGAGGAGGCAGAAGAGGAGGATCCTTAAGAGTTTCCACCTAACTCTATTTCAGCCGAGATGTACGATGAATAATATGATCGTAACATAGAGCTGCAGGATAGAGTCAGGGATTTGGAGGAGCTGTAAGATATACGTCAGACTGTTATAGAGCAGACTTGATCCAAGACCTTTACGAACGTCTTGGAAACGTGGAATGGACACTATCTCAGACGGAGAATCACAGGGATCAGTTAGTTAGTTGATGTTGAGAAGGTGAAGGGTGAACTAAGAGAGGAGTCAGCAAAGCGCGTGAGAGCGAAAGACACTTGGATGAAGGCTTCTCAGCGTGCAGATCATGCTGAAGACAAGGTTCGGGTAAAGAAGGCTAGGATAAATGAGATGGACTATGCTTTTCATTCAGCTATTGATAGGGCCCATGACCGAGTCTTTTATTATCCTGCTCAGTTCAAAGACTTTTCGTGGTACATGATGGATCGTAGAACGATGTTTCGTATCATGGAAGAAGAGCGTAGAGAAGTTGTGCGACGTCTCAGTATGTCAAGATAGGAAGAATAATAAGTTATGTGATTAACTATAAATTAAATAAAATGTAAATCCCAGATTTTGAGATAAAAAATGGGATAAGATGATAATGTAATCCTGGAACTTTATTAGTTCAGGAAAGTTAATGTAAATAGCAGTGATGCTATCTTTTATATGAATGAATAAAATATCAGAGTTTATTGAATATGTTATATGTTAAGTGTTAATATTAAAATATTTAAGTTAAGTCTTAAATATTTAAGAAATTGAGTAATGATCTAATAAGAGTATATCTTAAACAGAAAAGCCGCCAAGAAGACGTCAACCACGTCAACAACCACCCCCTGAGGGGTCTACTAATAACAACAATGAGGCCAACGCTAATCCAGTTCAGCAACTGGTAAACCTATTAACGGGAGCACTTGCGAATCAGCCGCAAGCTCAAGCTACAACATTCAAAAACTTCAAAGCAGTGGGACCGCCAGAGTTTCAAGGTTCAATGAATCCAGTTGAAGCCCAGATCTGGATCATGCAAATGGAGAAGGTCTTTGATGTTGCTAGGGTCAGTGAGGACCAGAAAACTACCTTCGCAATATTTATGCTGAAGTCGGAAGCCAGCTATAGGTGGCAGGCAAATAAGATTCGAGGAGGACAGGGAATATTACTATAGGATATGTTTAAAGAGATATTTTTCAAGACATACTTCCCGACAAGATCATAGAACTAGATGGAGGTTCAATTTCTAGAGCTGAAGCAAGGTACCATGCCTGTGCCGGAGTATGCCGCGAAGTTCAATGAGTTGGCTAGGTTTGCGCCATATCAGTTCAATGCGGACGAGCGGAAGGCGAGGAGGTTTGAGTAGGGATTGAAGCCCTGGTTGTATAGCAAGGTTTCGATGTTTTAGTTGAATACGTTTGCAGCAGTTCTGGAGAAGGCAATCATCGTAGAAGGTGGAAGCGATGCTCTTACCAAATTTAACCAGGACCAAAAAAAGAAGAAGAATGAAAATTAGAATAAGACTGGTGGTAGCAATGGTAGTGGCAGCAACCAGAAGAGAAAGTGGAGTGAAAATTCAAATGCTGGAAGTCAGCAGGGAAGTCAAAAGAAAAAGTTTAAAGCTTGTGCTACCTGCAGGAAGAATCACGTGGGTGTATATCTGAAGGGGAAAAAAGTGTGTTTCAATTGTGGTCAGGAGGGCCACATTACATCGAATTGTCCTAGGCCAAAGAAGGGAGCTTGTTTAACTTGCGGGTCAAAGGATCATATGGCTCGCGATTGCCCTAGGAAGACAATTGGAGGGTTGGGTGGAGGTAGAGGAAACAGCAGTTGTGACGCCCCCAAATTCAGACACTTATATCTCGAATTCGGTGCTTCACGATATAATTCTAATAACATACAAAAATCTTATTGTAAGACCCCAACATTTATGAATAAAATTGAATTTCCTCTACATATTATTTTGAAATAGTAAGGTGTTGATTTGATATAATGCTTTAGTTATAGGTGAAATGTGCAAATTTTGCAAAGTAAGCAAGTGGTCATAAAATATTCATTGTGTCGGAGAATATTCGTTTGGTCGGGGAATATTCTTTTTGTCGGGGAATATTCGTACGACGGCGCAATCATTTGTAGGCCCCATAACGAAAAATTATCGGATGAAGAAAACGACAAGAATAAGTTTTCTATAAGTAACGGCAAAACTTTTACCGTTAAAATTGTTGAAATACCCGGTGATAAAAGAACAGTAATACGTGTGGTTGCACAGTAGCACACGGTATTGTATAGTATCTTTGATTATTGATGCTTACGTGAGAAGTCACTCAATTTTATTTAATTATTGTCACAGTAGTTGATTCATAGTATCTCATATTATTGATTCAATTATTGTCACAGTATAATCTGCACAATATTTTATATTATTAAATCAATAATTGAGACGACAAAGTTATTCATATTATTATTTGCATTATTGACAATGTCTAGAAAATTCTATCAAGGAAAGGGGTTAGGTTATTTAATTGCGCGCCAATAAGGAGAAATCCTTATCGGAAAGCCCCCTCTTTCCTGGGAATGATCTGGTTGTTAATATTGTGAGTTTTAATATTAATGATGATTAATTGTTATTAAAAAAATGTGTTTGGTGAAGCCAAGTGAATTGAGATAAATAGAGGGGTTTTTTATGAAGTATTTGTTATAAATTTGGATTATTATATGGAACCCCAATTACTCATTTTTTTAAAATTATCGGTAGAAAGTTATCTCAATTTTATATATATATATATATATATATATATATATATATAAAGGTGCAGGGTTTATATATATATTATATATATAGTGATGCCGTAGGAAAGAGGGAATATATTATATATACAGAAACTTTCTCCAACGGACTAGAAAAGCAAACCAACGACAGACCAGAGGTCGCGCCTACCCGCCCCGTCGGGGATTCCTTCACAAAACACCTGCCCCAGCGGGGGCGGGTATTTTTCGGATGTATTTTTTCTTGTGTCCCGCTGGGGCGGGTGTTTTGTGAAGGAATCCCCACCAGGGCGGGGAGGCGCGACCTCTGGTCCGTCGTTGGTCCGCTTTTCTGGTCCGTTGGAGAAAGTTTCTGATTATATATATATATATATATATATAGAATATATTATATTTTATTTAAAGTTTTTGTTTTATTAGAATATTTTATTGCGCAATAATGAATAGTAAAAATTAGATTTCTCGTCGAATTTTGCCTGTGAAATTTTTCTTCTGTGCACCCGTGATTTTTATTCAAATAGTGCCCTGCCATTCTCCAATAAATAGGATGCTTAGTTTAGAAATGAAAATCACACCAGAATCAGAGAATTCTTCTTCTATAATATTGAGCGTATTTCTTTTGAGTTTAAGGAAGCTTTGAGTGTAGAAAATAGTATAAATTTTCTTCAAGAATATCCCCGCCATACCAGTCAAAAATACTCTCTTTTTAAGGTAAGGGATATTATTTTTCTCGTAAATAATGTTACTTTCTTTCAATATTCATAAAGAATATTATTTTCTTTCATATTTTATATTATGAAAGCGATAATATTTCATTTCATATATCCAAATTAAAACTTACTACGATAAGTATTGCTTCTATAATTTTTGAAATGATCAAAAAAATTTTGAATTTTGCATTTCATCTAGTATCATTTCATTGGAATGTTGATATGAATTTTATTATGAAATTTTTATCTTTTCATGTCGGGGTTACTATTCACGTATACGGCACTATTCACAAAAAAAATAAATTTTCTTTTATTTGTCCAAGTTGTCTGTTATGGTTACTATCTTTGATTGTATCCATGTTTTGAACTTCATTCTTGAATTTTGCTCCACAATTGATTATTATGGAGTATTCTTGAACTTGGATAAACTAAATTATGAATCCCTAATCTTTGTCCTTTATCTCACTGGATTCGTTATTTATATTATTTTTCATCATCCTCAGTCCTAAATGGTGATATAACTGAATATCTTTGGCCTGTAGAGCAAAGATGAATGATTACCTGATGAATATCTTTGGCCCGTAGTGCAAAGATGGACAGGTGTTGAGATGAACATGACCAACTGGTGATACAAATGAATATCTTTGGCCCGTAGTGAAATATGAATATTTGATTCAAGATGTATATTGATTGATGTTACAGGGATAAAATATTGATGATGAACTTTTAAATCATAGAAGATAGTAGACTTCATTCTCTACTTAACTCTTCTAATGAATTGTTATTTTCGCTGCGAATATTGATCTAAAACTTGTTGTCCATAATATTTTATCTGATTTATTGAAGGCTAACGATAATTTGTTTTTCATTATCTTAGTCATAATATTCTTTACTGAGCTAGTTGAGCTCACCCTTTTTATCTATTGTCCTCTTCAAGGAATGAGAATGTTGCGGGAACTAGTCGGGAAACAGTGTGATGGTCAGAGTAGAGCAGTAGTAGTCCTCACTATTTTTGTAAAATAGTGTGATAATAATTATAATTAGTGAGGACTGAATTTGAGTGTTTATATTTCGTATTATATACATTTGTATTGACACTCATAGTTGTATGGTCATATTTCTCACGACCTTTTGTTATAAAAGATTTGTATTTAGAATTTTGTGTCATGTATTTGGCGACTCAGAATGGGTTGGTATTGAACCTATTTTAGGGGGCGTCACACTTAAGCAACAGAATAATAGAATAATTTACATTGATTTAATATAAATATTCTCGTCACAAGGTCTCGCAACCATTACTAACTTAAAACATAACTTAAATCATAACATAACTTAGTACATAATACTAATCAAATTTTAATACATAGCCATAGATAAGTCTTAATACAACAAAATGATAAATCTTCTTAGCATATGAGAATAAAGCTACGCCGTAGCCTTGCCCTTGCCCTTATCCTTGCCTGATGTTTCACCACATTCTACCTTAACTGAAAGGTTTAAAGAAAGCAAGAATGAGCAACAAATTTGCTCAGCAAGTATATAACAATAAGGGTGAACATGCATAAGTATTTAGATAATAATCTTGAAAGTGTAAAGATGAATGGTAATCCGAGAGTTTAAAGAATAATGTTGTAAACAAGGAAATATCAATAGTTCCAAAACTGTCCTTTGAATTGTAAATAGAAATTCATTATAGACCGAAGCATTATCAAAAGAATTCAAAGGTTTCAACGTTTTCCAATAGATAAGATTTTTAATACTGAGCAGTCACTATGGACCAAGAACTCCTACTAGAATTAACAGTAATTCATTGAAAATCCAATATAAACAAGTACAATATGTGATCAGCCCAAAGTACCCTACATTATGCATAATATTTAGACATGTTGTTTATGCTCACGTCAGTTCCCCGACAGTTATATAATTTCTCCTTCAATGAGGGTTTTTCATTTCAGTAGATTTATAAGATTCTGTACCAAATCAATTGGTTTGGATCGCTTTCTAACACATGATATTAGTATAGCCAAATCAAATGGCGTAGACAAATTTTACAATGTATTTAGGAACAATTTATAAGTTTAATGCTCGCAAAATGATTCTAAGAATATAATTATGATGTGAATCAAGCTTTAGAAGGTGAAATAATAACTTATATACAGCACAAGAATCATTCTAGCAATTATTCACTCGTACGATCAATAAGAGTACAAGTTTAGGTACTTGCTCAATAAAGAGTAAGGTTCGAATACTTGCCTGAGTCGTTGACTATTTTCGACCTTGACTTCTTATCCTTTGAATAACCTATTGTTATCGTAACGGTTAATCTATATCAATTCATAAATACAAATTTTAATCGATCTATACACTAGTCTTAGATAATTAAGACTTTACCACACAACTTATCTTACTAATTGTTTCTCTACTTATCATCTCCTTCATTCTACCTTTAATATTAACATTTATTTTATAAGATAAACTTTTATTATCTTAGTTACTCACCTTATCGTATTCATAAAGTATTAATACTTCCTTTACTTAATTATTTTCTTAAGTAATTTCCTTAATCATCATTCATACTTAATTAGTGCACAATAATTTAGTATTTGCTTTGATTCATAATTAGAAATATTTCTTTATATCATTCTAATTATTTATATTTTATTAATCCACGATTAAATAGTCTTCAAAGGTATTTAATCGTTTATTAATATCATTTATTATTACAGTAATTAACTTTAATTGTCCACAATTAAAATATTTATGTATGTCACTTTAATTGTATATATTTCATTACTTTCACAATTAAAAATAGCCTTTACTATTATTGTAATTTTTTATTATATAATAAACCACATTATAATTCAATTGGTTTAAGCTTCACAATTAAAATAAGTATTATTTTACTTGTTTATTCATTTCACAATTAAAACCCTCTTTAGTTTTAATTGTTTAATTATATCTTAGGAAATTCTCAAAGAAATCCTTAATATTAGGATATTTATAATTTACTGATTTATAATTAAAATTACTTTAATTGTTTAATCATCTTCAATTAAAAATAATCTTTTACTATTACTTTAATTATTTATTATTATTTTAATTATTATTTTATTTTAGAAAAGATTTTATTTAAACCAGGTTTGATCCGAACCAACCCGGCTCACCATGACCCGACCCGGTTTGACCCGGATCCGGGTCAACTGTGAAAGGGGCCCGGCGCGAGGCACGCCGATCCAAGCCTTCCAGCAGTTCGGGCTGCGCTACCCCTGCTGGGTCTCCAACCTGATCCTGGCAAGGGGCGCGCTGAAGTTTGTTTGCAAGCGGCGCAGGGCGCGCTGGCCTTGCAGAGTTTCTAAGCTTGAGGTTTTTCAACATTTTGATTTCTTACCTCTTGATTCAATCTTTCATAACTTGTCTATTTTATATCCAAATGAGATCGAACCACTTCCATTATCATGTAAACTTACATATCTTCAATATTAGATTTCATAACTCACTTTTCAACATCTTTAGTTAACCAAATAGTATCGATTCTCAAGCTAGGTTTCTTAGTTGGATATGTTTTACCAAAAGTTTCGCTACGAGTTCGTTTTATGTTCGATTCCGACGATTCCACTTGGGTTATGTTCTTATTTAATAGAGGTTCAACATAACATCTTAGTATCATATATAAGTCTTACACATATTAAGACACTTAACAATAATATCATACTATCAAGCATACTAAGCTAGGTTTCATGCTTACATGCTTTAATCTTGTTTCATAGGTTCTATTATCTCATACAAGGCATATATATCACATATACACCTTCCAATACTCATCCTTATACCTTTGGATCCATCATGATCCCACAACACAATAAACTTCCCACAACCAAGCATGCATTTCTACCTAGACTAACATATACTAACTTAGCTTGACAAAAATAGAGCTAGATGATGAACCTGCCTCTTAGATGCGTTCTTCCTTCTTGAAATGAACCTCAAGTCGCTCTCCACCTTGATTTCTTCTTCTTGAGCTCCACCAAAAATGCAAGAGCTTTTCTTCTTCTTCTATCTAACTCTCTCTAGCTCTTATATATCTTCCCACATTTATGAATTTTTATCAAATGAAGAAATGTGTTAGGAGAGTTCTATTTATAGAGGGGCTAATATCCACTATCCAAGTCTTTAACCATTGGAAAAAGGTGGTTTGGTGAAAAGGGCTACCAACTCCCCACCTACCTAGTTCTCCCTCATCATTTGCTCACATGGACTTAACTTGCAAGGCTAGAAGGAGAAGATTTTTAGCATTCCTAGTTTAGGGGAGGGGGTTGGGCGGCACTTGGGGGATACTACCCACTCATGTTGCATTTTTATTTTGCTCTTTTGTACACCATGATGGCTCATTTGCTCCTTATATAAATACATATACATATAATTCACTACATATGTGTGTGTGTGTGTGTGTATATATATATCCACATATAATTTTAAGTATACTACACTTTTCATTCCTCATTACCTATTGGGCTAATCCCAAGTTAAATTAAATTTGGGCTAGTCACCAACACCTTTACACATTGGGCTCAAATATCAATCTAGTAATTCAATTGTTTGGGCCACCTCTTAACTCATGCAAGTATGTCACATTATTAATATTGGGCTTGGATAAAATCCTTAGTCCAATACCTTATTAAGTCATCCCTTAATAAATTCAATTAAGAAATTTATTTTGCCACACATGGCTCAACACTTAAACTTAATTAGGCTCATCATCAACATTGTCACATTACTTACTTAATTCAATAAAATTTGCATTCTTACATTACATGACACACCAAAATATATATGTGTTCAAAATAATATTCAAAATCTTTATTTTCAATATTAATATTATTTATAAAATTCTCAGGTATTACATCCTCCCCCCTTATAAAAATTCCATCCTCAGAATTGATACAAGGTTACACAAACAGATGGGGATAGTCCCTTCTCATCTTATCTTCTAATTCCCACGTAGCCTCCTTGGCGTTGTGGTTTCGACAAATTACCTTTACATAAGATATAACTTTATTTCTTAATGTTTGTTCTTTCCTATCTATTATCTGGATAAGAATCTCTTTATATGTTAGATTCTTCTCTACTTGCATGGGCTCGTAAGATATCACGTGCTTATAGTCGGGCTTGTATGGGCGTAACTTGGAAATATAAAACACGTTATGGATGTGTTCCAGTTCAGGAGGTAAATGTGACGCCCCCAGAATAGGTCCAGTCAACCCAACCCATTCTGAGTCGCCAAATACATGGTACAGAATTCAAATACAAACTTTATATCATACGGTCGTGCAAAATACGACCACACAACTGTGAGTGTCAATACAAATATGTAGAAAATATTAAGATTCAAACTAAGTCCTCATTACAATTATTATCACACTATTTATCAGAAATAGTGAGGACTACTACTGCTCTAACTCGGACCATCACTCTGTCCCCCGACTAGTTTCCGCGACATTCTCATTTCCTGAAAAGGACAACAGATGAAAAGGGTGAGCTCAACTAGCTCAGTAAAGAATATTATGACTAAGATAATGGAAAATAAATTATCGTTAGTCCTCAACAAATCAAATAAAATATAATGGACAACCAACTTTAGATCAATATTCGCAGCGGAAATAACAATTCATTAGAAGAATTAAGCAGAGAATGAAGTCTACTATCTTCTATGATTTAAAAGTCCATCATCAATATTTTATCCCTATAACATCAATCAATATACATCTCGAATCAAATATTCATCTTTGCACTTCAGGCCAAAGATATTCATTTGTATCATCAGTGGTCATGTTCATCTCAACACCTGTCATCTTTGCACTATAGGCCAAAGATATTCATCAGGTAATCATTCATCTTTGCTCTACAGGCCAAAGATATTCAGTTACATCACCTTTTAGTACTGAGGATGATGAAAAATCATATAAATAACGAATCCAGTGAAATAAATGATAAGATTAAGGATTCGTATTTTAGTATATCCAATTCAAAAATACTTCGTAATAATCAATTGTAGAGCAAAATTCAAGAATAAAGCTCAAAACTTAGATCCAACCAAAGATAGTAACCTTAACAAACAATCTGGACAAATATAAGAAAATTTAATTTTTCCGTGAATAGTGCCGTATACGTGAATAGTGCCGTATACGTGAATAGTAACCTCGACGGAAAAAGTAAGAATTTCATAATAAAATCCATGCCAATATTTTGGTATAATGATATTGAAAAGAATAACATCATTTATGAAAGAAAATAACATCCCTTACCTCAAAAAGATAGTACCTCTAACTGGAATATCGGATATAATACCGAAGAAAACTTGCACTGAATAGTAATACTCAAAGTATCTAAATACTCACAAAAATACGCTCGATATTATAGAGAGAGAAAACTTCTGATTCTGGTGTGATTTTTAATTCTAACCTAAGCACTCTATTTATAGGAAAAGCTTAGGATGCCAAAGGAGACTAAATTAATAAAATAATATATTTTAAAAAAAAATTCCGCCGCCTGGCGGTTAAAATTTTTTCAACAAAAGTGGGGCCCACCCATTAAAAAAATATTTATTTTCCGAAACTTCAATAATTCATAATAAATAGCCCCTTTGTCAGAAAAATACAAATTCTATATCCTTCCATAGGAAATTTAATTCTCTACAACTTTGTAGAAGGAAGTTTTTCCAAATTCCAAACATAAATTATCCGAAATCTATAAATAGATGATTTCTCACACCAAAATACTGATAAAAACACATCAGCACTAATTCCTTCTTTAATATCCACAAAATAACTATTTCCTTATCATATAAATCAATAATTAATTATTCACAAATAATATTACAGAACTACAATATTGACAACCAGGTCGTTCCCAGAAAAGAGGGGGCCTTCCGATAAGGACTTCTCCTTACTGGCGCGCAATTAAATAACCCCTCCTAGACAGAACTTCCTTAGACATTGTCAATAATGCTATCTAATAATATTATTCAAATAATATGAATTATTGAGTTGATAATGTGAAATACTGTGCAGTGACAATTATTGAATCAATAATACCAAAATATCAACTGTAGCCATTATTGAATCAATCATATAAAATAGCAACGTAGCAATTATTGAGTCAATAAAATATCAATGTAACAATTATTGAGTCAATAATATAAAATATCAACGTAGCAATTATTGAGTCAATAATATAAAATATCAACGTAGCAATTATTGAGTCAATAATATAAAATATTGAACAGTAATTACTGTAACAATTATTGAGTAATGGCTTCTCACGTAAGAATCAATAATTAGAATTACTGTGCAATACCATGTGCTACTGTGCAACACCGTGTATCACTGTATTTTAATCACCGGGTATTTCAACAGTACTAACGGTAATAACCACGCCGTTATTTTGTAAAAAGGTTATTTCTGTCGCTTTCTATATCCGACAGTTATTCCGTTGTGGGGTCCACAAATAGCTGCGCCGTCGTACGAATATTCCCCGACAACAAGAATATTCCACGACCGAACGAATATTCCCCGACAACCAGAATATTTTATAACCACTTGCTCATTTTAAAATATTTGCACATTTCACCCATAACTTTCATATTTATCAAATCAACACCTTACTATTTCGAAATAATATATAAAGAAAATTAAATCTTTATTCATAAAAGTTGGGGTCTTACAGTAAAGCTACCTTGTACGCCACTTTGCCTACTCGCTTCAATACTTCAAATGATCCTATGAACCTCGGACTCAATTTTTCTTTCTTCCCAAATCTTACCTTCCCCTTCCAAGGAGATACCTTCAAAAACACGCAACTACCGACTTCAAAATCTCGGCTTTGACGATGCAAATCTGCGTACTTCTTTTGTCGATCTTGAGCTGCTACTAATCTGGCTCTTATTGTTATTACCACATCTATGGTCTGTCGAACTAATTCCAGTCCCAAAAGTCGTCGCTCACCGACTTTATCCCAACACAACGGTGTTTTGCACTTTCCTCCGTAGAGGGCTTCATACGGTGGCATACCAATACTTGCATGATAACTATTATTGTAAGCGAATTCTACTAAGGGTAAGTGATCATCCCAGTTCCCTTTGAAATCCATTACGCAAGCTCTCAACATGTCCTCCAGTGTTTGTATGGTTCGTTCACTCTATCCGTCGATTTTTGGATGATAAGTAGTGCTCAATCTTAACTGTGTTCCCATTTTCTCTTGCAAGCTTTTCCAAAAATTTGACGTAAAGTGCGGATCTCGATCAGAGACAATTGACACCGGCACTCCATATCGCGACACTATTTCCTTTATGTATAACTTTGCTAACTGATTTAAATCGTATCGATTCTTTATTGGTAGAAAATGAGTTGTCTTTGTCAGTCGGTCTACTATAACCCAAATAGCGTCATAACCCTTCTAGGTGGTTGGAAGTCCCACCACGAAGTCCATCGTAATGTGCTCCCATTTCCACTCTAGTATTTCCAGCAGTTGAAGTAGTCCACATGGCCTCTGGTGTTCTGTTTTGACTCGTTGACAAGTAAGACATCTACTGACGTACTCTGCAATCTCTCATTTCAGATTGGGCCACCAAAAGTGTTGTCGAAGATCTCGGTACATTTTCGTGCCTCCTTGGTGAACAGAATATGTTGTATTATGTGCCTCATGTAAAATCTCCTCTCTCAAGTCAGTTACGGCTGTCACCCACACTCGATCTTCGAATCTTATTATACCGTCCTTCTCCATTCTGAATTTTCTCCTTCATTTTTTGCTATCCCTTTCTTTATCTTCTCGCACTCTCCATCCCTTCTCTTATGATTCCCTTATCCTATCCAATAACGTTGGACGAGCTTCCATTACAAATAACTTTCCCTCAGACTTTCCAGGTTCCTTCACTTCTATTTCCAATCTTTCCATTTCTCTTAGTAGCTCTTCTTGAGATGTCAACACAAACAACTTCTCCCCTCCTTTTTTTCTCAACGTGTCGGCTACTACGTTCGCCTTTCCCTAGTTGTCGATGTCCGAAAAATTTTGGGTTCCCTTTTCCTAAGTGTTTCTACCCTTTATGTTTTCCATTTGGTTTTGTTTGATCTGAAGGGTGAATTTTTAAGAAAAGGCCGACATATAATGTCGACGATTTGAAAAGTTTAATTTTATTGGTCCGAATTAAACAGAGCCGCCAGTTGGTATAAGTAAAATGGTTGTACCAACTCAACCGAGTTTTGAAAGGTTTTGCAATATGACCCTATTACTGGACTCTGTTTAATTGGTCTTGGAAATCGAGATTTTATAGAGTTCAGGGGCTTGATTAAGTGGGGGGACGGTGTTAGGCACCCCCCGACTTCCGTGAAACATGGTTACCGCACTTTTCATTCCCTAATTTGTGTGTATATGTGTGTGTGTGTGTGTGTGTGTATTGCAGTAATTGGGCCTAAGTGCTTTATTTGAAAGTAGTTATGTGCTTCGTTGGACCTATATACGAAGGATTTGATTTATTTGAAAAGTCATTTTTTAGACAAGATATGACAATGATGTTTTGAAAGATGGTTTTCAAACTCTTTCGCTTGCATAGGAATTGAAGTCTTTTGATACTTCCATTTTATTCCATATTCGGCTTATCTTGATTTTATTTGAGATGCGAAGTAACTTTGAAAATAAATATATGTGTGTGTGTGTGTGTGCGTGTGTGTCGGGCCTCTTATGGGCATAAAAGTCATCGAAGTGACCCGAACACCACAAGCAATGCTTTTACTATGTTGAGACCTTAAATTCGGATAACCGTTTTAAAGTCCCTCTTATTTACATTTACAAAGGGATGCAAGCTAACTTTACAACTTGAACATGTCCATTATGGGAACCGAACCTAGATTCATGGATTAAACCGTAGATCCCATGATTCTTAGGCTCACATAAGATTATTCAAAAACTTGCACAATACATAACTTAAAATAACATGCATATTTAATTCTAGACGTCGCAAAACAAAAGATTCATCAATTAAATCCCTGCATGCCGTAGTCGTGACTTCACGTTTTCTCTAGACACGGATCTAGGGTCCTGTAATTGCCAAATATTTACAAACTTAGAAAGAAAACTAGATTTAAATAAATCGTAGTTATTCTAGCTTAACGGTTCCAGTTTCACAACCTTTGAACCGGTTAAAAGATTGATATGGCTAGATTTATATAAATCTAGTCAACACACATTAAATATTGCAGATTTACATCGTTTGAACGTTTGCAATTGATATTTAATCACAATGATTAACTATATATATATATATATATATATAATAAATCTTTAAAACTTATATATATATATATATATATATATATAAACAATTATATGAAGATTAACTATATATATATATATATATATATATATTATTTATATATATAATAAAGCAATAAAAAGACACAGATTTGCAATCCAGGCAAATTGAACGGTATATATATATATATATATATATATATATATATATATATATATATATATATATATATATATATATATATATTAAAGCGATAAAAACCATGGATCTGTGATCCAGGCATAATTGAATAATATATATATATATATATATATATATATATATATTAAAGTATGAAAAGTCACGGATTTGCAATCCAAGCAAACTGGACGGTGTATATATATATATATATATATATATATATATATATATATATATATAGAGAAAGCAATAAAGGCCACGAATTTGAAATTCAGGCCAATAAGTTTTGTACAGTCCTTAACTGAAATCTGTGTACAAGGACTTAGAATAATATGATCAAACATGTTAGGTTGATCTTTATCATGTATGCATATGTAATAGATATGATCATTTTAAAGAAACTACTCTGCATGATAGAAATATTGACAGCAGAGTAATCTATATGTGCTTAAAATGAAAATTGATTAATGTATATCTGTACAAGTAAGTTTTGTAAAATCCTTCAAAAGAATTGATGTACAAGGACTTGGATTAGAAAGATCAAATACTGTTAGGTTGATCTTATGAAAATTGATATGATGTATAGATGATAGGAAATCACGATCGTAAAGTTACTCTGCCAACTCGTAGTATGACGACACTTTGCAGAGTCAACCATGTACGTATAGCATGAGAAGATCACAGAGTTCACTCCATCTCAAAGATAGAGAATTAGTTCGTAAAAGAACAAATGATCTAAAAGTCACAAGACTAACACAAAGTTGTACAAGGAGTCGAAGAAGTTGTTAAACATCATCTAGCAAAATCGATCAACCTGGTAAATGAAATAATAGATTGCAGAGCAAAGATTGCTCAGTAAAGTGTGATTGTAGAATACTCCAAGCAGACACTGAATAGAAATAATATATCGTAAGATAACTCTAAGATCATTCGGTGAAATCAAGATCGTGAAGTCAGCCTCAAAATGGTAAAGCAAAAGGTGAAGTGCTGACTACACGAAATAGAGGAGATCACAAGGCTCAATTTGTGTCATGGATATAAAGTGAATATTACTATAGAAGAAGTATATGGCAAAAGAATATACTCTGATGATATCTAATTATATCTTTCACAAGAAGAGATCTTCAGAAGAAATCTAAAAGTCACAACTGAAAGGATATTCTACCTAAACTCAGAATAGATCACAGAGAAATCGGGACTTTGTATAGAAACAACCAGTACTTGAAGATGAAGAAGAACAGTTCACTCATAAAGATGTTATCGACTTCACAAGTTAGCTAAAGTATAAAGAGAACAAAGAAGAGTTTGAAAAGCAAATCCAAGCATCATGAAGCAATCAGAAAGCAAAACAGAAGATGAAGTCATAGTATAAATGATGATACAGAACATAAGTCTACAACTTCCATCATTCTACTATCAGCAGTTAAAAGAATACTAGAACAGAATGTTCAAAACGATCAGAAGGCTCAATCCTACAACTTGCAACAGTGGATCGTAGAGTTTGAGTCAGGTCTGACAATGAAACTGACAAATGGAACGTTGCAAGAAGATGATCTCAAGTTAGCAGGAGATGTATTCTTGGAAGAAAACAAAGGTATATCTACCGGCTAGTTGGCCGAAAAGAAAGTTGTCTGAAAAGCTAGAAAGGATATTGACTGATGTGACAAGTCCTAAGTCAGAGAGTACACTGACACAGAGTCTCAGAAATTCAACATCAGAGATATCAATGCATCTAAGAATTAAAATGCTCCAACGAATACTTCTTAATGGGAAGATTTTAAAGAAGTATAAAAGAGCATCATTCAAAAGAAGGTGATGATGATGAGCACTTAACGTCAATACATAAGGAGAATCGTCATCGAAGATGAACATCCAGCTAACAAGAGAGAACGTAGAGTAAGGTCAACTCTACGAGCAGATAAATGTTCAAAACTGCTAATCCAAAAGAGAAGGAGATTAAAAGTTAATTTTGGCAGCACCTCATCAGATTACAAAAGGCTGCTGAGCATATGGAAAGGTCAGAGCTGCAGTGCCGAAGACCAAAAAGAGCTAGGAAGCTCCAGAGAAAAAGAGCCAGAGCCGTAGAGCCAAGAAAGTGGAGGACATGGCTGAACTGAAGATCCAAACATGAAAAAGCCATGCAGCTGATGCTGATGAAGTGAAGGTGGCAGATTATAAGGTAAATCTCAAAGCACCACTATGCACTTCATCATAAACACTCAAAATCAACCAGTTGAAGATGTAGAGCACAAGTCTACAATCCCGAGTTTGTTCAATGCTGATAAGCACCAAAGATAAAGAGCTGAAGTGAATAGCTTAACATCACATCAACATTAATCATGAGTAGTTGCTAATAATCAGAAGAAATTAAGCTTCAACAACAGAGCTCAACAAACACCAAGAAGATGATCAACAATGCTGCTAAGTACTATAAGATGAAGAACATTCAAGCCATCTTAACAGCACCTCAAACACCTCTACAACATGAAGAAGGGTCGGTGGATCCTGGTCTATATGACCGAAGTAGGGTCGGTGGATCCTAGTCTTGAGGACAGAATTGGGGTAAGTGGATCCTGATCTTGAGGATCGAATTGGGGTCAGTGGATCTTGGTCAGTAATGACCGAATTGCCAAGTCCTAGGGACTCGATGCCGAGACTTTGTGACTCGAAGGAATCCTAGGGATTTTAATAATGTAAATGGTCTGTTGGACCTATATTCTTAGTGGATATCCTACTCGTTGAGTAGAAGAGTGGAGTGTGAGTTGTTCAGTCTCCGAACCACTTAGAACCTCTTGTGTTTTTTATATTATGTCATTTACATTATGCCATCTATAACTGCCATATTTGCTATGTGTTTGATCATCCATGTAACTTGAGTTAATAATTAAAATATCTGAGTAAATCTTAAAGGGGAGTTTTCAAACTTATATTCCGCTGCATACAGATAATCTTGATTGATTAATTCTTTGGTAATTCACAAATAATTAATTATGAAATACTTTTTTAAAAGATCTATTCAACTCTCCTTTCTAGATCTATACTGTGCCTTTGGAAAAGAACAATAACCATTTAAACAAAAGTAAGAAACAAACCCACAAACAAGGCTTATGTAAAGAGTAAACAAACTTCTATAAAGAAGAAAATAAATTCACCTAAGTCACTATAATATTTTGGTTTTAACCACTAATCTAAAACTCATCCGCAAATATTGATACTCAGGTATACTCCTCATGTCTCTAAAAGGATGAATAACATATAATTTATTATATTACGAAAAGTAAAACTAAAAAAAAAAGAAATATTTTTTTAAAATTATTTTGAGTGACTTAACAAGATTATATAAAATGATTAATATTTTTAGTTTTTATATTAATAACCTTATTAAATGTCTCTTTATTTTATATATTTTATTTCATTTTTATATAATAAAAAAAATCTATATTTAATCTTACAGACGAGAGGGCGGGAGAAGTATATTTGTTGTCGAGTCATATATGCCTGCCGTATTCCAAGGACAAAATATGGATAACTGACAGTAATTTGACATTAAAAGTTTGACTGACACTAATTTGCATTAAGTATGGCTGACACTAATAAGACAGGTTTATGGGCCTTTTGACCAAATCATTAAGATTTTCGAGTCTTTTTAGTACCTTTTATTTTATGCTTACTTTTATCCACCTCAAATTATAAATAGGATGGATGCAAGAATAAATTTTTACAATTAACTTATTCATTTTCCTAAAATAAATTTAACAAACTTTTAACATGCCTAAAGATCTCATTTTATAACTCTGAGAGTACTTAGAGCCCCTTTGGGGGCTTTTAGGTGAGTTAAAAATATTTTAAAACTTAAATATGGAAATATTTTGGTATTTGTTAATATTTTAAAAGCAGTTTAGATAGTAATGATTTGAAAAGCACTTTCACTTAAAATAAAAAAAATTATGTTTTTTGACTCCAGTATTTTTGGCAAAAACACAAAGTACAAACTTATCCTTGCATTATTAATAAAAAAACAAAAAATTTCATATCATACACTTACCTTAAATTTGTTAATAATACTTTCAAAAACACTTCTATAATTATGTAATCAAACATGGTTTTAATCTCAAATTTCTTTATTTAATAAAAATACTAATATTAAAACTCTTACATCTAAAAGTGTTTCATCTCACCATATAGCACTGCAAAACTTCGCCAAAGGGGCACTTAAAGAACATTTGGAAGAGCTTTTAGAGGAATTAAAAGTATTTTTAAATTAAAAAGGGAAATGTATTGGTGTTGCTCAACTACTTTCAAGGAGTAGAGATTTGGCTCTAAAATATTTTTTTGGTTAAAATTATAACTTGAGTACTTTTACTAAAATCACAATTTCATCTTTAACTTGTTAAAAAAAATATAAAATTTTAGTACGACGCGATTATTTTAAATTTGTTATTTATATGTTTAAAATTATTAAAAAGATTTCATCTCATCACGCAGTACCACACGGTCCACACCACGTCACACCACTTCACTCTACACCAAAGGGCAAAGGGGTACTTACCTAAATTAAGAGCATAAAACATGACGCAAAAGATGCGGTACCACGCCACGCCACACCACACCACTTCATTCTACACCAGCTGGGTAGTTGTCTAAATTAAGAGCGTAAAACATGACACAAAAGATGAATACCATGTTTCTATACAAAAACACATACATTAGTGGCCGCTTAAAATGAAGGGGGCGCCTCCTCCTCGGTCCACCTTTTATGGGCCATGAAAGGTGCCGGTGGTCAGGAGACTGTCTATGAAAGTTTTTACCACAAGGCATCCGTTATCATTATTGTGGTGGATTATTGTCGCGTTTTGCCCCGCCAGCGCCTAGCCATGCGCTCCCATTACCATAATCAATTAAACATTATGTTTTCTTTACTAATAAAAAGATTATTTAAAGTTACTTTTTCCCTTCTATAAAAATTGTCTTTAAATACACATTTTACACAAATTGAAAAAATTAAAACTAGACAAGAAAATGTAATTAAGTTCCAAATTTACCCATGAATGGATCTAATTTTACTACACAAAAAATTATGTTTTTTTTCTTAAAGTAATGGAGCCAATTAATGTACTTTCGAGGAAGAATATGCGTTATATAATATTTTAAATTTGAATAATGTATTTAAGACATTTTTATAGTATATAGTCTTTTTGTACTTCAGACAATGGAACATGTAAAATTCATATTTATTGTCCCTTCTTATGTCCCATGTATCGGTGACACATACTATTTATCCAATTAAAACGTAATTAGGTTATACTCCTCTCGTGCAATTTTACTTTTTCTAATTTAAAAGTATACGTCTATTAAAAAAAATATTATCTCCAAATTACATATTTTAATTATTTTATTATCATTTTTTTTTTGTTTTATTTAATCTCTCAAACTTTTTCTTAGAACAATAAAATAGATGAGAGAGAGAGAGGAAAAAAGGGTGTGATTCTAATTCTAATGTCAAAGTTAATGGTACTACTTTTTTCAATGTATGTCACATTATTTTCAATGATTTTTTAAAAAAAGTTAAATGAAGGTATTACTTAAAAATAATGTCAAAAATAATGTGACGCCCCCAAAATAGGTTCAACACCAACTCATTCTGAATCGCCAAATACATAGTACAGAATTCAAATACAATCTTTTATAACATACGGTCGTGCAAACTACGACCACACAAACTGTGAATTTCAATACAAATCGTATATAATACGAAATATAAACATTCAAATTCACTCCTTATTAATTACAATCATTATCCCACTATTTTATAGAATAGTGAGGACTTCTACTGATCTAACTCTGACCATCACTCTGATCCCCGACTAGTCCCCGCGATATTTCCATTTTCTGAAGAGAACAATGGAAGAAAAGAGTGAGCTCAACTAGCTCAGTAAAGAATATTATGACTAAGATAATGAATAATAAATTATGGTTAGTCTTCAATAAATCAGATAAAATATAATGGACAACAAGTTTTAGATCAATATTCGCAACGAAAATAACAATTCATTAGAAGAGTTAAGTAGAGAATGAAGTTTACTATCTTCTATGATTTAAAAGTCCATCATCAATATTTTTATCCCTGTAACATCAATCAATATATATATCAAATCAATATTCATCTTTGCACTACGGCCAAAGATATTCATTTGTATCACCAGTTGGTCATGTTAATCTCAACACCTGTTCATCTTCGCACTACGGGCCAAAGATATTCATCAAGTAATCATTCATCTTTGCATTACAGGCCAAAGATATTCATCAAGTAATCTTTCATCATTGAACTACAGGCCAAAGATATTCAGTTATATCACCATTTAAGACTGAGAATGATGAAATACAATATAAGGAGCGAATCAAGTGAGATAAAGGACAAATATTAGAGAATTTATCTAGAATTCAAGAATGAAGATCAAAACCTGGATCCAATCAAAGATGATTTGGAAAGAAAAAAAATATTTTTTTTACAGTGAATCGTACCCCGTGAATAGTAACTCGTGAATAGTAACTCGACATAAAAAGATAAAAATTTCACAAGAAAGTTCAGACCAATATTCTAGTGAAATAATATTAGATGAAGCGCAAAACTCAAGGAATTTCTGATTATTTCAGGAATTCTAGAAGCAATACTTACCGTAGTAAGTTTAGAGTTAGGAATCCGAAATGAAACAATATACGAAACTGCAATTAGATTTTCATCCCGTCAGGCGGTAGTCTGCTTCAACAGATTATTTTCATAATTTAATAACAACTTAATACGAAGGGTTATTCACCAGGCATGCGGTAGTCCGCGTAGACAGGTTATTCCCACAGAATAATAAAGAATGGAATAACAACAGGATTTCACCATGCATGCGGTAGTCCGCGTAGACAGGTTATTCCAAAAGAATAATCAAGAATGGAATAACAAATCTTACGAGTATTGAAAGAAAATAACTCTCTTCATGAATATGAAAGAAATAATACCCCTTACCTTAAAAATTTAGAGACTGCACTAATGTAATAGCAAAATACTCTTCTTCTTTCAGTCTTATACTCTATATACTTTCTCTCTCTATAGCTTTAGTGAATTGGTGAGAAATAATGAAAAAATGAGCTTCTATTTATAGGCTCGGCAGAGTAACGATAAAATAGTCTTTTTACCATAATTTATGACATCATCGCTTACATCATCGATCCTATGACATTATTGCTTACCTCATCGCTCCGATGACATCCTTGCTTACCTCATTGCTCCGATGACATCATTATTTGCATCATAAGAGTTCAAATTCAATTTACACTCTTCCACCTCATTTAACTTTTATATCATGAATTTACTATAATAATATTACCATTCAAATTATAAAAATCATACTATTATATAATCACATCATACTAATATAATGTAATATTATAATAATATATTTGAATGAATTATTTTATCGGACAAGATAAAATACCAACTTTCAACAAATGTCATATGTTAAAAATTCATCCGTTTAAATTCACATTGAATAAATATTTCTTTATCATATATATCAAAAATTAATTATTCACAAATAATATTACAGAACTACAATATTGACAACCAGGTCATTCCCAGGAAAGAGGGGGCCTTCCGATAAGGATTTCTCTTTACTGGCGCGCAATTAATCAACCCCTTTCCTAAACAGAACTTCCTTAGACATTGTCAATAATGCTATTTAATAATATTATTCAAATAATATGAATTATTGATTTGATAATTTAAAATACTGTGCAATGACAATTATTGAATCAATAATATAAAATATTGAACAGTAATTACTGTAACAATAATTGAGTAAGTGTCTTCTTACGTAAGAATCAATAATTTAAAATACTGTGCAATATCGTGTGCTACTGTGCAATACCGTGTGCTACTGTGCAACATCACGTATTACTGTATTTTAACCACCGAATATTTCAACAGTACTAACGGTAACAGTTTTGCCGTTATTTTTATAAAAAGGTTACTTCTGTCACTTTCTATATCCGACATTCATTCCGTGGTGGGGTCCACCAATGATTGCGCCGTCGTACGAATATTCTTCGATAAAAAAAATATTCCTCGACCAAACGAATATTCCCCGACACAACGAATATTTTATAACACTTGCTTACTTTGTAAACTTTACACATTTCACCCATAACTTATCACATTTATCAAATCAACACCTTACTATTTCAAAATAATATATAAAGAAAATTAAATCTTATTCATAAAATTTGGGGTCTTACAACCTCCCCTCCTTATGAAATTTCATCCTCGAAATTGACGTACGTACCTGGTATGTCGAAAAGGTGAGGATACCTCATTTTCATTTTCGATTCTAACTCTCAGGTCATTTCCTCGATATCATGGTTCCTCCACAAAACTTTAACTTGAGGTATAACCTTTGAGCTAGGACATGTTCCTTCCTATCCAAGATCTTAACAGGTACCTCCTCGTATGTTAAATCTTCGGCTATCTCATCTGGTTCTAACTCAGTAATGTGGTTTGGATCTTTCATATATTTACGAAGCACATATATATGAAAAACGTTATGAACACGAGACATACTTGGAGGTAAGGCGAGTCTATAGGCTAAATTTCCTACTCGGTCAAGGATTTCAAATGGACCAATGAATCGTGGGTTGAGCTTTTCTCTCTTTTCGAATCTCGTAACTCCTTTCCATGGAGCAACACGTAATAATACATGATCTCCGACATTAAACTCCACGTCCCTTCGATGAATATCAGCATAACTCTTTTGTCGATCTTGTGCAGTTTGTATACGTTGCCGGATCATTTGAATCTTTTCCGTAGTCATACGTACTAACTCCGGTCCCAACAATGTTGCTTCACCCACCTTGTCCCAGCATACAAGAGAATGACATTTTCGTCCATACAACGCCTCGAATGGAGCCATGCCTATACTTGCCTGATAACTGTTGTTGTAGGAGAATTCTACCAATGGTAGGTACTTATCCCAACTCTCTTTGAAGTCTAGAACACAGAGTCTCAATAGATCTTCAAGAGTTTGGATAGTCCTTTCCGATTGCCCGTCCGTTTGTGGATGATATGCCGAACTGAATCGTAAATCCTTGCCCATAGCTTTCTGCAAGCTGACCCAAAATCGCGAAGTGAATCTTGGGTCACGATCAGAAACTATGGATACTGGGATGCCATGCAATCTTATAAGCTCATTCACATACATACGATCAAGACGTGCAAGGGAATAAGTCTCTCGTATCGGCAAGAAATGAGCAGACTTGGTTAATCTATCAACAATAACTCAAATCGCATCTATGCCTTCAGAAACCTTGGGAAGACCCGTAACGAAATCCATGGTAATGTGTTCCCACTTCCACTTTAGAATATCAAGTGGTTGCAATGGACCCTTTGGCACTTGATGCTCCGCCTTGACACGTTGACACGTTAAACACCTCGAGATAAACTCCACGAGCTCTCTCTTCGTATTGCTCCACCAAAATGTATGTCGAAGATCACGATACATTTTGGTACTCCCAGGATGGATTGCAAACGGTGTGTTGTGTACCTCCATCATGATTCTATACTTCAAATCAGAATCGTTAGGAACACAAAGTCTGGAGTTGACTCGAAGTATTTCTTCTTCATCAATTCTTGCTTCTGGAATAGTACCTTCTTGCACCTTCTTCCTCGTATTCATCAGCTCCGGGTCTGTAGCTTGAGCAGCTTTAACTTTATCAATCAAAGCTAGTTCTACGCGTATACTTGACATCATCGCATGGGTCCCCGGAGTCTTGAACTCTATCTTCATCTTTTATAAATCACATAAAATAGGCTTTGAGAGTATTGCATTCGTTCCCACATATGATCTTCTACTCAACGCGTCAGCTACCACGTTCGCTTTACCAGGATGGTATTGGATGGTATGGTCGTAATCTTTCAATAGCTCAAGCCAACGTCATTGCCGCATGTTAAGTTCCTTCTGGGTGAAGAAATACTTGAGGCTCTTATGATCCGTATAGATCTCCACTTTCTCCTCATACAGGTAGTGTCTCCAGATCTTCAACGCGAAAACGACTGCTGCCAACTCTAGATTATGAGAAGGATAATTCCTCTCATATTCCTTGAGTTGTCGCGAGGCATAGGCTATGACTTTCCCATGTTGCATGAGAACACATCCTAATCCTTTGCCCGAAGCATCGCTATAAATGACAAATCTATCCGAACCAGATGGTATCGTCAGAACAGGTGCCGAAATGAGTCTCCTCTTGAGCTCTTGAAAGCACTTCTCGCATTCCTCGTTCCATATGAATTTTGTATCTGTCCGAGTCAGCTGAGTTAATGGAGTAGCGATTCAAGAAAATCCTTCCACGAATCTCCGATAATAACCAGCTAAGCCCAGAATGCTACGTACTTCGGTCACCGACTTCGGTTGCTCCCAACTTTGTATTGCTTTAATCTTCGCCGAGTCCACAGATACTCCACATTTTGATACTACGTGCCCAAGGAATGCTACCTCCTTAAGCCAGAGCTCGCATTTCTTTAGCTTGGCATATAGCTTGTTTTCACGAAGCCTTTAAAGTACCAGCTTCAAGTGGTGCTCATGATCTTCACGACTTTTGGAATAGATGAGGATGTCATCAATAAAGACAACCACGAACTGATCCAAATATTCCTTGAATACACGGTTCATCATATCCATAAAAGCAGCAGGAGCATTAGTCAATCCAAAAGATATGACTAAGAATTCATAATGCCCATATCGAGTTCTGAAAGCAGTCTTCGGAATATCCTCAGTTTTAATCTTCAGCTGATGATATCCAGAACGAAGATCGATATTTGAAAAGAATTGTGCACCTTGCAACTGGTCGAATAGGTCATCAATACGAGGTAACAGATACCTATTCTTGATGGTGACATGGTTCAACTCCAGATAGTCAATATAAAGTCGCATACTCCCGTCTTTCTTCTTTACGAATAAAACAGGAGCACCCCAAGGAGATGTACTAGGACGTATAAAACTGATGTCTAACAACTCCTGTAGTTAGACCTTTAACTCCTGAAGTTCTATAGGAGCCATTCGATATGGGATTTTAGAAATGGGTTTTGTACCGGATTCAAGGTCAATAAAGAATTCAACTTCACGTTTCGGGGGTAGACCGAGAAGTTCTTCGAGAAATACATCAGGAAACACATTAACAACAGAAATATCATTCAAACCTGACTTATCCTAGTTTAGATCAGTGACATGGGCTAAGAAAGCTTGACATCCATTTTTCAATAAACGAATAGCTTTATGACTTGAAATAACATTGATTGATTTTAGTGATTTGGTTGTTTAAATTCGCACAATAGGTTGGTTAGGAATATAAAAACTAACAACCTTTCGAAAACAATCAATTTTGGTATGATAAATGGTCAACCAGTCAATTCCTAAAATCACATCAAATGCAAGTATTTTCAAAGATATAAGATCAACAGGTAGGGTAAGGGTACCAATTTGAATAGCGCAAGATTTGTAAACTATAGATGTAACGAAGGTTTCTCCCAACAGAGTTTCAACAGATAAGTCAAAGTCTAATTTCTCAGGTGTCAAGTTCAAACGTTGAGCACAAGCAGGTGAAATAAAAGAATTGGTAGCACCAGTATCTAATAAAGTGTAAACTTCGCAAGAGTTTATTATCAGCTTACCCGTAATAACCTCGTTCGGGTTCCTTGCTTGTTAGGTAGTCACGACAAAAGCACTTCTAGAAACCACTGACTTTGACTTGTCAGGGATAGCCTTTGGAGTCACCATCCCTGCTGGACTTGGTTTCGCTACAGGACACACTCGAGCTATGTACCCTTCCTTTCCACAGTTATAACACACCTTGGATTGTTGTGTGCAGTTGGGGCTGATGTGTCCTTCTTGCCCGCATTTATAGCATACGAATGGCGATCGTTCTCCTCCCCTAGAAACAGTTGATGTTGGTGCTGCTGTCGATGCTTGCACGTTCTCATTGTTGTTGATAGTAGTGTGCATACAAGCCAATCATGTATGATGATAAAGCACGTACTTTGTAAACAATCTTATTTATTTATTAATAAAATATTTATTTTTTAAAGGCATTTAACTATCTACATGGTGCTGTTTTTATAATATGTAAATAACCCATAGTTTTAAGCAATGCTTTTAGAATCATGATGATGATCATGCTAATGGGATCTAAATTCTTAGAAAGCTCTAAAACTAAAATAGTTCCCAATCGTGGGATTACTAAAAAGGGGATTAGTAAATCCGGATAGATTGGTACATATGTTGCTTGCTCATTGGATGAGGATGATTGATCTCATGATCATTTGTGTGGAGACACTAAAGCAAGTATGTAGGTGCTTATTGGAGAATAAGTTCACTGAACGTGACTCGCTATGGAATACCTAATGGAGTTTTACTCGCCTGTCAATAGGAATTCCTAATGTGATAGTAGTACAAGTAATCCTTGGACTTGAGATCATCATAGTATCTTGTATGTAATGAATTATACTTTGACTTATTCCTTAAAGTCCTTTAGGGTATATAAAAGGGTATGCTTGGGTATAATGAGTTACATATGGAGATAATGAATTATCAATAAAGAATCTACCACTTCTAGTAAAAGAGGAGATATATCCTATGTGATTCGTTAAATGACAACCCAGGAATCCTTGGCCAAGGTAAAATAAAATTAGAAAGGAGTTTCTAATTTGCATTATTTGGAGTTGTGCATTTTCTAATCGAAATACATATAATTAAATAAAATAAGACTTGACAGTAAATTCATGTCTTATATTTAATTGGGACATTGTATGGTGGAAGGATTGAATTATATGGTAACTATTTACTCACAGGTTCTTTTATGATTAATGTTGAAATCTATATTATCTGAAAAGTCGTTGATCGCTAGGGAGGCTTATCCCTATTGTAGAATAAATATTATTTATTTAAATAGATTATTAGTTTAATTTATTTATTTAAATAAGATTAGAATTGTTCTAATTGATTTATTCACAACCGGTTTAATATAGAGAACCTAAAGGGTCACACCATAAAAAGAAGAATAATTATTTAAGAAGGTAATGGCATAATCGTAATAATGCATTAAGTGTAATTAATTTAATCTATAGTGATATAATAAATTAAATAGCTTAATGTTTATTATTTAATATTTTAAAATATTAAATATAAATTAATAAGAGGAGTCTTATTAATATTATTATAATTATTATTATTTTAATTTCTAAAGGAGTTTAGTAATTAATTTAATATTAGTACTCTCATTTATTCCTAATAAGATTAGGAAACAAATTAATTAAATGAATTTAATTAATTATTCCCCATGTGGTGGGAAGCCTAAATTAATTAAAGGAGTTTAATTAATTAAAGAAATCCCATGTCTAATAGGATTAGAAGGGTTGACCAATATCTATATAAGAGGAGTCTTATAATAGATATCAGTTGAGGCAATTCCAATTGTTGGAAAGTACTCCTTTTCTATAGAGGATAGAAAACTAAGCCAACCACCCTCCTTCTTTATAATTCATCTTCCTTGGTGGATCACCTCTAGAGGCCAAATACTTGGGTGGCTAACGTTGATCAAAGGAAGGAATCTAACCCGAAAATTCAAGGAGATCACGAAGAACAAGGAGTTGAACTAGTACCTGTGGAAGTTTCGTTTTACAAGGGTATGATTCTATAACTTCTTATTTATCATTTTAAATTAATAATTTGCATAAAGGATGATCCGGGTAATGGTTTTGTAGAAATTTTTAAACTCTGATATACCATGCTTCCGCTAATTTTTGCAATTTGATTGCGTCACGATTTCGTACAAACCCAACAGTGGTATCAGAGCCAAACCTTTATACAATTATTAATTTATTTTTGATTTCATATACATATGGGTATGTATTTAAAATAATTTATTGGGCATAATTTTATTGTATAAAATTATTTTTTTTAAGAAAAAAAATGACGTTTTTTTTTTGGGACGAATCACAATTTTTTTTTTGGGTGCTAATCTTGAATTCTTCAAAGAAAATGTGTTGTCTCTTTCTTACTCCAAAAAGAAGGTGACCCATCAGAAAATGACTCTTTTAATAAACCTGCAGGACACTTTTAATAAAAGAAGGTGACTTCTTTTTAAAAAATAAATGTGAATTTATATTATATATATATATATATATAGATATATAACCTGATTCGTTATATAAATATATATAATATATACGGTAATATCAAATATATATATATATATATGATATTTATATATTATATTCTAAATAATTTTATAATTAAAATAAAGAGTTTATTTTAATCTTGAAATTGAATTTCATGCAATTTAAAATTGCCCATTAAATGATACTCATATATATATGGAATATTTTAATTCATGAGATGAATATTTATTTATTGATATATATGGTGATATGTATGATAATAAATGGGGATTGATTATGGACTATTTGACCAATGTGATTGGATTTTATTTTAGTTGAATGCTTGAATGAATGGGTTTTATTAAATGGGGTCTGTGTACCTCGTCTTCTCTATTTATTTTTTCTTGATGTAAAATTCTATCTCCCTCCTATGTACTTCCCCTTGACTGCTGATCAAGTTTTCTATTTAAATTAAATAGTTTAATGTAATAGAAATAGTTAGAATTATCTTGAAGAAATTGGATACCAAGGAGCAAGGAGCGCGTAAAGACCCGTTTGTATGGAGCCCGGGTTTAAATGTAATAGTTATATTTAAATTTAAATTCTTGCACTCCTAGGTTTGACCTTTTGGTTCACTTGGTGGCTCTAGTGAACCAAACTAGAATAAAAGTCCATAATCAATCCGGGTAGAATATAGTATTCTATATTGCATGCTAAATATTATATATATTATATTTTATGCAAACATGCTTCGCATGTTTAATAAAATAACGAGTATTTTATATATATATATATATATATATATATGTGTGTGTGTGTGTGTGTGTGTGTGTGTGTGTGTGCATGTGCGCTAAACAAGATGAAACAAATAATAACAAACCCCTCAAAGAAATAATATTAAGTTCGAAGCGTTCAAATGATATTTGGAATATCGAACGTCGCCTTCTCGCATGATAAATTAATAGAGTATTAAATATTTAATATGAGCTTGTTGTGCTATCCACAAGGCGAGTATTGCATATTTAAGATGTTAATTAATCACATTTGATACTTATCAAGAAAATTGAATGATCTAGTCTTGTTGTGCTATCCACAAGGATGAACATTTTTCTTTTTTGAATTTATGGAAGTGCTAGGCTGGACTTAATTTAAATCATTTTAGTTCGGATGTGCACACACTTGACCATTATGATTTAAGAGGCAAAATAAAAGGAGTTATATAGTGATGTAATTGACAAGAGTTGTCTACCTATTTATTTGTATTTCGCTTGTTGTGCTATCCACAAGGTTATATACATTTGAAATGAGATCCTTATTCTCACTAGCAAATCTTTAATTAGATGTTGCCGAACTATATAAGTGAGGGTAATATAGTTTGATAAAAATAGTGGGAGATACCAATTTAAAATAAAAACCTAAATTTATTTTGGTATGCAAAATTAATAAAATGAATGTTTGCTAAAATATTATTTTTCACATGCAGAATTTTAAAAATGTCAAAATCACTAATTTCACTGCGAAGCATACTTGATGCTAATAAGCTTACCGGGCCGAATTATACGGACTGGCTAAGAAATCTGAGAATAGTTCTCACTGCTGAAAAGATTTCTTATGTCCTAAACTCACCTGTCCCTGGAACTGTTCCAAAAACAGCCTCTGAGGAAGAGATTGCCACCATTGTAAAGTGGCACGATGATGCATCTGTGGCTCAATGCATCATGCTCGCATCCATGAATAACGAGCTTCAGCGTCAGCACGAAAACATGGATGCTCCTACTATGTTGATTCACCTCAAGGAGTTGTATGGTGAACAAAGTAGGACTGCTAGATATGAGATATCTAAGGAGCTCTTCCGATCTCGGATGACCAAGGGCAAAGTGAACATAAAGGAACAAAAGAAATCTGATCCAGCTAGCAAAGGAATGTGCTTCCATTGCAACGAGCTGGGTCATTGGAAGAGGAACTGCAAGAAGTTTCTGGCAAAGAAGAAGCTTGGAGAAGCTTCGACTTCCAATCAAGGTTTGTTCATGATTGAAATTAATTTTTCAGAAAGTCAAAATTCTACTTCGGTATTGGATACCGACTGTGGTTCTCACATATGTAATAATGTGAAGGGACTAGTCAGAAGTAGAAAGCTGAACAATGATGAGGTGATCCTACGAGTGGGGAATGGAGCAAAGATTGTTGCATTAGCTGTAGGAACTTATTATTTAGCAATGCATTCGGGCAAGTTCATTTATCTTAATAATTGTTATTATGTTACGAATATTAGTAAAAACATTATTTCAATTTCTGTATTGGATATGGAAGGATTTAACGTTGTTATAAAGAACAATAGTTGTTCTATTTATAAAGACGATGTTTTATATGGTGTTGGAAATTTGCGAAATGGACTTTATACACTTGACTTACAAGAAAATATTTTTCAAATTGAACAAACTAAGAAAAGGAAAATATATGATATTAATTATACCTACATGTGGCACTGTAGACCCGGTCATATCAATGAAACAAGATTATCCAAGTTGCATAAAGATGGGCTCCTTGAGTTATCTGATTATGAATCATATCCAACTTGTGATTCTTGTCTCATGGGTAAAATGACTTAATCTCCTTTTAGTGGAAAAGGAGAAAGAGTTACAGAGTTGTTGGCATTGATTCACACAGACGTTTGTGGACCTATGACAACAAGTGCACGGGGTGGGTATTCTTATTTTATTACTTTCACTGATGATCACTCAAGATTTTGATATGTGTATTTAATGAAATACAAGTCAGAATCATTTGAAAAGTTCAAAGAGTTCAGAAGTGAAGTAGAGAAACAAACGGGCAAGAGTATAAAGATACTTCGATCAGATCGAGGTGGAGAATACTTAAGCGGTGAGTTTCTCAATTGTCTCAAAGAAAATGGTATAATCTCACAATGGACTCCTCCAGGTACACCACAGTTAAATGGAGTATCTGAAAGGAGAAATCGAACACTGTTGGACATGGTTTGATCCATGATAAGTTTTACCGACCTTCTAATTTCTTTCTGGGGATATGCCCTAGAAATGGCTGCATACCTACTTAACAAGTTACCTACCAAATCCGCCCCAAAGACTCCATATGAGATGTGGAAGGGGAGAAAACCAAATCTTAAGCATGTTAAGACTTGGGGTTGCCCAGCTTATGTCAAAAAGTTTGAAAATGATAAGCTACAGACTAAATCCGATAAGTGTAGATTTGTGGGATACCCTAAAGAAACTTTAGGGTATTATTTCTATCATCCAACTGATCAAAAGGTGTTTATTGCGAAACATGCTGCCTTCTTGGAAAAGGAGTTTATCCATGAAGGGGTCAGTGGGAGTAAGATATATCTTGAAGAAGTTCAAGAACCACAAATTACCACGGATCAAAGTCAGATACCTGACCAAGTAGAAGAACCTACTATACCACACCCTGTTCATAAATATGGAAAAGTACCGAAGATACCTGAGAGGTATGGATTCGTTATAGAGGATGACGATGAGGTACACATCATGAATGATGATGATCTATTGAATTACGAACAAGCTATGAGTAATAAAGACTCGGGAAAATGGCTTGAAGCTATGAAATCCGAAATGGACTCCATGTATGAAAACAAACTATGGACTTTGGTTTCACCACCTGAAGGCATTAAGCCTATTGGGTGTAAATGGGTCTTTAAAAGAAAGACTGGAGCGGACGACAAGGTAGAGACCTATAAGGCCCGACTGGTTGCAAAAGGTTTCAAACAAAGACAAGGAGTTGACTATGATGAAACCTTTTCACCAGTAGCTATGCTCAAGTCCATTCGGATTTTGCTTGCGATTGCAGCTTATAACGACTATGAGATCTGGCAGATGGACGTGAAAACGGCCTTCCTCAATGGGAAACTTGAGGAGGATGTGTATATGACACAGCCAGAGGGATTTGTTTCAAAGGTTGGAACAAATCAAGTCTGTAAGCTGCAACGATCCATTTATGGATTGAAGCAAGCTTCTCGTAGATGGAACATACGTTTTGATGAGACAATCAAAGAGTTTGATTTTATCAAAAACGACGATGAACCATGTGTGTACAAGAAGGTTAGTGGGAGCGCAATTTCATTCCTTGTATTATATGTTGATGATATATTACTGATAGGGAATGACATTCCTATGCTATAATCGATTAAAATCTGGTTATCTAAACACTTCTCCATGAAGGACTTGGGAGAAGCATCCTATATTTTGGGGATAAAGATCTATAGAGATAGATCTAAAAGGATGCTTGGTTTATCCCAAGGAACGTACATTAATGCAATGCTAAAGAGATTTAGCATGGAAGATTCCAAAAGAGGTCTCATGCCGATGAGCCATGGAATACATCTCTCCAAGAAACAGGCCCCAAAGACACCTGAGGAGAGAGCCCGTATGAGTAAGATCCCTTATGCTTCTGCAATAGGATCTATCATCTACGGTATGATATGTACTAGACCGGATGTTGCTCATGCACTTAGTGTAACGAGCAGATACCAGTCGAATCCAGGAGAAGAGCACTGGAAGGCAGTGAAGAATATCCTAAAATACTTGAGAAGGACTAAGGATATTTTTCTTATCTACGGTGGGTCTGAATTAAAACTCGAGGGCTTCACAGACTCAAGTTTTCAAATGGACCAAGATGACAGTAAATCTATTTCGGGGTATGTTTTTACCTTGAACGGAGGCGCAGTGAGTTGGAAGAGTTCCAAGCAGCAAACAGTTGCTGATTCAGTGACAGAGGCAGAGTATATAGCTGCAAGTGAAGCTGCAAAGGAAGCTGTTTGGATGAAGAAGTTCATAACTGAACTTGGTATGGTTCCTAGCATTGGAGAAGTAGTTCCCGTTTACTGTGACAACACAGGAGCAGTTGCACAGGCTAAGGAACCAAGGTCTCATCAAAAATCTAAACACGTGTTGCGGCGATTTCACTTGATCAGGGAGATCATTGAAAGAGGAGACGTCACCTTGGAGCGTGTAGACTCTCAAGACAACATTGCAGATCCATTTACTAAAGCTTTAACACAACAGCAGTTTGATCGTCACTTAGAGAAGATGGGTATGAGATACCATGGTGATTGGCTTTAGTGCAAGTGGGAGATTGATAGTAATGTGCATACAAGCTAATCATGTATGATGATAAAGCACGTACTTTGTAAACAATCTTATTTATTTATTAATAAAATATTTATTTATTAAAGGCATTTAATTATCTACATGGTGCTGTTTTTATAATATGTAAATAACCCATAGTTTTAAGCAATGCTTTTAGAATCATGATGATGATCATGCTAATGAAATCTAAATTCTTAGAAAGCTCTAAAACTAAAATAGTTCTCAATCGTGGGATTACTAAAAAGGGGATTAGTAAATTCGGATAGATTGGTACATATGTTGCTTGCTCATTGGATGAGGATGATTGATCTCATGATCATTTGTGTGGAGACACTAAAGCAAGTATGTAGGTGCTTATTGGAGAATAAGTTCACTGAACGTGATATGGAATACCTAATGGAGTTTTACTCGCCTGTCAATAGGAATTCCTAATGTGATAGTAGTACAAGTGATCCTTGGACTTGAGATCATCATAGTATCTTGTATGTAATGAATTATGCTTTGACTTATTCCTTAAAGTCCTTTAGGGTATATAAAAGGGTATGCTTGGGTATAATGAGTTACATATGGAGATAATGAATTATCAATAAAGAATCTACCACCTCTAGTAAAAGAGGAGATATATCATATGTTATTCGTTAAATGATAACCAAGGAATCCTTGGCCAAGGTAAAATAAAATTAGAAAGGAGTTTCTAATTTGCATTATTTGGAGTTGTGCATTTTCTAATCGAAATACATATAATTAAATAAAATAAGACTTGACAGTAAATTCATGTCTTATATTTAATTGGGACATTGTATGGTGGAAGGATTGAATTATATGGTAACTATTTACTCACAGGTTCTTTTATGATTAATGTTGAAATCTATATTATCTGAAAAGTCATTGATCGCTAGGGAGGCTTATCCCTATTGTAGAATAAATATTATTTATTTAAATAGATTATTAGTTTAATTTATTTATTTTAATAAGATTAGAATTGTTCTAATTGATTTATTCACAACCGGTTTAATATAGAGAACCTAAAGAGTCACACCATAAAAGGAAGAATAATTATTTAAGAAGGTAATGGCATAATCGTAATAATGCATTAAGTGTAATTAATTTAATCTATAGTGATATAATAAATTAAATAGCTTAATGTTTATTATTTAATATTTTAAAATATTAAATATAAATTAATAAGAGGAGTCTTATTAATATTATTACAATTATTATTATTTTAATTTCTAAAGGAGTTGAGTAATTAATTTAATATTAGTACTCTCATTTATTCCTAATAAGATTAGGAAATAAATTAATTAAATGAATTTAATTAATTATTCCTCATGTGGTGGGAAGCCTAAATTAATTAAAGGAGTTTAATTAATTAAAATAAATCCCATGTCTAATAGGATTAGAAGGGTTGACCAATATCTATATAAGAGGAGTCTTATAATAGATATTAGTTGAGGCAATTCCAATTGTTGGAGAGTACTCCTTTTCTATAGAGGATAGAAAACTAAGCCAACCACCCTCCTTCTTTATAATTCATCTTCCTTGGTGGATCACCTCTAGAGGCCAAACACTTGGGTGGCTAACGTTGATCAAAGGAAGGAATCTAACCTGAAAATTCAAGGAGATCACGAAGAACAAGGAGTTGAACTAGTACCTGTGGAAGCTTCGTTTTACAAGGGTATGATTCTATAACTTCTTATTTATCGTTTTAAATTAATAATTTGCATAAAGGATGATCCGGGTAATGGTTTTGTAGAAATTTTTAAACTCTGATATACCATGCTTCCGCTAATTTTTGCAATTTGATTGCGTCACGATTTCGTACAAACCCAACAGTTGTACCTTCTCTTCTTGAAATCTCCCCCCCCCCCCCGACTCACTTCTTCTATTATTATGGTCACGATTACCACTGGAGTGGTTACCGCTTCTGGCATGATACTTTCCTCCCTGCTAGTTATCATTGTTCCGATGACTGCTGCCACCGGTTAGACCTTGGTTGTCGTCCCTTGGTTGAACATAATCATTATCTCGTTCTAATAACTGGGCCCTGTTCACTACATTCGAATATAGAGAATTTTTTTGAGAAATGAGGTATTGACGAATCTCGGGTTTCAAACCTCTCAGAAACGTCTGTGTCATACGTTCCTCATTCTGCACCAAATGAGGTACAAACCGAGATAACTCCGCGAACTTAGCCTCGTACTGGGACACAGTCATGTTGTTCTAGTTCCAGTCTGATAAACTCTACCACTTTCATGTGATGAATACTTTCTGGAAAGTACTTGTCATTGAACAGTTTTTGAAACGCCCCCCAAGACATCTTGAGTGCGGTAGGCTGGGTACGCTTCACAGATTCCCACCAGTAATCTGCCTCTCCACAGAACATAAAGGTGGCAAATGGAACCTTCTGTTCCTCCGTGCATCCCAAGACATCAAATATCTTGGTACTTTGCTTAATCCAATTTTCTGTGTTGATTGGATCTGGCTTTCCCTGAAATTCTGGTGGTCCTGACTCTTTAAACTGCTTGGCAGTGATAAGCCACGAGTTGTTATTTCCACCTGTATTATGAACACGTGTCTCCCTCGCCTGGTTTTGCATGAAATGCAAAAAGCTTCTAAACATCCCGTCATTTATCATTTCTTCGGTAGGGTTGTTTACAGGAGAATTGTTGCCTTCCTGTTGCACGTTCTCTTGGTTGGTGATTAAAGGTGTCTCAACGGTCTCATTCACTCCATTGTTTAAATTTTCAGCTGTCATTCTCAAATACTGCCACAAAACAAGGGTTAATCAAATAAATTAACATATCATATATTAACCCTATGTTCCAACCGACCAATTAAATAATAATTTAGCTTAGGTAGGACACACTAGCGAAGGTTTTACTCGTCTCTCCCCTCCTAGTTCTATTCCCAGATCTCCGCCAGAGATCATTTCCCTAAGCTCTGATACCAACTGTGACGCCCCCAAAATAGGTTCAATACCAACCCATTCTGAATCACCAAATACATGGTACAGAATTCAAATACAATCTTTTATAACATACGATCGTGCAAACTACGACCACACAAACTGTGAATTTCAATACAAATCGTATATAATACGAAATATAAACATTCAAATTCACTCCTTATTAATTACAATCATTATCCCACTATTTTATAGAATAGTGAGGACTTCTACTGATCTAACTCTGACCATCACTCTGATCCCCGACTAGTCCCCGCGATATTCCCATTTCCTGAAGAGAACAATGGAAGAAAAGGGTGAGCTCAACTAGCCCAGTGAAGAATATATTATGACTAAGATAATGAATAATAAATTATCATTAGTCTTCAATAAATCAGATAAAATATAATGGACAACAAGTTCTAGATCAATATTCGCAGCGAAAATAACAATTCATTAGAAGAGTTAAGTAGAGAATGAAGTTTACTATCTTCTATGATTTAAAAGTCCATCATCAATATTTTATCCCTGTAACATCAATCAATATATATCTCAAATCAATATTCATCTTTTCACTACGGCCAAAGATATTCATTTGTATCACCAGTTGGTCATGTTCATCTCAACACCTGTTCATCTTCGCACTACGGGCCAAAAATATTCATCAAGTAATCATTCATCTTTGCACTACAGACTAAAGATATTCATCAAGTAATCTTTTATCTTTGCACTACAGGCCAAAGATATTCAGTTATATCACCATTTAGGACTGAGGATGATGAAATACAATATAAAAAAAGAATCCAGTGAGATAAAGGACAAACATTAGAGAATTTATCTAGAGTTCAAGAATGAAGATCAAAACCTGGATCCAATCAAAGATGATTTGGAAAGAAAAAAAATATTTTTTTACCGTGAATAGTACCCCGTGAATAGTAACTCATGAATAGTAACTCGACATAAAAAGATAAAAATTTTACAAGAAAGTTCAGACCAATATTCTAGTGAAATAATATTAGATGAAGCGCAAAACTCAAGGAATTTCTAATCATTTCAGGAATTCTAGAAGCAATACTTACCGTAGTAAGTTTAGAGTTAGGAATCCGAAATGAAACAATATACGAAACTGCAATTGGATTTTCACCCGTCAGGCGGTAGTCCGCTCAAACAGATTATTTTCACAATTTAATAACAACTTAATAGGAAGGGTTATTCACCAGGCATGTGGTAGTCCGCGTAGACAGGTTATTCCCACAGAATAATAAAGAATAGAATAACAACAGAATTTCACCATGCATGCGGTAGTCCGCGTAGACATGTTATGCCAACAAAATAATCAAGAATGGAATAACAAATCTTACGAGTATTGAAAGAAAATAACTCTCTTCATGAATATGAAAGAAATAATACCCCTTACCTTAAAAATTTGGAGACTGCACTAGTGTAATAGCAAAATACTCTTCTTCTTTCTCTCTTATTCTCTCTATATTTTCTCTCTCTATAGCTTTAGTGAATTGGTGAGAAATAATGAAAAAATGAGCTTCTATTTATAGGCTCGGCAGAGTAAGGGTAAAATAGTCTCTTTGCCATAATTTATGACATCATCGCTTACATCATCGATCCTATGACATTATTGCTTACCTCATCGCTCCGATGACATCCTTGCTTACCTCATCGCTCCGATGACATCATTGTTTGCATCATAAGTGTTCAAATTCAATTTGCACTCTTCCACCTCGTTTAACTTTTATAGCATGAATTTACTATAATAATGTTACCATTCAAATTATAAAAATCATACTATTATATAATCACATCATACTACTATAATGTAATATTATAATAATATATTTGAATAAATTATTTTATCGGACAAGATAAAATACCAACTTTCAACAAATGTCACATGTTAAAAATTCCTCCGTTTAAATTCACATTGAATAAATATTTCTTTATCATATATATCAAAAATTAATTATTCACAAATAATATTATAGAACTACAATATTGACAACCAGGTCATTCCTAGGAAAGAGGGGGCCTTCCGATAAGGATTTCTCTTTACTGGCGCGCAATTAATCAACCCATTTCCTAAACAGAACTTCCTTAGATATTGTCAATAATGCTATTTAATAATATTATTCAAATAATATGAATTATTGATTTGATAATTTGAAATACTGTACAATGACAATTATTGAATCAATAATATAAAATATTGAACAATAATTACTATAACAATAATTGAGTAAGTGTCTTCCTACGTAAGAATCAATAATTTGAAATACTGTGCAATACCGTGTGCTACTGTGCAACACCACGTATTACTATATTTTAACCATCGGATATTTCAACAGTACTAACGGTAATAGTTTTGCCGTTATTTTTATAAAAAGGTTACTTCTGTCGCTTTCTATATCCGACATTCATTCCGTGGTGGGGTCTACCAATGACTGCGCCGTCGTACGAATATTCTCCGACAAAAAGAATATTCCTCAACCAAACGAATATTTTCCGACACAACGAATATTTTATAACCACTTGCTTACTTTGTAAACTTTGCACATTTCACCCATAACTTATCACATTTATCAAATCAACACCTTACTATTTTAAAATAATATATAAAGAAAATTAAATCTTATTCATAAAATTTGGGGTCTTACAAATAACATTAAAAAGGAAAGATAATAAATAGATTTGAACAAATTAAAAAAGAAATTAAGACACATAAAATTGGACGAATGGAGTACTTGACTGGAATACATAATATTGGAGAAAGGATGAGAAAAAGAAAACATAGGCTCAAGACGAAAAGATAGTGAATTTGTGATTTATTGTCAATTATTTTTAGAGTAAATTGTAAATAATCATATGTCATTTACTTAAAGTTAGTTGTAACCATCTACATTTTAAAAGTGAACTTTCGATCACATGTAGTTTTATAAACATAGCAAAATTAATTCAATTTCGTCCAAATTAATAGAGAATGCACTCCACTTGCCTAAAAACAAGTGAGTTTAGCATCAATGACTATATTTTTCTTTAAAAAAAGTCATTTTTCTCCTCAAATAATCCTATATAATAAAGTTTTAATTGAATTCTTTTGATTCCTAATCCACTACCTAAAACAATCACATCAAAATATTTTGAACTTTTTTTCTTCTCAAAGTAAGTGCTATTTAATTTTATATACTCCCCCGTTCTAAAATATAAAAGCATTATTGATTTTTATAAAATCAATAATGATGAAAAATTTATACTATCTAAAAAGTAGTACTCACTATAAGATTTAATTTTTCATAACTTTAATAAATTATCTCAATATATATATACACACACACAAGTCACAATGTAAGACCCCGAATTTTATGAAATGAAAGTATTAAATTTTTCTTAGAATTATTATTCTATTCAGTAAATGGTTAAATTAATAGAAGGTTAAATTTAAGGATGATATGTGAAATTTTACAAAATAAGCAAGTTGTCATAAAATATTCGTTGTGTCGAAAAATATTCGTTTGGTCGGAGAATATTCCTTTGTCGGAGAATATTCGTACGACGGCGCAGTCTTTGGTGGACCCCACAACGGAATAATTGTCGGATATAGAAAGCGACATAAATAATATTTTCACGGTAAAACTTTTACCGTTAAACTGTTAAAATATCTGGTGATAAAAATACAGTAATACATGTTGTTGCACAGTAGCACACGGTATTGCACAGTATTTTAAATTATTGATTATTTTGTTTGAAGTCACTCATTCGATAATGGTCACAGTAATTACTATTCAATATTTTATGTTATTGATTCAATTATTGTCACAGTATCATCTGCACAATATTTTAAAATATTAAATCAATAATTGAAACAACACAGTTACTCATATTATTATTATTAGCATTATTGACAATGTCTAGAAAGTTATGTCAATGAAAGGGATTAGGTTATTTAATTGCGCGCCAGTAAGTAGGAATCCTTATCGGAAAGCCCCCACTTTCTGAGAACGATCTAGTTGTCAAAATTGTGAATTATAATATTAATGATGAATGGTTGATAAAAATATTTTCATTGTGTTGGGAATATTAATGTTGGTGGAAATAGACATTTATTTCGATAATAGTTGATTTTCGGATGTTAAATTGACCAAACGGGAAATTAATCGAATAAATGAACAATTAATGGGTGCTTAACATGTGGGACCCACTTATTGGTGGATAATAAATAGTTGGTGGGTGGTTGCAGGGGTGGAGGTGCAAGATTTATAAACTTGAGGGACTAAATTAAAAATTAAGGCAAAGATGAAGGTACTAATGTAAGACCACAACTTTTATGAATAAAGATTTAATTTTCTTTATACATTATTTTGAAATAGTAAGGTGTTGATTTGATAAATATGGTAAGTTATGGGTGGTATGTGCAAATTTTACAAAGTAAGCAAATGGTCATAAAATACTCGTTGTGACGGGGAATATTCTTTTGTCGGAGAATATTCGTACGACGGTGCAGTCATTGGTGGACCCCACAACAGAAAAATTGTCGGATATATAAAGCGACAGAAATAACATTTACATGGCAAAACTTTTACCTTTAAACTGTTAAAATATCCGGTGATAAAAATACAGTAATACGCGTTGTTGCACAGTAGCACACGGTATTGCACAGTATCTTTGATTATTGATGCTTACGTAAGAAGTCACTCATTATTCAATAATTGCTACAGTAGTTGCTGTACAGTATTTCATATTATTGATTCAATTATTGTCACAGTATCATCTGCACAATACTTTAAAATATTAAATCAATAATTGACACAACACAGTTACTCATATTATTATTATTAGCATTATTGACAATGTCTAGAAAGTTATGTCAAGGAAAGAGGTTCGGTTATTTAATTGCGCGCCAGTAAGGAGAAATCCTTATCGGAAAGCCCCCACTTTCCTGGGAACGATCTGGTTGTCAATATTGTGAATTATAATGATGAATGGTTGATAAAAATATTTTCATTGTGTTGAGAATATTAATGTTAGTGGAAATAGACATTTATTTCGATAATAGTTGATTTTCGGATGTTAAATTGACCAAACGGAGAATTAATCGGATAAATGAGCAATTAATGGGTGGTTAACATGTGGGACCCACTTATTGGTGGATAATAAATAGTTGGTGGGTGGTTGCAGGGGTGGAGGTGCAAAATTTATAAACTTGAGAGACTAAATTAAAATTGAGGCAAAGATGGAGGTACTAAAGCGTGATTAACCAACTTTTTTGTAGCCTATAAATAGCAAGCTAATTTCATTCATTTTTCACCATTCTTGAAGAGCAAAGTTATAATAGTGAGAGAAATTATAGAGAGAGAAAGAAGAAGAGTATTCTGCTATTACACTATTCCAGTATCCAATCTTCTACTGAGGTAAGGGGGTATTATTTCTTTTGTATTCATAAAGAATGCTATTTTCTTTCAATACTCGTAAGGGTTGTTATTCTATTCTTTATTGATCTGTGGGAGTAACCTGTCTACGTGGACTACCGCATGCATGGTGAATAACCCTTCGTATTCATTCTTTTTTGATCTGTGGGAGTAACCTGTCTACGCAGACTACCGCATGTCTGGTGAAAACCTTTTGTATTCATTCTATTCCTTATTAATCTGTGGGAATAACCTGTCTACGCGGACTACAGCATACGTGGTGAATCACCCTTCGTATTCATTTCTATTAAATTATGGAAATGATCTGTCTACGCGGATTACAGCATGACGGGTGGAAATCCAATTACAGTTTCGTATATTTATTCATACTCGTACGAAATATTATTTCACTGGAATATTGGTATAAACTTTTTATGAAATTTTCATCTTTTCATAACGAGTTACTATTCACGAGTTACTATTCACGATAAAAAAAATATTTTTTTTATCTTTGATTGGATCCAAGTTTTGAACTTCATTCTTGAATTTTGCTCCATAATTGATTATTACGGAGTATTCTTGAACTTGGATAAACTAAATTACGAATCCCTAATCTTTGTCCTTTATCTCACTGGATTCGTTTTTTTATATTATTTTTCATCATCCTCATTCTTAAATGATGATACAAATGAATATATTTGGCCTGTAGTGCAAAGATGAATGATTATTTGATGAATATGTTTGGCCTGTAGTGCAAAGATGATTACCTGATGAATATCTTTGGCCCGTAGTGCAAAGATGGACAGGTGTTGAGATGAACATGACCATTGGTGATACAAATGAATATCTTTGGCCCGTAATGCAAAGATGAATATTTGATTCGAGATATATATTGATTGATGTTATAGGGATAAAATATTGATGATGGACTTTTAAATCATAGAAGATAGTAGACATCATTCTCTACTTAACTCTTCTAATGAATTGTTATTTTCGCTGCAGTTGTTGATTTAAAACTTGTTATTCATAATATTTTATCTGATTTGTTAAAGACGAACGATAATTTTTTTTCATTATCTTAGTCATAATATTCTTTACTAGGCTAGTTGAGCTCACCCTTTTCTTCCATTGTTCTCTTCAGGAAATGAGAATATCGCGGGTACTAGTCGGGGAATGGAGTGATGGTCCGAGTTAGAGCTGTAGAAGTCCTCACTATTTTTTTTATAAAATAGTGTGATAATAAATGTAATGAGGACTTAGTTTGAGTGTTTATATTTTCTACATGTCTGTATTGACACTCACAGTTGTGTGGTCGTATTTTGCACGACCGTTTGATATAAAAGATTGTATTTGATTTTTGTACCATGTATTTGGCGACTCAGAATGGGTTGAGTATTGGACCAATTCTGGGGGCGTCACAACTAAAGTGTAATTAACCAACTTTTTTCTAGCCTATAAGTACTCCTCCGTCCATTCATATTTTTCATACCATTTGAAAGAGCAAAGTTATAATCAAGCTATAGAGAGAGAATAAGAGAGAAAGAAGAAGAGTATTCTGTTACTATTTCAGTATTTAATCTTCTACTGAGATAAGGGATATTATTTATCTCGTAAGGGGTATTATTTCTTTCGTATTGGTAATGATTGTTATTTTCTTTCAATACTCGTAAGTGTTGTTATTGTATTCCATATTAAGCTGTGGGAATAACCTGTCTATGCGGATTACCGTATGCATGGTGATTAACCTTTCGTATTCATTGTTTATTAATCTGTGGGAATAACCTGTCTACGTGGACTACCGCATGCATGGTGATTAACCCATCGTATTCATTTCTTTATTAAGCTGTGGGAGTAACCTGTCTACGCGGACTACCGCATGCCTGGTGAATAACCATTCGTATTCATTCTTTATTAAAGTTATGAAAATGATCTGTCTATGCGGATTACCGCATGACGGGTGAAAATCCAATTACAGTTTCGTATATTCATTCATACTCGTATGAAATATTATTTTAATGGAATATTGGTCTGAACTTCTTATGGAAATTTTAATCTTTTCATAACGGGGTATTATTCACGAGTTACTATTCACGAGTTACTATTCACGAGTTACTATTCATGGGTTACTATTCACGAGTTACTATTCATAAAATATTGTTCACGGGTTACTATTCATGAGTTACTATTTACGGGTTACTATTCATGAGTTACTATTCATGTGTTACTATTCACGAAAAAATATATATTTTTCTTCTGTCCAAATTATCTTTGATTGGATCCATATTTTTATCTTCATGTCGATAATTTGGATATTCTTGAAGTCTGGATAAATTGAATTATCAATCTCTAATACTTATCCTTGATCATATTTTATAATCATTGTGATGAAAGTCCTCTTTGACTTGAGTGTAAAGATGGGTAGATTATTGGTATGATCATGACTATGAGATCTCTTCGGCCATGGGTGCAAAGATGAATTGTTGATTGGTATGATCATGTCCATTGATTTTACACTGAATATCTTTAGCTTAAGTGCAAAGGTGAATTGATCAACATGGTTTTAAGTATTGCTTCTATAAATTCTGAAATGATTAGAAATTCTTTTGAGATTTGCATTTCATCTAATATCATTTCACTTGAATTTTTAATTACCTAAATCTTCTAATTAAATTTTAATCGTTATCTTTGAAATATGAAACTTGAATATCTTTGGCCCGTAGTGCAAAGATGGATAGGTGTTTGGCATAATCATGATCATTGATGTTGCTGTCGATATTTTTGGCCCGTAGTGCAAAGATGAATTGTTGATTGATGAATATCTTTGGCCCGTAGTGCAAAGATGAACTGTTGATTAATGAATATCTTTGGCCAGTAGTGCAAAGATGGGCTGTTGATTAATGAATATCTTTGGCCCGTAGTGCAAAGATGGACAGGTGTTTGGCATGTTCATGATTATTACTGTTGAATATCCTTGGCCCGTAGTGCAAAGATGGACAGGTGTTTGGAATAATTATGACCATTGAGGTTACTGTTGAATATCTTTGGCCCGTAGTGTAAAGATGAATTGACTAACATGATTATGACTAAAGGTTGTAAACTAGTATAATCATGACCATTGATGTGACAAATGAATATCTTTGGCCTGAGTGCAAAGATGAATTTATTAGCATGATTATGAAAAGGAATTGTGATTTGGTATAACCATGATCTTTGGTGTTTCAGGTAAAGACAGGTGATGAAAATTATCTTCGTCCTGGATGCAAAGAGGAATTTATCAACATAATTATGATCATGAACTATTTACATGATTGTGGAGAGAGATTGTTGATTGATGTTACAGGAACAAAATATTGTTGGTGGACTTTTAACATGGAGAAGATAATAGACATTATGGTCTATTTGACTCTTCTAATGGATTGCTTATTCCGCTGCAGTTGTTGATCTAAAACTTGTTGTCTATTGTATTCTATCAGATTTTTTCCTGTTGAGGGCTAAGGTTTTAAAGATCTGAATTATTACTGATGAAGGCTATTGATAATTTAATTATCTCTAGTCATAATATTCTTTACTGGGCTATTTGTGCTCACCCTTTTACTTCATAATTCCTTGCAGGTAATAAGAGTATAGCTGGGTCGAGCGAGAATAACAGGGGAATAGAGCGATGGTCTATAACTATTGAAGTTTCCCATAAAACAGTATGAGAATAATTGTATTGAAGATTTCAAATGTGTGTGTCGTATTTTATACGCCATTTAACAGTTGATTTTGGTGAACAACTATAGGTGAGGTGAACTCGACTTTGGAAGGGTGTGTTATCACTATCATACAAGATGTCTGACCACATACAACTTTATGTTATTATAAGACATGGTTGTGCGCATCCACTTGATGATTATATTATGAGCACTACCTATATAATCTTGGAGTATGGTTGGAATATAATCCTCAGTTTGAGAAAAATTGAGATAATTATATGGCAAGAGAATACCCACCATTGGAATGAGCAGGATAGTAATCTTCTCGTTCTTCTTTGGGTTCTATTAGGTCAACCAATGTTAATTCTCAAGTCCTACGATATCTATTATAACTTAGAAGCATGGTATCCCATGTACGAAGGTTTTCTTAAGCATTTTCCATAGATTTTAATTCCTAAAACAGTTATTGACTGTACCTTTATGTAACGTATCATTGATATTGAGTACGAGTACTGTTATTTGTATTGAAACTCACAGTATGTGTGTTGTCGTATTTTGTACGACGGAGTAATAGTTGGAATATGAAGATTTGTATTCGGATTTAGTTGAGTGTATCTGACGACCCAGAATGGATTGTGTGGACCTATTCTGGGGGCGTCACACACAATCTGTTAAACTAGCATATAAACTATTTTCTATATAATTTATATAAAGATATAAATTATATTCAGAATATTATTTTTTTCCTTTTTACTAATTCTTTGTGCATAGTATAACGTAGAGGGAATAGTATTTTTTTTTGTTAGTTTATGATTTTGAAAATAAATTACATTCCTTTGTCACTGTTTTGGTTGATTGGTTGATGTAGGCACACCAATGTCATTTTATACACGTGTGTGCTTTTTGTGCAGTGAATTTTGACTTTAATGTATAATGAACGGTTACTATTAAAATTATGAATACTAACCCGTAAAATTTATTGTAAGACCCCGAATTTTATGAAATAAAAGTATTCAATTTTTTTTATAATTATTATTCTACTCAGTAAATGGTTAAATTGATAAAAAGTTAAAGTTAAGGGTGATATGTGTAAATTTTATAAAATAAGCAAGTTGTCATAAAATATTCGTTGTGTTGGGGAATATTCGTTTGGTTGAGGAATATTTTTTTGTCGGGGAATATTCGTACGACGGCGCAATCATTAGTTGACCCCATAACGGAATAATTGTCGGATATAGAAAGCGATAGAAGTAACCTTTCTATAAAATAACGACAAAACTTTTACTGTTAAACTGTTGAAATATCCGGTGGTTAAAATACAGTAATACGAGTTGTTGCACAATAGCACACAGTATTGCACAGTAATTTCTAATTATTGATTCTTATGTAAGAAGTCACTCATTCAATAATTGTTACAGTAATTACTGTTCAATATTTTATATTATTGATTCAATAATTGCTACATTGATAATTACATATTATTTTATATTATTGATTCAATAATTATCACAGTAACCACTGCACAGTATTTCATATTATTAAATCAATAATTGTCACTCATATTATTGAAATGATATTATTAGATAGCATTATTGACAATGTCTAGAAAGTTCTGTCAATAAAAGGGGTTAGGTTATATAATTGCGCGCCAATGAAAAGAAATTCTTATTGGAAAGCCCCCTCTTTCTTGGGAACGACCTGATTGTCAATATTGTGATTTTATAATATTAATTGTGAATAATAATTGATGAATAAAATAAAAATTATTGATAAATATGATAAGTAAATATTTGATCAATTTTGATATAAATGGAGGAATTTTTAGTTGGAGACATTTAATGAAAATTGGCATTTTATCTTCTCCGATAAAATAATTCATTCAAATATATTATTATAATATTACATTATAACTAGTTTAATGTGATAATATAAATATATAATTTTATAATTTAAATGATAATATTATTATAGTAAATTCATGGTATAAAAATTAAATGAGGTGGAAGAGAGCAAATTGAATTGAAATTTTTAATAATTATAAATATTTTTAATATATATATATATAAACATGTGGGAAATGGTGGAGGCTTTAGAATTCCTTTGTCAAAAGAAGTGTGCTGCAGATTGTTCAAAAATATGGTGATGGGAATTCATCCGTAGGTAGGTTTTGTCAACATTGGTGTTCTGGCATTTTTCTATAAATAGGTTGCTTAGTTAAAAAATGAAAATCACACCAGAATCAGAAAATTCTTTCTCTATAATATTGAGTGTATTTCTTGTGAGTATAAGGATAATTTGAGTGTGGATAACAGTGCAAGATTTCCTCAATATAATTTTCGTTATTCCAGTCATAACTAATTTCCTATTAAGGTAAATGATATTATTTTTCTCGTAAAGGATGTTTTCGTTCAATATTCGTAAGGAATATTATTTTCTTTCATACTCTATAGTATGTAAGTAATATTATTTCGTTTCATATTCCTAAATTTAAACTTACTATGGTAAGTATTACTTCTATAATTTCTGAAATGATTAGAAATTGCTTAAGGTTTTCACTTCATCTAATATCATTTTACTGGAATATTGATCTGAACTTGCTTATGGAAATTTTAATCTTTTCATCAGGGGTACTATTCATGCCGGAGTACTATTCATTAGGGGTACTATTCATGTCAGAGTACTATTCATGCCGGAATACTATTCACGACGAAATATAGTTTCTTTTCTTTGTCCAAATTATCTTTTATGAAATTTATTCTTGAAGTTGAATCTATGTTTTTATCTTCATGTGGACAATTTGGACATTATTGAACTCTTGATAAATTGAATTATAAATCTCTAATATTTGTCCTTGATTCTCTTATATTATTGTTATAATCGTCAGGCTTAAATTGTGGTGAAAGTTATCTTTAGCCCGTAGTGCAAAGATGACCTGTTGATTGATATCTTTGGCCTGTAGTGCAAAGATGACCTGTTGATTGATATCTTTGGCCCGTAGTGCAAAGATGAACTGTTGATTTATATCTTTGGCCCGTAGTGCAAAGACGGATAAGTGTATGGCATGACCATGACCACTGATGATACAAATCAATATCTTTGGCCTGTAGTGCAAAGATAGATAGTTGATTGGTATGATCATGACCATGGTTGTTACGTCTGAATGTTTTTGGTGTATGGTGTAGAGATGATACGATAATTAAGTGTCTTTAGCCTTTGTGGCAAGGACATTGAGTGAAAGTTCTATTAAGCCTTTGTGGCAAGGAGAAACTGTTGATTTACATGATTATGAACATGAATTATGAATTAATATAACCATAATCTTTGGTGTTACAGGTAAAGACAGGTGATGAAAATTATCTTCGTACTGGGTGCGAAGAGGAATTTATCAATATAATTATGATCATGAACTATTTACATGATTGTGGACAGGAATTGTTGATTGATGTTAATGGATAAAATATTATTGGTGGACTTTTAACATGGAGAAGATAATAAACATTATGGTCTATTTGACTCTTCTAATGGATTGTTCGTTCCGCTGCAACTATGGTTGAAAGCTTTTATCATCTATCATATGTTCTAAATATCTGATTTATTACTAATGAAGGCTATTGATAATTTAATTATCTTTAGTCATGATATTCTTTACTGGGTTATTTATGCTCATCCTTTTGCTTCACAATTCCTTTCAGGCAATAAGAGTGTCACTGGGTCGAGCGGGGATAACAGGGGAATAGAACGATGGTCTATAACTGTTGAAGTTTCTCATAAAATAGCATGTAAATAAATGTATTGAGAACTTTAAATGTGTGTGTCGTATTTTATACATCATTTAACAGTTGATTTTGGTGAACAATAATAGGGTGATGAGAAGCAAACTTTGGAAGGGTGTGTTGTCACTATCATACAATATGTCTAACCACATACGACTTCGGGTTATCATAAGATATGATTGTGCGCATCCACTTGCTGATTATATCTATGAGCACTACCTATATAATCTTAGAGTATGGTTAAGAGTATAATTCTCAGTTTGAGACAATATAGATAATTATATGGCAAGAGAATACTCACCATTAGAACGAACAAGATAGTAATCTTCTCGTTCTTCTTTGGGGTCTATTGGGTCAACCAAGGTTAATTCTCAAGTCGTATGATATCTATTATAATTTAGAAGCATGACCTCCCATGTACGGAGGTTTTTTTGAGCATTTTCTAAATATTTTAATTCCTAAAATAGCTATTGATTGTACCTTTATGTAACTTATCTTTGATAAAGAGTGTGGGTACTGTATTTGTATTGAAACACAGTTTATGTGTGGTTGTATTTGGTACGACAATTTAATATAAAAGATTTGTATTTGGATTTCTGTACCATGCATTTCTGGTGACTCAGAATAGGTAGTGTGGACCATTTTGGGGGCGTCACATTTACAAACTTTAAGAATATATTTTTATTACACATTTACTTATATATATGCAAATCTTACACCGAATCGATTAAAAAACAAGCTTTATATGTTTTCATTCAACTTTTATTGAAAAAATTTCAAAAAGTTGAAATTTGTACCATATAGTCGAAATTGTGACCCTTCAATTTTGTCTATATTATTTCTCAAATTATCCATTTAATTTGTAATTGTGATTTCTTAATATTTTTCAAGTCCTACACGAAAAGAGTTGTAACCGCTCATGAAAATCCTAGATCAATTTCTGAGTTATTTGTATAATTAGAGTCATCTTAATATTTATATGTATATAGAGGGTAACAACGTATTTACACATCATTCGTTAGCTTTAATATTATTAATAATGGAGTGAGAGTATGTTATGTGTATGAAACCACACCTGATTGTTAGTTCATTTTTAAACTGCAAGCGATTACGAGTAAACCACGAGTAATTATTTGTAATTTACTCTTATTTTTAAAACTACTATATGTTATGATTTAATAGACAGAAACAATTATATTATATTAGTCACTCAAATATAATTTATTAATTATTTATTTATTCGATGTACATAATTTATGAGATATGCTGATATGTAACTAATATTTTGTATCCATATTTTGTCATTTTCATCATAACATTAATCTTATTGGTTACACATTTATCTAGTAATGGCTTCACACTTTACCATAAAAAAATATAATGGTATCAGCGATCTCTTTTTTTTTTTTTAAGTAGTAGTCTAACATTTGTGCATATAATTGTACAAAATCTAAACAATGTTTCATTTATTTTAAAATTAAAGATACATTTGTACAACGATTTAAAAAAAATTATTTTAAACTTATTTAAATATTAATTAAGAATATAATAATAATATGTTAATACTCAATCACTAAAAACAAAGTAAAGATATGTTAGAAATCATGACATTTTGTAGTCTAGTTGTGTAACATCCGTCCCACTAGAGGGCCTATTACCTGACTTGCACATGCTAAAAAGGTCACAATAAAAATGTTGATAATTAAAAACCTTAATCACACTATATATTTCCTTAAAACAAGGGTCTGAAACTAAATACATGTTAAATTAATTATATCTAATAACTTCCGTTTCAAAGATGAAGTAAAAGCTAGCTCCGGTAGTGTAGCTCTCACGTAGCAAATCAACCCCAACTAAATCTCATTACCTGTCGAGAAGAATAGAAAAAGACCGACAATGAGCAAAAGACTCATATACGGATATAAATAAACAAAATTGAAAAGAACAAATGAAGACGAATAAATTATTTGGATTATCATGAATAAAGTGTAACTGTGACACTCTCAAATTCGTGTACCTCAACCCACAGATTTAGTAATCACGATTCAACACATACAACATCTAAACTACCCGTTAAATAGGATAATAAGCATCACACATAATAAATCTTATTAAAAGATTACTTACATAAACGTATCCCAGGTTATCTAACCTTTATTATTTCATCTTAATAGCGGAAAAGTAAATAAGTTCATTACATAATTCATCATAAAGAAAAAAAATAGATTAGAAGTCATCTACTCCTGCATCTTGCCCTTCCTTTGTTTGAAGAAAGCTTCTCAAGTTTCTCGACCTTAGGTGACATAATTATGCAATGGTAAGCAATCAAATTTGCCCACAAGTATAATGATATACAACAAATAGCTTATGAAAGAAATAGATGATTATTTTTCAGATAAATAGAAAGTCTATTATTGGAACAGGTCATCAACTAATCAAGAACTTGAGAATTCAATGAGATAATCAATCTCTAAGTTAAACCATAGGTGTTGATTTCAGATGTATATACTGAAGGTCACAATACCACGAACTATATCCTAGGTTTACAAGTATTTCTATTATAACATTTAACAGTCAAAAGACTATGGACCATCTTTCCTCGTACTCCAAGTGATCAGCCATTCGTACTATGTATTGTGCACAAACATAGTATCGCTACTTCGTAGCTCGAAATTATTGTTTTCTATAACATTTACCCCCGAAATAGTTTTGTTCATCTCAGTTTTATCACAGGAATCCGCATCAAAACAATTCGGTTTGGATTCAGAAATAATTCTAAACTTTTTAGAACGTTCATTGACTAAGGACTAGCCGAAACAAATGGATTAGATAATCAATCAATAATTTATTAACAATTTCATCTCGAGTTGTAGCACATTAATATGCCATAATCTAATCATTCTATTTTGAATAGAATTGAAATGATTCATAATTGAACGAACATTATTTACCAAAGTAATGCTTTCAGAAAGAGATAGAAAGCTTGCATGTACATAGGAGATTAGTACCAAGTATAAAAGAATGGCTTAGAATAGGAAATTTTTCTCAACATTAAATTAAAGCAAAAGTTAGGAAATTTGCCTTGCGCGCTCGCTACAAAATTACGATACACGTCCTTCAGATATCCTACATAGTTCATTAAGACCATTGTACCAATTAGCCATATTAAACTAACTTTATTGGTTTAATTCCTACTTTAGTTGAATTTATAACCTTGATTCAAGTTTTGAGTATCTTAATTATTCATATACTACGAATCTAAACTCCCAATTAGGATTACAATACAAGTCATGGTGTTTAAACGACATCTCCATTCTTATGAACATCGCCTTAAAGATTTTCACCAATTCCTAGTGCATAACCTATAATGTCATCTTTGTTTTTGATTTAACACATTCTTTGGTGATGTAGCACCATAGTTTTATGTTATAATGCTCTCTAGAATAGATTAGGTATACATCCCCTAGACTGAACAGTTAAGGTCTCATTTCTAGGGCCTGATCTACTACCAACACGGTCGCGCCACATTTGAACTTGGCACCAGTGCGACCGCACCCAGTGCTTGGATCACGGCGCGGCAGCGCCCAACTGTAAAATTAATTTTCTAGTTCGCGATTTCAAACTCTGCTTTCTTACAACACCCATATCTTCTTCATCTAAACTCCAAATCAGTTTGGTTTTCGATTATATGAATTCACTAAACACAGAAATATACATCTACAGAGTAATTAAAACATTTCAGAAACTATAACAAATCATTTTAAGGATTCAGTTTCAGTGTTCATGCTAGATTTTCATACTTTGACATGTTTTACGAAATCTTCAACCATGAATTCGTTTTAACTCCGTTTTGGTTCATTCAAATTTGGTTATTTTCGTATTTCAGAGATGTATAACATACATCCTTCAAACTAAATTTTTAAACATACCCACTCCACTATAATAATCCTTAAAACATACCCAAAATACCCAAAATAATACCAAAAGTTCACAATTTCAAATTCGTTCGCTTTAGTTCCATTTGCATGCCATTATCAACAACGATATTATTCGATTATAACCAACAACAATTACAACAACAACATCAAATCCACAAATAAAGCAAAAACAAAAAATCTTGAACTTATGATAGAAAGAGTTTGAGTTAATTGTTTTACCTCTATATTACTTCTTTACTTAATTAGATAGTCTAATACTTGATCAAGCATTTCCTCGCTTCTCCTTGATCTTCCAAAACTTCCTTCCAATTTTCATTGTGAAGCCCTCTGACTCTCTCTCTCTCTCTCACTCACTCTGAACTCTGATTTTCTTTGCAACGTAAAATGAACTGATGAAGTATAAATGTTGACGACGTCGGGAAAAAGCTTCGGTTGTTTTTCTTGATTTCCTAAATTGTTGTTTCCTACCCTTTGTACTTTGCTATGTCGATTGATTTATTTAAAGGTTGAATTTTTAGGAAAATGAGACCGACATGAATGTCGACGAATTTAAAAAGATTGATTTGATTATTAATGTTTATGATTAGACCGAATGAGACTCTGTCGCCAGTTGGTATGGTTTAAGTGGATGTATCAACTCATCCGAATTTTGAAAGTTTTCATAATATGGTCCAATATGTGACTCCGTAGGATTGGTCTGGAAACCTAAGATTCATAGAGTTCGGGGGCTTACTTAAGCGAGGGAAAGGTGTTAGGCACCCCTCGACTTTCATGAAAACACGGCTACCGCATTTTATTGATTTCCTATGCATAAAGTGTGTGTGTGAGAGAAAGAGAGAGAGAGAGAGAGAGTGTGTGTGTGTATGTGTGTTTTATTGGTTGGTTTATTCTAAGCCTTATTTTTAGTTATGAGAAAGTAGTGATGTACCTCTTTTGCATCTAGGTACGAAGGATTTGATATATCAAAAGGTTCAGTTTTAAACAAGATATATAAATTGAAATGATATTTTGGAAAAAGGGTTTTCAAATTCTTCGCTCGACTAGGAATTGAGGACTTCAATACTTTCTTTTATTATCTTTACGTTTATAAGGTGATATACCCCGAAACTCTTTATTCTTCATGAAAGCTCTTTGTGGTTTTATTTGAAAATTGTTTTGGGTGATAATGTATACAATAAAGCGCCAAAAAAGGGTCGGATCATCATCGGGCATGAAAGTCATCTCGATAGAACTAAACACCCGCAATCATAATTTTACTATCACGGGATTGTTTTAAGATCCAATATACATGTACAATGATTTCGCATTATTTAAACATTACATCTCAAAGGAAAAGTCCATCGTGGGAATCAAGTCAAGATCCGATTGTTGGATCTCGACACCAGGATTCCTAGACTCACATTATTAAACTTGAATATATATGTACAACATCCTAGACTTGATATTTGATGATCTCATCGATTGAAATCCCCACATCAAGCCACAATACAAAAAAATGGTGATTTTCTAACAAACGATTTTTGTTGCTAAAGGTGCAAAATTTTGTTCCCAAAGGTCATTTGCAACGATTTTTTTGGTCGTTGGACAATTCGTTGTGCAATGAGCGTTGCTAATTGTCTAGTAACGAATTTTTTTCCCGTTGCAAAAAAAGTGAGATATTTCGCAACGAAAGTTTGTTTTCGTGTGAAATCATAGATCATTTAGCAACGAAATATTTTGTAGCAAATTTATTAAGAAATTATTACTGAAAAGCAACTTTCGTTGCAAAATCCGCCTAATTGGAAACGAAAAGAATTCTTTTTTGCCAACGAAAATGAAATTCGTTGCGTTTGATACACATTTGCCAACGATATTTGTCGTTGCTGAATAGTATAAAAATGGTTACCTTAACTGGTTTTCGTTGCCGAGTGTATACTTTTTAGCAACGATGTCCGTTGCTAAATATGCATAGTAAACCGATCATATATTAATTTACAATGAAATTATCTGTTGTCGTTGGTTTTGTTATGAATAATTATGATCAATTATCAACGATATAGTTCGATGCTAATTATTTTTCATGAGAAACGAAAGATGTTATCGATTAGCAACAACACTATACGTTGTTGTTTGATACATTGCCAAATCCATTATTGACAATCCTATTATGAAACAAATATCAAAATTATTTTACAAACAAAATAAATTATGGCTCAATGACCACATAACAAATTATAGTCAAAATACAAAAAAACTCTAATATTATTATTTAAATAAAATCATCTGGTATATAATCATTCATCAGTTTTACAATCAAATATTTCATAGTTCTTCAGTCCCGTAAGGCATGAAAGGATGTAGCATTTTCAATATGTTCTCGACATCATATAAAATAACAATCTGTGCTACTGAAGAAATTGGATGAAGGCCTTCAAACTTGTGTTTTATGAGATTAAAATAACAAAATCAATTAACAACAAAGAAAATATGAGGATAAAAAGTAAACATCAAGGAAAAGCATTAATTAGTATGAGAGAATAGTACATTGATGTTGGCCATTCCAAGTAGCAAGACTTCAGGGCAGTGCTTAAGAGGATATTCGAGCATTGGTCAAACAGAACTTGCATTACCTCTCTCAGCTAGCTGACACAATACCTCTAGATTGTCAAGACATAACCTTGTATGATTTGCATATCTTGGTTGAAACTTGTGAACACTCACACATCAACTTATTCCTGCAATGAAACATCTATTTAGACTACTAGTTCAACACAAAATCTTCTTATGTACCATGTGTCGACGTCGGGAAAAAATCCGCGGGTCGGATCACAACGCGGATCTTTCTCTCTTCCTAAGTTATGTCTACCCTTACTCTTTTTATTGCGAATAAGGTTTTGAAGGATTTTTTAGGAAATGACCAACATGTATCATGTCGACGATTTGAATGTTTTATAGAGTCGCCAGTTGGTATATTTGAAATGGTTGTACCAACTCAACCGAGTTTTGTTTGAAAGAGGCCCAATTGTTGGACACTGTCGAAACTTGATCTTTGAAAACAAAGTATGAGTTCGGGAGCTTAGTTAAGTGTGGGGAAGGTGTTAGGCGCCCCACAACTCCAGTGTAAATACGGTACCGCATCTTTTCAATATTTTCCTTTTAAATCTGCAATGTGTGTGTGAATGCTGTTTGAAAATTGGGCCTATGCTTTATGGAAAGTATGTCTTATGCATTGTTGAACCTATATACGAAGGGTTTGATTTGCTTTGCAAAAAGGTCTTTGATTTAATTTATAAAAACATTTGATTTTATTTGCAAAAGCTTTTCTTTTCGAAAAGATTATTTAAGTGATGTTTTGAAAGAAAGTTATTAAACTCTTACGCTAACATAGGAATTGAAGCATATCGATACTTCAGTTTTATCTTTTTAGCCTTAAGGCTCAATTTGAATGGTTATTGTCGGGCTGCAAAGCATCCTCGACCACAATATATACAAGTGTCAGTCTCCTCATGGGCATGATAGCCATCGGAGGGACTCTGACACGACAAACCATATTTTTACTATATTGAGACCTTAAATCCGGATAACCATTTTAAGGGCTTTTTTATGTACATTTTTTTACAGAAAAACTGGCAGGATACATTTGTAAAGTGGAGTTTGTCCATCGTGGGAATCAAATTCTGATCGGTTTGATCATGAATCCCACGATTCCTAGGCTCGCATAGGGAGGCCAATAAACCTGCACAGTTCAAATTTGTACAGAAATATATCCAAAATATTGCTAGAACCAAGGATTCATCAATAAATCCTGGCTCGCACATGGCCGAAGCATCTCGTTCCCAATAGATAACGATATAAGGGCCACGAGGTTGCTTTTGCAACTGAAACTAGAGAAGTGCTAGATTTAAATAAATCTCAGACATTCTAGCTTCCCGATTCTGTCTGAACCTATTTTGAACCGTTTGAAAGCTAGAGTTGGCGAGATTTAAATAAATCTAGTTCGCCCGCAGATATGTCAGTGCCGATTCATATAAAATGAATATTTAAAGTAACAATTTAAAAAAAGTGATTAAAGGAATATATAAATAAAAGCTGTATAGGGCTATGAGTTTTCACAACGGTGCCCGGATTGGAATTAAAATATATATATATATATATTTATAACAGCTGTATAAAAGTCACGGAATGATCCAGGCTGGACAGAATTGAAATATATATATAGAAAAACAATAAAAAGGGCGATGGATTTTCACGCCTGTGTCCGGACTGAAACTGAACTAGATAGAAAAGTAGTCAACCAAGACTGTGAAGATAACCCAGTGTGGTGAATGTTGCAGATATGTATAAAATAGTAAACAGGCCACACAATGATCCCGGCCGAACTGGAATGGAAAATTACAGAAAAGTAGTCAATCAAGACTGGGAAGATAACCCAGTGATGGTGAATGGTGCAAAAACAATATAAAGGCCACAGAATGATCCAAGCCGGACAGAAATATAAATATATACATAAAGACAGAAATGTAGTCAACCAAGACTGGAAAGATAACCCATTGGTAGTGAAAGTTGCTTATATATGCATAAATATATATATTAAAGCAATAAACTACCGCAAATTTGACATCCGGGATTGAAAGAATTGAAAAGTTAGTATATATACAGTTAAGTATATACAAAAAAAAAAACCAAAACCGGACTGGGAAGATAACCCAGTCCGGCGAAGTTCCTTAAAACAAAGATGCAAGTATGCCCAAGCTGCTGGAAGTGACGGAACGTCAATCCGAGTTGTAGAAATGCCAGAAAATGATTTTAAGTATAAAAATATACCAAATATTGACGAAAACGGCCACGAAAATGAGTTCTGAGCATATTTATAAAACGAAACTTAACGTGCAAGTGTATAAAAGTGCGAAAAAGTAATAATAATTTTATGATCGTAAAATTACTCACAATGGACTGCTACACTGGCTTTTTGCCAAATCGTAGGCTCTAAACGTCCAAATTTACCGGTTATTTTTTGATATGTGGTAGTATGTCGGTATATTTACGTGTTAGAGTGAAAAATTTTGGGTTTGGAAGACAAAAAATTAGACAGAAAACCAAACGGGCAGAGGTTCGAAGCTTTTTTTCTTTTTTCTTTTAAATATGAGGGGGGTGCCCTCATATTTATAGGCCAGGGAGCCTCCACCCTACCTGTTGCTGCCGCAGGCAGAGGTACGGCTCCCCTGGTGGGGCGCACGTGCTGGGTTCCGTCGTCTAAAAGTACGTACACTCTGAGCAACGCGAGGTCGAAGTCGAAACTTTTTAACTTTTGATCGAAAAGTCCGTTTGACGCGTTCTGTACCTTTCCGAAAAGCCCTCGCCGAGAGTGTTACAATGACAAGGGATAAAACATTTTCCGGGTCCAAGAAGACGGGTTCATAACCAGGTCTTCGTTTCTCCGCAGTTTGTCCGTTGAGCTGTCTTGCGCTGTTTGCACTCGGGATCATCGTTATGGTTCGTTCTGACCTCGGTGGTATCAATTCGGCTTGAGTTTAACCGAATCAACTTAAAGTTGGTAAAATGACCATTTTGCCCCTCCTGAGGTTGCCGTTAGTGTCAGCATGGCCTTCGATTGACTTCCTGGGGTTGTTTTCAAGGTTTGGATCCCATTCGAGTCTTTTTGTCCTCAGTATCGTCTCTGAGGCTTACTTGGTCCCTCCAGGTTTTCTTTTGGAGATGATGTGATGCTTCAGGATTTTTTTCGAAGTTGACCTGACTTCCCGGGTTGAGACCGGGGCTAACTTGTACCTCCCGGGTTGAGACCGGGGCTGACTTGTACTTCCCAGATTAAGATCGGGGCTGACCTGTACCTCCTGGGTTGAGACTGGGGTTGACTTGTACCTCCCAGGATGAGACTGGGGCTGATATGTGCCTCTCGGGTTAAGACCGAGGCTGACCTTGACCTCCCGGGTTGAGATCGGGGTTGACCTATACTTCCCGGGTTGAGACCGGGGCTGATCTGTACCTCCCGGGTTAAGACCAGGGCTGACTTGTACCTCCTGGGTTGAAACTGGGGTTGACCTGTACTTCCTAGGTTGAGACCGGGGCTGACCTGTACTTCCCGGGTTGAGACCGGGGCTGACCTGTACTTCCCGGGTTAAGACCGGGCTGACCTGTATTTCTCGGGTTGAGACCGGGGCTGACCTGTACCTCTCGGGTTGAGACCGGGGCTGACATGTACTTTTTGGGTTAAAACCGGGGCTGACCTGTACCGCCCGGGTTGAGACTGGGGTTGACATGTACCTCCTGGGTTGAGACCAGAGCTAACTTGTACCTCTCGGGTTGAGATCGGGGCTGACCTGTACCTCTCGGGTTAAGACCGGGGCTGATCTGTACCTCCCGAGTTAAGACCGGGGTTGACCTGTACTTTCTGGATTGAGACCGGGGATGACCTGTACTTTCTGGGTTAAAATCGGGGCTGACCTGTACCTCCCGGGTTAAAATCGGGGTTGACCTGTACCTTTCGGGTTAAGATCGGGGCTGTGTTGTACCTCCCAAGTTGAGATTGGGGTTTACCTGTACCTCTCGGATTGAGATCGGGGCTGACCTATACTTCTCGGGTTGAGATCGGGGCTGACCTGTACCTCTCAGGTTAAGATCGGGGCTAACCTGTACCTCCCGGGTTGAGATCGGGGATGATCTGTACCTTCTGGGTTGAGATCGGGGCTAATCTGTACCTCTCTGGTTGACACCGGGGCTGACCTGTACCTCCCGAGTTGAGATCGAGGCTGACCTGTACCTCCCTGGTTAAGACCGGGGCCAAACTGTACCTCCCAGGTTAAGATCGGGGTTTAGTTAATGGCCCGGTATTGAGACCGGGGTTGAACTGATGGCCCGGTATTGAGACCGGGGTTGAACTGATGGCCCGGTATTGAGATCGGAGTTGATTTGATGGTCCGATATTGAGATCGGGGTTGACTTAATGGCCCGGTATTGAGGCCGGGGTTGAGTTGATGGCCCGGTATTGAGACCGAGGTTGATTTGATGAACCGATATTGAGATCGGGGTTGATTTGATGACCCGGTATTGTGACTGGGGTTGAACTGATGGCTCGATATTGAGATCGGAGTTGATTTGATAACCCGATTTTGAGATCGGGGTTGATCGGATGGCCCGATATCATGATCGAGGTTGATTTGATGACCCGATATTGAGACCGGGGTTGATCTAATGACCCGGTATTGAAACCGGGGTTGAACTGGTGGCCCAATATTGAGACCGGGGTTGAGTTGATGGCCCGGTATTGAGACCGGGGTTGAACTGATAGCCCGATATTGAGACCGAAGTTGAACTGATGCCCCGGTATTAAGACCGGGGTTGATCTGATGACCCGGTATTAAGACCGGGGTTGAACTGTTGGCCCAGTATTGAGACCGGGGTTGATTTGAAAAGACAATCTTGCCTTCCTACAGTGTTAATAATAGGAAAATGAAATTTTAAGTGTCTACACCATGTGAAACTGTGACATCCCAGATTTTTAGAATTTTTTAAATGAGAATTTAATAAATAAAATTCTTATTATCTTATGTTTTGAGTTTAAGTATGTGAATACGTGTCATATATGGTGAAATATGTGAATTTATGTAAAGATAATTTAAATATTAATTTTAATATTTATTGGAGTAAATAAATATTTTAATTGAATTATTTATTGAGTTAAATAAATAATTATGTGATTATTATGGAGTAATGTAATTAAGTGTAGTATATTAATTAAATGAATATTTAGTATTTAATTTAATTGATATAATGATTTTATGTTATAGTTCTAATTTAATTGAGATAATTAAATTAGATGAGTAATGTGATGAGTGTTACATGCAATTATAATTAGCAATTAATTATAATTATGTGATAATTTTATGTGCTTAATTGATGTTAGACTTTTAATTAATTAAATTAGAATGTTAAGATTTAATTAATTAAAGAGTAACATTAAAGTATGTGTTAAAAGAATTTATTAAAATAAAGAAAAGAGTTTTTAAATGATTTTTCCCAAACAAGGCCCTTACTTTTGTTTTAAAACTGTTTTACCCAAACATGGCCTTAACTACTAAAAATCTATTTTTAAAATAACTTGTTTTGCCAAACAAGCCTTAAGGCTTTTAAAATTCAAATGTGTAACTTCTTTATATTAATTGTAATTATGATATTAAATGGGGAGATTAAATATTGGGAGTTATATATTATATAATTATACATATAATATATATCATTTTAGTTATATGTTAAAACTACGTTAGTTAGAAAGACAAAAAGGGTTAGTCTGTGTTAGAAAAAAATACAGAGAACCTAGAGTTGGAGAGAAAAGAAGGAAGAAGAAGAGAGAAGAAGAAGAGGAAGAGAGAAGAAGAAGAAGAAAGGAGGAAAGCCCTGAGAGAGTCATTGCTAAATCTCACCATCTTCTTCCTCACTAAGCATCAAGGGTATGATTTGAACCCTTGTATTTTAAAGAGTTTGTTTTATGTTTTTCATTGTTAGTTCTATGTTAATTGAACTTCTATGAAAATTGGTATATACATGATTATATATACATAACGTGTTCATGAGTTCTTATGAATGAATTGATATATGTAATCCCTTACATATATACTCCTGTTTTCTTGAAAAGCATTGGATCAAATGGTGGAACCAATGAATTTTTTAAATAGTGCTATTATTCACATGTCTATGCTAATTGCTTCAGCTAGACAAAAATAATTTTAAATTTTCAAAATGTATTTTATGTGTTCTATGTATCATTTGATATGGTGTAGAGACAAAAATCCAGGAAGTTATCAATGCAGTTAAACCTAGTGTTGGATGTGATCGTATAATCGTCAGCCCACTATGGTATGATGTAGTATGACGACGTTATCCTCAACGTATCAGTAATATGATACGGTATCAGGATATTGTGAAAAGATTTATTATTATTTTAGTTTCCTTAAACTATATATATAAAAAAAAGAAAGATTTATTTACTTTTAGTTTCCTTAAACGAAAATATATATATATATATATTATTTGATTGAGTTGGTTAAAAAAAATATATACATATATATATATATATATATTTCGATTGATGTCCGAATTTTTGCTAGAAGTCTATGCTACTTGATTCAGCTAGACGAATGTTGAAAGATGTTTATGAAATTCGAGCGTTCTTGGTCAAACTATGCCAAACCAAATTATTTTGGTGCGGATTCAAATGTTAAGAAGCTGAGTTGAACAACCTTATAAAAAGGGGGGACATGTTATCGGAGACTATAGTTCCGAAGGTAATGCATATAGTCGTTACGATGTACTACGTTTGGGCCCGACGTAGGGGTACGATAGGCTGGCCACCTAGAGTACCGATGCGGTTTTATAGTGTGATGTACTGGGGGTGAAGCACTAATAAACCTAAAAATAAGTTCAAGGTCTTGCGACCACTCAGCATGATTTGGAATCTTTTAATTTCTTGAGTTATTTATATCGCTTCCCAATTATTGAACAATTGTGGAAGATTCTTATTATTCTGAAAGAAGTAGTTGTTGAACGCCTTAATCCAGTGAGTAGAGATTAACGTAAAATCTATTTTAATAGAATGTTAAATATAGATTGATAGACTTAAATTTCGAGGACGAAATTATTAGAAGAATGGGTGAATGTGATAACCCGAATAATTATAGATGGTGAAGTACGAAATATATTAATTCGACGAGTAAAGTATATAGTAATGATCCTTAGAAAAGAAATGAACGAGTTAGAGAATATATAATATTTGAAACATAATTGTGGGTTATGAAATAAAACCTAAAATTTGTTGAAGAACTGAATGTAGTAGAAAATATAAAACCTATATTAATGTAATGTGTTGAAGTTATTCAACGATAAATGTTTTTAAAGAAATTTGATGAAAACCTGAGTAAGGTAGGGTTTAGGTGATTCCGAGGACGGAATCCTTATAAGGAGGGAAGGATGTGATATCCCAGATTTTTAGAATTTTTTAAAAGAGAATTTAATAAATAAAATTCTTATTATCTGATGTTTTGAGTTTAAGTATGTGAATACGTGTCATATATGGTGAAATATGTGAATTTATGTAAAGATAATTTAAATATTAATTTTAATATTTATTGGAGAAAATAAATATTTTAATTGAATTATTTATTGAGTTAAATAAATAATTATGTGATTATTATGGAGTAATGTAATTAAGTGTAGTATATTAATTAAATGAATATTTAGTATTTAATTTAATTGATATAATGATTTTATGTTATAGTTCTAATTTAATTGAGATAATTAAATTAGATGAGTAACGTGATGAGTGTTACATGCAATTATAATTAGCAATTAATTATAATTATGTAACAATTTTATGTGCTTAATTGATGTTAGACTTTTAATTAATTAAATTAGAATGTTAAGATTTAATTAATTAAAGAGTAACATTAAAGTATGTGTTAAAAAGATTTATTAAAATAAAGAAAAGAGTTTTTAAATGATTTTTCCCAAACAAGGCCCTTACTTTTGTTTTAAAACTGTTTTACCCAAACATGGCCTTAACTACTAAAAATCTATTTTTAAAATAACTTGTTTTGCCAAACAAGCCTTAGGGCTTTTAAAATTCAAATTTGTAACTTCTTTATATTAATTGCAATTATGATATTAAATGGGGAGATTAAATATTGGGAGTTATATATTATATAATTATACATATAATATATATCATTTTAGTTATATGTTAAAACTACGTTAGTTAGAAAGACAAAAAGGGTTAGTCTGTGTTAGAAAAAAATACAGAGAACCTAGAGTTAGAGAGAAAAGAAGGAAGAAGAAGAGAGAAGAAGAAGAGGAAGAGAGAAGCAGAGGAAAGGAGGAAAGCCTTGAGAGAGTCATTGCTAAATCTCACCATCTTCTTCCTCACTAAGCATCAAGGGTATGATTTGAACCCTTGTATTTTAAAGAGTTTGTTTTATATTTTTCATTGTTAGTTCTATGTTAATTGAACTTCTATGAAAATTGGTATATACATGATTATATATACATAACGTGTTCATGAGTTTTTATGAATGAATTGATATATGTAATCCCTTACATATATACTATAAACGATTTTTCAGAAATCAAAGTATTGTAAAAATAAGTTTCTAATGGAGAATTTGTGTTCTTATGGGTTTATGTGTTTTGGTTGAATTTTAGAATGAAAATTGATGATGTATCATGATAGTACTCGAAAAAATGAAAATAACTCAAGTTGAACGAGTCAAAACGGATGTAAAACGAATTCGTAGTGATTGAATTCACTAAATATATGTAAAACATGAAGCATTAGCATGAACACTGAATTGGAACCCTTAAAAGGAATTGTTAATGTTTTTGAAGTGTTATAATTATCATGTAGATGTGTAGTTCTATGAATTACAAATCCATAGAGTCGAAAACGGACTCAATCGGATGTGTATAGCTTGATTTATGATGATTGGAAGGAGAAAAGGGTTAGAAAATTCGCCAGAATAACATACTGGAGGAAACTTTCGAGTAGCACCCTGCCAGGGGCACAGCTGCGCTGCCCCCAAGGCTATTTGGGGCACAGCTGCGCCGGGAGAAAAAGTTAGTCCGGGACTGTTTTGACCTCCTCTGGTAAAACAGCCATAACGTTTTCATACGAACTCCGATTGAGGCGATTTAAGATGATCTGGAACGAGCACGAGTAGACCTACAACTTTTATTCTTTAAGTTTTTCAATTTGAGGTCGTTAGCTAGAGTCAAAATGGTCATTTTTGAGACTAATGTGTTTTTGGAGGCAATCGGGGGGCGTCGGGCATGCACGTATGCACATGTAATGCTCCTGACCATGTAAAATATTGTTCTAACTTTCATAACATGACTATTAGGTATTATAATGATACTTAGCATTAACCCTTGAGTATTAGACAATTCGGTTGGGCGTGCTAAGCGTGCGCAAATGCGTGTCGTTTGGGCGTTCGAATAGGCAAGTTTGGCATACGGACGTGCAAGTGTTTCAACGCCGCAACGAGTGTGTATGACCTTGTTTAATTTCATATTTTTAATAAGAATGAAACATTGTAGAGTAATGTAACCTAATCTAGGAGCATGCAAAGCACATGCAAAAGAGGCGAGTTAGGCGTGTGACGTATAAACGTCGAAACGCCGTGTAATGTGGTAATACACTTAAATAGTATTTTGATTCTAATGAAATAAACATTATAAGATATAAAATGGGGTTAGTATAAAACCAATAATTAGTCCTAACAAGACTTAAACACTTGAATAAATTTTGAATATTACGAAAAAGAAATATAGTGAAATATAAGCCGATAGTTAATACAATCAAGTTGAACATTGTGTATTGATAATAGGAAGGGTTATGAGATGTAGAGTAAAGTTTACATTACAACTAATATGCTTTGCTATGTGACTAATAGTTTATGTGAATGATTATATAATTGTGTAGGGCACGTGAAGTGCAGATATCTGTAAGCATTTAAACTATTATTGGTAAATAACGATCAAGGCAAGTCTTTCGGTTCCTATTTTCTATGTGAACTTGATGATATTATGAACTGTTTTAAATTGTATTGCAAAGAGTATGCTATGTTGTATATGTTGCAAGCATGAAATGTTAAAGTCAATTTATGACTACATTGATTGATTTAATAATGTTGATTGAGTAAGGAACTCAATCTTTATATTTGTTATGTGATTAAAGCATGTATGCCATGTTACTTTAATGTTGAGCATGTTAATTATGTGCTATGTGATGCATGAAAACTGTTAGACCTTGCTGAGCTGTCGAGCTCACTCTTGCAAATAACCATTTTTGCAGGTCAAGGATGCAAGGTAAAGATACGTGTTAAGTGATTTATAGAGATCAATGTTCAATAATATTAATTTTGTTAAATTTCAAATTATAGTTGATGTTTTCATTGTAACTTAATTGTTAAGTTGTAAGTTGAGCTATCCGACGTATAATGGCTATTGCTTAGTGATGCAAGACTTTGTATAGTCCTTTCGTTGTAGCGATTCATGTAATAGAATTGAATCAAATATTTGTAATGTTAAGGTTGCGATTCAGGACAATATAGAAAGAAAGTTTATAAAAATTTTAAATATTCCGCATTTTTAGTAATTTTAATATCGAATAATGTTGTAAAGATAGATTAAAGATGTATTGCTAACGATCGAGGATGAGAATTATATTGTATGAATTTTGGGGTCGTTACAGTTGGTATCAAAGCTGATAGGTTATATACCTTAGGTAAGAGTACCTTAGGCTATGACCTTAGAGAATAAGAAGTTAAGTTACGTATAACGAAAAAGTGATTCCTTTCACATACGTAGAAGTGTAGGATGTGTGAAGTCCTAGTAATGTTATAAGGATAAGGTGAGAATAACGAGGAATAAAACTCGAATAAAATATTGAGCTATATGAATGGAATTAGAAATTTTTAAAAGAAGAGTTAATAAATGAACAAGAAGATTCAAAGAAGAATCTTGAAAAGATATGAAGATGAGAATCAAGAGTTACCTAACTCTAATAATAAAGATGACGAATAACGATGAATAGACGAAGTCTATAAGTTTAAAAGAATAATACAATCATGATATAACATGATGAAAGGAAAAGATAAGAAGTTTTCAAACAAAACGATAATGAGATATGGAAGAATCATAAGTGAGATGATTATAGAATAAAATCACAACGTGATCTTTTGAAGTTGTAAAAGACAGATGGTCCGTAATGATTGAATAGTTATAGTTTGATGCTATAACGAGAATGTACTATGATATAGTACGAGGTTAACTCACGAGGAGTTATAAATGATGGGATACAGGAAGTCTGTATCGAGTATAGAGCGAGAAGTTAAGAAGAAGATAGAGTTAAGTGGGATTTCAATTGAGGACTCATGTGGTGGCCGAGATATACAAACTTCTGTATGGGCAGGGTTTTGTGCTTACACTTGGTTTATCATACTGATAATAGTTGGAAGGTTGGTGCCGCGCTATCGATATATATATGACGAGAAGGTGATTCTTTTCTCATATTACATTTGATAGTTAAAATCAATAGAGATTAGATTAGATGATATTAAGATTACATTAGATGATCTTAAGGTTAGGCGAGTTCTTAAAACTCATACTTTTGGTAAGATCGTGACTCATAATCGTATGTATGTTTTGAACCCCTAAGCATATGGACAGTCTCTGATCAGTTCTTTGACTACGTATTGCTAGGACAAGTTCTTAAACTCATATTATTGTGGCAAGTTCCTGAACTTCCAAAGTGTGGTAAGTTTGATGAACTATACTGGGAATAGAAAAGTTATGGTGTATGAAGCATTGATGTTGTTTAAGGTTGATAGAATGATTAAGTAATGATGGAGTAAAGATTTAATTGATTGAGAAAGTTTTATATTCTAAATCTCCTAGCTTTGCTAGATTTTCAAAATTTATTGACTTCGTGCTGATGTTGCACTCCTGTTTTCTTGAAAAGCATTGGATCAAATGATGGAACCAATGAATTTTTTAAATAGTGCTATTATTCACATGTCTATGCTAATTGCTTCAGCTAGACAAAAATAATTTTAAATTTTCAAAATGTATTTTATGTGTTCTATGTATCATTTGATATGGTGTAGAGACAAAAATCGAGGAAGTTATCAATGCAGTTAAACCTAGTGTTGGATGTGATCGTATAATCGTCAGCCCACTATGGTATAATGTAGTATGACGACATTATGTACTGACGAAATCCTCAACGTATCAGTAATACGATACGGTATCAGGATATTGTGAAAAGATTTATTATTATTTTAGTTTCCTTAAACTATATATATAAAAAAAAGAAAGATTTATTTACTTTTAGTTTCCTTAAACGAAAATATATATATATATATATATATTATTTTTTGAGTTGGTTAAAAATATATATATATATATATATATATATTTCGATTGATGTCCGAATTTTTGCTAGAAGTCTATGCTACTTGATTCAGCTAGACGAATGTTGAAAGATGTTTATGAAATTCGAGCGTTCTTGGTAAAACTATGCCAAACCAAATTATTTTGGTGCGGATTCAAATGTTAAGAAGCTGAGTTGAACAACCTTATAAAAAGGGGGGACATGTTATCGGAGACTATAGTTCCGAAGGTAATGCATATAGTCGTTACGATGTACTACGTTTGGGCCCGACGTAGGGGTACGATAGGCTGGCCACCTAGAGTACCGATGCGGTTTTATAGTGTGATGTACTGGGGGTGAAGCACTAATAAACCTAAAAATAAGTTCAAGGTCTTGCGACCACTCAGCATGATTTGGAATCTTTTAATTTCCTGAGTTATTTATATCGCTTCCCAATTATTGAACAATTGTGGAAGATTCTTATTATTCTGAAAGAAGTAGTTGTTGAACGCCTTAATCCAGTGAGTAGAGATTAACGTAAAATCTATTTTAATAGAATGTTAAATATAGATTGATAGACTTAAATTTCGAGGACGAAATTATTAGAAGAATGGGTGAATGTGATAACCCGAATAATTATAGATGGTGAAGTACGAAATATATTAATTCGACGAGTAAAGTATATAGTAATGATCCTTAGAAAAGAAATGAACGAGTTAGAGAATATATAATATTTGAAACATAATTGTGGGTTATGAAATAAAACCTAAAATTTGTTGAAGAACTGAATGTAGTAGAAAATATAAAACCTATATTAATGTAATGTGTTGAAGTTATTCAACGATAAATGTTTTTAAAGAAATTTGATGAAAACCTGAGTAAGGTAGGGTTTAGGTGATTCCGAGGACGGAATCCTTATAAGGAGGGAAGGATGTGATATCCCAGATTTTTAGAATTTTTTAAAAGAGAATTTAATAAATAAAATTCTTATTATCTGATGTTTTGAGTTTAAGTATGTGAATACGTGTCATATATGGTGAAATATGTGAATTTATGTAAAGATAATTTAAATATTAATTTTAATATTTATTGGAGAAAATAAATATTTTAATTGAATTATTTATTGAGTTAAATAAATAATTATGTGATTATTATGGAGTAATGTAATTAAGTGTAGTATATTAATTAAATGAATATTTAGTATTTAATTTAATTGATATAATGATTTTATGTTATAGTTCTAATTTAATTGAGATAATTAAATTAGATGAGTAACGTGATGAGTGTTACATGCAATTATAATTAGCAATTAATTATAATTATGTAACAATTTTATGTGCTTAATTGATGTTAGACTTTTAATTAATTAAATTAGAATGTTAAGATTTAATTAATTAAAGAGTAACATTAAAGTATGTGTTAAAAGGATTTATTAAAATAAAGAAAAGAGTTTTTAAATGATTTTTCCCAAACAAGGCCCTTACTTTTGTTTTAAAACTGTTTTACCCAAACATGGCCTTAACTACTAAAAATCTATTTTTAAAATAACTTGTTTTGCCAAACAAGCCTTAGGGCTTTTAAAATTCAAATTTGTAACTTCTTTATATTAATTGCAATTATGATATTAAATGGGGAGATTAAATATTGGGAGTTATATATTATATAATTATACATATAATATATATCATTTTAGTTATATGTTAAAACTACGTTAGTTAGAAAGACAAAAAGGGTTAGTTTGTGTTAGAAAAAAATACAGAGAACCTAGAGTTAGAGAGAAAAGAAGGAAGAAGAAGAGGAAGAGAGAAGCAGAGGAAAGGAGGAAAGCCTTGAGAGAGTCATTGCTAAATCTCACCATCTTCTTCCTCACTAAGCAACAAGGGTATGATTTGAACCCTTGTATTTTAAAGAGTTTGTTTTATATTTTTCATTGTTAGTTCTATGTTAATTGAACTTCTATGAAAATTGGTATATACATGATTATATATACATAACGTGTTCATGAGTTTTTATGAATGAATTGATATATGTAATCCCTTACATATATACTATAAATGATTTTTCAGAAATCAAAGTATTGTAAAAACAAGTTTCTAATGGAGAATTTGTGTTCTTATGGGTTTATGTGTTTTGGTTGAATTTTAGAATGAAAATTGATGATGTATCATGATAGTACTCGAAAAAATGAAAATAACTCAAGTTGAACGAGTCAAAACGGATGTAAAACGAATTCGTAGTGATTGAATTCACTAAATATATGTAAAACATGAAGCATTAGCATGAACACTGAATTGGAACCCTTAAAAGGAATTGTTAATGTTTTTGAAGTGTTATAATTATCATGTAGATGTGTAGTTCTATGAATTACAAATCCATAGAGTCGAAAACGGACTCAATCGGATGTGTATAGCTTGATTTATGATGATTGGAAGGAGGAAAGGGTTAGAAAATTCGCCAGAATAACATACTGGAGGAAACTTTCGAGTAGCACCCTGCCAGGGGCACAGCTGCGCTGCCCCCAAGGCTATTTGGGGCACAGCTGCGCCGGGAGAAAAAGTTAGTCCGGGACTGTTTTGACCTCCTCTGGTAAAACAGCCATAACGTTTTCATACGAACTCCGATTGAGGCGATTTAAGATGATCTGGAACGAGCACGAGTAGACCTACAACTTTCATTCTTTAAGATTTTCAATTTGAGGTCGTTAGCTAGAGTCAAAATGGTCATGTTTGAGACTGATGTGTTTTTGGAGGCAATCGGGGGGCGTCGGGCATGCACGTATGCACATGTAATGCTCCTGACCATGTAAAATGATGTTCTAACTTCCATAACATGACTATTAGGTATTATAATGATACTTAGCATTAACCCTTGAGTATTAGACAATTCGGTTGGGCGTGCTAAGCGTGCGCAAATGCGTGTCGTTTGGGCGTTCGAATAGGCAAGTTTGGCATACGGACGTGCAAGTGTTTCAACGCCGCAACGAGTGTGTATGACCTTGTTTAATTTCATATTTTTAATAAGAATGAAACATTGTAGAGTAATGTAACCTAATCTAGGAGCATGCAAAGCACATGCAAAAGAGGCGAGTTAGGCGTGTGACGTATAAACGTCGAAACGCCGTGTAATGTGGTAATACACTTAAATAGTATTTTGATTCTAATGAAATAAACATTATAAGATATAAAATGGGGTTAGTATAAAACCAATAATTAGTCCTAACAAGACTTAAACACTTGAATAAATTTTGAATATTACAAAAAAGAAATATAGTGAAATATAAGCCGATAGTTAACACAATCAAGTTGAACATTGTGTATTGATAATAGGAAGGGTTATGAGATGTAGAGTAAAGTTTACATTACAACTAATATGCTTTGCTATGTGACTAATAGTTTATGTGAATGATTATATAATTGTGTAGGGCACGTGAAGTGCAGATATCTGTAAGCTGTTAAACTATTATTGGTAAATAACGATCAAGGCAAGTCTTTCGGTTCCTATTTTCTATGTGAACTTGATGATATTATGAACTGTTTTAAATTGTATTGCAAAGAGTATGCTATGTTGTATATGTTGCAAGCATGAAATGTTAAAGTCAATTTATGACTACATTGATTGATTTAATAATGTTGATTGAGTAAGGAACTCAATCTTTATATTTGTTATGTGATTAAAGCATGTATGCCATGTTACTTTAATGTTGAGCATGTTAATTATGTGCTATGTGATGCATGAAAACTGTTAGACCTTGCTGAGCTGTCGAGCTCACTCTTGCAAATAACCATTTTTGCAGGTCAAGGATGCAAGGTAAAGATACGTGTTAAGTGATTTATAGAGATCAATGTTCAATAATATTAATTTTGTTAAATTTCAAATTATAGTTGATGTTTTCATTGTAACTTAATTGTTAAGTTGTAAGTTGAGCTATCCGACGTATAATGGCTATTGTTTAGTGATGCAAGACTTTGTATAGTCCTTTCGTTGTAGCGATTCATGTAATAGAATTGAATCAAATATTTGTAATGTTAAGGTTGCGATTCAGGGCAATATAGAAAGAAAGTTTATAAAAATTTTAAATATTCCGCATTTTTAGTAATTTTAATATCGAATAATGTTGTAAAGATAGATTAAAGATGTATTGCTAACGATCGAGGATGAGAATTATATTGTATGAATTTTGGGGTCGTTACAGTTGGTATCAAAGCTGATAGGTTATACACCTTAGGTAAGAGTACCTTAGGCTATGACCTTAGAGAATAAGAAGTTAAGTTACGTATAACGAAAAAGTGATTCCTTTCACATACGTAGAAGTGTAGGATGTGTGAAGTCCTAGTAATGTTATAAGGATAAGGTGAGAATAACGAGGAAGAAAACTCGAATAAAATATTGAGCTATATGAATGGAATTAGAAATTTTTAAAAGAAGAGTTAATAAATGAACAAGAAGATTCAAAGAAGAATCTTGAAAAGATATGAAGATGAGAATCAAGAGTTACCTAACTCTAATAATAAAGATGACGAATAACGATGAATAGACGAAGTCTATAAGTTTAAAAGAATAATACAATCATGATATAACATGATGAAAGGAAAAGATAAGAAGTTTTCAAACAAAACGATAATGAGATATGGAAGAATCATAAGTGAGATGATTATAGAATAAAATCACAACGTGATCTTTTGAAGTTGTAAAAGACAGATGGTCCGTAATGATTGAATAGTTATAGTTTGATGCTATAACGAGAATGTACTATGATATAGTACGAGGTTAACTCACGAGGAGTTATAAATGATGGGATACAGGAAGTCTGTATCGAGTATAGAGCGAGAAGTTAAGAAGAAGATAGAGTTAAGTGGGATTTCAATTGAGGACTCATGTGGTGGCCGAGATATACAAACTTCTGTATGGGCAGGGTTTTGTGCTTACACTTGGTTTATCATACTGATAATAGTTGGAAGGTTGGTGCCGCGCTATCGATATATATATGACGAGAAGGTGATTCTTTTCTCATATTACATTTGATAGTTAAAATCAATAGAGATTAGATTAGATGATATTAAGATTACATTAGATGATCTTAAGGTTAGGCGAGTTCTTAAAACTCATACTTTTGGTAAGATCGTGACTCATAATCGTATGTATGTTTTGAACCCCTAAGCATATGGACAGTCTCTGATCAGTTCTTTGACTACGTATTGCTAGGACAAGTTCTTAAACTCATATTATTGTGGCAAGTTCCTGAACTTCCAAAGTGTGGTAAGTTTGATGAACTATACTGGGAATAGAAAAGTTATGGTGTATGAAGCATTGATGTTGTTTAAGGTTGATAGAATGATTAAGTAATGATGGAGTAAAGATTTAATTGATTGAGAAAGTTTTATATTCTAAATCTCCTAGCTTTGCTAGATTTTCAAAATTTATTGACTTCGTGCTGATGTTGCACTCCTGTTTTCTTGAAAAGCATTGGATCAAATGATGGAACCAATGAATTTTTTAAATAGTGCTATTATTCACATGTCTATGCTAATTGCTTCAGCTAGACAAAAATAATTTTAAATTTTCAAAATGTATTTTATGTGTTCTATGCATCATTTGATATGGTGTAGAGACAAAAATCGAGGGAAGTTATCAATGCAGTTAAACCTAGTGTTGGATGTGATCGTATAATCGTCAGCCCACTATGGTATAATGTAGTATGACGACATTATGTACTGACGAAATCCTCAACGTATCAGTAATACGATACGGTATCAGGATATTGTGAAAAGATTTATTATTATTTTAGTTTCCTTAAACTATATATATAAAAAAAAGAAAGATTTATTTACTTTTAGTTTCCTTAAACGAAAATATATATATATATATATATTTATTTTTTTGAGTTGGTTAAAAATATATATATATATATATATATATATATTTCGATTGATGTCCGAATTTTTGCTAGAAGTCTATGCTACTTGATTCAGCTAGACGAATGTTGAAAGATGTTTATGAAATTCGAGCGTTCTTGGTAAAACTATGCCAAACCAAATTATTTTGGTGCGGATTCAAATGTTAAGAAGCTGAGTTGAACAACCTTATAAAAAGGGGGGACATGTTATCGGAGACTATAGTTCCGAAGGTAATGCATATAGTCGTTACGATGTACTACGTTTGGGCCCGACGTAGGGGTACGATAGGCTGGCCACCTAGAGTACCGATGCGGTTTTATAGTGTGATGTACTGGGGGTGAAGCACTAATAAACCTAAAAATAAGTTCAAGGTCTTGCGACCACTCAGCATGATTTGGAATCTTTTAATTTCCTGAGTTATTTATATCGCTTCCCAATTATTGAACAATTGTGGAAGATTCTTATTATTCTGAAAGAAGTAGTTGTTGAACGCCTTAATCCAGTGAGTAGAGATTAACGTAAAATCTATTTTAATAGAATGTTAAATATAGATTGATAGACTTAAATTTCGAGGACGAAATTATTAGAAGAATGGGTGAATGTGATAACCCGAATAATTATAGATGGTGAAGTACGAAATATATTAATTCGACGAGTAAAGTATATAGTAATGATCCTTAGAAAAGAAATGAACGAGTTAGAGAATATATAATATTTGAAACATAATTGTGGGTTATGAAATAAAACCTAAAATTTGTTGAAGAACTGAATGTAGTAGAAAATATAAAACCTATATTAATGTAATGTGTTGAAGTTATTCAACGATAAATGTTTTTAAAGAAATTTGATGAAAACCTGAGTAAGGTAGGGTTTAGGTGATTCCGAGGACGGAATCCTTATAAGGAGGGAAGGATGTGATATCCCAGATTTTTAGAATTTTTTAAAAGAGAATTTAATAAATAAAATTCTTATTATCTGATGTTTTGAGTTTAAGTATGTGAATACGTGTCATATATGGTGAAATATGTGAATTTATGTAAAGATAATTTAAATATTAATTTTAATATTTATTGGAGAAAATAAATATTTTAATTGAATTATTTATTGAGTTAAATAAATAATTATGTGATTATTATGGAGTAATGTAATTAAGTGTAGTATATTAATTAAATGAATATTTAGTATTTAATTTAATTGATATAATGATTTTATGTTATAGTTCTAATTTAATTGAGATAATTAAATTAGATGAGTAACGTGATGAGTGTTACATGCAATTATAATTAGCAATTAATTATAATTATGTAACAATTTTATGTGCTTAATTGATGTTAGACTTTTAATTAATTAAATTAGAATGTTAAGATTTAATTAATTAAAGAGTAACATTAAAGTATGTGTTAAAAGGATTTATTAAAATAAAGAAAAGAGTTTTTAAATGATTTTTCCCAAACAAGGCCCTTACTTTTGTTTTAAAACTGTTTTACCCAAACATGGCCTTAACTACTAAAAATCTATTTTTAAAATAACTTGTTTTGCCAAACAAGCCTTAGGGCTTTTAAAATTCAAATTTGTAACTTCTTTATATTAATTGCAATTATGATATTAAATGGGGAGATTAAATATTGGGAGTTATATATTATATAATTATACATATAATATATATCATTTTAGTTATATGTTAAAACTACGTTAGTTAGAAAGACAAAAAGGGTTAGTTTGTGTTAGAAAAAAATACAGAGAACCTAGAGTTAGAGAGAAAAGAAGGAAGAAGAAGAGGAAGAGAGAAGAAGAGGAAAGGAGGAAAGCCTTGAGAGAGTCATTGCTAAATCTCACCATCTTCTTCCTCACTAAGCAACAAGGGTATGATTTGAACCCTTGTATTTTAAAGAGTTTGTTTTATATTTTTCATTGTTAGTTCTATGTTAATTGAACTTCTATGAAAATTGGTATATACATGATTATATATACATAACGTGTTCATGAGTTTTTATGAATGAATTGATATATGTAATCCCTTACATATATACTATAAATGATTTTTCAGAAATCAAAGTATTGTAAAAACAAGTTTCTAATGGAGAATTTGTGTTCTTATGGGTTTATGTGTTTTGGTTGAATTTTAGAATGAAAATTGATGATGTATCATGATAGTACTCGAAAAAATGAAAATAACTCAAGTTGAACGAGTCAAAACGGATGTAAAACGAATTCGTAGTGATTGAATTCACTAAATATATGTAAAACATGAAGCATTAGCATGAACACTGAATTGGAACCCTTAAAAGGAATTGTTAATGTTTTTGAAGTGTTATAATTATCATGTAGATGTGTAGTTCTATGAATTACAAATCCATAGAGTCGAAAACGGACTCAATCGGATGTGTATAGCTTGATTTATGATGATTGGAAGGAGGAAAGGGTTAGAAAATTCGCCAGAATAACATACTGGAGGAAACTTTCGAGTAGCACCCTGCCAGGGGCACAGCTGCGCTGCCCCCAAGGCTATTTGGGGCACAGCTGCGCCGGGAGAAAAAGTTAGTCCGGGACTGTTTTGACCTCCTCTGGTAAAACAGCCATAACGTTTTCATACGAACTCCGATTGAGGCGATTTAAGATGATCTGGAACGAGCACGAGTAGACCTACAACTTTCATTCTTTAAGTTTTTCAATTTGAGGTCGTTAGCTAGAGTCAAAATGGTCATGTTTGAGACTGATGTGTTTTTGGAGGCAATCGGGGGGCGTCGGGCATGCACGTATGCACATGTAATGCTCCTGACCATGTAAAATGATGTTCTAACTTCCATAACATGACTATTAGGTATTATAATGATACTTAGCATTAACCCTTGAGTATTAGACAATTCGGTTGGGCGTGCTAAGCGTGCGCAAATGCGTGTCGTTTGGGCGTTCGAATAGGCAAGTTTGGCATACGGACGTGCAAGTGTTTCAACGCCGCAACGAGTGTGTATGACCTTGTTTAATTTCATATTTTTAATAAGAATGAAACATTGTAGAGTAATGTAACCTAATCTAGGAGCATGCAAAGCACATGCAAAAGAGGCGAGTTAGGCGTGTGACGTATAAACGTCGAAACGCCGTGTAATGTGGTAATACACTTAAATAGTATTTTGATTCTAATGAAATAAACATTATAAGATATAAAATGGGGTTAGTATAAAACCAATAATTAGTCCTAACAAGACTTAAACACTTGAATAAATTTTGAATATTACGAAAAAGAAATATAGTGAAATATAAGCCGATAGTTAACACAATCAAGTTGAACATTGTGTATTGATAATAGGAAGGGTTATGAGATGTAGAGTAAAGTTTACATTACAACTAATATGCTTTGCTATGTGACTAATAGTTTATGTGAATGATTATATAATTGTGTAGGGCACGTGAAGTGCAGATATCTGTAAGCTGTTAAACTATTATTGGTAAATAACGATCAAGGCAAGTCTTTCGGTTCCTATTTTCTATGTGAACTTGATGATATTATGAACTGTTTTAAATTGTATTGCAAAGAGTATGCTATGTTGTATATGTTGCAAGCATGAAATGTTAAAGTCAATTTATGACTACATTGATTGATTTAATAATGTTGATTGAGTAAGGAACTCAATCTTTATATTTGTTATGTGATTAAAGCATGTATGCCATGTTACTTTAATGTTGAGCATGTTAATTATGTGCTATGTGATGCATGAAAACTGTTAGACCTTGCTGAGCTGTCGAGCTCACTCTTGCAAATAACCATTTTTGCAGGTCAAGGATGCAAGGTAAAGATACGTGTTAAGTGATTTATAGAGATCAATGTTCAATAATATTAATTTTGTTAAATTTCAAATTATAGTTGATGTTTTCATTGTAACTTAATTGTTAAGTTGTAAGTTGAGCTATCCGACGTATAATGGCTATTGCTTAGTGATGCAAGACTTTGTATAGTCCTTTCGTTGTAGCGATTCATGTAATAGAATTGAATCAAATATTTGTAATGTTAAGGTTGCGATTCAGGGCAATATAGAAAGAAAGTTTATAAAAATTTTAAATATTCTGCATTTTTAGTTATTTTAATATCGAATAATGATGTAAAGATAGATTAAAGATGTATTGCTAACGATCGAGGATGAGAATTATATTGTATGAATTTTGGGGTCGTTACAGAAACTATGAAGAATTCAATGATCTTCAACCATAATAATCAAACGTCTATCAGAACTTGCTCATCCCTTTTAATCCACATTGATTAAGAAGTATACAAGAACATGCATACCTCTAAATTTGAACTAAGAGAAATGGTGGTTGGATCCAATGCTTCTTCTCAAAAGTTTTATGGCTGTGTGTTGGTCCTTTAGTTGACCCCACTTAGGTTGTCTAAGAAGTCCAGCAACACAGAAGGAAAATGCTGAACTGTGACACCCCCTAAATCTGGGTACTTCGTTTCCGCATGATTTGGTGTTCACTTTCTAATATAACATACATCTAACCAATGAATAATGTAAAATAAACTACAACTTAAATTAGAATAGATAAATCTCCCTTAAAACAAGGGTTACAACCTTTTCAAGATAATCCCGGTTTACTCTAACCCTGACATGAATATAATAAAGTGCGGAAACAAAAACATAACATTCAAGTCTTATTAAAATCATTCTCAATATAATAAAAAAAAACAAGTCTTCACTTGCTTTGATTTCCCTTGCCCTTACTCGTAGACGGAGTATCAGCGTTATCAACCTTAACTGAAATTGTTATTTAATGCAAGAGTGAGCAAACCACAGCTCACTGGAGTTTAACAATAACATAGACATGAAAGGATATATTTAAAAGAATCTGAACAACTTAGCTTACTTCAATAATAAAGAATTGAATAATAATTCTCTATCAACATTAAAATTCGAATATAGAATTTATCTGAGGGTCATAAGACCTTTGAACTCTTACCCTAGGTTATAAATATTTCTATTTAAACCTTTAACAGTCAATAAGACTATGGACCTTAACACGTACTTAGGGGGGTCAGCCCTTTGTACCATGTATTATGCACAAACATCTTAACGCTATGCGTAGTAGCCTCCCCTAGTAAATAGGGTTGTTCAACTCAGTAATTTGAATTCGAGTCCGCACCAAAGAAAGTTTGGTTTGGATAAGCTTACAAGGGTAATTTAGAATTCACGTTCCTCAACTAAGGATTAGTTAAATCGACTTTCAATAATTCATAAATAAAAGAATTATGAATTAACATATGCTTTAGAAGTAAATTTAAAGCAATTAAAATAATAACTGGAACTTACTTGAACAATAAGCTAAGATCATTTCAATTAAATAAATAATTATCCAATACAAAAATGAAAAGGACATTCTTAACAAGAATATATGAACTCAAGAAATTATGCAAGGTTAGGGTTTAGAAAACTTGCATAAAATTAACGAGTTTAGGGTTTAGAAGACTTGCATAAAATTAACGAGTTTAGGGTTTAGAAGACTTGCCTCAAGCGCAAGCTACTTAACATAATTCACGTACTTTAATACTTTCTACACATATATATTCAATCACAATAACTTAAATTAGTTAACACGTAACTAATTCACATAAGTGGTTAACCCTCATGGTTAACTCACTCTAATAATAATAATCAACTATCACACAGTTAATTAAATCAATTATGTATTTAACTAAATTATAATTAAACAATTATAATTCAAACACTTAATCAAATTATAATTACTTAAATTATAATTACCATTTAAATCAATTAAACCACATCATGCATTTAATTACACAAATTATAATTAATCATGAAATTATCAATTTATAATCCATAATTAAACATGCATAAATTATAATTTAATTTAACATCTAATTGATTAAAATAAATCAACTTCTATACATTATAATTTCACAAAAATTATAATTTAAATTAAACATTTAATCTTCATTATAATTAATAAAATTATAATTAAGTAACTTATTGTACAATTAAACAATTATAGTTTATAATTTAAATACGATATTAGTTTTTCAAAATTTCCTTTTTCTCAAATTATAACACATGTTATAGCAGCTAGATACATGCTCCTTGTCATAGAATAATTAAACTAAGCTTAGAATTAACACTGCACAAAAACTAAAGTCACTGCCACTGCCCGGGACACGGCGCAGCTGCGCCACCTTTAGCCTTGACACCGGCGCAGCTGCGCAGGGGCCAAACCTACGAAAACCCAGCGGCGCAGCTGCGCCGACAGCGGACAGAAACAGAGCAGCTTCGCGAATAGTGTAGAGAAAAGCCAATTTGGCTTAATTCTCTACAATGAATTCTCAATTCAGCCAACAATTTTCATATAAAACTTTACAGAAATAAAGTGCAAAGCTTCTAACATGTTTTGAACACACTAATACATCAATTAGCAAAATTACAACGCTTAATTTTTACAAAAATTTAAAAAACATTACCAATGTTAGTGTTCTAGATGAAATTGAACACTGCGAATTTGTTTTAAAACCAATTCTCACAATTCCAATCCCAATCAACTAATTTCTAAACATAATAACATATTCCATAATTAATTTATACAAAATCAACAATCAACATATATTTTGATTTCTATGAGAAACTTTATTTTTCCCAGACACTTCACTGTGACTTTTGAAAAACATAAATTCTCCATTATATCATATATATATATATATATATATATATATTCATGAATTAAACAACTAATTAAGCATATCATCACATATAGACATGATATGAACACAATTATATATATATATATATATATATATATATATATATATCCATCATGCTATACAACTTCCAAAACATGTTTTACAGAGAATGAAAATATAAGGATCATAACTTTAAAACTGATTTTTACAACAATTGTATTTTGAAAATCTTTCCATGGCACACCATTACATATGAAAACCTATGAACATCATATATACATAGTCACAATTATACAACTTCATGAAAACTCAACTTTTGACAGAGAATAAAATACATGAAACATATGAATTGAGTTCTATAATAATTAGAGATTATAGATAATACCTTTTGTTAATAGATTGAAAGAGAAAGCGATGTGAGTTCAATTCTAACAATTCTTCTTCCTCTTTTCTCTTCTCTACTCTTCCTTTTCTCTGCTCTCTTTTCTTCTTAGTTCTTAGTTTAGACTTAGGAAAAACTAACGTAGTTTAGATATATTATAACTGATATAATATACGTATACTAATGAAATATATGTAACTGCTAATTACTTAATATATATAATAAATACATTTATTATGTAAGTTACAAAATTCAAAAGCCAACTTGGCTTGTTTGGCTACAAGAAAATTAGAAACTAGTTTTACTTACTTAGGCATGGTTTAGGTAAATTAGGTTTAAGCTAGTGCAAGGGCCCTGTTTGGCAACAATTTTTAAAACAAAAGTAAGTGCCTTGTTTGATAAAAATCATTTAAAATTCTTTTCCTTTTTATTTTAACAAATCATTTAACACATACTTTAATGTCATATTTTAATCAATTAAATTTTAATCAACTAATTTAATCAATTAAAATCTAACGTCAAATAATCACATAAAATTTGCCACATAATTATAATTACTCGCTCATTATAATTCATGTAACACTTCATCACATCTAATTTAATTCTCTCAATTAAATTAGAACTAAAAATAAAATTAATATACATTAATTAAATTAAATATTGCACATTCATTTAATTAATATATACCCTTAATTAAATAACTACATAAATCACATAATTTATTTATTTAACTCAATAAATAAATCACATAAAATATGTATTTAATTCAATAAATATTTAAAATTAAATATAAAATCTCAATCGTTACATGAACCCTATTACATATGTGAGGCACAAATTTATATTATATATCAGAATCAAGGAAATATAACTAACTATTGGTAATAACATAAAATTGGACAGAACTACTCTCAACATTTCTAAACATGTCTAAAAATCGTCTGTATGAAACCTCTTTTTGAAGCCAAACCAGTAACCATTTCATCATTGAGTCCAATATTTAAGACAGTGTCAATCATACTGAGCATTGAAATCTGCATATAAGAAGGAAATCAGGCGACCATAACAAAATGAAAAGTATATATAAAGTGTGTATTAGCTAGCTACCATCCACCCCTTCAACAAATAATGGAGGCATTAGTGCCCATACCGAAGAAAGGTGTTCATTCGGTTTGTCAAGATCTACTAGGAATGATAAATTATGCATGTCTGTTGATATCAAAGTACAGTTACCAGCATGCCTAGCTACCTTCAGGAAGAAATGGATATAACTATCTAGGAGCATATGAAGCTAGATAAGCATGATAATATTCCATTTTGCATTTGCACAAGTGAATGCTAGTCCAAAATTTTAATTTATGTTTCCAAACAAAAGAACGATTTCATTTTTGATAGATGAAATATTATAAGCACTAATGAAGCTAAATAACCTTTTGAGAACTTTAATATAGGCTCCAAGGCTTCACTTGGAATGCTGAAATTTAGATGTGATATAATTACCCCTACACCATGCCTTGCATTACTGCATCAACCATAAATCATATTAAATATGAAGCTAAATTGAAAAGTACGAGTTTAATGAACTTGGAATTTGATAATCAATAGGCTATATGGTGTTCCCTCGAACAAACTAAATTAGTTATGGTCAAACTCAAGGCCCAAGTAAAAATTATCTTCATAATTGAATCAACGGCTGTTGTTCATACTTTTGTTGGCAATTGTGTAACTAAGATAGAACTTGATATATGTCTTTAGCTTATGTGATTGAATATGTATGAGATTGTTGGTTTATGTATAGAGCTTGAATAACTAATGAATATATATACATAAATGTGGTAAAATAGGACTTTATGGTGATATTAAGCTATAAGTTGGTAATCGACGTTAAAGGCAAGTTTCCTAACCACATTTTATTCTCTTATTGAATGCAAGTTCTCTAACTTTCACAACCTCGGGTATTGTGCAAGTTCGTAGTTATTGTTATATCAACTATATGCTTGAGCGAATATACTCGTTACTTATATAATCATTATATGAAATAAATCTTAGGATATCTAAATTCTGAAGGGGAATTTATATATTGTTGGGAAACCAACACACGCGTGAAAAGCATGTTTAAATGTTATGCATATCGTAGGGTATTTAGGGCTGATCACCTATTATACTTGTCTATATTGGATTATCGGTGTAATACTATTAATTCTAGCAGGAGTTCTTGGTCCATAGTGACTACTCAGTGTTGAAACCTTTGAATTCTTTTAAAATCCTTCGGCTTATAATGACTCATTGTCTAAAATTAAAAAGACAGATTTGGAGCTATTGATACTTCTTTGCTTACGACATTATTCTTTGATTTTCTGAGCGATCCTTTATCATTATACTCTTGATATTATGAACTTATTATCATAATTGTTTACCCTTGTTGCTTTATTACTTGTTGGGCAATTTGTTGCTCATCCTTGCTCCCTTAAATATTTCAGTTAAAGCAGAACAGTGCGGACCCTCGGGGAAGGATAAAGGCAAGGGCAAGTGATAAGTACACAATATTCATGATTTGTTATTCCTTTACGTTTGGTTTTATTGCATGTTTCATGTGTATATGAGCTTAATAAGTTGTTTAATTATTTTCAGGTGAATTACAGCTTATAGGAATAAAGCAAGCTAAAAGAGGTGATCTAGCAGATAGGCGCGGGGCGCACAAGAAGTGTACTGAAAGAAGCGCGAGCCGCACCGCATCGTGGAAGACTTCCTGCCCTAGTAGCACGGGGCGCGTCGCCTTGTGAAGGGATCGAGCGCAAGGCACGCTGGTCCGACAGATCTGGCCAGATTTAGTTATTTAAAATATGAAGTTGATTAGGAAAAGGATTGTAGACTTACCTAATTAAACTAGGGTTTGTCTAGGCTATAATGATGAGTAATTTTCTTAGGTTTGGGGAACTTTCTCTTATCTTTCATCTTTCATCTTGGATCTAGGAATTCTTGAAGACATGGGCTAACACTTTTAATTCAATTCTGAAGGGATGTTGAACCTTATTATCAATTAATGGTTTGATCAAATTTATGTTATTTATTCTTTCGTATATGAGATTTATTCTGATTATCTACATAAACTTTCATGTATGCTAGATTAAGATATATATTAAGCAAACGATGTATGTCTAATCATAAGTAGCAATTAATGATATTTGATTGTGGTCAAGCTTTTGAATATTGTTAAGGTTTTCAGAAGACAAGTCAAATAATTCTTGATTGTGAAATTATTGCTTGGAATAATCTAATTCTCATTCTTCATGCTTCTGTCATATTAAATCTAGACTGATAGTTTTAGGTTGTATGATAGTTAGGATCTTTTGTTGGCGATCGTCGCATTAAATTTACACTTAAGGAGAATTTTGGGTAATTTGCGATCGCGGTTATCTAGGGTTATTAATCTCATGGAAAGGTAAAAAGTGTAAACACTTGGTTAATCCATAATTGTGAAAAGGGGATGTTGAACTGAAGAATTGAAGTTTTTTTTACTCATTGATAATTCTTGTTAATTCACTTTCGTTAATTAAACTGTTCAAACTAAAAACCCCCAATTCATTGGAAATACTTGGATAAATATAAAACATAATACTCTTTGTGGGATCGATCCTTGCTTATTACTATACTAATTCTTGAGTTAGTAGTCCCTCTTGGCTCAATGGTAAAATAACTACTCATAAAGCTTTGAGTCCAAGAGGTCTTGGGATCCATTCCTGCCTAAGGCAGAAATGTTAAGATTTCAGCTTAAATTAGCAAAAAAAAAAAAAAATTGTTGTGCTAGACGAAATCTACCAAATTTTGGCGCCATTGCTGGGGAGTGTTATTTATTTTTATTTATTTAATTGTTTTCATTTTTTTAATTTTCTTTTTCTTTTTTATTTTATGACTCAATCCTCTCACTTTATTGACTTAAATTTTGATCAAGAGATAGAGAAAACTGCAGATACAAAAGAAGCTCTTGTTCCAACACTTGAAAAGGAAAAGATGGAGGTGCCAAGAAATAACAGAGCTTTAAAAAAACTGGCTACTCCTGACTTTGATCAACCATCCTTGTGTATTGAATATCCTACTTTAGATGTTGCTTCTGAACTTAACTATGGACTAATTCGTCTTTTGCCTATTTTTCGTGGTCTTATAAGGGAAAATCCATATAAGCATCTAAAGGAGTTTCATGTGGTGTGTTCCCAATGAAATCACAAGGAGTGCCAGAGGAGCAGATCAAGCTTAGACTTTTTCTATTCTCATTAACAGATTTGGCTAAAGACTGGTTATACTATCTTCCTTTAGGATCGATACGATCATGGACTGATATGCAAAGGCTATTCTTGGAGAAATACTTTCCTGCTTCGAGAGTCGCCAACTTATGAAAGGAGATATGTGGGATCAGGCAATTCAATAGAGAGAATCTCTATGAGTATTGAGAAAGGTTCAAGAAGTTGTGTTCCAGCTGTTCACCTCACGGAATCGATGACTATCACTTGATTCAGTACTTCTATAAGGGGTTACTACCAATGGATAGAAGCATGATTGATGCAGCAAGTGGAGGAGCACTGGTAGACAAAACTCCAGATGTTGCAAGGAACTTAATTGCAAACATGGCAGCTAACTCGCAGCAATATGGAACTAGGATGGATCATACACCTCAAAGGGTAAATGGGGTAAATGCAAGTCATATTGAACAACAGATTTCTGAATTAACTGCTTTGGTTCGTCAAATGGCTACAGGAAATATGCAAGTTGCAAAAGAGGGTGCAATTTGCTCAAAGTCAGGACATAACAGTGATGCTTGTCCAATATTTCATGAGGATGAAACTGTGCAACACGTCAATGTCGTGGGAACATTATTAGGACAACATCAGCATCAATATGATCCTTGGCTAGAAACTCACAATCCCGGATGGAGAGATCATCCTGACTTAAGCTACAAAGTACCTGCTAATTCTAAAACGTCTCTGGAGGATATGTTCAAAACTTTCATGAATCAGACGTAACAGTTCCAGCAAGAGACAAGGAATTTTATCCACATGTTGGAGAATTAGATGAGTCAGCTTGCTATCATAGTTAGTAGTATGGAATCTCAAGGCGTAGGGAAGTTAACTCCTCAGTTTGTTGGGAACTTAAGTGCAATGGGATGTGACGAAGAGGAGCAGGAGGATTCAGTGCTTACTTCAGGAACAGACAGTAATATAGAATTTGATAAAGAGAAGGAATTAGAGGAAGAGAGGAATGATTTGATAAGTTCTGCAGAACTCTACAAGAAAGACGTGGATTCATCTCCATCAATACAACCAACAGAAACAATGAGTGATACACACCATCGAACCTTTACTATTGAATTAGACAATGCAAGTTTCCAGTTCAGTGCATATGAGGCTAAAAGGTATCTTGCTAATGTTAAATCTGTTTTTGCTATTGATGTACTGGATTATTCAGTGCAGGAATCTTTTGATTGAATACAATTATACAAGGGAGATTTGGTGGCTGGAAAGGAGCAGGATCATGAAGTACAAAATGTTCCTAATTTAGGGATGAAACTGTTACCAGTCCACTTGAAGTTCACAAGTCCAATTACATTGAATGAGAGGAAAGATGTCAAGCCAATGACAATAAACATGGGCAGCTGTTTGGGAGGCAACCCAAAATCTCAGATTTGATTTTTTCTATCCCTTTACTTATTAGTTTTTTTTATTTACAGGTAGTTCTTTCTTCTTTTCATGATTTCTTATAATGGGGACAATGTAAGGTTTGAGTGTGAAGGGAAAGATTTAGGTTTTTATTTTATTTAGGGATATTAATCCGATTTTGATTAAAAATTTGATGCCTTTGAAAATTTTTGAAAAATTTGAGAAAATTTGAGTTCCATAATTCTATTTGCCTATGTGTTCGAAGGTTAAAAGTTAAAAAAAATTGAAAATCAATGCTAAATTTTAAAATCTGTTTGATGCTTAATTGGTTTAGGATTGAGAAAAACTAAGTCATGATCCATAGTAATTGATTTAAATTGAATTTGTGTCGCATGAATACTTAAACATGTGATGCTTGCTTATTTGACTGAGTTATGTGGAGTTGTATATGTGCACTAATCTCATGCTTTAGAATTATTGAACTGCTTATGTTTTTTTGCAGGACCATATGAAAAAATAATATCAAAAAAGTTGAAAATTAAGGAAATTGTTGAAAAAGAGAAAAAGAAGCTAAAGAGAAACTATGTGGTGGGATGAGATGGAGCGTAAAACGCACTCTCCCATAAACACGTGCGAATAAGTAAGACGGAACATAAAATGCACTCACTCACAAAAGAAAAATTGAGGAAGGTGAAACGGAACATAAAATGCATTCACCGAAAAAACAAAGAAGAAAATAAAAGGATTCTGATAAAAGATAAAGCAGGAAAAGTATGTTTTGAGTGGTGTGCACGGTTTTTGCTCCATAGTAACTAAGTTGAGTAAGTGTGTGGATCATAGAAGAGTGCTTATGTGGATACAATTTGACTTAATGACATTCATTGGTGAAGTGGCAAGGTGGTTATCTTGAGTTGATTAAAGAAGCATTGATTATGTTTTTATGGGTTTAGTGTTGATAATCATGATTTGATCTTGACATCTTTTGAGATTATGGTTGAGTAGAGTTTTTGTTGGAAATCAAACTTTTGGTTTACACGTAGGACGTGTAAAAGACTAAGTGTGAGGGAATTTGATAAGTACACAATATTCATGATTTGTTATTCCTTTACGTTTGGTTTTATTGCATGTTTCATATGTAAATGAGCTTAATAAGTTGTTTAATTATTTTCAGGTGAATTACATCTTATAGGAATAAAGCAAGCTAAAAGAGGTGATCTGGAAGATAGGCGCGGGGCGCGCTAGAAGAGTATTGAAAGAAGCGCGGGCCGCACCGCATCGTGGAAGACTTCCTGCCCTAGTAGCGCGGGGGCACAGTCTGGCCTGATTTAGTTATTTAAAACATGAAGTTGATTAGGAAAAGGATTGAAGACTTACCTAATTAAACTAAGGTTTGTCTAGGCTATAAAGATAAGTATTTTTCTTAGGTTTGGGGGATCTTTCTCTTATCTTTCATCTTTCATCTTGGATCTAGGAATTCTTGAAGACATGGGCTAACACTTTCAATTCAATTCTGAAGGGATGTTGAACCTTATTATCAATTAATGGTTTGATCAAATTTATATTATTTATTCTTTAGTATATGAGATTTATCCTGATTATCTACATAAACTTTCATGTATACTAGATTAAGATATATATTAAGCAAATGATGTATGTCTAATCATAAGTAGCAATTAATGATATTTGATTGTGGTCAAGCTTTTGAATATTGTTAAGGTTTTCAGAAGACAAGTCAAATAATTCTTGATTGTAAAATTATTGCTTGGAATAATCTAATTCTCATTCTTAATGCTTCTGTCATATTAAATCTAGACTGATAGTTTTAGGTTGTATGATAGTTAGGATCTTTTGTTGGCGATCGTCGCATTAGATTTACACTTAAGGAGAATTTTGGGTAATTTGCGATCGCGGTTATCTAGGGTTATTAATCTCATGGAAAGGTAAAAAGGGTAACCACTTGGTTAATCCATAATTGTGAAAAGGGGATGTTGAACTGAAGAATTGAAGGTTTTTTTTACTCATTGATAATTCTTGTTAATTCACTTTCGTTAATTAAACTGTTCAAACTAAAAACCCCCAATTCATTGGAAATACTTGGATAAATATAAAACATAATACTCTCTGTGGGATCGATCCTTACTTATTACTATACTAATTCTTGAGTTAGTAGGATAGAAGTAAGGTAAATTTTGTAATGCTAGACGATAGCTACCAACAAGGCTACGACGTAGCTTTGTTCTTCTATAAGAAGAAGTTATCTATTAAGTTGTTTTAAGATTTAGCTTTGGTTATGTAATAAGACTTAATTATGATTTATGTATTAAGTTATGTCATAGACTTATTTATGTAACGTTTTAGTAACGGTTACGAGACTTGGGCAAGAATATTTATATTAAATCAATGGAAATTATTCTATTATTTTCGTTGTGTAAGATATTAGTATGTTATTAGAAGTAGAACGTGAGCACCAGATTTGAGGTACACATATCTAAATTTGGGGGCGTCACAAGGTGGTATCAAAGCAATAGGTTGTAAACCTTAAGAGTGAGAATCCTTAGGCTAAAACCTTAGAAGAATTAAGAGGTATAAGGAGATAAAACTCATATAGAGTTTCCTAGAGAGTTAGTGTCGTTATGAAATATATTTTCATTCCATACAATGAACTTATGTTTTATTTGACATTCTATTGGAGTTTGTTTGTTTTGTGTTTGTGACTGTAGAATGACGGATATGGGAGGACCTTGTAGGGTTGTAGAGGAGGAGCCACATGACATACACGTGGTGTATGAGCCACCTTTGGTAGTTGAGCCCATTTCGGCAGTGTCCCATGTCGAGGATGAGGACGACGAGGAGATGGAGTCGGATCCTGAGGAGGAACTGATGGAGGATGTGCCTGTGGAAGATTCTGATGGGGTACAACAGGATGGGACCACATATGAGGACCAGTTGCTGGGAGAGTACGCTGATAGGATCATTGAGTTGGGAGATAGAGTTGAGGAGTTAGAGGCCGAGGCTCAGGAGAGACAGGCTGAGATGCAAAACCTGAAAATTGAGTACCATAAGAGGAAGCTTGAGATCCAAAAGATGGAGGTAGAAATTTTATATCACAAGGAAGCAGGAACACATCTAGGAACCCCCGTTCACCGTTTGTTGTCCAAAAATGCAGAGCTGATAGGAAAGCTAGAACAATCCGAGGAGAGGGAACTGAGTGAGAAGACTGAGAAAGAAGCTCTTCGCACACAGCTGGAGATGGAGGTTATGGAAAGGATTCACTTTGATGAGAAGTGGGAGGGGGCCAACGACAGAGCTAATGACTTAGAGGATGAGGTGAGATGTAAGAAGAGAAAGATGAACAGGATGGGTTACGCTTTTCGCACGGCCATGGAGAGATGGATCAATGGTTTGTACCATTATTCGACGGAGCAAGGACAGACCCGATATACCCTGAGTTGGGATATGATGGCACATATGGGACGGATAGAGTACAGGAGCGTTGTGGAGCGCGGGATGATAGGTTGAGATCTATAAGTATGAGTCTAGTAGTCATAATTATGTCATGTATGTACTTGTATATGTAATCCCAATCTTTTGTGTTAAATATGGGATAGTTGATGTAAACCATAATTTCTTTACTTGTTAGAGGGGTAGCATGTTAGAATTCCCCATCTTTTGTGATATTAGGGGATAGGTGATAACATTTATAGCAGTATGTTATAGGAGGGTCATATCGATGTAACGACTTATGATATATGAATATAAATGTTTTTATCAGATACGATTGTGTAATTATTGCATCAAGATTAAATATTAAAATAATACAATTATATAATAATATGAAGTTATCATTTCTGAAAATGCCTCCCAGACTTAGACTAGCAGGACCGGAAGAATCAGTCAACAACGAGAGAGAACAAGTAGATCTTATCCAACGGTTAGCCGACTTATTAGGAGAAGTCCTTAGGGGAAGAAACAATGAACCCATGCATAACAACCCCCAAGCAGTTTCGGTAACCAACTTCAAAGACTTTAAGAGTGTAAGACCTCTAGAATTTAGGGGAACTACCGATCCTATAGAGGCACAAACTTGGATCAAGGAGATGGAGAAAGCATTCACCATTGCTCGTGTGGGAGAAGATTAGAAGACTGCATACGCTACATACATGATGAAGGGTGAAGCAAAATTTTGGTGGGAGGTGAATCAACAGAGAGCTGGAGAAGGAGTTATAACATGGGAAAGGTTCAAGATGTTGTTCTTTGAGAATTACTTCCCAAAGAGCATGAAGAATCGGATGGAGGTGAAGTTTCTAGAATTAAAACAAGGGGAAATGGCAGTGGCGCAGTACGCGGCTAAGTTCAACGAGCTCGCACGATTTGCACCACATCAAGTAGACACGAAAGAGAGGAAGGCTTGACGCTTTGAATTAGGACTGAAATTGTGGTTGTTCAACAAGGTTTCAGTACTCCAAATCGATTCATTCACCACACTATTGGAGAAGGCTATCATCGCTAAAGGAGGGAGCGAGGCTCTCAGTCAATACAATAAGGAAAAGAAGAGTAAGAATAGTGGAGGAGAAAGTTATGGGGGAAACAGCAGTGAAGGGAGCAATTTGGGAAAAAGTAAGTGGAACAATAACAACAACAACAATAATTAGACGGGAAGTCATCAAGGAGGATTTAAGAAAAGAAGTGAAGCCTGTTCGATATGTGGGAAGAACCACCAAGGGGAATGCTGGAAGGGACATATTATCTGTTACAACTGCGGCCAGGAGGGGTACATTTCACCAAACTGCCCAAAACCAAAGAAAATCAAGGGATGTTTTGCTTTTGGATCGACGGAGCATCAGATTAAAGACTGCCCAAAGAAAGGGAAGAACGGAGGAAGCGGCAACCAGGGAGGAGGCAGCAAGCTGATGATTGGTGGACCTGCGCAACCCAACCGATCGACTGCCAGAACATTCAAAATAACGGTACAAGACGCAGTAGCTGCGAAAGACGTGGTGTCAGGTATTATCTCAATCAATAATATAAGTGATTATATATTATTTAATTCGGGTGCTACCTGTTCCTTTGTATCTGAAGATTTTGCTAGTCAAACAAATTTACCTCAAGAACGATTAGAGAATCCTTTGAACATAGAAGTTGCGAAAAAAGAAGTCATTCCCGTAGAATTCGTATACCAAAATTGTTATGCAAACATTAGAGGTCATGAAATAAGCGTAGATTTGATTCCAATAAGATAGGGAGAATTTGATGTAATATTAGGAATGGACTGGTTATGCAGCCACGCTGCGATAATCGACTGTCAAAAGAAAAGTGTGAATCTTCAAACTCTAAATCGGTCTAAGGTAGTGTTTAATGGTAGCTCGTCGCTTAAGCAGTCGTGTTATGTTACGATGATGCAAGTCAAGAAATTATTAAAGAAAGGATGTGTAGGTTATCTAGCCTATATAGTGGATACTAAGAGAAAGAAAGTATAAATGAAAAATATATCGGTAGTGGGAGATTTTCAAGACGTATTCCTAGACAATCTGCCCCGCCTTTCGCCAGACAGAGAAATGAAATTCGTGATAGACTTAGTACCGCGAACCGCACCAATTTTGAAAGCCCCATATCTTATGGCACCGGTATAAATGAAGGAATTGATTATACAACTGCAAGAATTGTTAGAAAAGGGATATATTCAGCCGAGTGTGTCTCCTTGCGGAGCACCAATATTGTTTGTCAAAAAGAAGGATGGATCGATGAGGGTATGTATCAACTATCGAGAGTTGAACAGGGTAACAATTAAGAATAGATATCCGTTACCGAGGATAGACGACCTTTTCGATCAATTGAAGGGAGTAAAGTGTTTTTCAAAGATAGATCTGCGGATGGGTTATCATCAACTGAAGGTACGAATGGAAGACATATTGAAGATGGCGTTCTGAACCCGATATGGACATTACGAGTTTTTGGTGATGTCATTCGGTTTGACTAACGCCCCTGCGGCATTTATGGATTTGTTGAACCGAGTTTTCAAACCATATTTGGATAAGTTTGTGGTAGTTTTCATTGATGACATCTTGTTTATTCAAAGACCAAGGAAGAGCACGCTGAACATCTGAAGATGGTATCGAAAGCGCTGAGAAGGGAGAAAATGTATGTGAAATTTTCTAAGTGTGAATTTTGGATGGAGAATGTTCAATTTTTAGGACACGTAATAGACAAAGACATAATTTTAGTGGATCCTACAAAGGTGGAGGCGGTGAGTAATTGGGATCAGCCGAAGACACCAACGGAGGTGAGAAGTTTCTTAGGGTTAGCCGAGTACTATCGAAGATTCATCCAAGATTTTTCTAAGATAGCAACCCTGTTAACCAATCTAACGAGTAAAATGGTGAAGTTCGCATGGACGGACAAATGCGAGAAAAGTTTCAATGAATTGAAGAAGAGGTTGAGCGAGTCGCATGTGTTATCGTTGCCCGATGATACGGGAGGTTTTGTGGTGTATACTGATGCGTCACACAGAGGTCTTAGCTGTGTGCTAATGCAACATGGCAAGGTCATTGCATATGCATCACGAAAGTTGAAAGATTACGAGAAACGATACCTTACCCATGACTTGGAGTTGGCGGCAGTAGTTTTGTATGGAGCGAAATGTGAGATATATACGGATCGCAAGAGTCTGAAATATATCTTCACATATAAAGAGCTGAACATACGACAAAGGAGGTGGTTGGAATTGATCAAGGGCTACGAATGCTAGATTCTTTATCACCCAGGAAAAGCGAACGTAGTTGCCGACGCACCGAGTAGAAAAGGAAGAGATAAATTATTCAAGTTGACCGCTCAGGAAGAGCTAGTAAGAGAAATGGAGAGACTCAAAATAGAAGTGAAGGAATCTAGGGAGTCCGAAGGAAAGTTATTCGTAATGGAAGTTTGTCCGACATTATTTGATAGAATAAAGGAGTCACAGGAGAATGACAAAGAATGTGAGAAGATAACGAAAAGAATATTAGAAAATGAGGAAGAAAGGTTCAGAATGGATAAGTACGGCATATTACGATTCAAAAATCGAGTGTGGGTACTAACAGTAACCGAACTAAGAGATGAGATTTTGCATGAAACACACAATTCGACATTTTCGTTCATCTAGGAGGCACGAAAATGTACCGGGATATTCGACAACACTTTTGGTGGCCCAACTTAAAACGGGAAGTTGCAGAGTAGGTCAATAGATATCTTACTTGTCAACGAGTAAAGGCAGAGCATCAGAGGCCGAGTGGTTTACTTCAACCATTGGAAATACCAAAGTAAAAATGGGAACACATTGCGATGGACTTCGTGGTGGGACTTCCGATCACAAAGAAAGGTTGTGACGTAATTTGGGTTATCGTAGATAGACTAATAAAGATAACTCATTTTCTACCAATCAAGATTCGTTACGATTTAAATCAATTAGCAAAGTTGTATGTCAAGGAAATCGTGTCACGACATAGAGTGCTGGTGTCAATTGTCTCCGATCGAGATCTGCGCTTCACGTTAAATTTTTGGAAGAGGTTACAAGAGAGGATGGGAACACAATTGATATTGAGTATTACTTATGACCCTCAGATAGACGGGCAGAGTGAACGAACAATACAAACATTGGAAGAAATGTGTAGACACTGGAAATTTTGTTTCCATGTTACTAACACTGTAGGAGGGCAAGATTGTCTTTTTTAAATCAACCCCGGTCTCAATACCGGGCCATCAACTTAACCCCGGTCTCAATACCGGGCCATCAGTTCAACTCCGGTCTCAATACCGGGCGATCAGATCAACCCCGGTCTCAATACCGGGTCATCAAATCAACCCTGATCTCGATACCGGGCCATCAGATCAACCCCAGTTTCAATATCGGGTCATCAAATTAACCCCGGTCTCAATACCGGGCCATCAGTTTAACCCCGGTCTCAATACCGGGTCATCAAATCAACCCCAGTCTTAATACCGGGTCATCAAATTAACCTCGGTCTCAATATTGGGCCATCAACTCAACCCCAGTCTCAATACCGGGCCATCGGTTCAACCTCGGTCTCAATATCTAGCCATTAAATCAACCCCGGTCTCAATATCGAGACATCAATTCAACCTCGGTCTCAATACCGGGCCATCAGTTCAACCCCGGTCTCAATATCGAGCCATCAGTTCAACCCCGGTCTCAATATCGGGCCAACAACTCAAACCCCGGACTCAATACTGGGTCATCAAATCAACCCCGATCTCAATTCGGAAGGTACAGGTCAGCCCCAGTCTCAACCCGGGAGGTACAGGTCAGCCCCGGTCTCAACCTGGGAGGTACAGGTCAGCCCCGATCTCAACCCAGGAGGTACAGGTCAGCCCCGGTCTCAATCCGAGAGGTACATGTCAGCCCCGGTCTCAACCCAAGAGGTACAGGTCAGCCCCGATCTCAACCCGAGAGGTACAGATCAACCCCAATCTCATCTCGGGAGGTACAGGATAGCCTTGGTTTCAACCCGGGAAGTACAGGTCAGCCCCGGTCTCAACCTGAGAGGTACAGGTCAGCCTCAGTCTCAACACAAAAGGTACAGATCAACCCTTATCTCAACCCAGAAAGTACAGGTCAACCCCGATTTCAACACGGGAGGTACAGGTCAGCCCCGATCTCAACCCGGGAAGTACAGGTCAGCCTCAATCTCAACCAAGACGTACAGCTCATCCCCAATCTCAACCCGAGAGGTACAGCTTAACCCCGGTCTAAATCCGGGAGGTACAGGTCAGCACCGGTCTCAACCCGGGAAGTACAGGTCAACCCCGATCTCAACCCGGGAGCTACAGGTAAGCCCCGATCTAAACCTGGGAGGTACAGGTCAGCCCCAGTCTCAACTAGGGAGGTATAGGTCAGCCCCGGTCTCAACCCAGAAGGTACATGTCAGCCCTAATCTCAACTCGAAAGGTACAGGTCAGCTCCGGTCTCAACCCAGGAAGTATAGGTCAGCCCCGGTCTCAACCCGGGAGGTACAGGTCAGCCCCGGTCTCAACCCGAGAAGTCAGGTCAACTTTAAAAATAATCCTGAAGCATCACATCATCTCCAGAAGAAAACCTGGAGGGACCAAGTAAGCCTCAGAGATGAAACTGAGGACAAACAGACTCGAATGGGATCCAAACCTTGAAAACAACCCCATGAAGTCAACCGAAGGCCATGCCGACAATAATGGCAACCCCGGGAGGGGCAAAACGGTTATTTTACCAACTCTAAGCTGATTCAGGTCAAAATCAAGCAGAATTGAATCCACCAAGGTCAGAACGGACCATAACGATGATCCAGAGTGCAAACAGCACAAAATAACTCAACGGATAAAGTGCGGGAAATCGAAGACTTGGTTATGAACCCGTCTTCTTGGACCCGAAAAATGTTTTATCCCATGTCATTGTGACACTCTCGGCGAGGGCTTTCTGAAAAGGTACAGCACGCCTCAAACAGATGCTTCGATCAAAAGTTAGAAAGTTTTAACTTTGACCTCGCGTTTCTCAGAGTGCACGTACTTCGATACGATGGAACCCGTCATGTGGGCCCCACCAGGGGAGCCGCACCTCTACCTACAACAGCAATAGGTAGGGTGGAGGCTCCCTAGCCTATAAATATAGGGGCACGCCCCCCTCATTAAAAAAAGAAAAAACGCTTTGAACCTCTGCATGTTTGGTTTTTTGTCTAACTTCTTGTCTTCCAAACCCAAATTTTTTCACTCTAACACGTAGATATACCCACACACTACCACATATCAAAAAATAACCGGTAGATTTGGACGTTTAGAGCCTACGATTTGGCAAAAAGCCGGTGTAGCAGTCCATTGTGAGTATTTTTACGATCAGAAAGTTATTATTACTTTTTCGCACTTTTATACACTTTCACGTTAAGTTTCGTTTTCTAAATATGCCCGTAACTCAGTTCCGTGGCCGTTTTCGTCAACTTTTGGAACATTTTTGTACTTAAACTCATTTTCTGGCATTTCTACAACTCCGATTGACGATCCGTCACTTCCAACAGCTTCGGCATACTTGCATCTTCATTTTAAGAATCTTCGCCGGACTGGGTTATCTTCCCAGTCTGGGTTTGGCTTTTTTTGTATATATTTAACTGTATATATACTAACTTTTCAATTCTGTCAAGCCCTAGATGTCAAATCCGCTGTAGTTTATTGCTTTTATATATATATTTATGCATATATAAGCAACTTTGACCACCACTGGGTTATCTTCCCAGTCTTGGTTAACTATGTTTCTGTCTCTATGTATATATTTACATTTCAGTCCGGCCTGGATCATTCTGTGGCCTTTATACTATTTTTGCACCATTCACCATCACTGGGTTATCTTCCCAGTCTTGATTGACTACTTTTCTATAATTTTCCATTCCAGTTCGGTCGGGATCATTGTGTGGCCTTTTTACTATTTTATACATATCTGCAACATTCACCACACTGGGTTATCTTCCCAGTCTTGGTTGACAACTTTTCTGTCTATTTTAATTTTAGTCCGGGCACAGGCGTGAAAATCCATCGCCCTTTTTACTGTTTTTCTATATATATATTTCAATTCTGTCCAGTCTGGATCATTTCATGGCTTTTATACAACTGTTATAAATATATATATATTTCAATTCCAATCCGGGCACCGGTGTGAAAACACATCGCCCTTTACAGCTTTTATATATAATTATATATATTACTTTACTCGCTTTTATTAAATTGTTGCTTTAAATATTCATTTTATATGAATCGGCACTAACATATCTGTGGGCGAATTAGATTTATTTAAATCTCGCCAACTCTAGCTTTCAAACGGTTTAAAATAGGTCCAGACAGAACCGAGAAGCTAGAATGGCTGATATTTATTTAAATCTAGTACTTTTCTAGTTTCAGTTGCAAAAGCAACCTCGCGACCTTTAGATCGCTATCTATTGGGAACGAGATGCTTCGGCCATGTGCGAGCCAGGATTTACTGATGAATCCTTCGTTCTATCGATATTTTGGATATATTTCTGTACAAATTTAAACTACGCAGGTTTTTTGGCCTCCCTATGTGAGCCTAGGAATCGTATGATTCATGATCAAACCGATCAGAATCTGATTCCCACGATGGACAAACTCCACTTTACAAACGTATGCTGCCAGTTTTTCTGTAAAAAATGTACATACAAAAAGACCTTAAAACGGTTATCTGGATTTAAGGTCTCAACATAGTGAAAATATAGTTTGTCATGTCAAAGTCCTTCCGATGGCTATCATGCCCATGAGGAGACCGACACTTGTATATATTGTGGTCGAGGATGCTTCGTAGCCCGACAATCGCCATTCAAATTGAGCCTTAAGGCTAAAAAGATAAAACTGAAGTATCGATATGCTTCAATTCCTATGTTAGCGTAAGGAAACATCACTTAAATAATCTTTTCGAAAAGAAAAGCTTTTGCAAATCAAATCAAACACTTTTACAAATCAAATCAAAGACTTTTTGCAAAGAAAATCAAACCCTTCGTATATAGGTTCAACGATGCATAAGACATACTTTCCATCAAGCATAGGCCCAATTTTCAAACAGCATTCACACACAGATTTAAAAGGGAAATATTAAAAAGATGCGGTACCGTGTTTACACGGGAGTTGTGGGGTGCCTAACACCTTCCCCACACTTAACCAAGCCCCCAAACTCAAACTTTGTTTTCAAAGATCAAGTTTCGACAGTGTCCAGCAATTGGGCCTCTTTCAAACAAAACTCGGTTGAGTTGGTACAACCATTTCAAATCTACCAACTGGCGACTCTATAAAACGTTCAAATTATCGACATAATACATGTTGGCCTTTTCTTAAAAAACCCTTCAAAACCTTTTTCATAATAAAAAGAGTAAGGGTAGACATAACTTAGGAAGAGAGAAAGATCCGGGTTGTGACCCGACCAGCGGATTTTTCCCCGACGTCTACAGGTGGCGACTCTGCTGGGGACCAGTAAAGGGCTTAGGCCGCGTTCCAATCTTTTCAAACATTTCCCATTCATATCTGCGTCTGTGTGAATGCTGCGTCTTTACATTGAATGAATACATGAATGCTGCGTATTTACATTGAATGAATGTGAATGAATGATTTCCTGTTTTTAGTGCTTCGCACCCATGTTAGTGTTTCGCACCAATGTCATCATATGCATATGGTGAGGCACGATGTATGTGAATGTATGTTGTGTGATCCCTCCTTCGGGAGGCAAAACCCGTCGGTGATAAGTAATGACTCTAGGGACGGCTAAGTCTCTGGGGGCTCATTAAAAAGCACCACCCAGATTCGCTCCAGTTGAATGATCGGATTAATTTCCCCTCTAGTAGATTACGATGATCTGGGCACCTTCATGCCAAAAAGCCGTGAGAGTAGCCTAAGATAGGTCAGCCTCTGATTAACCAAATCCGATGGGAAGCTTTTTCATGCCTTCCTCTTTTAATTCAATGTCAAGTTTTCAATTCCAATGTAAAGGAGTACAATGTAAATATCATAATAAAAATTTACATTCCTTGTCACATCCATCCTGTCTTGTTATCCTTTTATCAAAATAACTAACCTCTATTTTGCAGGATAAGATTAAAAAACTACAAAAAACACATCATGACATGCATCATATCCCTACCTACATCAGGAAATTGACACGCCTATGTTTTGTTGTAGGTGAAAAATTGGTCCTGTCACTAGATTCAAGTCTAAGAAAGCACTACGTCCACCCACGGACATGACTTCCAGTGCTCAACTAGAATCCACCCCTGTATCTAGGGAATAGTTTGAAGGAATGAAGAACCAGATAGCTGAATTAGCCAATTTCCTGAGAGAACAGAGTAAAGCTCTTAAAGGGAAGCAAACCCAAGCACACAGAACCAGGAACACCTGGTGGTAGTGGTGGTGGTCAAGAGATCAAAAAAGCCGAGACTCAGATTCCTGGACCACAAAACCAAGACACAACCAATAAAACCCCTGAAATCACCATCCTCAACAAAGGGAAGCTGGTGACATTTTAAAAAAAGTACAACAGATGGAAGAAACCATCCGGTTTATCAAAGGGATTGGGGCCTTTGGCAGTGTCAATTATTCCGACCTTTGTATCTTCCCTGGGGCTCGGTATCCCAAAAAATTTAGAACTCCTAATTTTGAGAAATACGATGGATTAGGAGATCCCTACACCCACCTGAAGGTATTCATTGGAGAACTCGGATCCTATGCAGAGGACGAGAAGCTTCGAATGCAATTATTTCAGAAGAGTTTGACTGGAGAGGCTTGAGCCTAGAACTCCCGTCTAGATAACCCCAAAATTTAAAGTTGGGAAGAGTTGGCCCTTCCTCAGTCAATACAGCTTCCAGTCTTAGATGGCTCCAGACAGATACCAGATAACCAAAATCAAGAAACAAAGTTCTGAATCATTCAGAGAATATGCTCAACGATGGAGACGAGTTGCAGCACAAGTCATTCCACCTATGAATGAGACTGAGATAGTCATGACCTTCATCGACATCTAAGAAGCTCCATATTATGAGAGGGTCCTAGCAGGCATAGGAAAACCATTCTCTGAGATGATCACGCACGGTGAAATGGCCGAAATAGGGCTGCAGTCTGGGAAGATAAAGGACCTGACTGCCATGGAAGCCGTTGACGAGCATATCCAGTCCGGAAATTACGGGAGTAATCCCCGAAGGGTACACAAAAAGAAAGAGGAAGAAGTGTCCTTAATGTTACAAGGACAAAATCAAAGAGGCGAGTCAAACAATATGCCCATTCAAAGGAGGAACTATACCCCTTTTCAAGCTTCAGCACAGTCTTCAAACCCTCCATTTTAGAAAAATATGGAGGTCAGGCATCGAAGAACTTTCACCCCTCTAGGGGATTCACTCGAGAATGTGCTAAAGCTGTTAACGGCATAGAAGAAGATTGTTCAATTTCTTCCACCAACCAACACTGGTGGACGGAATTTCGACCAAAGCAAGAAGTATGCTTACCATTCTGGATCTCCGGGCCATGACACTTAAGACTGTTGGTCTCTCAAGCATAAAATCCAAGACTTGATTGACAATGGAGAGATTATGGTTACCAAACCAGAACAACCACACGTCCAAGACAATCCCCTCCCTCAGCACAAAGATAAGAATGTTAATATGATCAGCACCAAAAATGGAGAAGGATCCAAATACCTCCGTTATATAGGAGAATCAACACCACCTAGCAGCAGCAGTCCAGACAGTTGGGAAGTCTCAGAAAGGCATTTCCTGATAGAACAAAAAATTAAATCTATCAAAGAACAAATTGAACAGTTAGCAGAACTGGTCTTTTACCAACATCAAATCACCAGACAGATGATAAAGCAGACCAACTATTATAAAGAAAATCCTCCCACACCAGAGATCAGTCTCATACCCAAGAGGGAACACTACCGGTCTCATGAGCATGAACCCTGGGCCGACAAGATGGTCAAAGTGGAGAATTTCCAAGCTAGTAGGAAATTTGCCTTTCAAAGGAATTTCACCAACCTGAACCAACCGATGAAGGAAATCCTTCAGATGTTAATCAACGAGGGAATGGTTGTAGATTTATTACCTCTATTGAACCCGCGATCCAGAAAATTCAAACCTGACCAAATCTATCAGTATCACTCCAATGCACCCGGCCATGATACTGAAGATTACTGGGCACTTCGTAACCTAATTCAAAATATGATTAAAAGCGGTGAATTGATAAAAGGGAATCAGGATCATGGCCTCCCACATGAAGACAATCTCTTTATTCCCACTTCGTCGAATCAGGATACAATGGCTGTTGTTTCCTGTGACAAGAAGCCATCCCTCACACCCTTAGTACTGCCAGGGAAAGAGGTCCAAGAAATACAAAATCCTGTGAAGGTGGCCGCACCAGAGCCTCTAATCTTGCCCTTCAGACCTCAGTATCCAATTGTTAGCCTGAAGAGGGTCCCATGGAACTACGGGAATGATGAAGGTTCCACCTCAAACAACATTACCATCGTACCAAGGGATAATCCATTGTACCTGCCTCAGCGGGTGATCAAACCAGTCATCAAAGCGAAAGAAAAGGTGGCTAATGAGAAAATCAAAGAGTTCCTCAACAAAATGGGACACAATAAAATCAAAATCGTGCAAAGCTTGAAAGATGCACCCAAGCAAATGTCCATCCTAGATTTGGTCTTATCATCGGTGGATCATTGCAACATTCTGGTGAAAGTATTGGAAGAAACTCATCTGCCACATACCGTGGATGCCGAGAAATTTCGTCATGTGGTAGAACACATTTTCAACATTAATGTAATATCTTTCACTGACGATGACATTCTTGCAAAAAAATGGGCCATCATAAGTCCCGGCATATAGCTGTGATATCTTTTGGGTATGTGATCTGAGGTGTGCTTATAGATGGAGGATCGTCCCTCAACATTTATCCCTATGACACCTTGGAAAGAATGAATATCAACCCAAACTGAATCAAAACCAGTCATGTGGTAATCCAGGTTTTCGATGGATCTCGTCGACAAGCTATTAGAGAAATAGAGCTTCCAATAGAGATTGGCCCATACACTTTCTATGTGTCCTTTCAGGTGCTCAATATTGCCACTGGATATAACTTGTTGCTGGGCAGGCCATGGATCCATATAGCAGGGGTAGTGCCATCTACCCTTCATCAATAACTCAAATGCATTATCAACGGCAACCTCATTACGGTCAATGCCGAACCAGAATACTCTGTCTGCATATAGTGAGACATGCCAGTGATTAGCCTGGATGCAGGGATTGAACCTGCAAGTTTTCAAGCTCTGAAAGTGAGTGATACTCAGTATCTACCTATCGGAGCACCAGCCTTAAAGCCTAAAATCTCTCCTGAAGTGATGATAGTGGGCTAGGAAATGGTATCTTTGGGTTTCCAACCTGGAAAAGGGTTAGGGAAGAATCAGCAAGGTATCAAGAGTCCAGTACAAATCCTGAGTCAGACTGGGAGAGCCGAATTAGGATATTCATCCGGATTAAGCCACCGGAATCCACACAAGCATCCTAAGGCTCATGCTTCCGTAATTTTGCTGCCAAACCTTACGGATGTCGGATGGGTAAAACCCCTGAGGAAGATCCCTGTTGTTATATCAGCCATGTTGTTTCCTCCAATCATACCGGTCGGAGAAAGAAAATCCCCAAAGCCCGAGGAGGATAGCAAAAAGGGAAAAAAAAAGATCCTGCACAAAGGACGAGACCCATTTGCTAACATACGGGTTATCATAAATTACGAGGGTATATGATAAGTAGGTTTTATACCTCCTTATTGGATATCAACATGCTTTAATTACGGCTTGAACTTAAGCATTTTAGTGTCTTTTAATATGTTTTGTTTTTATTTTGCATAGTTCAGGCAGGAAACTCTTTTGGCATGAAATGGCACAATAATGGCATGGTTTGGCATGATTTGGCAAGGAATTGGATAAAGGCTATGTGGAAAGCAGGAAAGAGGAAGCAAATATGGGATGGCATGAAGATAGCTTGGTATGAAGATGGCATGAGGTGAGGGGCATGTGATGATGGCCTCAATGCAGCATGAAGTGAATGAGAAAGAAACAAACTAGAAGCACAAAGAAAGCAGCAAGGGATCAACACAACACAACATTGCAACAGTAGCAAAATCAGGCTCGCGCGGCCGCGCCATGGATACAAAGGAAGCCGGCGCGCCCGTGCCGATTAGCAGATAAGACAAGTAGCTCTGGATATTAGCGCGCCCGCGCCCCAATTGCACTATGCGGCCGCGCCGGGCTTGACTGAAGACGTTTGACTTATTTTATTCGGCTGGGTGTTTTGTTTATAAGGTTGTTGTGTAATGAACGAGGGGACTTATCACTTATCATTTTATCAGACTTAACATTTTTATTACTAAGTTCCTACTTTCTAGGGTTAGAGAGCTAAGGAGAGCTTGAGAGCTTAACTCTTCTTCTCTTCTAATTCAAGTAGCATTTTTACATTTCTAGGGTTCTATTTGGTTGGGTTTGTGGTCTAAACTTGAGCATTGAAGGCTTCTATTGGAAAGAGAACCACCAAGATTTGCATTTCCATTCTCTCTACTCTCTTTCTTTCATAGTTGTTTAAATGCTTGGTTTAAATCCCATAATGGTTTATGGTTCAGAGAAAAACTAACTACCATTATGGGATTCTAATGGATTTTATTGTTTAGTCTAGGGTTTTATGCCTCTTTGAAATGTATGGATGAAAATGTATGGTTTGCCTAGCATGGTTGCTTTGTATGTTTAGATGCCTGATCAACATCTAATGTAATAGTTTATATGGACTTGAAAAATGAAGTGTAAACTTAGATTTTGCCATGCTAGCACATGTTCATGAAACTTGCACTCGATGAGTTTTGTGCTTCGTAATCCGGATAAAAATATACCGTATTACCATGTGTAGTCAATAGGGAGCTTGCACTTAAATCGGTGTAGCTTGTAAATTGCATAAACATATAGTGATTTAGGTTTTATCGATGTTCATGTGATTTCTATCTCTTTTGTGGATATTATATGATATGGACTTGGTTTATTGACAAATAGCCTTGTCTCACATTCGTGCTCCCGTCTAGCATTCCTATGTGATTATTTATACTTGACTTGAGGTGTTGTTAACCTAGATGATGCAATAGATGAAGTTAGGATCCCATATTTCTCTAAATTGAACCCCTCGTCTGTTAATTAGTTAAGTTTATTTTAAAACCAGTCTAGTTATTTAAAGAACACTTTGATACACGTTTGAGCAGATGAAAATAACTATAGGACTGTTGCATGATAGTTTAAGCCTGACTCCTTTCTCTGTGGGAACGATCTCGACTTATCGAATTTATTATTTGTCGATCGTGTATACTTGCACGTGTTTTGTGCCCATTTTTGTGAACACCGATATGGCGTAATAGTATGAATGATGAGATCCCAGATGGCAACGATGAGGATCAGATTCAAATTCCTCGCATCAAGAAGGAAAAAGGGGACAGTTCAAAGAAGAACCCTGGCCCTATTTTGAAGGATGTCTTAGTCATCATCTGAGATGAAGCGGATGATCACAAATCCTTGATCCTCCCTGCTTATGAGGATCTAACCATGGATAACTGGAACAGTGTCCCTTACCTCAGTCGAAAAGGGTAAAGGGGCAGAGAGTCCGTCTGCCTTTTAAATATGCTTTCATTTACTGCTTACTTTTGATTGCACAGCTATAGCAGTAACTTTTCTTATGCTTTGCCAAATGCTCTGTATATTTAAGCAGTTGTATATATTAAAATGAAAGCATTTTTGTTTTTAGGACTCAAGCATTGGATGTGTTTGTCTCTGCTGATGAGATGCCAATCTGTCAAAGTGGCTATAACTTTGATGTAGAACTGAACTTGATGGATATTGATCAAGAGGAGGAAGATGACTATGAAGTGCCCGGAGAGATCAAAGAATGGGTCGAAGACAAACCCAAACCAAACCTCGACCAAACCACCACTATCAACATAGGAACCTCTGAAAACATCAAAGAAATCCAGATAGGCATAGACCTAACCCAAGACCAAAAAGCCGACCTGATCGAACTCCTAACACAGTTTCAGGATGTGTTTGCATGGTCACATGAAGACATGATTGGCCTATCTATGCCCTCCATAGGGATATCTATCAGTGGCTGGATCAATGGCCAATGATGCTAAGCAGGAGGAACAATGGGAATACGGATCTGCCCCATGATGCTCCTGATCGCCCGCTCTCCTAAAAAGAGCTCCCAATCTCCCTCTGTCAACAACGGGACTCTGCAGGTCGACAATGCAAACTCCCGACCAGTGGGGAAGCCTCCCTCAAATCTAACCGTCAAAAACTCGGAGGTATACGACATCTAGAAGATCAATCCAGCAGTCAAAAGCTCCAACTGCATGCGGGAATGAGTAAAGCCCTCGGCAACAAGGACCTCCGTCAGAGTGGAGTGATGCCAACGCCGTTCCCGAGGATAGGTCTCCAGACCTAAATCATTGGCGGATCGTAGCCAAGGAAACCTCTCATACGCCCAGAACTGGCCATGTAAATATCAAAAGTCCTCAGTGACCAAGACTGAAAAATGTAATGCAGAAATCAAAAAGGTACAAGAAAGATGTACTCACCAGAAGAAACGGGTAGAAACCTAACCAAGCCTCCATCAAACACTCCAAAAGCATGCGCATGCCCCGAAGAAAATAGGCAAAGGTGTAGGAACCCCAATCAAAATCACTGAAGCGCTCTGCATGTCGGGCAGTACTGACCAGGGCGAAGGACATAGTCGATGAGTTGTCCACCACAAAACAACCCCTGATGATCACCAGAAAAAATTGCCTCAAGATGCGATCTCTAACCCTTTAATCATCAGGCAAAGGCTCAAGTAAATCCCCACTCTGGGCATCTACTCTCAAGGGACCGGATCGGACCGTTCGACCCTTGATCGTCCGTCGCATGAACTCCTAGCATGGACCGAATGACAGTAGGTGTGATCTCTGCCACGACAAACACTAGCTCACCCTCGAACTCAATGTCGATGATGAACCTCCAGTCCATAGGGGTCATCATCACCACACAGTCCAACAAATGAAGGGACTGAGTCTGGTGGAACCAGCGCTCAGACAAAGCCCTCATATAGCCCCAGGGGCAACGGCGGGGAAGAATAGAGAAGAAGGCTTGAAACCCCCCAGCCATCAACGATATCCCTGTAATCCTGGTGTAAAGTATGGTACAGGGAGTGCACGTTGAACCAGTTCCCTCGAAGTTGCGTAAAGCTAGAAACCTGCATCAAAAACCAACCCATGTCAAAAACCTGTGCCCCGAGAATGGCAAAGGAAAGAAAAAGAATCCAAAAAGAAGAAAACTTCAAGTCACCGTGCAGGGAGTGCACGTTGAACCAGTTCCCTCGAAGTTGCGTAAAGCCAGAAACCTGCATCAAAAACCAACCCATGTCAAAAACCTATGCCCCGAGAATGGCAAAGGAAAGAAAAAGAATCCATAAAGAAGAAAACTTCAAGTCACCTCATTGGCGTGGAGAAACCTCGATCGATGACGACTCAAGTCTCCCAACAGCTCCTGGGTCAGCACAACAATGCCCGGAACCTCCGCACGTGGGGCCTGAGCAGGGGCAGGAGCAGCAAAATGAGCCTGCTCATCGTCAATATCAATCGGCTGCTCGTCATGTGCTTGACGGATCACCGACTCTGCCAATCTGCGAGGCGGTCGAGCTAGATGTGGCTGAGGAACATCAGAAGCTATCCTACATCTAACGCCTGAAACGACTTTGCTGGCACTGCCGGGTCTATCTCGGTCCATCACTTAGACAAAGTCTCCAAATCACCTCAGAAAGGGTGTGGTAAGCCTAAAACCTATGGCTTATTATTTCAAATCAGTACTCTATGCATTTCTAAGTCTCAAAAACATGCATGGGTCAGTTAAAAATACCCAGTAAAGTTAAAACTGCATATTTTTCAAAAGATAAATCCTGAAAATATGCATGGGTCAGTCAAACATCCCCAGTAGAGTCAAAACTGTATGTTTTTAAATGCTCGTGCTTTTGAAAAATTTTTGCCAGAGTCTCCTTTGTAAAATGGACTGTCCGCATACACACAGGCATGTCTAGGTGGCCATTCAGTAGCACACCTTCCCAAAAATAGGAATAGTTCATATTTCTGAAATAAAATCAAAAGTAAACTTCGCATGGTAGCCAAATTATCATGGATATTTTTGTTGAAAATCCAGGCACACTAGGCCTCAAAAAGGATGAGTAAACTGATCAAAAAGAGCAAAATATGACTGTCTCAGACTCTAAATTTTCTTACAGTCAAAGCATGCATTACAATAAGATATGCATGCATATTGAAGTCAAAAAAAATTTAGCATGACATATAAGCATACATTTTTCATACATTGCGTCTAAAAGCCCCCTACATGGTTTACATGCTTTTAATGGTCAAAACTTGCAGAAAAAGGACGTAAAACGTTACCTGCGATGCACTGAACGCGTAGAAACTGACGGAATCAGAAAAAAGTTGCCCGAACTCTTTAGATCTGAAAAAGAAAATCGAATTTCGTTTAAAACTCGAAATGGAACTTGAAAATTATGAACTCCGGCTGCCCAATATTAAGCCACAGGTAGAAGCGGGCCCACCTACGGCAGTAGCACCTCTACCTGTGGCTCCCTAGGGTGGGTTCCACTCCCCCAGGCTTGGTTCGGTTCGAGTTAAAACGGAGTTTATATGAGCTGCCAATTCAAATCTAAAGAAAAATCGCTACGCGATTGAGCGGTTTGTTCTGAAATTCTGCGTTTAAGCAACGCAATCCTAACAGAAAGGGGAACACCCTGAAAACCCTTGGTATTCATCCCGGAGCCATATCCAAGGATCAATGATACAAACTGCTAAAAAACTGCAGAAAAACTGCGTAAAACTGCCGAAAACTGCCACTTTCAAAGCGTCGGGTACAGACCGATGACAGTTCAGCAGTTGGCACAACCCTAGCGAAGCGTCGGGTACAGACCGAGACAGTTCAGCCATTGGCACAACCCCAGCGAAGCGTCGGATACAGACGAATGACAGGTCAGCCGTTGGCACAACCCCGGCGAAGGGTCGGGTACAGAGCGAGAATGTTCAGCCGTTGGCACAACCCCAGCGAAGCGTTGAGTACAGACCGTTGACAGTTCATTCGTTGGCACAACCCCAGCAAAGCGTCAGGTACAGACTGAGACAATTCAGCCGTTGGCTCAACCCCAATGAAGCATCGGGTACTGACCGATGATAGTTCAACCGTTGGCACAACCCCAGCGAAGCATCGGGTACAGACCAATGACGGTTCAGCCGCTGGCACGACCCCAGCGAAGCATCGGGAACAGACCGATGACAGTTTAGCTGTTGGCACAACCCCAGCAAAGCATCGGGTACAGACCGATGATAGTTCAATCATTGGCATAACCCCAGCAAAGCATCGGATACTGACCGATGACAGTTCAGTCGTTGGCACAACCCCAGTGAAGCGTTGGGTACTGATCGATGACAGTTCAGCCGTTGGCACAACCCCAGCAAAGCGTAGGGTACTGACCGATGATAGTTCAACCATTGACTCAACCTCAGCGAAGCGTCGGGTGCTGACCGATGACAGTTCAGCCATTGGCACAACCCTAGCGATGCATCAGGTACTGACTGATGACAGTTCAACCGTTGACTCAACCCCAATGAAACATCGAAAAGGATCCAGTGATGGAAGCAATATATTAATCCATCCTCAATGATGGAATCTGTTATACACATCCTCAAAAGGGTCCACCGAGAAGGATTGGTGATTCAAACCCCCTGTTTCCAGCCACAGGTGTAAATTATCATCAAGATAAGCACCAAAAATGCCCACTGAGGTAAATCTGCAATACAAATATATCCCCAATGGAAGGCCTTTTGAAATATACAACGGCATCAACCGAAAGGAAATATGCCCCAACGAAGAATATCGACAGATTGGGGAAACCCTTGGTCTCAAACCAAGAATTCACCTAAGCTATCATGGGTAACGTCATCCCCAGCAGAGAGTGACAAAAGCAGTTCACGGTAGCCTATTAGTGACATCTCCATCAGAACGAGACAGCAGCCTAACTCTGATAACCTGTCAGTGGATGTCCTACCATCAATTAGCTAACAATGCCGCCCCAAGGGTTATCATGAATAACGTTATCCCCAGCAGAAACTAACGTAATCAATCATTGATAACCCTACCCCCTCGACGGTATCTGACATTCATCGCACATCATATCATGCATTGCCTCCCCTTTGCATTAAATTTCCCGTGTCTACTAATCTTTATCCTGTCCATTTCATTACATTGCATGAACATGATAAAGAGGGGCATCTGCAGACACTGGAAATTTCATTTTCCTGTTACTAACACTGTAGGAGGGCAATATTATCTTTTCAAATCAACCCCGATCTCAATATCGGGCCATCAACTCAACCCCGGTCTCAATATCGGGCCATCAACTCAACTCCGATCTCAATACCGGGCCATCAGTTCAATCCCGATCTCAATACCGGGCCATTAAATCAACCTCGATCTCAATACCGGGTCATCAAATCAACCCCAGTCTTGATATTAGGCCATCAGATCAACCTCGGTCTCAATATCGGGTCATCAAATCAACCCCGGTCTCAATACCGGGCCATCAGTTCAACCCCGATCTCAATACCGGGTCATCAAATCACCACGGTCTCAATACCAGGTCATCAAATCAATCCCGGTCTCAATACCGGGCCATCAACTCAACCCCAGTCTCAATACCGGGTCATCAAATCAACCCCGGTCTCAACCCGGAAGGTACAGGTCAGCCCCGGTCTCAACCAGGGAGGTACATGTAATAACCGTAAAATTTTAAACTCCATTATTAATTTAATATGTGATTTAAATTTTAATGATTTAGTTTTGTGAGCTTATTTAAACCTTATGTGGTTATGTGATTATGTGACTTAAGCCTATGCGAATAAATGCTAGGATTATATTAAAGGGAGTCACTAATGGCCTAATTAAATTAGTGGACTAGCCCTAAGTTTTATATCAAAAGAATTGATGGGATGATTAGTGATTAAATATTCAATTTACTTGAATATTGTGAAGGAATTTAAATGTGTTGATTAACTATTATTGTGAATAAATAATATATTATTGAGCAAAGGATTAATAAATATAACAAGATTATATTTACCCGAGTAATTATTTTAGACAAGCAAGCGATAATTAAACTTATATTGTGTGGAAGTTATCTTTATATTATATAAGTACAATGTGACACATTAATGTGGCTATATATCATATATAGTAAGATTAATAAATTGAATGTGTACATAAGGGCATGTGACAATGTGTGGATAGACATTATTATATGACCCTATTACCATATAGTAATATGAATAAACAATTGTTATTTGATAAATGATTTCAATAAGTTATTAATTGAAATTATAACCATTGTGATAATGAATAATGATAATACCAAGTTAAATTATAGTAGGTATTAAGGAAAATGTACATGGATTAGGGTAATATATATGTACCCTACTTGATACATGGTAATTAGAAATTACATTTGTAATTCATTATAACCTAAGTTATATGATATGTAATATGTATACATGATGTAGCCTTAGTGAGCATGGTAGAATATATATTTATAACATTAGTATGTTGCTTTCATGTTGCTGAGATTTATTCTTGTCCCAATTTGAGTGCCCATCCTCAATTTTCTCTTCACGCGAACACACATGGCTAGTCTACTCTATCTCCTTCTCAATTTCATCAATAATCTAGCAAATGAGTAGATGGGGAGTGGGATTCATGATTGAATTCACCAACTCTCAACCACCATCTCTTATCCATTATGCAATCCTACATTCCTTTGGTTTGATCTAATAAAGAATTGCAGTGTCTGGTTATCCAATTGCCTATAAATATCAACCCTTCTCCTCTCATTTTCATTTGCTGAGTATTTCAATTGAATTAAGGGAGAGTGATATAGCAGCATTGTAGGAATTAGTTTAGCAGTAAACTGAATTCAATAGCAGAGGTATAAATTCCAATTCTTGTTCTTCATTTTGCTAACTTCTTGATTTTGGATTAAGCATGGATTCTATGATAATTGGGTTGGAATATGATTGTCAAGTGTTATTTAAGTTGATAAGCATGATAGAAATGTGTTGTAGCTAGTGTAGAATCAAATTCGTATAAAATTTGTGAGTTGGGTTACAGTTCTGCCGAAGCAGTTCAATTCCTGGTCTGGCCGGAGACCTGCGCAGCTACGCCAGTTTTGTACTGGCCAGCGGCTCAGCTGCGCCAGGCCCAGGTCCTGAAATCTATTTTCAAGTTTCTGCTAGAATCTGTTATATACTAACATGTAGTATCTTATTAGAGCAAGCATGTGAACTAGATTAAAACACATATATGAGTACATTCATGTAGTATGAACATGTATAACGATGTTAGTACACACGATTGATGAAAAACTTATGGTTTTGAAATAAAACTTATAGTCTCGAATATGAACTTTGTCATAAACATATCATGTGTATATTCTGATTTTGAGAGCATGATTGTATGGTCTATTTTGACATGAGAACTAAGTCTAAAGTGTAAGCACACACTAGCATACTTGATTGAAAGTTAAGACGATTTCAAAGATAGGAAAAACTTAAAAACGTTTTGAAGTGAACTTGATCAAGACTTATGTCTTGTAATTTTTGACCGTTTGAATACATTTATGTGGTTTAGCTAAATGTTCAAAGGCAAGTGAGTTATGATTTCAAGACACTTTGTTTACACTAAATGACCTTTGTGGACTTAGTGTACTTTCAATAAAAACCTAGAGTTTGAAGACTAATATCATCAAACACCGTGCGAGTTACGTTCTAAGCATGCAAGCATGAAGATTAGGAGTTCATTATGCCTATAGACATATTAACATGAACATTATTTGTTTATACATGGATTTCACATATGCACGCATATTCATAGAAAATGAATTTCTAATGCATGAATTATGTTGATTAAAGTATACATATGTGGTATACGCACGAGTATGCATGATAAGTATTGTATAGTCTCGATATGTGGTATTATGACTTTAATAGTTGACCCTTGAGACATGAACTTGATTTTTGCTTAAAGTGTAAGAATGACCGGCATTGAATCTTATAACTTTGAATTATGGACAGAACCTTGCAATATGTGTATCTTAAACTGTATTGCATGCTTAAATTGAAGTGCTATGTGTTCAAGCCTATATTGATGCATAGAGACTAGATATTCTAAAGTTATTAATCTAAAACAGGATTAAATGTTTATAAACTCAATCATAGTAAATTGACTTACGTGAATTATGGGATAGACCTATGTGATGACTAGATTCTTGTATGCATAAACTTATATTAGTTTACACATGCTAATTGAAAGACCGACTTGTTAATGTTAGGTCGTTTCAAGGCAATTTAATTAAAGCTAGACTATTTATAGCTGAGCAAACAGGCAAGTTTTTGAACCCTACTTTTATTGTGCAAGTATTCTAAACCCTTGCACTACTTAATTCGATGAATCTTGTAAGCAAGTTTCCTTGACTTACATTCTTTATTGTGCAAGTTCCCTATCCTTCTCATATTGTATTGAGCAGGTTATTATTGAATTGAAAGTTATTTATTTAAGCTTGAACTTTATTTCCAAGCATGCTTTAGGTGGTTTAATTACTTTACAATTATTCCACATCGATCTTATTGATATTTGCACTTGGTGCATTTAAGTTTGTACGGTCTTGGACTTGTACATTATTTAAAATTCTATAATTCTTGAACTGCGTCAGATAAAGTCTGAACCCTTGTTCGGTCAGAGAATTGTATAAAATTTTATAAAAGTTATCCAAACCAATTGATGGTAGGGATTCTTAGACTGAAGAGAACACCCTTATATTATAAGGGAGTACCCCAAGTATCTAATATAGGATACAAACAGCAAAGTTGAATGTTATGCATATACATAACGTACGCAAGGCTGATCCCCTCAAGTACTTATTCTGTAGCCAGTAACCAAAGGGTCAATCAGCTATTGATTCCATTGTAGTTTTATAGTTCAAAGTCTACTTGACTATCAGTTATTCTAAAAGCAATTATTATCCTTGCTTCCGATATTCATATTGTTGAATTCATTGTCAGATATATTCCGTTCATCATGATATATCCTTTATTGTTGTATATAAACTTGCTGAGCAAATTTGTTGCTCATTCTTGCTATATCATGACTTCAATTGCAGTTAAGCCCGAGACTTCAGGGAAGGACAAGGGTAAATGAAAGATGTAGGATTAGTTTACAAGGAGCAGACTTTACTTTATGATTAGTTTAATTACTGTTATATAATATGAACCCTAATGTTTATTCTAGGGTATGTTTGTATGATTGTATTAAGGTTATCGAATCTTGGGACTAGTAACACCTTTTGAATGAACGACATACGTTTATTATATTTTCACATTTAGTTATTGTATATTGTTTAGAGGTGGATGTTTGTACTATATCGTGACGACCGAATCGGGGTTAGAGACCCGGATTTGGGGGTGTCACAGATTGGTATCAAAGCAGTAGGTTATAAACATTAGGAATGCGAAACCTAGGTTATAACCTTAGTAGAAAACTCAAATAGAGTATGTAAGTGATGGGTTGAGGAGATCCATCGAGTTTTATTGTGATATTGAAGTTGTTTATTTGAATCAAATATGATTGATAGACGTCCTAACTTCTTAATGCTAACATGAATAGCATATCACGTAAAGCTTAAAGTTTTCTTACTTTCCTCAGATCATGCCGCCTAGGAGACTACCACGAAACCAGAGGGAGGAAGGCTCCGTTAACAATGGTGGAGAGGGAAATGAAGATCCAATGCAGAACTTCGTTGACCTGTTAACAGAAGCAATACAAAACAGACCCCAGCCAGTAGGGCAGCAAGGACATCACTTGGCTAGCTTCAAGGATTTTAAATTGGTAGGACCACCGAAGTTCCGGGGAACCTTAGACCCAATCGAAGCCCAAACATGGATAGAAGAGATGGAGAAAGTGTTTGAGGTCGCACGGGTGGACGAAGCACAGAAAATGAGTTTTGCCACTTTCATAATGAAGGGCAAAGATAATTATTGGTGGAAAGCCAATAAGGGATGAGCAGGCGAAGGAGTTATTCCTTGGGACAAATTTAAGGAGCTATTCCTCGAGAATTACTTCTCGGAGAATACGCAACAGGATATGGAAGTTAAGTTTCTGGAATTAAAATAAGGTAGTATGTCTGTCGTAGAATACGCGGCAAAATTTAACGAGTTGGTATTATTCAATTCACATCAGGTTGACACGGAGGCTAGGAAGGCAAGGAGGTTCGAATTAGGACTGAAACCATGGGTGCAGAAAGCAATCGCGGTATTGAAGATTAAGACTTACTCTGATCTACTGGAAAGGGCTATCATTGCAGAGGGAGGCAATGAAGCTATTGCTCGATTTAAATAAGAAAAAAAGACCGAACATGAAGAACAGAAAGGGGGAAGCAGCGGAGGCAGCAACCCCAACAAGCGTAAATAGGCTGAGAGCTAATCCTCCGGAGGTAACAAGTCTGGGGGAGAGGCCAAGAAAAGTCTGAAGTGCAACAACTATGGGAGGAATCACTCGGGGGAGTGCATGAATGGAAAGAGCGTTGTTACCGTTGTGGACAACCGGGGCAAATGGCTCCTCAGTGTCCGAACAAGCAGAAAGGAGGATGTTTCTCATGTGGAGCCCCAAACCATCAGATTAAGGACTGCCCGAAGAGAAAGGGCGATGCAGCTAGCGGCAATCGCAACAACAACAGCAACAACAATGGGCTGAGCATCGGAGGGCCAACCAGCCAAGACAACTAACCAGCGGCACGCACGTGCAAAATGACCGCACAAGATGCGGTGGAGTCTAAAGACGTGGTGTCAGGTATCATCCCAATCAACAATATAGATGCCTATGTGTTATTTGATTCGGGTGCTACTTGCTCTTTTATTTCCGAAGAATTTGCTAAGCAGTTAGACTTGTCCCATGAAAGATTAGAACACCTTATGAACATAGAAGTAGCAAACAAGGAAATTATCCCCGTAGAATACATTCATAGGAACTGTTACACCGAATTGCAAGGATTTAAGCTCAACATGAATTGCGAGGATTTAAGCTCAACCCTAGAATACAGTTCAGCCCCAGTACTCAACCCGGGAGGTACAGGTCGGCTCCGATCTCAACCTGGGAAGTCAGGTCAACTTTGAAAATAATCCTGAGGCATCACATCATCTCCAGAAGAAAACCTAAAGGAACCAAGTAAGCCTCAGAGACAACACTGAAGACAAACAGACTCGAATGGGATCCAAACCTTGAAAATAACCCCAGGAAGTCAATCGAAGGCCATGCTGACACTAATGGCAACCCCGGGAGGGGCAAAACGATCATTTTACCAACTCTAGGCCGATTCGGTCAAACTCAAGTCGAATTGATGCCACCAAGGTCAGAACGAACCATAACGATGATCCCGAGTACAAACAGTGCAAGACAGCTCAAAATCGAAGACGTGGTTATAAACCCGTCTTCTTGGACCCGGAAAATATTTTATCTCATGTCATTGTGACACTCTCAAAGAGGGCTTTCCGGAAAGGTACATCACGCCACAAACGGACGCTCCGATCAAAAGTTAAAAAGTTTTAACTTCGACCTCGCGTTACTCAGAGTGCACGTACTTTAAGACAACGGAACCAAACACGTAGGCCCCACCAGGGGAGCCGCACCTCTACCTGCGGCAGCAGCAAGTAGGGTGGAGGCTCCCTGGCCTATAAATATGAGGGCACCCCCCTCATTTAAAAAAGAAAAAACACTTCGAACCTCTGCCCGTTTGGTTTTTTGTCTAATTTTTTGTCATCCAAACCCAAATTTTTTCACTCTAACACGTAGATATACCAACATACTACCACATATCAAAAAATAACCGATAGATTTGGACGTTTAAAGCCTAGGATTTAGCAAAAAGCCCGTATAACAGTCCATTGCGAGTATTTTTATAATCAGAAAGTTATTATTACGTTTTCGCACTTTTATACACTTGCACGTTAAGTTTCATTTTCTAAATATGCCCGAAACTCAGTTTCATGGCCGTTTTCGCTAACTTTTGGTATATTTTTGTACTTAAACTCATTTTCTGGCATTTTTACAACTCGGATTGACGATACGTCACTTCCAGCAGCTTCGGCATACTTGTATCTTTGTTTTGAGCAACTTCGTCGGGCTAGGTTATCTTCTCAATCCGAGTTTGGCTTTTTTTGTATATATTTAACTGTATATATACTAACTTTTCAATTCTATTAAGCTCGGATGTCAAATCCGTGGTAGTTTATTGCTTTTATATATATATTTATGCATATATAAGCAACTTTCACCACCACTGGGTTATCTTCCCAGTCTTGGTTGACTACGTTTCTGTCTCTATGTATATATTTATTTTTTAGTTCAGCCTGGATCATTCTGTGGCCTTTATACTATTTTTGCACCATTCACCATCACTGGGTTATCTTCACAGTCTTGGTTGACTACTGTTCTGTACATTTACATTCCAGTTCGGCCTGGATCATTCTGTGGATTTTTTATTGTTTTATACATATCTGCAACATTCACCACACTGGGTTATCTTCCCAGTCTTGGTTGACTACTTTTCTGTCTATTTCAATTTCAGCCCGGGCACAAGCGTGAAAACCCATCGCCCTTTTTACTATTTTTCTATATATATTTCAATTCTGTCCAGCCTGGATCATTCCGTGGCTTTTATACAGCTGTTATAAATATATATATTTCAATTCCAGTCCGGGCACCGGTGATAAAACTCATCGCCCTTTACAGCTTTTATATATAATTATATATATATATATTACTTTACTCGCTTTTATTAAATTATTGCTTTAAATATTCATTTTATATGAATTGGCACTGATATATCTGCGGGCGAACTAGATTTATTTAAATCTCGCCAACTCTAGCTTTCAAACGGTTCAAAATAGGTCTAGACAGAACCGGGAAGCTAGAATGGCTGAGATTTATTTAAATCTAGCACTTTTCTAGTTTCAGTTGCAAAAGCAACCTCGCGGCCCTTAGATTGCTATCTATTGGGAACGAGATGCTTCGGCCATGTGCTAGCCATGATTTACTGATGAATCCTTGGTTCTGGCGATATTTTGGATATATTTCTGTACAAATTTGAACTGTGCAGATTTATTGGCCTCTCTATGTGAGCCTAGGAATCGTGGGATTCATGATCAAACCGATCAGAATTTGATTCCCACGATGGACAAACTCCACTTTACAAATTATCCTACCAATTTTTCTGTAAAAAATGTACATACAAAAAGACCTTAAAACGGTTATCCGGATTTAAGGTCTCAACATAGTGAAAATATGGTTTGTCATGTCAGAGTTCCTCCGATGGCTATCATGCCTATGAGAAGACCGACACTTGTATATATTGTGGTCGAGGATGTTTCGCAACCCGACAATCACCATTCAAATTAAGCCTTAAGGCTAAAAAGATAAAACTGAAGTATCGATATACTTCAATTCTTATATTAGCGTAAGGGTTTGATAACTTTCTTTCAAAACATCACTTAAATAATCTTTTCCAAACGAAAAGCTTTTGCAAATCAAATCAAACACTTTTACAAATCAAATCAAAGACTTTTTGTAAAGCATATCAAACCCTTCGTATATAGATTCAACGATGCAAAAGACATGCTTTCCATCAAGCATAGGCCCAACTTTCAAACAGCATTCACACACACATTGTAGATTTAAAAGGGAAATATTCAAAAGATATGGTACCGTGTTTACAAAGGAGTTGTGGGGTGCCTAACACCTTCCCTACACTTAACCAAGCCCCTGAACTCAAACTTTATTTTCAAAGATCAAGTTTCGACAGTGTCCAGCAATTAGGCCTCTTTCAAAAAAAACTCGGTTGAGTTGGTACAACCATTTCAAATCTACCAACTGGCGACTCTGTAAAACGTTCAAATCGTCAACATGATACATGTTGGCCTTTTTCTAAAAAACCCTTCAAAACCTTTTTCGCAATAAAAAGAGTAAGGGTAGATATAACTTAGGAAGAGAGAAAGATCCGAGTTGTGACCCGACCTGTGAATTTTTTCTCGACGTCGACAACATGCTTAGAGCTTGCGTAATGGACTTCAAAGGGAACTGGGATGACCACTTACCTTTAATGGAATTCGCTTCCAATAATAGCTATCATGCGAGTATCGGTATGCCACCATATGAAGCCCTCTATGGAAGAAAATGCAGAACACCATTATGTTGGGATATAGTCGGAGAACGAAGACTTTTGAAATCGAAATTGGTTCAGCAGACAGCAGAAGTGGTGACAACGATAAGGGACGGATTAGTTGCAGCTCAAGATCGACAGAAGAAATACGTAGACTTGCATCGTCAAAATCGAGAATTTAAAATTGAAAGTTTTGTGTTTCTGAAGGTGTCTCCCTAGAAAGGGAAGATAAGATTTGGTAAGAAAGAAAAACTAAGTCCAAGGTTCATAGGACCGTTTGAAGTATTGAAACGAGTGTGCGAAGTGGCGTACAAGGTAGCTTTACCGCCCGAATTGGAACACATCCACAACGTGTTACATGTTTCTGTGTTATGTCCATACAAACCCAACAATAATCACGTGATATCCTATGAGCCCATTCAAGTGGAAAAGAATCTGACTTACGAGGAGATTCCTGTCCAGATAATAGATAGGAAAGAGCAAACTTTAAGAAATAAAGTTATATCTTCTGTAAAAGTAATATGGTGAAACCACAACACCAAATAGACCACGTGGGAGTTAGAAGATAAGATGAGAAGAGACTATCCTCATCTGTTTGTGTAACCTTGTACCAATTCCGAGGACGGAATTTTTATAAGGGGGAGGATGTAATACCAGTAAATTTTATAAATAATATTAATATTGAGAATAATAAATGTTTGAATATTTATTTCGAATACATATATATTGTTGTGGCTTGGCATGTGATAATTCAATTAAATTGAGTTAAGTAATAATAAGCAAGAAATATGGTGGAAATGATGAAAAGCTTAGATTAATTTATGTGATATGCCTAGTGTGGCATAACGAAAGACTAAGTAATTGTTTAATTGAATCAATAAATAAATGATTAAATAATGTGGTGGACTAACAATCATTTTATTATTATTATTAATATTATCATTATTGATTAATTGTTATATGTAACCATATGTGATATGTGAGCATGTAAGTGGTAGTGTAATAAGGTTACTTCATAAATAAAATATAAGATGGGACATCAAGGATAATATTATAATATGAATAATTACTATAAACTATATAGTAAAAATAAGCTTGAGTTATATAAATTACTGAGTTGAATAAAGGAGCCTTGTGTGACATTATGATTCTTCGTGAGTTAATTAAACGTACCCTTTAAGAGTATGGAAGGAAGTTAATTTTATATTGATATTAACTATTACTATTTTAATTTGGTGTAATTAAAATACTAAGTTTTATGAAAAATAATGGGTTTTTAGTAACCAACTAAATTATATCCTAACCCAACTAATTGTGGAAAACCTATAGAGTATACTAAGCCCAATACCTTAAATAATAAGTCTTGGATTCATGTGGGTATCATTAATCTTTCCATGTTGGTTCATTAAGCCCAAGAAGGGAGTAACACTAATATGTAGTGTATTAAAAAGCTTTGTCCCAAAATCAGTGTCTTATTACTTCATCAGTCTCTCAAGGCCAATGGTCTATTCCCGTACCTTGCATATTATCAGAAATTGGGATGATGGCTAATGTGATGGCTACAGGAAGGTTGGTAGTAGCTTTTCACCAAATCTTCACTAACCAATGTCTTCTTCTTCCTTCCTCTAGTTTACTTTCTAGGGCAAAAACCAGAAATTGGTCCATAGCTTCTCTATAAATGGAGGCATTCTCCTTCTTAGTCATGTTACTAAGTTTTCTGAGATTTTAGTCCATATAAAGAGTGATTGCTGAGAAATTGGGGAGCGTTCAGGAGTTAGAAGCAAGAATTAACTTCACAACATCAAGACGTAATGTCCTGGAGTTCAAGAATTATAGTTCTTAGAAAATTGCATGAATACTTGTTAATTGGATCAAAAATTGAGCGTTAAAGCTTGTTACAATCTGTAAATTGTTATTAGATATTGTTAATATGGTCAAATACGAAAAAAAAAATGAAAGATAAATTGATCAATTTGGTTCAAAAACGAATCCGTAATGAAGGAAATCGCTAAATATGTTAAACTATGGAAAAATGACATGAACTTTGAATTTGAGTCTTGAATTTGGTCGTTTATTTGATTTGAGTTGTTAGAATCATGCTATGTATGTTTGGTAGTAAGTTTATGGAAAGTGGGTATGCTTAAACTGTTGTTTGATTGTGGTTTTGGAGAGTTTGGTTCGCAGCAGGGGAGAAAAATTGAACTGCAGGAGCCGTGTTTGGACAATGCCGCCCTGGCGGGCGTTCCAGCACAAAATAGTGCCTCCCCGGCGAACATCTGACAGTTCAAATGTCCGCCCCAATGGGGGTGGACAGAGAGACCAAGACTGTGCTGTTAATTTATTCAGACCTTATTACCTAACCTAGCTTAACCTAATAAACATGAAAGGGATTTAAACATGTATAAATATGTACCATGAGTTGTAATCACGTTTTTGAAACACAAGTTGTAAATTGATAAGTTATAAGAAACTTAGACTTGGACTTAAACTTAAACTTATGAATTCTGATTTTGTGCTATATGGTTAGTGTAATCAGACCTAGAGCCAAAGGTTGTAAAGCTAACTAAAATAGGAACTTAAACCATTAATGTTAGTTGTGTTTTTACTAATTTTTACAATGTTCTAAATAAGAGTTTCTAAGGCAAATGCAATGAGGTGAACTATTCAATAGGGTTTAAAGCAAGTTTTCAAGAGTAAAGTTATATTAACTTGGAATATATGAGTTGGATAATTTGAAGTATGTGTATATGAATGACTTAAACTATAATGTGTGACTTAAGTGATGTTTTAAGTATACAAACATCGATGACTGCTGCCACCGGTACGACCTTGATTGTTGTCCCTTGGTTGAACATAATCATTATCTCGTTCTAATAACTGGGCCCTGTTCACTGCATCCGAATATAGAGAAAATTTGTGAGAAATGAGGTATTGACGAATCTCGGGTTTTAAACCTCTCAGAAACATCCGCGTCATACGTTCCTCATTCTCCACCAAACGAGGTGTAAACCGGGATAACTCCGCGAACTTAGCCTCGTACTGGGACACAGTCATGTTGTTCTGTTCCAGTCTGATAAACTCTACCTCTTTCATGTGACCTATACTTTCTGAAAAGTACTTGTCATTAAACAGTTTCTGGAACGCCCCCCAAGACATCTTGAGTGCGGCAGGCTGGGTACGCTTCACAGATTTTCACCAGTAATCTGCCTCTCCACGGAACATAAAAATGGCGAATGGAACCTTATGTTCCTCCGTGCATCCCAAGACATTAAATATCTTGATAATTTGCTTAACCCAATTTTCTGCCTTGATTGGATCTGGCTTCCCCTGAAACTCTGGTGGTCCCAACTCTTTGAACTGCTCGGCAGTGACAAGCCGCGAGTTATTATTTCCACCTGTATTATGAACACAAGTCTCCCTCGTCTGGTTTTGCATGAACTGCAAAAAACTTCTAAACATCCCATCGTTCATCGTTTGATCGATGGTGTCGTTTCCAGGAGAAATATAGCCTTCCTGTTGCACGTTCTCCTGGTTGGTGATTAAAGGTGACTCAACGGTCTCATTCACTCCATTGTTTAGATTTTCAGCTGTCATGCTCAAATACTGCAACAAAACAAGGGTTAATCAAATAAATTAACATATCACATATTAACCCTATGTTCCAACCGACCAATTAAATAACAATTAAGCTTAGGTAAGAAACACTAGCGAAGGTTTTACTCGTCTATTCCCTCCTAGTTCTATTCTCAGATCTCCGCCAGAGATCATATCTCTAAGCTCTGATACCAACTGTGACGCCCCCAGTGTAACGATTGAGATTTTATATTTAATTTTAAATATTTATTGAGTTAAATAAATATTTTATGTGATTTATTTATTGAGTTAAATAAATAAATTATGTGATTTATAGAGTAATTTAATTAAATGTTATATATTGATTAAATGAATGTATAATATTTATTTAATTAATGTATATTAATTTTATATTATAGTTCTAATTTAATTGAGATAATTAAGTTAGATGTATTATGTGATAAAGTGTTACATGGATTATAATTAGCGAGTAATTATAATTATGTGGCAAAATTTTATGTGATTAATTGATGTTAGATTTTAATTGATTAATATTTAATTGATTAAAATATGACATTAAAGTATGTGTCAAAATAATTTGTTAAAATAAAAGAAAAAGGATTTTAAATGGTTTTAAATAAACAAGGCTTTGCATTTGTTTTTAAATCTATTTTTCAAACAAGGCCTTAACTAATAATTTGTTTTTAAATAAAGGGTTTGCCAAACATGGCCTTATGGCTATTCAAATTCAAATTTTATAACTGTTAAATTAATTAAGTTATTAAGTATTAGTTAATACGTATATTATTGATACATCAGTTATATATCTATATACTACGTAAAGAAAAACTACGTTAGTTTTCTAAGCCTAAGTCTAAACTAAGAACAAAGAAAAGAAGAGCAGAGAATTTAGAGAGATAAGGGAAGAAGAGAAGGAAGAGAAAGCTTGAGAAGGCTAGAGTTAATCTTCATATTCTTCTACAATCATCAAACAAAGGGTAATTACTATCTCATAGTTTTAAAAATTTTAATTAGTTGTTCTTCCTTGTTTTGAGTTTCTGTAAATTTTGGTTTACAATAAATTTCAATAAAACGTATTAACATGAATTGTATATATATATGGTGTTCATGTATTGTCAATAGTTGATTTGTAGGCTGTAAACGAGTTTTCAGAAATCAAATTATAGTAGAAACATGTTTTAATGAATAAAATATGTTCATATGAAATTTCATGTAATTGGTTGATTTTAGAGAAAAATTGATGAATTAGTATATATTAACATGCTTATTAGGAATTTGGTTTGATGTTATCTTCAATTTGATTTTTTTCGGCACTGTTCGCGGAGCTGCTCTGTTTTTGTCCGCTGCCGGCGCAGCTGCGCAGGCAGTAAGGGTAGAAGCGGCGCAGCTGTGCCGCTGAGTTTTCTCAGGTTTGACCTCTGCGCAGCTACGCCGGTGTCAAGGCAAAGGGTGGCGCAGCTGCGCCGTGTCCTGGGTAGAGGCAGTGAGTTTTAATCAAGTGTGCAGTTTATTTTTATGCCTAAGTTACATTGTTGCTAGAATAATGATCATGTATTTAAGTTGCAATAGCATGTTGATAACATAAATTTGACAATTTGGTAATTGTAAAAGAAAAGAGGTTTTGAAAACCTTAAAGTATTAATTGAATTATTATTTAATTGTGAATTGGTTAATGTGATATGTAATTATAAATTGTATAATTATAATTAAGAGTAAATATTTAATTTAAATTATAATTTTTATGAAATTATAATGTATAGAAGTTGATTTATTTTAATCAATTAGATGATAATTTAAATTATAATTTATGTAATTATAATTTAATAAATGCATGATTATTATAGATTATAATTGATAAATACATGATTAATTATAAATTGTGTAATTATAATGCATGATGTATTTTAATTGATTTTAAATTATAATTGCTTATAATTTAAAAGGTAATTATAATTTAAGTAATTATAATTTGATTAAGTGTTTGAATTATAATTGTTTAATTATAATTTAGTTAAATACATAATTAATTTAATTATATGAATATGTGTGTGATGTAATTAACTATGTGATAGTTGATTATGATTATTTATTTAATTAGAGTGAGTTACCCATGAGGGTTAACCACTTATGTGAATTAGTTATGTGTTAACTGATTTAGATTATTATAATTGAATGTGTATAGAAAGTATTAAAGTACGTGAATTGTGTTAAGTAGCTTGCACTTGAGGCAAGTCTTCTAACCCTAAACTTGTTAATTCTATACAATTTCTTGAGTTCATATATTCATTGTTGAGAATGTCCTTTCCATTTCTGTATTGGACAATTGTTGATTTAATTGAAATGATATTAACTTATTGTTCAAGTAAGATCCAGGTATTATTTTAAATGCTTCAAGTTGATTCTAAAGCATATGTTAGTTCATAATTCTTTTATTTATGAATTATTGAAAGTCAATTCAACTAATCCTTAGTTGATGAACGTGAATTCTAAATTTTCTTGTAAACTTATCCAAACCAAACTTTCTTTGGTGCGGACTTGAATTCAAATTACTGAGTTGAACAACCCTATTTACTAGGGGAGGTTACTACGCATAGCGTTAAGATGTTTGTGCACAATACATGGTATGAAGGGATGATCCCCCTAAGTACGAGTTAAGGTCCATAGTCTTATTGACTGTTAAAGGTTTAAACGGAAATGTTTATAACCTAGGACAAGAGTTCAAAGGTCTTATGACCCTCAGATAAATTCTATATTCGAATTTTAATGTTAATAGAGAATTATTATTCAATTCTTTATTGTTGAAGTAAGCTAAGTTATTCAGATCTTTTTAAAGATATCCTTTCATGTATATATTATTGTTAAACTCCAGTGAGCTGTGGTTTGCTCACTCTTGCATTAAATAACAATTTCAGTTAAAGTTGATAACGCTGATGCTCCGTCTACGAGTAAGGGCAAGAGAAAGCAAAGCAAATGAAGACTTATTTTTATTTAATTGAGAATTATTGTAATAAGACTTGAATGTTATGTTTTTATTTTTGCACTTTATTATATTCATGTTAGGGTTAGAGTAACCCGAGATTATTTTAAAAAGGTTGTAAACCTTGTTGTAAGGGAGATTTATTTATTTTAATTTAAGTTGTAGTTTATTTTGCATTATTCATTGGGTAGATGTATGTTATATTAGAAAGTGAACACCAAATCATGTGAAAAGGAAGTACCTGGATTTGGGGGTGTCACACCCGGATTTGGGGGTGTCACACCCAGAATTGGTCCAATCAACCCAACCCATTCTGAGTCGCCAAATACACTCAACAAAATCTAAATACAATCTTTTATATCAAACGATCGTGCAAAATGCGACCACACAACTGTGAGTGTCAATACAGACATGTTAAAAATATAAACATTCAAACTAAGTCCTCATTACATTTATTATCACACTATTTTATAAAAAATAGTGAGGACTTCTATAACTCTAACTCGGACCATCACTCCATTCCCCGACTAGTACCCGCGGTATTCTCATTTCCTGAAGAGAACAATGGAAGAAAAGGGCGAGCTCAACTAGCCCAGTAAAGAATATTATGACTAAGATAATGAAGAATAAATTATCTTTAGTCTTCAACAAATCAGATAAAATATTATGAAATCTGAAATGAAACAATATACGAAACTGCAAATGGATTTTCACCCGTCAGGCGGTAGTCCGTGCAGACAGATCATTTCCACAATTTAATAACAAATAAATACGAAGGATTATTCACCAGGCATGCGGTAGTCCGCGTAGACAGGTTATTCCCACAGAATAATAAAGAAAGAAAGAACAACAGGATTTCACCATGCATGCGGTAGTCCGCGTAGACAGGTTATTCTAACAGAATAATAAAGAATGGAATAACAACTCTTACGAGTATTGAAAGAAAATAACTCTCTTCATGAATACGAAAAAAATAATACCCCTTACCTTAAAAATTTGAAGACTGTGCTAGTGTAATAGCAGAATACTCTTTTTCTTTCTCTCTTATTCTGTTTATACTTTCTCTCTCTATAGCTTCAGTGAATTGGTGAGAAATAATGAAGAAATGAGCTTCTATTTATAGGCTTGGCAGAGTAAGGGTAAAATAGTCTTTTTGCATAATTTATGATATCATCGCTTACATCATCGATCCTATGACATCATTTCTTACCTCATCGTTCCGATGATATCATTGCTTACCTCATCGTTCCGATGACATCATTGCTTACATCATAAGAATTCAAATTCAATTTGTTCTCTTCTACCTCATTTTACTTTTATACCATAAATTTACTATAATAATGTTACCATTCAAATTATAAAAATCATACTATTATATAATCACATCATACTACTATAATGTAATATTATAATAATATATTTGAATGAATTATTTTATCAAAAAAAATAAAATACCAACTTTCAACAAATGTCACATTCTAAAAATTTCTCTGTTTAAATCCACATTGAATAAATATTTTCTTATCATATATATCAAAATTAATTATTCACAAATAATATTACAGAACTACAATATTGACAACCAGGTCGTTCTCAGGAAAGAGGGGGCTTTCCTATAAGGATTTCTCCTTATTGGTGTGCAATTATATAACCTAACCCCTTTCCTCGACATAACTTTCTAGACATTGTCAATAATGCTATCTAATAATATTATTTAAATAATATGAATTATTGATTTGATAATTTGAAATACTGTGCAATGACAATTATTGAATCGCTAATATAAAATATCAATATCGCAATTATTGGATCAATAATATAAAATATTGAACAGTAATTACTGTAACAATTATTAAATGAGTGACTTCTTACGTAAGAACCAATAATTCAAAATATTGTGCAATGCCATGTGCTACTGTGCAACACCGCGTATTACTGTATTTTAACCACCGGGTATTTCAACAATTTAACGGTAAAAGTTTTGCCGTTATTTTTATAAAAAGGTTACTTCTATCGCTTTCTATATCTGACATTTATTCTGTTGTGGGGTCCACCAATGACTGCGCCGTCGTACGAATATTCTCCGATAAAAAGAATATTCCTCGACCAAACGAATATTCCCCGACACAACGAATATTTTATAACCACTTGCTTACTTTGTAAACTTTGCACATCTAACCCATAACTTATCACATTTATCAAATCAACACCTTACTATTTCAAAATAATATATAAAGAAAATTAAATCTTATTCATAAAATTTGGGGTCTTACACTAAATTTCAAATTGTATTTTATTTCAATATCTCTTCTGTGCAGACTTTTTTTATAATATTCTGTGAGCCTGAGAATCATGGGATCTACGATTAACCACATGGATCTAGATCCGATTCCCACGATGGACAAATTTGCACTGTAAATACAGATTGCCTGTCTTTTTGTAAATGTAAATCAAAGAGACCTTAAAACGGTTATCCGAATTTAAGGTCTCAGCATAGTAAATTGTGGTTTGTAGTGTTCGGGTCACTTTGATGGCTTTCATTCCCATAAGGAGTCCAACACTTGTATATATATTACTTGGCCGAGGATGCTTCGCATCCCGACAATAAAATCAAAATCAGCTAAATGCAGAATAAAATAGAAGTATCAAAAGGCTTCAATTCCTATGTTAGCGAAAGAGTTTGAAAACTGTCTTCCAAAATATCACTTTCATATCTTGTCTAAAAATAGACTTTTCATTAAATCAAACCCTTCGTATATAGGTCCAATGAAGCACAACACTACTTTCAAATAAAACACTTAGGCCCAATTACTGCAAGCACACACACTACAAATAAAATAGAAAAATTAAAAAAACGCGGTAACCGTGTTTCACGGAAGTCGGGGGGTGCCTAATACCTTCCCCCCACTTAATCAAGCCCCCGAACTCTATGAATCTCGGTTTTCAAGACCAAGATAAACAGAGTCCAGTAATTGGGCCTACTTATAAAACTTTTCAAATAAAACTCGGTTGAGTTGGTACAACCATTTCAAACATACCAACTGGCGATTCTATAAAATCCAACTTTTCAAATCGTCGATATTATATGTCGGCCTTTTCCTAAAAATTCACCCTTCAAATCAAACAAATAGAAAACAAACAAGGGTAGAAACACATAGGGAAAGGGGATCGCCAACGATTTTTTTCGACGTCGACAAATATTAAATAAATACGAACAGATACGTGAGATATGATAATAAGCATGAGACTCATTAAATAATTAAATTATTTTATCATTTTATGTTCAACATTAATTAGTCATTCCCTACATTATATAAAACCAAATTTACGGTTTGAGTTTGGTTTTATTGAGCTTTTGTTTAAACAAAATATTTATAAGTAAGGTTGTGTATGTTATCAAAGTGGTATTTAATATTGTGTGATGCTACATTGTTAATTTAAATTGCATAAATTTTTATTATTTCAATTAATTTTGGAATCGAAATCGCATCAAATGAAACCGCACCGCACGGTTCAAAACTGCACCACACCAATCACAAACGGTTTCATGTGCGATTTTGGATTTGTCAAACTGCACCTAAACGATTTCATGTGCGGTTTGGGTTTCAAACCGCACCTAACCGTATCATGCTCACCCCTACCTAAAGGTCCATGCGTGGCCTCTAAGTAATTATCTCAGACTTTATAATCTTTGCTTTGACATCATAAGTTCATTGTGGATTGATCTTTTTACCCTTTGCCATCGTTAGAAATATACGTGTAAATTTTGTGTGTCTACAATAAACATATTAAATTTTTTTATACGATTTACTAATTAATAATACTAAATTAATTAGTTTGATAGTACTTTGATGATAGTTGATTGCATTTGACAATAACCATATGGGTGAATCATTCAACTACAATTAGTAAAAGAATATTTTTAGTAAAAAATTAATATTAAAAAAAATACACCAGTAATATTCAATTAATCACATATCTTCTACCAAATAGAAATAACATAATATGATCATTTATCAATAATCTGATACACAATAATTTGTGTTTAGATGGATATTTGTATGACCTGTAACAAAAACTCTTTAAGGGATAAATAAGAAACAAAAATACAGTTTAATACTTATAAATTCTTTTTGTAGAATGAATGGAGTATCAAGGGCCTGTTTTCAAACAATTTACAAGTTGGTTAAGTCAACTTATAAATAATTTTTCTTATTTTACTATTTGAGTGTTGATATGTAACTTATTTTTTGAATATAGTAGTTTTTGAAAAATAATAATTTTTTAATTATCAAAAATGACTTTGTAGTTGTTTTAAAACAAGTAGATTTGACTAAATGTAAAGAATCTTTTTACCTTCCGTGGTAATAATATTTATAACTTATTTTAACTTATAAGTAATTTCAACTAAACACCTTCACAACTTGTGTTAACTTAATTTTTAACTTATACGTCAAATAAATGTCAAAAACTTTTATTTATAAGTCACAATTTAAAATGATTTTAAAAGTTATTTTAACTTATAAGTCTATATTTGATTATTCAGAGTTTGCAATGTTTTGTACATTTAGAGCATTAAAAAATTTAAACGTACTTGAAAATCTTATTTATTTAATAGTGGTTTATTTTAAATGTAACTTATTTAAATCACAAAGGTAGTGTTTGAGATAAAAATTGATACAATGTGTTTAAAGGTCCAAATATTATAGTCACAAACACTAATTGCTGAACTCACCCTAAATCGTTTTTAAATAGGAACAATTACATATTCTAATACATTTTTAGAAATAATTACAACAACAGTATATAGATAAAATATTTACAACAGTAATACATTTTTTCATATTTATTTACAAAATTACTGCAATTAGGATTCCTTTAATTTAGGTGGGTCAATCGTCATTCACTGTCTCTCGCAACGGCCTTATCCTCATTCTCGCTCTCGCCATTCTCTATCTCTCGTCATTCTCTATCTTTATCTCTCACAGTTCTTTCTCTCTCTCACCATTCTCTCTAATAACAAAACCAGTGTTTGTTCAGCTGATAACCCATGTCATTCTCTGATAAAGCTAATCGTCACGTGCTTCATCCTCTTATTCAGGTAGCCTCAAAGCTATGAAACAAGATATTCTCGTAACACATTGGGAGCCTTTTAGTATCTTGTTGTATATTTGATTGGTTGGCAGTTGATTGGCTCAGAGCATCCCTTTCCTTTTCAGACTAATAATACCCACCTTTTGTTGGAGCAAGCTAGTTTTCTGGGAACAGTAATTCATTTGAGGAACAGTAATTCATTCAATGATGGGGACATACGGAATACATTGTCTGCGCATGTGCTGTTAATAATCATTATTTCTGTCAATTTATCTTCATTTGAACTTTTACTTTTTGAGATACTTATTTCCCCAATATTGTGTTTTTCAAAGCATGTATTGGGTTTTCACCTTGTACTGGTTGAAGTATCAAGTTCAGTTGGTAACCAAACCTTCATATCAAGGTAACCAAACTTTCATACCAAGATAACCAAACCTTCATACCAAGGTAACCAAACATTCATACCAAGGTAACCAAACCTTCATGCCAAGGTAACCAAACCACCTCCACACCTGCAGTTTTTTCATAATGCAGTTAGTAACCAAACCTTCATACCAAGGTAACCAATCCACCTCTACACCTGTAATTTTTTCATAGTGCAGTTGGTAACCAAACCTTCGTACAAAGGTAACCAATTCAGTTTTATTAGGTTATCAATTTATTTTGAATGTGATGCAGTTGGTAGCCAAACCTTCAGGCAGTTGGTAGCCAAACATTCATATCAAGGTAACCAATTCAGTTTTATTATGTTACCTTCATAGTACAGTTGGTAACCAAACATTCATACCAAGGTAACCAAACATTCATACCAAGGTAACCAATTCACCTCCACACCTGCAGTATTTTCATAGTGCAGTTGGTAACCAAACCTTCGTACAAAGGTAACCAATTCAGTTTTATTAGGTTACCAATTTATTTTGAATGTGATGCAGTTGGTAGCCAAACCTTCATGCAGTTGGTAGCCAAACCTTCATACCAAGAAAACCAATTCAGTTTGATTAGGTTACTTTCATAGTGCAGTTGGTAACCAAAACTTCATACCAAGGTAACCAAACCTTCATACAAAGGTAACCAATTCATCTCCACACCTGCAATTTTTTCATAGTGCAGTTGGTAACTAAACCTTCATACCAAGATAGCCAAACCTTCATACCAAGGTAACCAAACCACCTCCACACCTGCAATTTTTTTATAGTGCAGTTGGTAGTCAAACTTCTATACCAAGGTTTTACCTGATAGATTTTAACCTGGCTAATTGGCTATGGTGAGTAATTATTCTATTATTGAAAATTTACCTTGTTTTTATATTTTTTTAGTAGTGTTATACTTTTGTTGAAGTTAAATGAAACATAATCTAACAATTCATGTTTTGCTCTCCATCCCTTTCTTTTCGCAGGATCTGCATCATAAATATGTAACAGTAGACTTTTTCTGAAAGAGAAACGGGTGGTTATGGATTTGGCAGTGGCGGATGAGGGAGGTATGGTGGGTTCGGTGGATATCGTCGCGACAGAGGAGGAAGATGATAAGAAATTAATTTTCAGTTTTTCATCTTTTGATTTGAATTTGAATTTTGAATTTTGAATTTTGAATTTTGAATTGTGGATTTGTTTTTGTTGTTAGATCCTAAAAATTTGAATTTGAATTATTAATTATGGCAGCCTTGATTTTAGATTTCCTTATTAATGTGAAATTAAATGATTTGAATTTATTGCGTTATTTTTAAAATTATTTTATTGATGTACTAATATTGTAATTATTTTTTAATTGTTGTATCTAAAAGACCCTTTTAAATAAGTCAATGCCGAGCAACCCAAATATGACTGAGTTTTTTTATAAATTTACTAAAACTATTTGTATTTTCAAAGTATTGGAAATAAATCAATAACACACCAAAACAAAATATTGATATTGCCACCCACTACCCATACTCCTCTAGGCTCTAGTCCTCTTTCTTACTCGTATTTATTCCTAAATAAATACCCCCAGACCCACACTCCCTTGTCTCTCGCAGTCTCACTCCTCCACTTCCTCTCCTTTCTCTCTCTTAATTACATGTATTCTCCCAGCAAGACACTGCCATGGGAAATTAATTCGAATTTATTAGCTCTCTTCTTTTACCCTTTTGGCTTTAGATTCTCTCTCCTCTTCCTCTCTCTATATCTATATCTATTTTCAATTCTGGGGTGCTATCAGAACAGTATGTTAACAATGCAGCTTTTGAAGAAAAATTAATTCTTCTTCCGAAAGGTAGACCAAAAAAGGCTTCTTCCATTTGATCAAGGTTGGTTTTTCTCTCCTTTTCAATTTTTCTCTTATGATCTCAAATTTCCATTTCATTTGTTTTCTCTAAGCTTTAATATACAATTTCCATTTCATATAAAAGATGCAATTAATTTTTGACCAAATCCCAGGTGCTTAAATGAGCCATATATAATATATAAGACAATTAATCTTCATCATTTCACTGATTGATGAATCAAACCAGATTAATTATTTCTGTCCTGCATTCTCTCTCCCTCTCTCTGTCTCTCTCTCTCTCTCTATATATATATATATATATGCATGTATAATTTGTATATTTATGCAGAAAAGAGAATACATACATCTGAATCAGTGCAAGCCATGAAGCCATTTTTTGTATTTTAGCACCAATAATTTGTATATTGTTCTATTTTGTTCTTATTCTTGCCTATTTTTGTATTTTAGCACCTCCGTTTATTTATTTATTTGGGTAAAAGCTCTTTCTTCTTCCTGTTAAGATCTTAAGATCAGTGCAAGCCATGAAGCCAACAGGTGGAATAGATTTGACTCCATCTGTTCAAAAGAAAATTCCCATCTGCCATTTTTTTTAATTTTTTACAAAAAAAAGTTTATTTTGTGAATTGTAATATAAAATAATTTAAATATTTTCAAATTTATCGTTATAATTTTTTTATATTACCGCTACTACTGTTAAAAAATATATGAATTTAGGAATACAAATATATTATTAACATTTATAAATAAAACTATTTTTGTTAAATAAAAGGATTTTTTTATTTTCTTAATTAATCCTGCTATATTTATAGACTTTTTAGCATGCCCATTAAATAATTGCTAGTTTAGAAACAATTATTATCCTTGTGGACTAAGGTGTTATTTGTTTACATCTGAATGCCTCTTAATGGATTGTCTTTTATTCGCTAAGAGACATGATGCTGTTTGTTTTTTTTTTGTTACCTCTGAATGCCTCTTAATCGGTAAGACAGAAAATGAAATCTTAATAATTAAGAAGTACTTCTTAATGAAATTTTTTTGATAATTTTTTTTTATATAAATATATTCAACAATATTATTCACTCATTTTTATTAAATTGAATATTTAAAATTATTAAATAAAAATTTACTCTTTAAAATAGTAAAATAGTGTCATTAAGAGACAACTTACTTTTTAGTTATCAAACAGCTTTTTAGATTCAACCTTCATAATCATTCAGATGATCTAATTTATTAAGACATCATAATCATTCAGATCTTAATCGTCAAATTTATCAAACGCAATTTAAAACATGTGGATATATTTTTTAATTTTTATTTTACATATAAGGAGTCAAACTCCTTTTCTCTTTTGCTGAAAAGCTGCTTTGATTACGTCAAGGGTATTTAAATCTGAATCCACATAATTAAAATTGTTTTCAAGTGTGACTAATGGCGTTTTATCACTTTACTTATATATTAATTAAGGCTTATTTAGAAAGCTCCCACACCTTTATGAACTTGGAGCTTCAGTGAGTCCCACCACTTTTGGGGCTGATTTTTATTTTTTTTAAATTAAAAATTATTTTTTCATTATGTTTTCAAATTCTAGTTTAGAAAGTCAGACCACTTGACTAGTGGGAGACAGGAAAAAAGGAAAAAAAAATATAAAATGTAAACCTTGCTGTAACTGGGTACACTAAAATTAAAATAACTCTATGTGAACAAATACAATTCATTTATTTGTTGGAATAAATTTTTTTTTTCTTTCGATTTAATTTATCTGTCCATCTAAAAGAACTCCTAAAATTATGGAAGTGGCTAGCACGAAATTTATTTTAGAGTAAGTTGATTAATTGATTAATAAAATATTAACACGCAAGCAAGACTGTATATGTGTTAGTATTCTATTGTTTAATTAATCAATTTATCAAAAAAATAATTTTATACTAACCGAGCCTAAAATTATGTTGTATTAATTATTAGCCTAGTCCTAGTGTACTGTCCTATAGTTTGCTATAATTATTAGCCTAGTAAGTGTACTGTCTTGCGTCAGTTCCACTTACTTATTTATTTAAATAATGTTACTATCACATAAAGTATTTCACATAAAGTTCACGTAAAGTCGGGTGACACTTTTTGATTTGTTGTTGACATAGTTCATTTGACTCAACAATAAATTAAGAGGTGTCATTTGACTTTATGTTAACTACTTTATATGATAGTAGCATTACTCTATTTATTTACTTAAAAATGAATAGTGAAGTAAGAAATAAACCACACTATTTACATTTAGAAATAAGGTAGGTCGCTAATCACTTTTATAGTTTTTATTTTATTTTACATTGGTGTGGAAATAAAATGCATAATCCAATTTAGTCTGATCAATTTGGTTAAAAATTGGATTTAACTGATTGCAGTACTAGTTGAAGATATGGTAAATTGAAATGGACTATCAAAAGACTAATTACTGAGCCATAAGGTAAAATTGGTTAAATTTACACAATGAATCATTTTTTATTTTAAATAATATTTTGGTATCAAATACTTTTTATATTTTAGGATTGGCTGATTGGCACTTCTGTCCTTTCAAGTTGTCACTTACTTTTAAAGTCGTCCTTAAAGTTTAATTTTTGTCAGTTAGGTCTTTAAAGTGACATTTTATTGATTTTTTCGTTCTTTCAGTCCAATTTAATCTCAACCCGACATATTTTGACCATTTTTAACCCAACCCAACCCAGTTTGACCCAACCCAAAATTTTAATATTTTAATATAATATTATTTTTTAAATAACTTTAAAATAATAATTATATTTAACATTTTAAAAAATAATATTTAATATTTTTAAAAAATTATTATTTAAAAATAATAATTATTTTAATATTTTAAATTTAAAAAATTATTTTTAAAAAATTTATTTTTAATATTTAAAAATAAAATATTAGCTTTTAAAAAAATTAAAAAGTAATTATATTTAATATTTTAAAATAAATATATTTTTTAAATAATAATTATTATTAATATTTTAAAGAAAATATTAATTTTAAAATAATAATTATATTTAATATTTTAAAGTAATATTTAATTTTTTATTTAAATTAAAATATTATTTTAACAAAGTTTTAAAGATAATTATTATTCTAGTTTCTAATATTTTTTCAAAAATGAGTAAAGTTTCATAAAATATAGATTCAAAAAAATTACATAAAAAAATAAAGTGATTTTTTTATTTTTTATGTAAAAATTTATTTTCAGAAAAAAAAGAGTTAATATCTTTACCATTATTATATGTATTCTCAATATTAGAATTTTTAAAAACAAAAACATATTTATTTATTTATTTAAAAAAGAATTCTAATTTTTTTTAATTTTTTTTGTTTTTGAAAATTCTAACATTAAGAATACATATAATAATGGTAAAAATATTAAATTTTTTCTGAAAATAGATTTTTACATAAAAAAAAAATTAAAAAATCACTTTATTTTTTAAAAATTAAAATTTTATTTTCTTATGTAATTTTTTTGAATCTATATTTTATGAAACTTTACTCATTTTTGAAAAAATATTAGAAACTAGAATAATAATTATCTTTAAAACTTTTTTAAATTAATATTTTAATTTAAATAAAAAATTAAATATTATTTTAAAATATTAAATATAATTATTATTTTAAAATTAATATTTTCTTTAAAATATTAATAATATTATTATTTTAAAAAAAAATTAAAAAATTAAATATAATTATTATTTATTTTAAAAAAAACTAATATTTAATTTTAATTTTATTTTTTTGTTAATTGACATTTTAAAATCAAATTGGTCTTTTAGCTTTTATTTTTAAGCAATTGAGGCAAGTGAAAATTGTATTTTTTTTTCATTGATGTATCATCATAGTCGTTTTTGAGATTTTGGTGGCTCAAGAAAAAAAATAAAATCGAGAAATTTTTCGAAATATTGACTTCATCCAAATATAAAGGAAAAATAAAATAAAATAAAATAAAAGTTATATCTAAAAAAGTGCATTCTGGAATTTAAAATATATTAGTTCGATTACAACAAAATATATGAGAACTTAGACTACAGTAAAATATATGTAAAGTTCGACTAAATAGTTCGATTATAACAAAATATATGAGAATACATTCATTGAAAATTATTTTTAATATTTATAATTAAAATCTTTAATTAAATATTCAAAATTTTATATATATATATATATATAAATTAAAAAAATTGGGGGTCCTCTGATTTGGAGCTCAGGGCGGTCCACCCTTTAATCTGTGCTCAGAAACGACTCTTTGTATCATGATAACATGTTTCTTTTTTTTTAATTTTAAATATATATGTATTCTGATATTTTTGTAACATCAGATTATAAGTATAGCAAGATCGCAAGAATGATGATCATGAGAAGAAGACTAGCTTGCTGTACCAGGGACAGAGAGATTAGCCTTGATTTTGATCAAGAAAGTAAGTCCTTCCCTCCTCAGCTGTGTGTGTATATATATATATATATATATCAGGACTCGTGATACAGAGGTTGCATGTGTAAGTAGCATGAAAATAAAATTTATAAAAAGTACTGTAGCTTAATTATGCCAAGTATGACATCATACTTTACTTTATATATATTTTGGATCTACCTTAACTTTTGCTTGATAAAAGTCAATCTCAGCTGCCCAACTTTGTCTGGACGCTTTACTAATATACCTAACACATGGTTAAGTTAATAAATATTCTACTGCAAAATAAAATGCTCCTTCGTCCCAAAATATGGTTTTCTATAATTACACCTGGTATTATTTTGCCAATGTTATCTTTTAAATATTACTCCCTCTATTCCAAAAAAAAAAATGTCTCAAATAATTTCACACATTTTAAGAAAACTAACATTAGACAGAAAAATATAAATAAATTCTCAATTTAGTCATACTCTAAAGATTATCTATTTGTTCTAAAAGTAATGGACTTTACTTAATTACTTTTACTGGTAAAATAGATTTTATACAACATTTTGCCTCTTTGTAGGATCCTTTTTTTTAATTCCGGTAAATTTTAGACTAAAATTTATTATTGTGAAAAAATAATAATTATGAACAGAGGCGAAGGGAAAGGGGTCCAGGGGGGTCCGCGGGCCCCCGGTCGCCGAAAAAATTAGTATGTAGTATTCGTGCACTGATAAGAAAAAGGAAGGGGAAGAAGAAGAAGAAAAAAGAAATTAAAAAAATATATATATATAACTTTATAATTAAGTAGCCTACATATAATATAAATACTGACATATTAATAAATTTTTATCCGTTTGCAATTTTAAAATGATCAAAGAAATGAATATCTAATTTAAAAAGGAAGAAGTACTAATTTATCTAGATTTTTTGTATCTTTTTGACACTTTTGGAGGTAAGTTGTCTAACAAACTTTATTATATAATCTTTCTATTTTGCAAGAGAAAAAAAGAGTCTCATTTATAAATTTTACAAATAATAACTACTTTTCATTTTATATATGTATACTTTTTAAAATAATAAGTTGTTCATTCATTAATAATGACATTATATACATGAATATAACTAAGTGATATGATTTATTTTTTTTGAAACAAAAGGAGTATTTCTGTTATTTAAAAATAATAATTACTTCGTTTCACAAAAAGAACTTTATTTATAAAATTTATCAATATTAAATATGTATTTTTGTTATATATCTATATCAAGTGAATAAGTTGTTAGGTTAACATTAACCACACTATATTAAAATATAATGATAATTTATACTCATCACTACAAAAATAATTATTTTTATACTCTTTTTAAAAGGAGTAATGGACGTGTTTAACCTTTTCAATATTTTTTTATTTGTGAAACGAAGTAAATAACAGAGGAGATGTGTATATTGGGGGGCCTGGTAAAAACGGAGGAGAAGAAGAGAGGAGAGAAGAGAGCCACCGCTACTGCCGCTGGTCGCCACTGTCGGTCGTCGTGCCGACGCCTGTCTGTCGGCCTCCCCGGCTAAAATTCTCTGGTTCCGCCATTGATTATGGACATTGTTTCTAGACAATTTCTATGAGAACCTAAATACGCAAAAAATAAAAATACATAAAAAAAGAAATATAGGAGAAAAGATCAAGCATCAAATGAGATCCTTGTTTTGTAACGGAGGTAGTATGTGGAAATTGTGCTTAAAAATGTGTCTTGTCTATAAATGCAACATTTTGCTACAGGCATACCCATGACTTGAATTGTCAGGGATAAAGTGACGAGTGGCGCCTACCAATTCTTTTGAATTGCCATTATTATGTTATGAAAGTGTTACATGGTTAAAATCGGGTTAAACATCAACTTCAAAATTTTATCTGGTTGTTGTCCAAAACCAATCAACTACTCCCTCACTATGCACCATCAGCGCATGTCGATATTTGTCAATAACATTACAGCTGTCGATGTTGGTTAAAAAATTCGCGAGTCGGATCACAATCTGGATTTTTCATTTGTTCCTAAGTTATTTCTACTTTCACTCTTTTTATTTAGGAAAAAGGTTTTGAAGGGTTTTAAGAAAAAGATCAACATGTATCATGTCGACGATTTGAACGTTTTACAGAGTCGCCAGTTGGTAGATTTGAAAATGGTTGTACCAATTCAACCGAGTTTTATTTGAAATAGAACCAATTGCTGGACACTGTCGAAACTTGATCTTTGAAATCGAAGTTTTGAGTTCGGGGGCTTGGTTAAGTGCGGGGAAGGTGTTTGGTACCCCACGATTCCCGTGTAAACACGATACCGCATCTTTTCAATATTTTCCTTAAAACTGAAATGCGTGTATGAATGTTGTTTGAAAATTGGGCCTATGTTTGATTGATTGAAAGTAGTGTTTTGCTTCGTTGAACTTATATACAAAAGGTTTGATTTGATTTGTAACGAGTCTTTGATTTGATTTGCAAAAGTGTTTGATTTGATTTGCAAAAGCTTTTCTTTTGATTAGATTGAAAATGATGTTTTGAAAGCTGGTTATCAAACCCTTACGCTAACATAGGAATTGAAACTTGTTGATACTTTTATTTTTTATCTTTTCAGCCTTAAGGCACAGTTTGAATGATGATTGTCGGGCTGCGAAGCATCTTCGACCACAGAATATATACAAATGTTGGTCTCCTCATGGGCATAATAGCCATCGGAGGAACTCTGACACTACAAACTATATTTTCAATATGTTGAGACTTTAAATCCGGATAACCGTTTTAAGGTCTGTTGTATGTACATTTTACATAAAAACTGGCAGGGTACATCTGTAAAGCGAAGTTTTTCTATCTTGGGAATCAGATTCTGATCGATTTGATCATGAATTTCACGATTCCTAGGATCACATATGAGGAGCCAATAAACCTGCACAGTTCAAATTTGCACAGAAATAGATATATATCCCAAAATTGCCAGAACCGATAATTCATTCAGTAAATTTGAGTTCGCACGGCCGAAGCGTCTCGTTCCCACTAGATAGCGATCTAAGGGACGCGAGGTTGCTTTTATAACTGAAACTAGAAAGAAATCTAGATTTAAAAAAATCTCAGCCATTCTAGCTTTCCGGTTCAGTCTGGACATGCTTTGAACCGTTTGAAAGCTAGAGTTGACGAGATTTAAATAAATCTAGTCCGCCCGCAGATATGTCAGTGCCAATTCATAGCAAATGAATGTTTAAAGTGGCAGTTTAATAAAAGCGAGTAAAACAATATATATACACAGTTATATATATAAAAGCTGTAAAGGCGATGAGTTTTCTCGCCGGTGCTCGGACTGGAATTGAAATATATATATATTGACAGAAACATAGTCAACTAAGACTGGGAAGAGAACCCAGTGGTGGTGAAGGTTGCTTATATATGCATAAATATATTTAAAAGTAGTAAAAAGGCTACAGAATAATTCAGGCTGAACAGAAATGTAAATGTACATAAAAGTAATCAACCATGGACTGAGAAGAGAACCCAGTAATGGTGAGATGTGCAAAAACAGTATAAAGGCCACAGAATAATTCAGGCCGGACTGAAATATATAAATATATATATTGACAAAAATGTAGTCAACCAAGACTGGGAAGAGAACCCAGTGGTGGTGAAGGTTGCTTATATATGCATAAATATATATAAAAGCAGTAAACTACCTCGGATTTGACATCCGGGCTTGACAGAATTGAAATGTTAGTATATATACAGTTGAATAAACACACAAAAAGCCAAACCCGGACTGGGAAGATAATTCATTCCGGCGAAGTTGCTTAAAACAAAGATGCTAGTGCACTGAAGCTGTTAGTGCTGACGGATCGTCAATTTGAGTTGTAGAAATGCCAGAAAACGCAGTTATGTACAAAAATGTACCAAATTTTGACGAAAACGGCCACGGAACTAAGTTCCGGGCATTTTTAGAAAACGAAATTTGATATGCAAGGGCAAAACAGTGCAAAGAAGTAGTATTAACTTTCTAATCATAGAAATACTTACAATATACTGTTAAACGGGCTTTTTGCCAAATCGTAGGCTCTACACGTCAGAATCTACCAATTATTTTCTGATATGTGGTAGTCTGTGGGTATATCTACGTGTTAGAGTGAAAAAATTTGGGTTTAGAAGAGGTGAAAAAGTCAAAATCAAACGGACAGAGGTTCGTTGCGTTTCGAACTTCTTGAAAATGATGGGGGCACGTTTATTCATAGGCCAAGGAGCCGTAGATAGAGGTGCGGCTCCCCTGGTGGGTCCCACGTGTCCAGTTGATTCGTCTCAAAGTACGTGCACTTCGAGCAACGAGAAGTCGAAGTTGAAACTTTTAACTTTTGATCGGAGCGTCCGTTTGAGGCGTGCTATACCTTTCTGAAAAGCCCTCGCCGAGAGTGTCACAATGACATGGGATAAAATATTTTTCGGGTCCAAGAAGACGGGTTCATAACCAGGTCTTCGATTCCTCGCAGTTTGCCCGTTGAGCTTTGCACTCGGGATCGTCGTTATAGTTCGTTCTGACCTTGGTGGCATCAATTCGGCTTGAGTTTGACCGAATCAGCTTAGGGTTGGTAAAATGACTGTTTTGCCCCTCCCGGGGTTGCCTTTAGTGTCGGCATAGCCTTTGGTTGACTCCCGGGAGTTGTTTCCAAGACTTGGATCCCATTCGAGTCTGTCTGTCCTCAGTGTAATCTCTGAAGTTGACTTGGTCATTCCAGGTTATCTTCTGGAGATGTTGTGGAGCTTCAGGTTTGTTCCCGAAGTTGTCTTGACTTCCCGGGCTGGGACCGGGGCTAATCTGTACCTCCCGGGTTGAGACCGGAGCTGAGTTGACATCCCGAGACTAGTGTTCGAGGCTGTGGTTGTCTCGATATTTGGTGAACGAGGTTGATTTAAAAGGCCCAATATTGAGATCGGGATTGATCTGACGGTCCGATTGAAGATCGGAGTTGATTTGATGGCTCGATATTTAGATCGGGGTTGATCTGACTGTCTAATTGGAGATTGGAGTTGATTTGATTGTCCGATATTGAGATCGGGGTTGATCTGACGGTCCGATTGGAGATTGGCGTTGATTTGATGGCCTAATTTTGAGATCGGGGTTGATCTAACTTTTCGATTGGAGATCGGAGTTGATTTGATGGCCCAATATTGAGATCGGAGTTGATTTGATGGCCCGATATTGAGATCGGGATTGAGTTGACTGTCCGATTGTAGATCGGAGTTGATTTGATGGTCCGATATTGAGATCGGGGTTGAGTTGACCCGGTATTGGTGACCGGGGTTGATTTGATTGTACCATTTTGCCCTCCTACAATGTTAGTAACAGGGAGAGGAAATTTCGAGTGTCTACAGATGCCCCTCTTTATCATGTTCATGCAATGTAATGGAATAAGTAGGATAAAAATTGCTAGACACTTGAAATGCAAAGATATCAATGATGCAATGCAATGAATGTTGAAATGTTTTCGCAGATCGCAGGTCGCACTTCGCATCACAAATCGCATCACAAATCGCATCGCAAATTGTTTACCTTTATCGGTGTTGGTGTTGGGGCTGAGACCAGCGGTTTGATTCCCATCGATGTTGTCGATGTTTGTTTTGATGATGATACACTGAAATGTTTTCTACATTTCTGCTGGGGATGTCAATACTAGGCTACCGCTAACTGTTTTCGTTACTTTCTGTTGGGGATGACATCATTCATGATAGTCTAGGGTGGACGTTGTCAGACGATCACTGATGGTGGAACCACTGACGTGCTTGTCAGAGACGAGCTATCGCAGATTGTTCTTGTCTTGCTATGCTGGGTATGACGTTCTCTGTGATAGCTTTATTGATTTAGTCGGGGATGATACCATTGATGCTACCTTGGTTTGAGATCAACAGCTTCCCTGTCTGGCGGTATTCTTTGCAGTTTTGATTTTCCTTCGGCCAGTGCTGTTGCACATTTTAAAGGCTCATCTGCTGGGGATACTTATCGATTATCCAGTTTCCTTAAGCGATGCTTCCGATGCCTACCCTGATGATAGTTTACATCGGCATTTTGTCACAAGCAGTTGAATCACCAATTCTTCTTAGTGCTCTTCTTGAGGATGTGTATAACAGATTCCATCATCGGGGATCGACTATTATATGGTTTCCATCACTGGGTCACTTCAGATGCTTCGCAGAGGTTGCTCCGACGGATAAGACATCGCTGGGGCTGAACCAACGACTGAATTAAACTCGGTCTGTACCCGATACTTTGCTAGGGCTGAACCAACGACTGAATTGGATTCGGTCTGTACCCGAAACTTTGCTGGGGCTGAACTGGATTCGGTCTGTACCCAAAACTTCGCTGGGGCTGAATCAGCGGCTGAATTGGATTCGGTCTGTACCCGAAACTTCGCTGGGGCTGAACCAACGCTGAGTTGGATTCGGTCTGTACCCGATACTTCGCTAGGGCTGAATCAACGGCTGAATTGGATTCGGTCTGTACGCAAAACTTCGCTGGGGCTGAACCAACGGCTGAATTGGATTCGGTCTGTACCCGAAACTTCGCTGGGGCTGAACCAACGGCTGAACTGGATTCGGTCTGTACCCGATACTTCGCTGGAGCTGAACCAACGGCTGAACTGGATTCGGTCTGTACCCGATACTTCGCTGGGGCTGAACCAACGGCTGAATTGGATTTGGTCTATACCCGATACTTCGCTAGGACTGAACCAACGGCTGAATTGGATTCGGTCTGTACCCGATACTTCGTTGGGGCTGAACCATGGCTGATTTGAACTCGGTCTGTACCCGATACTTCGCTGGGGTTGAACCAACGGCTGAACTGGATTCGGCCTGTACCCGAAACTTTGCTGGGGCAAAACCAACGGCTAAATTGGATTCGGTCTGTACCCGAAACTTCGCTGGGGCTGAACCAACGGCTGAATTGGATTCGGTCTGTACCCGATACTTCGCTAAGGCTGAACCAATGACTGAATTGGATTTGGTCTATACCCGATACTTCGTTGGGGCTAAACCAACGGCTGAACTGGATTCGGTTTGTACTCGAAACTTCGCTGAGGCTGAACCAACGGCTGAATTGGATTCGGTCTGTATCCGATACTCTGAAAGTGACAGTTTTTCGGCAGTTTTGCGCAGTTTTTCTCGCAGTTTTCTCGCAGTTGGCACTGTTGATCCTCTGATATGACTTCGGGATGAATACTAAGGGTAACTATATTGTCCCCCTTTCTGTCAGGATTACGCTGCTTAAACGCAGGATTTTAAGATAAACCGCTCAATCGCGTAGCGATTTTTTTTTTTCGTAGTTTACTTGGCAGCACATAGAAACTCCGTTTCAACTCGAACTGGATCGAGCCCGGGGGAGTGGGACCCACCCTGGGGAGCCGCAGGGTAAATTTTTTTCAAAATTCGAGCATTTAATACACATGCAATTTTGACTTTACCGGAAATTTTTGTCTGACCCATGCATGTTTTTAAGTTTTATCTTTTGAAAAACATGCAGTTTTGACTTTACTGGGTATTTTTGACTGACCCATGCATGTTTTAGGACTTAGAGATGCATGGAGTACTGATTTAAAATAATAAGCCACATGTTTTAGGCTTACCACACCCTTTCTGAGGTGATTTGGAGACTTTGTCTAGGTCTTTGCCAGAGCGTAGTGAGGGATGAGATCACTCTGGACGGGTGATTTCTATTGACTTCTTGATTGATCGCTTTGGTGAGCTTGATAGCTATGATCGACATGTTGGGGATTTTATTGTTTCAGCAGAGGCGTGGCATCTGGCCAGGGTAGATATTCTGCTGATGTGCATTGTGGCATACGTCTATATGTCGCTGCGCTTGGATCACCTGGATGTGGGATTGGTGGTTGTTGTTCGGGCCCTTAGACAGGGTAGAACCATTATCCCAATGATATTAGCTGAGACACTGCGGTCAGCCACTTATTGTACTACCCACCCGGAGGGGTTCTTCCGAGGTAGCTCGGTTTTGTTGTATGTATGGCTGATGTCCTATATCCGACCGATCGGACTTTTCAGGCCTCATGGATATTGCTTTACCCGCGAGGTAGCCACATCTTACTCATTTCAGCCTGCGGAGTGTATTGATGCCGAGACATGGTCAACATTTCTGTCGGATATTGAGCATCTGTTCTTGATTTTGCCATGCTCAGGGTTAGCCTCCCCATATATCTTCATTACCCATGCGCCTGGCATGGATTACTTGCCCCTAGCGGGTTTGAGGGGAGTGATTACTTATCATCCCCTGGCTGTTATGAGTCAGTTTGATCAGTTCCAGAGCTTGCACCGATTTGAGGGGTCTGCTGATCAGAGGATGTCGGCATCGTCTATGTCATCGGCCAATTTGATCAGAGTATATGAGTGTTGGACTCATAGAGAGAGGGCTGAGTTCTCCAGTAGCCATCCGGACCGTTCTCCAGAGTACTAGGCATGGTTGGAGGTAGATTTAGCAGCAGCTGCATGTATTCCTTCAGCTCCTATTGTAGATTCAGATGAAGAGGAGCCTATGGAGGATTCTGACTCTCCTACTGAGGATGAGCTATTCGTAGGTTTGACAGTGGCACTGGTCAGTGATCCACCGACTATTCCTGCAGGCATAGATTCGGCTTTGGCGGATTCCTTGTTCAGGATGACCTTTGAGCGGGATTCAGCTACAGCGCAGATGTTGACCGCCTTATCTGGCAGAGATATAGCTTTGGCTGAAAGGGACGCACTTCGAGTCGCTCAGGATGCTGGCTTGATAGAGAGAGGAGCTCTGATCTGCCAGAGATGCAGCTGTTGTGGAGAGGGATGAGATCTGCTCAGCCAGAGATGCAGCTTTTGATGAGATCGAGGAGACTTTGATTGCTAGGGACGCAGCTTTTGCGGAGAGGGATGAGGCTATAGCTTCACGTGATTTCCACATTGCTGACAGTACTGCCCTTCGATCTTATACTCACGGCCTGGTTACCGAGATGAGCGCATATATTGATGACCACAATGTCACACTGCAGATGACTGTGGAGGTTTTGAGCTGTATGGAAGCTGAGGGTATTGCACTTGCAGCTGCTCAATCTTCCGAGAGAGATGCCATGGTGGCATTGCTGGCCCGCTTATCCTTGGGTCCATAGACTAACTTTATTTTTCCTGCATAGACTAGATAAACTATTTTTGTCATGTACAGGATACTATGTATATATCAAACAGTTTTATATAAGAGAAATATATTTTTTGTTCACTTCCCTTTTTGGAGATGTATTGTCATTGCTGAGTGATTACCACTTCTTTCATGACTTGTTGTTGTTGATGTATCCTGAGCTTCTCCTTGATGGACTGACAGTTAAGAAGTCAGGGAGTATCTTAGATGGGCCTGTTGACCAGGAAGATTGGATATAGCTTCTGTATGGCTTTCGGTATCTTGGAATTGGTTTTTTGTTTTTTCTTGAAGGTCAAACCGCACCGTAAATGGTTGCCTACGTACTCCCGGGTGGAGGGAGATCAGGTCATTCGTAGTTCCGGCTTCTATTAGAGAGGGTTTAAAAAGTATTTGTCATGGGTTTTGAGTTTGGTTTGATGAGTTTTTGAATTTTTTTTTGGTTTGACCGCACCAAAAATGGCTGCCTATGTACTCCCGGGTGGAGGGAGATCAGGTCATTCGTAGTTTCGGCTTAGTAGTGAAAACCGAACCTGATTTGATTTGTAGGACCCGGATGCGGGCATGTATGTGCTTCAGACATAGTACTTTTTCACGGCGTCTGAATTGATGAGTTGGGAAAATTCATTCTCGTCTATTTTTTGTAATCTGATAGCTCCTCCCGACAACACTTCCTTGACAATGAAAGGGCCTTTCCAATTAGGGGCGAACTTTCTTTTAGCCTCGTCTTGATTGGCTAAAACTTTCTTCAGCACCAAGTCGTTTTCTTTGAATTGCAGTATTCGGATCTTCTTGTTGTAGGATCGAGCGATCCTTTGCTGATATAACTGTCCGTGAAATATGGCTGTAACCCTTTTTTCATCTATCAGCGACAGTTGGTGATATCGGTCTTGCAACCACTGATCCTCGTTTATCTGAGCATCGATCAACACTCGCAAGGATTCTATCTCTACTTCTACGGGGAGGACTGCTTCCATGCCATAGACCAATGAATAGAGGGTAGCCCCAGTAGAGGTGCACATTGACGTTCGGTATGCTAACAAGGTTAGAGGCAGTAGGTCAGGCCATTCTTTGTGATTAGCGGACATTTTCTGCATGATCTTTTTGATGTTTTTGTTGGCAGCTTCGACATCATCATTCATTTTGGGCCGATAAATAACGGAGTTGAGATGCTTGATGTGGAAGTTACTGCACAGTTCTATCATCATCTGATTGTTCATGTTCTTGGCGTTATCTGATATGATCACCTCTGGTTGTCCATATCGACAGACGATATTGTTTCTGATGAAACCAATGATGACCTCTTTCGTGACTTTGGAAAAAGAGGCTGCTTCAACCCATTTGGTGAAGTAATCGATCATGGTGAAAATGAATCGATGACCACTGCTGGCTTTTGGTTCCACTGGACCAATCACGTCCATTCCCCACATGGAGAAAGGCCATGGTGAACTCATGTTGTGTAGCTCATTTGGAGGAGCGTGTATGGCATTTCCATGTACTTGGCATTGATAACATCTCTTGACGTGATCGTCGCAATCAGCTTTGAGAGAGATCCAATAATGACCGGTTCTTAATATCTTCCTGGCCAGTAGATGACCGCTCATGTGTGGACCACAGACTCCACCGTGGATTTCATCCACAAGTCTCTGGGCTTGTTCTTTATCAAGGCATCTTAACAGGCCTATTCCAGCATCTCTTTTGTAGAGGGCATCTCCGCTTAGATAGAACTTCATAGCCATTTTGTGAATCCGCTTTCACGCAGATTGGCTTGCTCCAGTGGGTGTAGATCCATCTCGTAGATATTCCTTGATGTATTGATACCAAGGCTGCTTGACAGGAGGTATTTCATCTGATACTTCTCCAATGTAATTCCCGTATGTCGGGGCTTTCTGAACTGTGAATTTAATGTTGGGAAACCCACTCCTATCGGATATGCGGATTAATGAAGCCAACGTTGCCAATGCATCAGCGAAATCATTCCTACCCCGAGGAATATGGATGAAAATTATGTCTTCAAACTCCAGGGATATTCTGATGATCTGCCGATGATAGGGCAGCAAATGCAGTTCTTTGGTATGATATGCCCCAGTGGATTGTCTAATGACCAACTCAGAGTCTCCAAAGATCAGTAGGTGTTTGATACCCATGGATTGGGCTAGTTTCAACCCCATTATACAGCCTTCATACTTGGCCGTGTTGTTGGTATTACCAAATTGAAGTTTGGTAGCCACATGATATTGTTCTCCTGTACCAGAGATAAGGACTGCCCCAGCTCCGGCACCTTTCATGTTTACTGCTCCGTAGAAATACATTTTTCATGGTTGGACTGTATTCTCTCGTTGGAGTTGTTGAATTGTCATGATTCCATTATCTGGGAAATAAGTTTCCAAAGGCTCGAACCCTCCTGAAGGTGCTTCAGCTAATTGATCTGCAATGCCTTGACCCTTGATTGACTTCTGAGTCACATAGACAATATCGAACTGTTGTAGAATTAAATGCCATTTGGAAAGTCGACAATTCAACATTGGCTTGTTGAATACATATTTGAGTGGATCCATGCGGGATATGAGGTAAGTCGTGTGCCCATGGAGGTAATGTTGTAACCTCATGCCGGCCTATGCTAATGCACAACATGTTTTCTCGATCAGGGTGTATTTCTGTTCACCACTGCTGAATCTTTTACTGATGTAGTAGATGACTCTTTCTTTGCTACTATCATCTTTTTGTCCTAGCATGCAGCCCATTGCATTGGCATTAACAGACAGGTACATGAACAAGGGAACTCCATCCCTCGAAGGTACCAATACTGGTGTTTCGATTAGCTGCTTTTTGATGGCAAGGAAGGCTTGTTGACAATTCTCATTCCATTTGGTGGAGGCATTCTTCCTTAGTAACTTGAATATGGGCTCACAAGTTGCTGTGAGCTGGGAAATGAATCGGCTTATGAAATTAATCCTTCCCAGAAACCCACGTATCTCCTTCTTTGTTTGAGGTACTGGCATCTCAGTGATGGCTTTGATCTTGGCAGGGTCTAGTTCAATGCCGCGATTACTCACTAAGAATCCTAATAGCTTGCCTGCTTTGACGCCAAAAGCACATTTGGCGGGATTCAGCTTGAGGTTATACTTGCGTAACATGTTGAACAGCTTCCTGAGATGGTCAATGTGATCATCCTCCCTCTAGAATTTAATGATGATGTCATCCACATAAACCTCTATTTCTTTGTGCATCATGTCATGAAATAGGGCCATTATGGCTCGCTGATACGTGGCTCCAGCATTGATGAGGCCGAAGGATAGTCGCCTATAACAGAAGGTTCCCCAGGGAGTGATGAAAGCTGTTTTCTTCCGATCCTCTTCAGCAACCATGATTTGATGGTAACCAGCAAAGCAATCTACTACGAAGGAATACATGTCGTATTGTGCCGTATTGTCTATCAGGATGTGGATGAAAGGTATCGAAAAATTGTCCTTGAGGTAGGCTTTGTTCAAATCTCGGTAATCCACACATACTCGTACCTTCCCTCCGGGTTTAGGCACTTGGACTAATGTTTGAAAGCCACTCTGGATAGGTTGATACCATGATAATCCCGGCTTTGAATTGTTTAACGACTTCTTCTTTGACTTTCAGACTCTATTCAGGTTTCAATCGCCTTAGCTTTTGTTTGACTGGATTGAACCCGTTTTTGATGGGCATGCGATGAATGACAATGTCAGTAGAGAGGTCAATCATTTCTTCATGTGACTATGCAAATACATCCTGGAACTGTGTTGGGAGTTCGATCAAGTCGGCTTTTTGGTCTGGTGTGAGGTCTAAACCTATCTGGATTTCTTTGATGTTTTCGGAGGTTCCTATGTTGATAGTGGTGGTCTGGTCGAGGTTTGGTTTGGGTTTGTCTTTGACTCATTCTTTGATCCCCTCGGGCACCTCATAGTCATCTTCCTCCTCTTTATCAATATCCATCAAGTCGAAGTTCAGTTCTACATCAAAATCGTAGTCATTTTGACAGGTTGGCATCTCATCAGCAAAGACGAACACATCCAACGCTCGAGTCCTGAAAACAAAAAAACGCTTTCATCTTATATATATACAACTGCTTAAATATACATAGCATTCTGCAAAGCATGACAAAGCTGCTGCTATGGCTGTGCAATCAAAAGTAAGCAGTAAATGAAAGCATGATTAAAGGGCAGATTGACTCTCTCTGCCCCTTTACCCTTTTCGACCGAGGCAAGGGACACTGCTCCAGTTATCCAAGGTCAGATCCTCATGAACTGGGAGGATCAGGGATTTGTGATTATCTGTCTCGTCTTGGATGACGACTGAGACATCCTTTATAATAAGGTCAGGGTTTTTCTTTGAACTGCCCCCTTTTTCCTTTTTGATGCGAGGAATTTGAATCTGATCCTCGTCTTCGCTATCTGGGATCTCATCATTCATACCCTCATAGTTTATGATGATCCGTATGTTAGCGAATGGGTCTCTTCCTTCGTATAGGATCTTTTCTTTTCCCTTTTCGCTATCTGCCTCATGCTTGAGGGTTTTTCTTTCCTTGACAGGTATGATCGGAGGAAACAACATTGTTGATACCACAGTAGGAATCTTCCTCATTGGTTTTACCCATCTGGCATTAGTAAGATTTCGCAAAAGTATGGTGGAAGCATGAGCCTTGGGATGCTTATGCGGGTTCCTGTAATTTTTTCTGGATGAGTATCCCAATCCTGCTCTCCCAGTCTGACTTGGGATTTGTATCGGGCTCTTGATACCTTGATTCTTTCCTAACCCTTCTCGAGGTTGGAAACCTAGAGATACCATTTCTTGGCCCACTGTCATTACTTCGGTGGAGACCTTAGGCTTCAGGGCTGGTGCTCCGATAGGTAGATACTGTGTATTGCTCACCTCCAGAGCTTGAAAACTTGCAGGTTCAATCCCTGCATTTAGGCTGATCACTGGCATGTCTCTCTGTATGTCGACAGGGTGTTCTGGTTCAGCATTGACCGTGATGAGGTTGCCGTTGATAATGTATTTGAGCTGTTGATGGAGGGTGGATGGCACTGCCTCTGCCATGTGAATCCATGGCCTGCCCAGCAACAGGTTATATCCAGTGGCGATATTGAGCACCTGAAAGGATACGTAGAAAGTGTGTGGACCAATCTCCAAGGGTAGCTCTATTTCTCCCATAGCTTGGCATCGCGATCCATCAAAAGCTAGGATGACCATACTGCTGGTTTTGATCCGATTCGGGTTGATCTTCATTCTTCCCAAGGTATCGTAGGGACAGATGTTAAGGGATGATCCTCCGTCGATGAGTACCCCTACGATCACATACCCGAAAAACATCACAACTATGTGCAGGGACTTATGATGGTCTGTTCCCTCTGCAGGGATATCATCGTCAGTGAAATAAATCACATTGTTGTTGAAAATGTGTTCCATCACATGACGGAATTTCTCAGCATCTACGGTATGTGGCAGATGGGCTTCTTCTAGAACTTTCGCTAGAATGTTGCGATGGTTCACTGAGGATAAGACCAAGTCTAGGATGGAAATTTGCTTGGGTGCATCCTTCAAGCTCTGCACTATCTTGATTTCATTGTGTCACATCTTTTTGAGGAACTCTTCAATTTTCTCATCATCCATCTTTGCTTTGGCTTTGATGACTGGTTTGATCACCCGCTGAGGCAGGTATAATGGATTGTCCTTTGGTACAACGGTAATGTTGTTTGAGGTGGACCCTTTATCGTTCCCATAGTTCCATGGGACTCGCTTCAGACTGATAATTGGATACTGGGGTCTGAAGGGAAATATCAAAGGCTCGGGTGCGGCCACTTTTATAGGATTTTGTATTTCTTGGACCCCTTTCCCTGGCAGTACTAAGGGTTTGAGGGTTGACTCCTCATTACAGGAGATGACAGCTACGTTACCTTGATTTCATACAGTGGGGATCCAGAGAGTTTCTTCATCCGAGAGGTCGAGAAGTTGATTTCCCCTTATCAGGTCACCATTTTCAATCATGTCTTGAATTAGGTTACGAAGCGCCCAGCAATCCTCAGTATCATGGCCGGGTGAATTGGAGTGGTACTGACATATTTGATCGGGTTTGAATTTTTTGGCCCAAGGGTTCAATGGTGGTAACAAGTCTGCAACCATTCCCTCGTTGATTAGCATCTGGAGGATTTCTTCCATTGACTGGTTCAGGTTGGTGAAGTTCCTTTGAAATAGGAATTGTCCACTAGTTTGGACGCTTGCTTCTTCAACCCCTTTGTCAGTCCAGGATTCATGCACCTGAGACCGGTTATGATCCCTCATGGGATTGATCTCGGGTGTGGGAGGACGATCGATATCAGACCGGTTGGCCCGTTTGTTCATTTTCCTGGTAATCTGATGTTGGTAGACGACCAGTTCTGCTAATTGTTCGATTCGCTCCTTGATAGAGTTTATTTCTTGCTCTATCAGGAACCTTCTTTCTGAAACTTCCCAACTGTCTGGGGTGCTATTGATGGATGGAGTTGATTCTCCCACATAACAGAGGTACTTGGATCCTTCTCCATTTGTGGTGCTGATCATATTGACATTCTCCTCTTTATGCTGTGGTAGAGGATTGTCCTGTACATGGGGTTGCTCAGGCTTTGTGACCAAAATCTCTCCGTTGTCGATCAAATCTTGGATCTTGTGCTTGAGAGACCAACAATCTTGTGTGTCATGGCCTGGAGATCCAGAGTGGTAAGCACACTTCTTGCTTGAGTCAAAATTTCGTCCACCAGTGTTGGTGGGTGGAAGGAGTTGGACAATCTTCTTCTGAGGTGTCAGAAGCTTGAACACGTTCTTGAGTGAATCCCCTAGAGGGGTGAAAGTTCTACGCCTGACCTCCATATTCTTCTGGAATGGAAGGTTTGGAGGCTGTGCTGGAGCTTGAAAAGGAGTATAATTCCTCTTTTGAATGGGCATACTGTTTGACTCGCCCCTTGTATTCTGTCCTTGCAATACTAAGGACACTTCTTCAGATTACTCCTGTAATTTTAGGACTGGATATGTTCAGCGACAGCTTCGAGGGCGGTTAGATCTTTTATCTTCCCGGACTTGAGCCCCATCTCTGCCATTTCGCTGTTTTTGATCATTTCAGATAATGGTTTTCCTATGCCTGCTAGGACCCTATCATAATATGGCGCTTCTTGGATGTCGATGAAGGTCATGACTATCTCAGACTCAGTCATGGCTGGGGTGACTTGTGCTGCAACCCATCTCCATCGTTGGGCATACTCTCTAAATGATTCAGTGTTCTTTTTCTTGATTTTGGTTATCTGGTATCTGTCTGGAGCCAGCTGAGATTGGAAGCTATACTGACTGAGGAAGGCATAGGTCAGCTCTTCCCAACTGTAAATCTTAGAATTGTCTAGGCGGGCATACCAGGCTCTGGCCTCTCTAGTTAGACTCTTTTGAAATAACTAAATCTGAAGTTTCTCGTCCTATGCATATGATCCGAGTTCTCCAATGAATACTTTCAGATGTGTATTAGGATCTCCCAATCCATCATATTTCTCGAAATCAGGAGTTCTGAATTTCTCGGGATAACGAGCTCTGGGGAAAATACGGAGGTCGGAGTAATTAACACTGCCGAATGCCCAGTCCCTTTGATAGACCGGAGAGTTTCTTCCATTTGTTGAACTTTCTTGAGAAGGTCACCAGCTTCCTGTTCTTTGTTGAGGGCGGTGATTTTAGGGGTTTTGTTGGTCGAGTCCTGGTTTTGTGGTCTAAGAATCTGAGTTTTGGTCTTTTCGGTCTCTTGACTACCACTACCACCAGGTGCTCCTGGTTCTGTATGAGTTTGGGCTTGCTTCCCTTTAAAGGCCTTGCTTTGCTCTCTTAGAAAACCGGATAGTTCAGCTATCTGATTTCTCAGTCCTTCGAACTCTTCCCTAGACACAGGAGTAGATTCTAATTGAGCACTCGATGTCATGTCCGTGGATGGACTTAGTGCTTTCTTAGACTTAGATCTAGTGACAGGACCAATTTTTCACCTACACCAAAACGTAGGCTTGTCAATTTCCAGAGATAGGTAAGGATAGGATGCATGATGTGGTTTTTAATTTTATCCTGCAAAACAGAGGTTAGTTGTTTTGATGATAGGATGACAAGACGTATTTACTGGAATTGAAAACTAGACATTGAATTGAAAGAGGAAGGCATGAAGAAGCTTCCCTTCGGATTTGGTTAATCAGAGGCTGACCTATCTTAGGTTACTCTCGCGCGGCTTTTTGGCATGAAGGTCCCCAGATCATCGCAATCTACTAGAGGGGAAATTAATCCGATCTTTCAACTGGAGCGAATCTGGGTGGTGCATTTTCATGAGCCTCAGAGACTTGGCCGATCCCCAGAGACATTACTTATCACCGACGGATTTTGCCTCCTTGTGAGAGGAACACAACATACATTCACATACATCGTCCTCACTGTATGCATATGATGACAGTTGGTGCGAAGCACTAATATGGGTGCGAAGCACTAAAAATAAGAAAGCATTCATTCACATTCATTCAATGTAAAGACGCAACATTCACGCATTCATTCAATGTGGAGACACAGAATTCACGCATTTATAGTTTTGAAAGGAAAATATTTGAAAAGATTTGAAAGCGGCCTAAGCCCTCTACTATCCCCAGCAGAGTCGCCACCTATCGACGTTGGTTAAAAAATCAGCGGGTCGGGTCACAACCCGGATCTTTAATCTGTTCCTAAGTTATCTCTACCCTCACTCTTTTTATTTAGGAAAAAGGTTTTGAAGGGTTTTAGGAAAAAGACCAACATGTATCATGTCGACGAATTGAACGTTTTACAGAGTCGCCAGTTGGTATATTTGAAAATGGTTGTACCAACTCAACCGAGTTTTATTTGAAAGAGGCCTAATTGCTGGATACTGTCGAAACTTGATCTTTGAAATCGAAGTTTTAAGCTCGGGGGTTTGGTTAAGTGTGGGGAAGGTGTTAGGCACCCCACGACTCCCGTGTAAATACGGTACCGCATCTTTTCATTATTTCCCTTAAAACTGAAATGCGTGTGTGAATGTTGTTTGAAATTTGGGCCTATGTTTGATTGATTGAAAGTAGTGCTTTGTTTCGTTGAACTTATATACGAATGGTTTGATTTGATTTGTAAAAAGTCTTTGATTTGATTTGCAAAAGTGTTTGATTTGATTTGCAAAAGCTTTTCTTTTGATTATATTGAACATGATGTTTTGAAAGCTGGTTATCAAACCCTTACGCTAACATAGGAATTGAAACTTGTTGATACTTCCATTTTTTATCTTTTCAGCCTTAAGGCACAATTTGAATGATGATTATCGGGCTGCGAAGCATCCTCGACCATAGAATATATACAAATGTCGGTCTCCTCATGGGCATGATAGCCGTCGGAGGGACTCTGACATTACAAATCATATTTTCAGTATGTTGAGACCTTAAATCCGGATAACCATTTTAAGGTCTGTTGTATGTACATTTTATAGAAAAACTGGTAGGGTACATTTGTAAAGCGGAGTTTGTCAATCGTGGAAATCAGATTCTGATCGATTTGATCATGAATTCCACGATTCCTAGGCTCACATATGAGTAGCCAATAAACTTGCACAGTTCAAATTTGCACAGAAATAGATATATATCCCAAAATTGCCTGGACCGAGGATTCATTCAGTAAATCCAGGTTCGCACGACCGAAGCGTCTCGTTCCCACTAGATAGCGATCTAAGGGACACGAGATTGCTTTTATAACTGAAACTAGAAAGAAAGCTAGATTTAAGAAAATCTCAGCCATTCTAGCTTCCCGGTTCAGTCTGGACATGCTTTGAACCGTTTGAAAGCTAGAGTTGGCGAGATTTAAATAAATCTAGTCCGCCCGCAGATATGTTAGTGCCAAAACATATCAAATGAATGTTTAAAGCAACAGTTTAATAAAAGCGACTAAAGCAATATATATACACAGTTATATATATAAAAGCTGTAAAGGACGATTGGTTTTCACGTCGGTGCCCGGACTGGAATTGAAATATATATATATATATATATATATATATATATATATATATATATTGACAGAAACATAGTCAACCAAGACTGGGAAGAGAACCCAGTGGTGGTGAAGGTTGCTTATATATGCATAAATATATATAAAAGCAGTAAAAAGACCACAGAATAATCCATGCCGAACAGAAATGTAAATGTACATAAAAGTAGTCAACCAGGGACTGGGAAGAGAACCCAGTAATGGTGAGGTGTGCAAAAACAGTATAAAGGCCACAGAATAATCTAGGCTGGACTAAAATATATATATATATACATATATTGACAGAAATGTAGTCAATCAAGACTGGGAAGAGAACCCAGTGGTGGTGAAGGTTGCTTATATATGCATAAATATGTATAAAAATAGTAAACTACCTCGGATTTAACATCCGGGCTTGACAGAATTGAAAAGTAAGTATATATACAGTTGAATAAACACAAAAAAAAGCCAAACCCGGACTGGGAAGATAACCTAGTCTGACGAAGTTGCTTAAAACGAAGATGCTAGTGCACTGAAGCTGTTAGAGCTGACGGATTGTCAATCCGAGTTGTAGAAATGCCAAAAAACGCAGTTATGTACAAAAATGTACTAAATTTTGAAGAAAACGGCCACGGAACTAAGTTCCGGGCATTTTTAGAAAACAAAATTTGATATGCAAGGGCAAAACAGTGCAAAGAAGTAGTATTAACTTTCTGATTGTAGAAATACTTACAATGTACTGCTAAATGGGCTTTTTGCCAAATCGTAGGCTCTAAACGTCAGAATCTACCTGTTATTTTCTGATATGTGGTAGTATGTGGGTATATCTACGTGTTAGAGTGAGTCGAGCAACGCGAGGTCGAAGTCGAAACTTTCTAACTTTTGATCGGAGCATCCGTTTGAGGCGTGCTATACCTTTCCGGAAAGCCCTCGCCGAGAGTGTCACAATGACATGGGATAAAACATTTTTCGCGTCCAAGAAGACGGGTTCATAACCAGGTCTTCGATTCTCCGCAATTTGTCCGTTGAGCTGACTTGCGCTGTTTGCACTCGGGATAGTCGTTATGGTTCATTCTGACCTTGGTGGCATCAATTCGGTTTGAGTTTGATATCGTTTTGCCCCTCCTGGGGTTGCCTTTAGTGTCGGCATGGCCTTTGGTTGACTCCCGGGAGTTGTTTCCAAGACTTGGATCCCATTCGAGTCTATCTGTCCTCAGTGTAATCTCTGAAGTTGACTTGGTCATTCCAGGTTATCTTCTGGGGATGTTGTGGAGCTTCAGGTTTGTTCCCGAAGTTGTCTTGACTTCTCGGGCTGAGACCGAGGCTGATCTGTACCTCCCGGGTTGAGACCGGAGCTGAGTTGACATCCTGAGACGGGTGTTTGAGGCTGTGGTTGTCCCGATATTTGGTGATCGAGGTTGGTTTGAAAGGCTCGATATTGAGATCGGGGTTGATCTGACGGTCCGATTGGAGATCGGAGTTGATTTGATGGCCCAATATTGAGATCGGGGTTGATCTGACTGTCCGATTGGAGATCAGAGTTGATTTGATGGCCCGATTTTGAGATCGGGGTTGATCTGACAGTCCGATTGGAGATCGAAGTTGATTTGATGGCCTGATATTGAGATCGGGGTTTATCTGACTGCCCGATTGGAGATCAGAGCTGATTTGATGGCCCGATTTTGAGACCGGGGTTGATCTGACGGTCCGATTGGAGATCGAAGTTGATTTGATGGCCTGATATTGAGATCGGGGTTGATCTAACGGTCTGATTGGAGATCAGAGTTTATTTAATGGCCCGATATTGAGACCGGGATTGATCTGACGGTCTGATTGGAGATCGGAGTTGATTTGATGGCCCGATATTGAGATTGGGGTTGAGTTGACGGTCCGATTGGAGATCGGAGTTGATTTGATGGCCCAATATTGAGATCGGGGTTGAGTTGACGGTCCGATTGAAGATCGGAGTTGATTTGATGGCCCGATATTGAGATCGGGGTTGATCTGACGGTCCGATTGGAGATTGGAGTTGATTTGATGGCCCGATATTAAGATCGGGGTTGAGTTAACCCCCGGTATTGGTGACCGGGGTTGATTTGATTGTACCATTTTGCCCTCCTACAATGTTAGTAACAGGGACAGGAAATTTCGAGTGTCTACAACAGCCTGTGTTTGCCCGTTAATGTTGTGCATGCCAGTGTCATGTGTTTGGCTCTCAATGCATCTATCATACTAACGTTGTGCGTCTGTCCCCACACATTCAACTGTTGCGTCCATCAGTGGGCAGCATGTGTTTGCCTAGCAACGCACACCTATGACCAATGCCTATGTGTTGCACAATTGCCCTGCACTGCACCCTGTTATGTCTATCGGCAGCATCACAGTCCGTGCTTGTTCATTGGCACTGATGTGCACGCCAGTACCATGCATTTGTCCTTCAACGCCTCTGTCAGTCAGCCACGTTGTGTGCCTGCCTCCAGCCCCACATGTTCGAATGTTGCGCCCATCGGTGGGCAACGTGCTCCTTCCCAGTAGTGCACGCCAATGACCAATGACTACGCGTTGTGTACCCGTTGCATCCCGTCATGTCATGCACTAATCTGCCCCTTGACCCCCTAAGTACCAACTCATGCTACCAATAGTCTTTGTGCAACGTGTATCTTCTTCATACACTCGCTGCTGAGTAATTCGACATGTCACCTGCTTACTTGGTTGTCACATGGTGCTTGACTAAATGCTACACTGGTTCACTGTCAAAATTGTCCATAGTCAGCCCATGAATCTGCCTATATACAGTATGTAAACTAAGCACACAACATGTTTAACGCACACACAAATATAGACAAACACACAAGTACAAGGAAAACCCTCAACCTTGTATTGCACTCATCAATAAACTAGGAATTATGTTGTTTCCCAAAGGCACAATGGAGATCTAGAAGGGGGGTTGAATAGATCTTTAAAATTTTTGCTTGTTTAAAGAATCATTTACTAGATAATTAATTTGTTCAATTAATTTTGGCACAACAGAATATAAGTTTGGAAAACTCCCCTTAAAGATAGATTGAAATCTCAGTTCTAAATTTAGTTCTATGGTTATCAACCACTTAATAGAAATATAACAGTTATAACAGATATGACAGTTATATGACAGAAACTAAAAAACACAAGATCTTTTTAAATGGTTCGGAGACTAAATAACTCTTAATCCACTCTTCCACTCCAACGAGTAGGATATCCACCAAGGATGGGTCACAAAGACCAGATCACTAAGATTTATTACAACTGGACCATTAAGGTTCCTTTGAGTCATTAAGTCTTGGCAGTTCGGTCACACATGTCAGGTCACTCGGATCTCTGAATCACTTAGATTCTTTCGAGTCATTAAGTCTCGGTAGTTCGGTTACACAGACCAGGTCACTCAGACCTGTGAATCACTTAGATTCCTTCGAGTCACTAAGTCTCGGTTTAATGGTTACGGAGACCAAGTTGAATCAGAACTGAATTTTGATTTGTTGAGGTGCTGCTAAGCTTTGCAATTTTGCTTGATCTCTTCAGGTACTTAGCAGCTTTGAACAAGCCGTTCAGAATTGTAGAGTAGAGTTTTGAATATTTTGACAGAGGTTCAACTTTGTTTTGTGTGATTCGTACTTAGATTTGAATACTCGTACGCCTTTTATAGACCTTTGAAAATTTTCCTATTGGAGAGTTCTTGTTGGTGAATTTAATGATCTGTTCTAAATATTCCTTTGATGTTGACTTATAGATTGGCTTAATAGGCTTGCTTTCAGCTCTGGCCAGGTCACATCAGTCAGCAGTCTCACCTACCACATAATAGTGGTGTCACATCTTCTATATGACGGTTTAGACTAACCACACTTGAATCTTCCTATCTGAATTTGAAGATGGTGAGGAGTGTCTTGGAATTTTCGCTTGGGGACCCTCCAAAGTTGGCAGTCTGAAGTCAGTTCTGACATGCTCTATGAATTTGCTTTATGGTAGAGTGATGAAAAACATATAGTGGAGCTCTACGACTTGCTCTACGATGCTCTGTTGTTGCTCTACGAAATAATACTTCACGATGCTTGGGCAGACTTGCAGACTTCTGAACACTCTGCAGCTCTACGATGTCGAAGACAACTCTACGATCTTGTTGTCTATTTGAACTTTACTTCGTCTTGGTTGCTGCTCTACGATGACTACGTTATCTCTGCGAACACTTATAATCTATACAAAATGGCAGAATAACTCTTCGATCGTTTAATAGAATTATATGATCGATTTGATCCTATTACATATTCATTGAATACTCTCAAAGGATCAACCTAACAATTTTGATCGTTCTATTTCTAAGTTCTTTTTCATAGATATCTCAGATAAAGACTTTATAAAAGCTATCGAAACAATTGTATATTATAATCACATCATCAAATTTAAATGCAGATCATAGTCATTCCTAACAAATTACACTGACTAAGGCATACAATGTGTAGGAACACTCACTTGTGTTTTATACCTGCAATGCCCAACATTTATAGTGGTTAACAGCCCCAACCATCAAGAGGTTTACACCAATAAGGTGCTGCTAACAAAGGAGTGGCAGCTCCCCAACTACCCAGACTAAATTCAATTGTTAGCAGGTGTCTCCAAATCTTCAGGCCACACACACGTGTCACAGCAACAAACTGTTGTCTGACAACTTCCACTACTGGTAACTGCCCAAAACTGTCTTGCATGTTGTGCCCAACTGCTGCCCTCACTTCCTGACACATTATCCCTTTGTCTTGTGCAATCTGACATACCAAACTGCACCTCAAGTACTCCTTGGCCTAGCCCAAGTCGCAGTCCATATCAATTGTGCATGCCAACCCACTTTGACTGCCTTAACATGCATCAGCCTTACATGTTGGGCTCCAACCCATGCCATGCACTGGCATGCCAGGCCCCATGCCTATGTCATGCCCCATGTTCAGCCCACATCTCATCTTGTGTCACCAAGCCACTGTCCTCTTGGTCCTTGGTCTAGCCAAACATATGCCAAGTCCAATAGCACGTCTTGACATTCTTTGCCTAGCATTGCGTCTAGGTCTTCCATTCACTATGTCTTATCTTGACACAGTCATGACATGGTCCATGTCATGTATTGGCGCACCGAACACCCGAGGGTCACTTGCTACCTTGTCAGTCCGAATGCCACAACTCATTGCCATGTGCCACAATACAGTAAGCGCCCATGCACTGCCCTTGTGCACACTACCCTACAGTCCTGTACATCAGTGCATGTTGTCTAACATTACTCACAGCCGAACAATACCGCACAACGCCCCAAAGTGCCGCACATCACTACAAGCAACCGTACATGACACACGCTGTTGGGTACTTAATAGTGATTATGGGGCAATTTGTGAATAACAAATTAATAAAGAAAAAGAAAAATATTTCTTGGGTTTAAATATGACCATTAATTTATAGCACTCTCGGAAACTAATGTTTAAAGTCATATCCAGAAGGAAAATTTATTCTTTTTCACTTTTATTTCTTTCAAAGTGATATTTATGGTGATAGCTAGGTGTAAATTTGACTCAATACTAGAGCATTTGTTCCAATTTATTTTTTATTTAATTTTTGTTTCCAAAGTTTCTTTCCAAGAAAAGAGGGGAATTTTCGGTTGTTTTCTTTTTTAAAGTTAAATTTTCCAAGTCTAGACTCAACTCTTTTTGCACCTATAATCAAGATCCTATTCTATTCGTCTCTCTCATGCGTCCATTTTCATGATTTTTTTGGCCTAAAATGTTAACCATTCCTTGTATCCGCAAACATTTTGTTGGAAGATACGACTCTCACAAACTTGTTATTTTTGTTTTGTTCTATATAAACAAAATATTGGAAATTTCTCATCCTCCTTCAAAATAAATAATTAAAAGAATCAAATGACCAAAAAATCAAATATGTGAAAACCATCATAATTTGCATATGTAGGACCCTCTAGTGGTTAGTCATATCTAGCCTAGCAAGCCACATGTGTGGACCCCCATAATTTCATTTTTCAAATAACTTGCTCTTCTTGACAATCTTTTGGTAAGGGGAAGGGGAAGGAAGTGGAAAATTCTTGGTTCTCATTAATGAGTTTGGACTGACAGAAATGGTGGGCCTTTTTTCTAGTCTTATGCAGATATGGACGGATTGTTTGGTTCAACACCATATTTTGAATAGTCTTATTTAAATATTTTTTAATTTTGTCAAATTTTTATACTAAAATAAGTATTTAGTATTTATATTTATGTCGAGTGTTGGACACAGATAATTCAAAATAAAATAAAGAATTTGTGTAACATAATTTCTAGTACAATGGAGTACTCCGTCAGTTTCAAAATAATTGTTCAGTTTTGATTATTTTGATCAAATAGATTACTTTTAAAATTAATAATTAAGCACATATAAATATATTTTTTAAATTATAAAAATTGGAATTGATAATAAATTATATGTAGTTTGTTAGTGTTAATCCCTTCACCTATATTTTAGATACAAAATTTTAAAAATAATTAATTCGACCCAAAAAAAATAAATCAATACTGAACATTGATCTTGGGATGGAGGATGGGAGGCAGCGGCGAAGTCACGTTGGAACCTATGGGGTCAATTGACCTCACTAAAAAAATAAATTATTTTATAATATATGATAAATTTAGAAAAAATTTAAGTGTAATGAATAAATTGATTTCACTGAAATTTTATAAATTTTTTAATATAGGGGTCAAATTGATTTTTTTTTATAACTTTCTCAATTTCATATTACTTTTACTCCTTGATGTATGCATCTTCCTTTAATATTTTTAAAATAAATAATAATTTAATTTATATTATTTTTATAACATAAGAAATTTAAATATTTATTAACAAATTTGTGATTAGAAATGTGTATTAGGGGTGTATATATATATATATATATATATATAATGTTATTACTTGTTATATTAACAATATTGTAACAAAATACATATTTTGCATATACAACTAGCTAAAAAATACAAAATTATCTAAAAAAAATTGGTTCGGGGCTTCTAATTTTTGTCAAATTATTTATAGCATCATAAAATTTTGACACTTGATGAAAATTCTGACTTCGCCACTAATTGGAGGGAATATTACTTAGAACTTCCACTCTCATCTCATGTCATTTAAAAATACTCCACTATCAGCCTGGTCATATAGTGATAGCGGAGTATTTAATTTTTTTATGGTGTATTTAATTCTTTTATTATTACGTGTTGAGAGAAAAAAAAATAATCGTATGATGAAATGGATAAACACACTATTACACGTTAACATATTATTGACGCAATGATGCGTGGAAGTTACGGTGATGGGGAATATTATTTCATTTCATAGAGAGACTAGGTGTGGACACAAAAGTTACTTTCTGGATGACTTTCTTTTCAAAAGTTATTTTGTTTTGTATTTGGATTTGGACCATCTCCTGTTATGGGATATGTTCTCTTTCTGTTTAGTTTTTACTCTAAATTTAGCTTTATGAGGTCCAGCACATTTCATATCACATCTAAAGGTCAAATATATCAGCATTTTTGTACATAATGCTTACACAATTAAATTAAATTAAAAGAGTACAACTGTGCGTGCACGAAATACTAGTCATAATAATCAGTTGATATATATAGTATTGAGTTCTTGCGAAACCTATATATATATATATATATATATTATAGAACTAAAGAAATAAATAACTTTGCAAGATAAAAATTTAGAGATTTTTTTTCTATTTTTGGTGTATCCTTTCATTAGAAAAACTTGTCTTTTATAAAGAGGAAAGGAAACAAAATTCCAACAAAGATCCACAAAAAAAGCACTAGACCAATGGTCTAGCTAATATGTAACTTATGACTTTTAAGTATTAAGAAATCATATTATAACACTCCTCCTTGATTTTCTAAGAAAGAAGATTATGTCTCATTAAAAACCTTGCTAAAAAATGCCAGTGCGAAAAAACTTAGCGAAGGGAAAAAGAGTACATATCTCCCCCTCAAAAAGAATTCATTATTCTTTGATGAAATGTTGTGATAAGTCGTTCAGTTGACGCATTCCGATCTTATTATGAAGTTTTGTAAACGTTGCATTTGATAGTAACTTTGTGAATAAGTCGCCTAGATTATTATATGATTGAATTTGATGCACATTTATATCACCCTTCTTTTGCAGCTCGTGTGTAGAAGAATTTAGGTGAGATGTGTTTTGTTATGTCTCCCTTGATGTATCCTCCTCTAAGTTGAGCAATGCATGCAGCGTTATCTTCATACATAATTGTAGGAATATTTTTGATTGATGATAATCCGCATGACTCTTGGATATGCTGAATAATTGACCTCAACCAAACACACTCTCTACTTGCTTCATGTATTGCGATAATCTCTGAGTGATTTGTAGATGTAGCTGTCATGGTTTGATTTGTAGATTTTCAGGATATAGTTGTGTCACAATATGTAAATACATAACCTGTTTGTGACCTCCCATTGTGTGGAATCTGATAAATATCCTGCATCAGCATATCCAACTAATCGCGACGTTGAATCTCTTAGATAAAATAATCCAAGATCTATACTTCCACGGAGGTATCTCAAAATGTGTTTGATCCCATCCCAATGCCTTTTAGTCAGAGAAGAACTGTATCTTGTCAACAGGCTGACAACAAAAATAATATTGGGTCGTGTACAGTTTGCAAGATACATAAGAGCACCTATTGCACTTAGGTATGGAACTTCAAGTCCAAGAACTTCTTCCCCATTTTCTAGAGGTCGAAATGGATCTTTATCAACTTCTAGAGATCGAACAACCATCGGGGTAGTCAAAGGGTGAGCTTTATCTATATGAAAACGATTGAGAATCTTTTCAGTATATGTGGATTGATGAACAAAAATTCCAGATGCTAAATGTTCCACTTGTATTCCCAAACAGAATTTTGTCTTCCCAAGATCTTTCATTTCAAACTCATCCTTTAAATAAGTAGCAGTTCTTGTGAGTTCTTCAGGATTACCTACAAGATTCAAATCATCCACATATACAGCAATGATGGTAAATCCACTTTATGGTTTCTTAATAAAAACGCATGGGCATACTTGATTATTTATATACCCGTCTTTTATTAAATAATCACTAAGTCGATTATACCACATACGACCAGATTGTTTCAAACCATATAATGAGCGTTGCAACTTGATTGAATATATGTAGCGGGGCTTTTGTGATTCAGCCATTTTTAATCCTTCAGGAATTCTCATATAAATCTCACTATCAAGTGAGCCATATAGGTATGTTGTTACAATATCTATCAAACATGTTTACAAACCTTCCATGGTTGCCATACCGAGTAAAAAGCGAAACGTGACTCCATCCATTACTGGAGAGTATGTATCATAATAATCAATACCAGGTCTTTGTGAAAAACCTTGAGCTACAAGTTGGGCTTTGTATCTCACAATTTCATTTTTCTCATTTCGCTTTCGTACAAATACCCATTTGTTTTCAACTGGGATTACTCCTAGCGGTGTTTGGACTACTGGTCCAAATACTTCTCTTTTCAATAATGATTGTAGCTCAGTTTGAATAACATATTTCCATTTTGGTCAATCTTTTCTTTTCAAACATTCTTTCACGTTTTGTGGTTCATAATCTATGTCAGAAATCATAGTAATATCTGATGCTATAGAGAAAGCAAATATATTATCAATCACGACTTTGTTTCGATCCCATATGTTTTCATCATGTACATAATTTATTGAGATCTCTTGGTATTCATCTCTTATCCCTTCGTTGAGATCTGGTACCTCTTCTGGGGGTATTCTCACTTTTGGAATAAGTGCTACTTCTGGAGCGGGTATTACTTTTGGAACTCCTTTATTTGCCTTTTGTTTTCGTGGTGCAGTGTCTTTTGCACCAACCGGTCTTCCACGTTCTGGCGTGGTTTAGATTCTTCTGTTGTCTTATTTGTCAATTCTTTAGGAATTAACTTTTCGATATGTATGTCTATCTTTGCTGGAGTATTCACTGCAGGTGTATGTGATTTTATCACTTTTCTAGTATCATTAAATGCATCTGGCATTTGATTTACAATATTTTGTAAATAAATAATCCTTTGAACATCAATTTCACATTGTCCTGTGCGAGGATCAAGTGAATTTAATTCTGATGCATTCCATGATATTTCAGAGAGTTTCTTATTTAAAAATTTCTCTCCTCCTAACGGTGGAAATACATATTTATCAAAGTGACAATCTGCATAACGTGCAGTAAAAACATCTCTTGTTAAAGGCTCAAGATATCTAATAATAGAAGAAGTATCAAAACCAACATAAATTCCAATTCTTCGTTGGGCTCCCATATTAGTCCTTTGTGGATGTGCAATTGGAACATATACAACACTTCCAAAAACTCTAAGATGTGAGATGTTGGGTATCTAACCAAGAACTAACTGTAGAGGAGAATATTTATAAAGAGATGTTGGCCTCACTCGAATGATGGCTGCAGCGTGAAGAATTGCATGACCCCAAACTGAGGTTGGTAAGTTAGACCTTAATATCAATGGACGTGCAATTAGTTGAAGTCTTTTTATTAAAGATTCAGCTACACCATTTTGTGTATGTACATGAGAAACTGAATGTTCAATGGTGATTCCAATAGTCATACAGAAATCATTAAAGTCTTTGATGAAAATTCAGCAGCATTATCAAGTCGAATTGACTTGATTGAATGATCTGGGAACTGAGCCTGTAACTTGATTATTTGAGCAAGGAGTTTAGAGAAGGCAAAATTTCGAGAGAAGAGGAGACAAACATGAGACCATCTAGTTGAAACATCTATTAAAAACATGAAATATCGAAATGGACCAGACAATGGATGAATGGGTCCACAAATGTCTCCTTGGATTCTCTCTAGGAATTTTGGGGTTTCATTATAAACTTTTGTTGGTGATGGTCGAACAATTAATTTTCCTTGAGAACATACAGCGCAAGGAAAATCACTACTAGGAAGGACATTATGATTTTTGAGAGGATGATTAGTAGAATTTTCAATAATGCGACGCATCATAAACGTGCATGGATGACCGAGTCTTTCATGTCAAAGCATAAATGATTTGGGATCTATGAATTTTGGAATCACAACAGTATAAGACTCAATTGATCTAATCTTTATAGTATATAACCTAGAAGAAATAGAATGAAGTTTTTCTAAGATATTCTTCTTTCCAGAAATAGTAGAAGTGATGAGAAGATATTCATTATCATTTTCATTTGTTGTTTCAATGTGAAAACCATTTAGTCGAATATCTTTCAAACTTATCAAATTTCTTCTTAATTTACTAGAATATAGAGCATTTTTGATGAAGAATTGTGTCTCATTTGGTAACATGAAACTAGCTTTTCCAAATCTCTCGATTAAATTTGATATACCAGAGATAGTTCCCACGTTTCCCTTAACTTTTAGTTGTGAAAAATATCTTTCAGTATTGTATGAGTTGTTGCATTGTCTGCTAAACATATATCTTTCATATCCATTAAAGTTGGTCTGACACATAAAAATATATTAAAAAAACATAGATTTGATTCATAATATTATTCATGAGGAACACATAACATGTAGCGTACAAAAATAAAAAATAATAATATTATACATGCATAGTGCTTAATTAAAATAAGAAATTATTCGATATCCCAAAGGACGCTTTCAGAAGGTCCAACAATGTAACCAAACTTTTCTTCATTGTTGGTCATTGTTGGAGCATCAGCAATATTCAATTGATGGTTAACAAAGTTTGTTTCTGCTACCTTTTCTTTGCTTTTTTGAGACTTCTGTTATAAATTAACCAGATGCCTTGACGTACGACAGGTACGCGACCAATGCCCTTTCATCCCACACCTGAAGCAAACATCTAGTTTGTTCTTTGTTTGTAATACATTTTTACCCGATCCAGACTCTTGCCACTTCTGGTGCTCAGAATTATTGCGATTGTGGAATTTGTTATGATGGCCTCGTTTATTTTTCCGTCCCCAAAATCTCTTATTATTTTGTCATCCATTATCACGTTTATTCTGCTGGAATGACGTGTTGTTAATGTCTCGCAATGGGGTAGAACCCGTTGGCCGTACTTGATGATTTTTCAACAATAATTCATTATTTTTTTCCGCAACAAGGAGGATAGACAATAATTCACTGAATTTTGTGAACTTACTTTGCCTATATTGCTGTGACAGAATCATATTGGTGGGATGAAAAGTTGAAAGCGTCTTTTCTAACATTTGGGTTTCAGAAACTAGATCCCCACACAAGGCCAAAGTAGAGGTTATTCTATAGACATTAGAACTATACTCCGTAATTGATTCATAATCTTGTAGCCTTAAATTAAGCCACTCAAATTTGGCAGTAGGGAGAACAACCAATTTTTGGTGGTCAAATCTTTCCTTTAGTTGTGTCCATAAAGTCAAAGGATCTTTGATGGTTAATTACTCGGTTTTTAATGCTTCATCAACGTGATGACGAAGAAAGATTATGGCTTGTGCATTTTGTGCTGTAGTTGCTTTGTTTTCTGATTCAATGGTCTTTTCTAACCCATTTGCACTAAGATGTAATTTTGCATCAAGTGCCCAAGCCAAATAGTTGTCTCCAGAGATTTTCAGAATTGAAAATTCTATTTTTGCCAGGTTTGTCATCTATTATGGTTTAAAACATAATAATTTCCATTATTTATTAACGTATGTAATAAATAATTGTATACATGATATGGAGAAGGTAAATGCACGTGAATTGAAAAAAATTTGGATCCCTCAGTGGTGTCTTCATCGGAACAACTAAACTCTGCATTCATTGCTCAACTTAGAGGAGGATACATCAAGGGAGACATAACAAAACACATCTCACTTAAATTCTTCTACACACATGAGCTGCAAAAGAAGGGTGATATAGATGTGCATCAAATTCAATCATGTGATAATCTAGCGGACTTATTCACAAAGTCACTACTAAATGCAACGTTTACAAAACTTTGGAATAAGATCGAAATGCGTCGACTGAAAGACTTATCACAACATTTCATCAAAGAATAATGAATTCCTTTTGAGGGAGAGATATGTACTCTTTTTCCCTTAGCTAAGTTTTTTCCCACTGGATTTTCTTAGCAAAGTTTTTAATGAGACTTAATCTTCTTTCCTAGGAAATCAAGGGGGAGTGTTATAATATGATTTCCTAATACTCAAAAGTCATAAGCTACATATTAGCTAGACCATTGGTCTAGTGCTTTTTTTTTGTGGATCTTGGTTGGATTTTTGTTCCCTTTCCTTGCCTATAAAAGACAAGCTTTTCTAATGAAAGGATACACCAAAAATAGAGAGAAAATCTCTCAACTTCTATCTTGCAAAGTTGTTTATTTCTTTAGTTCCATAACAAAAAAATAATAATTTGGAGGCCTTAGTGGTGTCTTCATCGGAACAACTCAGCTTTTCTCCCAATAAATCCAGGGCGTGAGACCACTTGAGCATAGTAGGGTTTATCAGGACTCGAACCCACGTTTGTGGGGATTTATATCCGGCTTCCCACCACTAAGCCACCACCCCCAAGTGATGATAAATATATAAACAATATAAATATATAAATGTTTATTTTATTAGCATATCCTTTTAGTCAGAAGGTATACAATCACTAATTTATATACAAGTATTATTGTACACATCATAAAAAAATATATGTACAAAACTGCAAATGGATCTTCTCCCGGCATGCGATAGTCCGCGTAGACAGATTATTTCTACAAATTGCTAATAAGGAATTAATACAAAGGGATATTCACCAAGCATGCGGTAGTCCGCGTAGTCAGGTTATTCCCACAAATTAATAAATGGTAAAAAGGTTCCCACCAAGTCTTGTAAGATCAACAAGGATTGATGGTACCACTGTAAATAACAAAATTTAAAAATGGACAACAAAACATGAATATAATTTGACAGTTAAAGAATATAAATGACGGCAAAGCCAAGTCGGTATTATAACATGAATATAATTTGACAGTTAAAGAATATAAATGGCGGTAGAGCGAAGCCGATAGTATAATGCTAAATTGCAAGAATTTAAAATTTTACCGTCTCAGTTGGTTGGAGCTTCGTGTTGATAACATGTTATAGAACTAAAGAAATAAACAACTTTGCAAGATATAAGTTTAGATATTTTCTCTCAATTTTTGGTGTATCCTCTCATTAGAAAAGCTTGCCTTTTATAGGCAAGGAAAGGGAACAAAATTTCAACCAAGATCCACAAAAAAGCACTAGACCAATGGTCTAGCTAATATGTAGCTTATGACTTTTGAGTATTAGAAAATCATATTATAACAATTTTTTTATTTTTTTTATTTTTCTCTTTTTGTTAATTTCCGCACACACCCCCAAAAAATACTCACACCCAAAAAATACCCACATCCAAAAAATCGGACTTTTGACCTCATGAAACCATAAGACAAGAGATACCGCTGGGCCAAGAACCATACGACATATATATATATATATGTAAAAGTACATAATAGAAAAATCATGAAGGAGCTTTCATAATGAAAGATGAGAATTGATATTTTCACAAGTATAAATAGTATTTCCACAAGTTCTTTCTTACATGAATAGTAAGCGGATCCCACACTTATGTGAGGGAGACTTTGTGAAGATATCAATAGTTATTTGTAGAAATAATAGTTCCCTAGAAGAATCAAATTATTGATTCTAGCAGATAATTATCATTTATGGCAAGGAAAGGAGTTTGTTAGAATTCGATCACACACGCACACGACACTAAAGAAGAATTAACACAGAGATTTACGTGGTTCCCCAATTTGGGAACGTTCACGGGAGCGACGTTCTTTTATTTAACTGAGTACACAAGGTTTTATAATAGGGAGTATATATATAACTGTTTTTCCTATTCCAACCCTAATTTACATTATGACCTAAATACCCACAATGTCCTTGTAACACCGTACCGTACCATGGGGGACGTAGCCCCCCAAACCTTCGACTCACAACCTGATGGGTTAGTGCTCCGCTCCGCACTTGTCCTTTTTTAAAGAACTTCTTAGTTATAAGCCACAAGTTCCAACAATCTCCACCTTGGAGAATAACCTCGCCCATTTTGAAGATAAACCACTTGTTCCAACCGGTTTGAGGGGAATCCTTCTTTCTAGCATGTGGAGACATTAACCAAGTCCAAGCAATGCTTGAACTTGTCCGCGGTCACAGTCTTTGTCAACATATCAGTCACATTCTTAGAAGTGTGCACCTTTTCCAATATCACATCATCCATAGCAATTAACTCTCTCACCTTGTGAAACCTTACATCAATATACTTGGTCTTTGCATGATACACCTGATGCTTTGCCAAATAAATGACACTCTGACTATCACAATACAATTGCACTCCACCTTGATTTATGCCCAATTCCTTCACAAATCCCTTTAACCATAATGCTTCTTTCTCAGCCTCAGCCAATGCCATATACTCAGATTCAGTAGTAGATAAAACCACTAGAGGTTGTACCATGGATCTCCAACAAATCGGTTCACCTGCACATATCCTATTGTAGACCTCAAGTCATCTAACCTTCCAGCATAATCGGCATCTACATACCCCACAACTGATATCTGATTCTGTTGCCTTGCAAACATAATTCCATAATCTGCAGTACCTTTCAAATATCTGAATATCCACTTGACCGCTATCCAGTGCTCTTTACCTGGATTTCACATGTACTTGCTCACTGTGCTGACTGCATGTGCCAAATCGGGTCTTGTACATACCATAACATACATCAAACTATCAACTGCACTCGCATAAGGCACATTTGACATATCCTGAATCTCTTTAGCCGACTCCGGACACTGTACTGTAGACAACCTAAAATGACTTGCTAATGAAGTGCTGACCTATTTAGCATTAGTCATACTAAACCACTCCAACACTTTTTTCACGTAATTCTTTTGGGACAACCACAACTTACCAGTTGACCTATTCTTGCGAATCTCCATCCCAAGTATTTTCTTAGCAGCACCCAAATCCTTCATGTCAAACTCCTTTCCCAACAAGGACTTCAACTTGTTGACTTCAACCATACTTTTCGCAGCAATAAGCATATCATCCACATAAAGTAACAGAAAAATATGGGAACCATCTTCAAGACTCTTAACATAAACACAACAATCATACTCACAACGTGTGAACCCAATCCGGATCATGAATGAATCAAACTTCTTATACCATTGTCTTGTAGACTGTTTCAGCCCATATAGTGATTTCTTTAACCTGCAAACCATGTGCAAAGTCTCTGGCTGCTTGAACCCCTCAAGCTGCTCCATGAATATAACTTCCTCCAAATCACCATGGAGAAAAGTTGTTTTCACATCGAGCTGCTCTAACTCTAAATCATAGCTAGCCACCAATGCCAAGATAATCCTGATTGTAGTATACCTTACAACCGAAGAAAACACACCTCATTATAGTCGATCCCTTTTCTCTGTGAGTAACACTTTACTACTAATCGAGCCTTGAACCTCTCCCTTTCCTTTTTTGATACAGCCTCTTTCTTCTTGTATACCATTTGCACCCCACTGGTTTCTTTCCCTCAGGCAATTCTGTCAATTCCCAAATATTGTTCTTCTTCAATGATTCTATCTCCTCCACTATGGCCTCCATCCATCTGTCCCTTTCAGGACTAACAATGGCATCCTGAAAAGAAGACGGATCCCCACTAGTGGTAGATAGTGTATATGCAACCATATCCTCAAACCTATACCTCTCCAGTGGTTTGATAGTGTGTCTGGGTCTCCTTGCGGCTATGTTTTCCTGCTGCTGCTGACCAAACTGTTCCACTAATGGTGGATTGCCAGTGTCACAACTTTCCAACTCAATTTGTACATCTTGCTGCTGTTTGCTGGTGACTTCCCCAACCTCGATTTTCTGAACTTCTTGATGTGCCTTGACCATAGAAGCTTCATCAAAAACCACATCCATACTGATCACAACTTTCTTTGATTTCGGATCCCAAAGCTTATACCCCTTCACTCCTTTCTTATACCCAAGAAAGATACACTGTTTGGACTTTGCATCAAGCTTTGACCTCTCATCACCGAGAACATGAACATAGGCTGGACAACCAAATATCCTCATACCTGAATAATCTACCTCACTGCATATCCACAACTCCTATGCTACCTTACTATCCAGAGCAGTACTCGGCGGCCTGTTTATAATGAAAACTATCATACTCACTGCTCAGAAATCCTTCGGATGCCCTGCATTCAACCTGATACACTGAGCATTTTCTACTATAGTTCTGTTCATTCTCTCTGCCACTTCATTATGTTGTTGTGTCTTCCTAACAGTCCAGTGACACTGAATCCCATGCTCCTCACAAAACTTCTGAAAAGGCTCATACTTGTAATCTGTCCCATTATCTGATATAAGGCATTTAACTCGTCTCCCTGTTTGATTTTCCACTTCAGCTTTCCACACTTTGAATTTTTCAAAAACCTCAGACTTGTGCCGCATGAAGTAAAACCAAACTTTTCTCGAAAAATCATCGATAAAGGTTACGAAATACAGAGATCCCGCTTTTGAAGCTACCCTCATTGGTCCCCAAACATCAGAATGCACGTAGTCAAGTATTCCCTTAGTTTTGTTAACTGCACCTTGCACTGTTTTCCCAAAACACAGAACTTGCAAAAATTAAGTTTGCACGATTTCACCCCTTTCAGCAGGTTTCTTCTATGTAATTCCAGCATTCCACGTTCCCCCATATGCCCCTATCGCATATGCCACAACGAAGTATCATCAGTATCATTAGCTGTAGTGGCAACAGCTCCACCTACAACTGTACTCCTTATCAAACGATAGTTTTTTCCACTAACCTTAGAACCTTTCATAATCACCAGAGCACCCTTCGTTACTCTCATGGTTCCACCACCTATTTTATACTCACAACCATTGGAGTCTAAGGTTTCCAATGAAATCAAATTCTTCCTTAAAACTGGAATATGCCTAACCTCAGCAAGAGTTCCCACAACACCATCAAACATCTTAATCTTCACTGTGCCTATCATTACCCATTAGAACAGTACCACAATTCACAGACCTGTACGTGTCGAACTACTCCCTGTTTGGTGACATATAAAAAGAACATGTTGAATCCAGAATCCATGAGTCTGCCACGTCTGTGTTTGTTGAAACTGACAACATATCCCCATCATCCGATGACTTTTCCACAACGTTTGCAGATTTCGCTGATTCTGTTTTCTTCCCTGTTCCCGTTCCCGTTCCCGTTCCCTCATTCTTCTTCCTATACGGACAGTCTTTCTTGTAGTGTCCTGTCTAGTGACACTTGAAACACTTGAACTCCTTTGGCTTAGGAGTCCTTCCCCTTGACTTCGATTTCCCACGTGCTCTTGATTTTCCTCTTTTCAATTTTTTGCTACGTTGCTATCCCCCTTTTGCCACCAGCCCTTCACCTGAAATACCCTCAGTCTGTTGCATGCGCTGGTTATACATCAGTAGAGCAGAACAACATCAGCGCCTGATCTTCCTCTTCGAATTTCACCTCAATCCTTAACAAATCGCTAATAATCTGATTGAAGGTATGAATATGTTGAATCAGTTCGGAATCATCGATCATCTTTAACCCAAACAACTTCTGCTTCAGAAACAGTTTGTTTGTCAACGACTTTGACATATACCTGGATTCTAGTTTAATCCAGACACCCGATGGCGATTCATCACCAATCACGTGATACATAACCTCGTCTGCAAGACACAAACGAATTGTACTCACCGCCTTCGCCTGGTGTTCATCCCAGTCATCAGTCGACATGGTCGTTGGTTTCTTCTTCAACGCCTTCACCAATCCCTGCTGCACCAACATATCCTTTATCCTCTGTTGCCATAGTCCGAAATTCCCAGTCTCGTCAAACTTCATCACATCGAACTTTGTAACAGATGAACTTGATGTCATCGTTTTTCGCGTGTTCAATCAACTCGAGCTCTGATACCAATTTGTTAGAATTCGATCACACACACACAAACGACAGTAAAGAATTAACACAGAGATTTACGTGGTTTTTCAATTTGGGTACGTCCACGAGAGCGGCGTTCTTTTATTTAACTGAGTACACAGAGTTTTACAATAGGGAGTATATATATAACTGTTTTTTCTATTCCAACCCTAATTTACATTATGGCTTAAATACCCACAATTCCCTTGTAACACCGTACCGTATCGTATCGTGGGGGCTACGCCCCCCACACCCCCCCAAACCTTCGGTTCACAACTCTATGGGCCTGTCCTCCGCTACGCTTCACTCCGCACTTGACCTTTTTTCATAAACTTCTTAGTTATAAGCCACAAGTTCTAACAGAGTCCAAATTAATTGTCCCAAATTATGTCTCATGAACAAAATTTCACATATTTCACAAAACTTGATATTTGTATAGATGCAGTAATACTCTCTTCGTTGGATTGCGGCAGAGGGAAGAAAACATTATTCATTCACTTTATGAAGTCGAAGATAATGGATTAAAATCTCTCCTAAGATTTTTTTTTCCTTCCGCAAAAAACCCACTAATTTAGGAATTGAAGGCATGATAACTTTTTTAAAATGAATATTTTTTTTTAATTTTTTTTGCTAATTCTATAAGTAGGATAATTTCTATGGAAGGAAGAAATAGTTAACAATTATATTGATCGATCATTGTTATTATGCCTCTTTGTGAAATGTGACATCAGTATTATACATAATGTGACCGAAAGAGTATTATCGTATGGGTACAAATATGAAATTTTGTGAAGTATGTGAAGTTTTGTTCATAGGAGAGTTTTTTTATTGGGTTACAGTTTTGACCGGGACGAAGACACAATCTTGCTATGGAAAGAGCAATTGAGGTGAGAAAAAAATAAGTGTCCTTTTTTAGTTGGGTTTTCTATTTGTTACTTAGAAGTATCATAAAAATTTACCACAATAATCTCATTGTTGCGACCGCAGATGAGACATAGTTTAAGACAGTTGATCTAGACTTGAAAGGAAAGATCACTTGTAAATAATCTTGCTAATGTTATACATTTCTAAGAGGGAAAGGCAATATACTTGATTAAAAGAGTCTATGGAACCCAACGTTACTGCTAACAAAAAGGAAAAAAAAAGGTATGCAGTCTTGTATCTTATGCAAATCTTGTGCATAAAGAGTTGCACTTATTCACATGGTGTACATCTATTTAATGCACAAGTTATAAGGTTGCCTATCATGTTTTTGTATCAGTCCTTGATCCCCTTTTTAGAATTATAAAAGGGTACCAATTTAAGACTCTTAATAAAACTTATCAGAGAAAAGTGGCCACATTATGTGAACGTAGTTACTTAGCTTAGAAATTTAAGTATATCTAAACATACCAATGCAGCAACATCAACTAGTGTTTTTCCAGAAGACTAGACATTTTTTTAGTCCCAAGGTATATGTTACATGGACGCGGCAACCAGTACAAGGATCCTTAAAAGGACACAACATAGACACGCCTAGTTTTAGAACATTTTAGTTCATTTTTCAGCAACCTGCCGTGTCAGGCATCCATACCCATGTCGTATCGACACAAATACTTCTTTATTTAGAAGAGTCCATGTAACATAGGTCCCAAGAAAACGCACACTATAGTTCCTCTATGGGCTATGAATACATTATAATATTCTGGCTAAATGGAATGACTGTTTTCTCTTCTTATGAGCTAATGAATTTGAATCAATCAGGAATAATGACATATGATGGGCTTGAGAGCTGCATTCTCAACAGTCACTCTTATGAGAATGAAAGTGGAACAAGCAGGGGAGATGGATGTGTTAGTGACTCTCTAGATGAAGACTCCTCGAGCTGTTCTTCTAGCAATAACGCGTCTGAATCTTTCGCTTCGCACTGGACAATGATGAAGAGAGACGAGCAAGGACCAGATGAGTGGGAGCTCGCGGATATCCCCCAACATTTTTATGTTAAAGAGAAACCGGCTTATGACATTCAGGTTTTGGATGTGGAAACAATGAAAGAAAGGTTTTCAAAGCTATTGCTTGGCGAAGATATTACAGGAGGATGCAAGGGTGTTTCCACTGCTTTAGCATTGTCCAATGCCATAAGTAATCTTGCAGGTAAAACTTTAAATTTCCTTTCAATCTGAGATACTTTTGAGTATGTTCGGGAATGACTTATTTTTGTACTTATAAGTTGAGTTTTAAGTCCAAAAAATTAAGTATTTTTAACTTATTTTAAAATGACTTATAAGTCATTTTAAAATAAGTTAATTTGACCAAATGTAATGTCTATTTTGTCCATCTTTTTATTAATGTCCTTTTTAGTAATTAATCTTTACATTTATTTTAACTTATAAGTCATTATGAGCCGAACCACTTTCAGAACTTGTTTTAACTTAATTTTTGACTTATAAGTCAAATTGATGCCAAACGCTTTTACTTATAAGTCACAACTTAAGTCAACTTAGATTTTAACTTATAAGCCATTTAAAATAAGTCATTCCCGAACAGGCCCAAAGTTTATTTCTTTCAAATAACTCCGCATGGAAAAGATAATCGGTTTTGTGTCGTTGTTTTTGACACAGATTTTAAAATGAAACACATTTATACATTAAAAATTGTGCCCTAGTCTTAATGTAATCCACAGGATTTAAAATGAAAATACAATACCCTAAAATCCGTGCGTTGGTCTAGACTACTAATGATGTTGGATCAAAATGCTTTAATATATCCTCAAGGATCATGATCCTTGTTCATGTAATGTTTCTTTTGTTTACACAACGCTATCACGCTATGTTTAGCAGCTCAATTCCAAACTTTGGAATTATAACTGAAAACATATTTATAATTTCAAAACTGTGAATTCCAATTCTAAGTCTTGAAATTGAGTTGTCAACCATAGCTTCTTCAAGTTCATTGCCTTCTTTCCAAAACTTGACATGCTCAAATGGATTTGCAGCATCAGTTTTTGGGGAGCTTTGGAAATTGGAACCACTATCGGAGGAAAGGAAGAATAGATGGCGAAAAGAAATGGACTGGTTGCTCTCCCCTGCCAACTATATGATTGAGTTGGTTCCAGCTAAGCAACATGGTGCAAATGGCCGGACCCTGGAGGTACATCCCATTTGTTCAAGAATCTTAAAAAAAAATACTTCCTATATTCCAAAATATAAGATCATTATTGACTTTTTGAAGTGAACATAAGACACTTTCAAACAAAAATTTGTCATAAATTCATTTAATTTTAGTCAATACAATGATAAAAATTGTAAACCGTCTTAAAACTACTACTAATTATGAAATTTATTTTTTCATAAATTTTAATGAATCATATTTATTTTGAGTTTGAAATTATCTCAAATTGAGCTTCAAAAGTTAATAATGATCTTATAATTTAGAACGGAGGGGAGGGAGTACCAGTGTAATGCTTACTCTTTATTGTACTAATAATCCCTGTTGGAGCAGATAATGACACCGAAAGCTCGTGCTGACATTCATATGAATCTTCCAGCACTTCAGAAGTTAGACTCCATGCTTATTGTAAGTCTCATTTCACTTTCATCAAAATCAACCGGATTGCTTATGTGGTGATTTGAAGTGTTGATACATTTTTGAATATCAAACTGACAGGAGACACTGGATTCAATGATTAACACTGAATTTTGGTACGCGGAAGGAGGTAGTCGAGCAGAAGGAAGGAGCAGTAGTGCTAGACAAAGCAAAAGATGGTGGCTCCCCTCGCCACAAGTACCCATAGCAGGGCTCTCGGACGCTGAGAGAAAGAAATTGCTATACCAAGGTAAAGTGGTATACCAAGTATTCAAGGCTGCCAAATCCATCAACGAAAATGTCTTGCTTGAGATGCCCATTCCAGACGTAATTCGGGAGGCACTTCCCAAGGCAAGCAACCTTTCTTTCCTCGAGTTTGAATTAAATTATATTACATGGACTCTTCAGCATAGGACGAAGTACTCGTGTCAACACAAATAAACATGGGTATGGGTATGGGTATGGGTATGGGTGTGGGTGTGGGTGTGGAAGTATACGCTCCAAAATAGTGATACTAGATACCCGTTCCATAAAAGATAGCTTAAATATGTTTCACACAAATAAAAAAAAAATTAAAGTAGAGAAAAGAGAATAAATAAACACGCCTCAATTTTACCCAAATGGATCCCACATATGTACAATATAATTCTTTTCGTTTCCTAAAAGTAATTGACCTTACTTGAGTACTTTTAAGACTAAAATAGTCTTCATACAATAATTTGAATTGTGTACTTTAGACATATTTTTGGGAGAAATATTTTTGAACTTTAGACGTCTTTTGTGACACGGAAGGAGTACGTTCTAGAAATCGAGAGTCTAGTGCCAAGCACTTCCGCGCATTTGACAAGGATATCGTTTCCGTAAAACATATTAGGTTAGGATGAAGTTGTCACACTCTTGACTACCGTGAAATTCTACAACTTTTTGTTACATTTATACTGACCCACAAATAGGACGCTAGAATGCAACATTTACTACAATGAACGCAATAAAAGTTATAGAACTTCATAGTGTTCAAAAGTGTGCAACTTCACTCAACCAGATCCCTGTGTAACATACTAAGGGTTTGTTCATTTATATGGTAGCGATAGTGGTTGCAGCGGTTTGCGAACTCAGTTGAAAGTGTGTTTGCAGTTGTAACAGTGTTTGAAAAGTTATGTATTCGTTTACTATCAACTTATGTTGTTGAAATTATGATTCTTGTTCGGCACCAAGAATTACAGCGGCTGGAATAATGCAAAATGACTAAAAATGACATAATTTGTTATATCATATGATAATAAATTATTTATGTAATCATATAAAAATTATAGTTTATGGAAAGAAAATTAATATAGCATGTAATATTATTTTTCATTTTGTATTTTATTATTATTATATAATAATTATAATTAATTTATTAATATAACTAAATTAGTCATACTAATAATTTACTTTATTTTTTAAAGTTTTCACCCCCAAACCAAGTATTGAGTTATTTAAATCTTAAAATTTATTAAAGTTAATTATATGGACAAGCACTAATCAAGACTGACTTTTTGGGTAAGCCCAAATCCAAATGAAGTTGTATTGTTTACAGGTAGTGCAAGCCTTTTTCTTTTCCTTTTGGGTAAGCTATACAAGCCTTTCTTTTCCTTTTGCTTTTCGGTGGAACATTTTGTTCTCTCTCCCCTCTGTTTCCTCTCGCCATTTTCATCCATGTCCAGACTCGACCCATCTTCCCCAAATCAAATGCTTTACATCCAATTAATTTAATCTTCTTCTTTTTTTTCCCAAATCAAACCTATTTTTTATCGGATCAATTTTTGAATGACACAATTTAAGGTCTATCCTCGATCAAAATCAAGCGGTGTACGCAGGGGAAGAACATGCTGACAAAGGGTTTAGGCTACTGAAATTGGGGACAAATAAAGCAAGTAAACTTGTGTTGGTACTGCGTTTGGATGAACAAAACGCAACCTTGTGAATTTCTTGAGTTGCGTTTTGATTCGTTTTGACCTACAAACGCTGCCCAAACTCTGGCTGCTGCGGTCGATTTATTTGCCGAACAATCATTGTAACTGCGTTTGGAGACCAAACAATCCAAACGCTGCGTTTTTGCAGCACACGAACAAGCACAAAGACAGTTTAATAAAATTGCGAAAACTCAACTTGTAATTTTTCAGTGTCAGTTTGAACAAACTTGATTTTCTTAAAACCTGTCAATTCAATAGAATCTATTTACGTCAGCGGAAATTTTGCATAACAGACATTGCTGCCTTTTCCTTCCCCATGATTTCAATTTTTTCTTCGTGTTTACAGTTTGGAAAGACGAGCCTCGGGGAAGATCTTTACAGGAACATAAATGCAGAATCACCCTCAGCAGAGGAAATGCTTCATTCCCTCAATTTAGAATCTGAGCACAGGGCCCTTGAAGTCATTAACAAGTTGGAAGCTGCGGCATTTGCTTGGAAAGAGAGAATGTCAGAGCAAAATAGCAATAAATCTCCGGTGCGAACATCATGGTCCTTCATGAAGGATTCAATATCCGAGATGGATAAACTGGAGTTTTTATTGAACCAAGCCGCAAGTCTTGTACAGAAAATCAAAACCAGATTTCCAAACCTTCCTCAGACATTCCTCCACGTTACAAAAGTCCAATATGGCAAGGTAAGTATAATCTCTGGAGAGCGTTTGTGTTTTCTTTCGAGTAGTTATAATTTGGAAATATGTTTGTTTTCATTTCAGTTTTCATATCAATGGTATTATATTTAGGGGTGGCAATTTGCGTAAAACGACACAAACATGACATATAATAGGAGGGTTAGCGTTGAGTCTAAATAATTTCCGTGTTATTAGTGGGGCAACACATTTAACGTGAAATTTACATGTGTGGGACATGTGTTATAAACTAGTTGACATCTTTAACACGATTAAAACTGTTTTATTTAAAATAATTAGATAATAAATATAATATGACATTATAATTTGCCTTAGATATTAAGTTTTAGCATTTAAACTTATTTAAGCATTTTATCATGTATTTGGTTAAATAAAACTTTTTTTATCTAAAAAAATTAATTTGTGTATTAAACGTTTTACATGTGTTAACATGTTTAACGGACTAATAAACATGTTAAATTTAGTATTGAGAATATTAATATTATGTGGGTCTCATGTTAATGACTTATTTAATGTAATACCTATATAACTTATACGACACCAAATCGCCTAATGTGTACAGATTTACCTGACTAGAAATGAATTCCAGCCCAAGTTATATTCTGGGGAAAAAGAAATTTTTATTCTAAATATTTTTTTTGTGAATGTCTATAGGATGTTGGCCATTCAATTCTAGAGGCATATTCTCGGGTTCTTGGGAACTTGGCATTCAGCATACTCTCTAGGATAGGAGACATCCTGCAGGAAGAAATTCTAAATAGTCCCAATTCGCCTGCAGCAAAATGCAACTTTCCAGGAGTAAACCTGAACAAAAACTCCGATCATAGGACACCAAGTCTACGTGTACGACACTCTCATTGATCAGATAAATATTGTAGACGGGCGTGAACCAAACGCAGTCAAGTACTCCGAGCTTGAATTCTCAGGCGATGAACCTAAAACGAGTTCGATGGCTACACCTGGGCGGAGCAGAGTATGGTGCATAGGCAGGGAGGCTTGTAGCAGCCTGTCTCCTAAAATTTCCCCATGATGTTTGAATATATTTTGTAAATATCTATTATATGTTTTAATGAAATAGAACAATTTTGTTTGATTTGCTATAATTATATGGGAAAATACTTGTCTGTATCACAATTCTTGCAAGTAAAGAGGAAGCACCCGGAAGCCAAATTAGCAAAATAAAAATCAAGTTTAGGGGAATGCCAAATTTTAGTGGGGGCAGACATAACAGAAAATTTGTAAAAACATAGTGTTGGACTTGTGACTCAGAACATCCGCTGGGGAGGGGCCCGGAAGGGTATAAGACCCGTCGGGGCGGGACGGAAGGCTGCCGGACAGTGGGGTGCCTCGCTGGGGTGGGGCGGGGCGGTAAGGATGAGAAGCCCCGTTGGGGCGGGAAGGCGCGGTTGGAGCTGCTTTCCTGTTTTCGATATGGATTTTAGTCGGGGAATATTATGGGGACTTATGTCATAATATGAAGTAGGGTTGGAATATGATTATTGGGTATAAATAATACTTATTGTATAACTCTATGTAACCAATTCATTCATAATAAGAAAAAGAGCACCTCTCCCGTGGACGTACCCAAATTGGGGAACCACATAAATCTGTCTGTGTTATTCTCTATAATCGGTGCGTGTGTGTGATTCAATAATTCTAACAAATTGGTATTAGAGCTAGGTTAGATCTGTTTGGATTGAACACGAAGAACGATGGCATCAAGTTTGTTTGTTTCAAAGTTCGACGTGATGAAGTTTGATGGAACAGGGAATTTTGGGTTATGGCAACAGAGGGTCAAAGATCTGTTGGTGCAGCAGGGATTGGTGAAGGCGTTGAAGAAGAAACCAGAGGCTATGACAGCGGAAAATTGGGAGGAACTCGAAGCGAAGGCGGTGAGTACAATTCGTCTGTGTCTTGCAAACGAGGTTATGTATCACGTGATCGATGATGAATCTCCATCGGGAGTATGGAGTAAACTCGAATCCAGGTATATGTCTAAGTCTCTGACAAACAAGCTGTTTCTGAAGCAGAAGTTGTTTGGGTTAAAGATGAGTGAAGGTTCAGAACTTATTCAACATATTCACACGTTCAATCAAATTATCAGTGATTTAATTAGGATTGAGGTGAAGTTTGAAGAGGAAGACCAAGCGTTGATGTTATTATGTTCCTTGCCGGTTTCCATGGAGAATCTTGTTACAACTCTGCTATGGGGTAACGAGACTCTGAAATTTGAAGAAGTCACATCCGCTCTTCTGATGTTTAATCAGTGAAGGCTTCAGACCGAGGGTGTTTCAGGTGAAGGGCTGATGGTAAAAGGGGGAGAGCAACGTGGCAGAAAATCGAAAAAGGAAAAATCTGGAACGCATGGGAAATCTAAATCTAGAGGGAAGACTCCTAGGCACAGGGAGTATAAATGTTATAAGTGTCACGAGACAGGTCACTTTAAAAGAGACTATCCAATGAATAAAGATGATGGAACGAAGACTGGAAAGAAGACAGAATCGACAAAATCGACAAACGTTGTAGAAGAGTCATCGGAAGATGGGGATATGTTGTCAGTTTCAACAAACACAGACGTGGCAGATTCTTGAATTCTGAATTCTACATGTTAGTTTCACATGTCACCTAATAGGGAGTGGTTTAACACATACAAATCTGTGGACTGTGGTACCGTTTTGATGGGTAACGATGCTTCATGCAATATCATTGGAATTGGCACAGTGAAGATCAAGATGTTTGATGGTGTTGTGAGAACTCTGTCTGAGGTGAGGCACATATCAGGATTAAGGAAGAATCTTGTTTCATTGGGAACCTTAGACTCTAATGGCTGTGAGTGTAAAACAGGTGGTGGAGCCATGAGAATGACAAAGGGTGCGCTGGTGATTATGAAAGGTTCGAAAGTGAATGAAAATATCTATCGTTTGATAGGGAGCACAGTTGTAGGTGGAGCTGCAGCCACTACAACTGATGATATTTGTAAGACCCCATATTTTATGAATAAAAATTTAATTTTTTTATATATTGTTTTTAAATAGTAAGGTATTGTTTTGATAAATGTGGTGAGTTATGGGAAATATGTGCAATTTTTTTAAAGTTAGCAAGTGGTAATAAAGTACTCATTGTTGTCGGGGAATATTCGTTTGGTCGTGGAATATTCTTGTTGTCGGGGAATATTCGTACGACGGCGCAATCATTTGTGGACCCCACAACGGAATAACTGTCGGATGAAGAAAACGACAAGAATGAGTTTTCTAAAAATAACGGCGTGGTTGTTACTGTTAAAACTGTTGAAATACCCGGTGGTTAAAATACAGTAATACGCGGTGATGCACAGTAGCACATGGTATTGCACAGTAATTCTAATTATTGATTCTTACGTAAGAAGTCACTACTCAATAATTGTTACAGTAATTACTGTTCAATATTTTATATTATTGATTCAATAATTGTCATTGCACAGTATTTCAAATTATCAAATCAATAACTCATATTATTTGAATAATATTATTAGATAACATTATTAGCAATGTCTAAGGAAGTTCTGTCTAGGAGGGGTTATTTAATTGCGCGCCAGTAAAGAGAAATTCTTATCGGAAGACCCCCTCTTTCCTGGGAACGACCTGGTTGTCAATATTGTAGTTCTGTAATATTATTTGGGAATAATTAATTATTGATTTATATGATAAAGAAATATTTATTTTTGTGGATATAAAAGAAGGAATTAGTGTTGAGGTATTTTTATCAGTATTTGTTGTAAGTTTGGCGTATTATTTTAGACCCCCATTTACTCATTTTTCAATAATCGATAAAAAGTTATTCAGTATATATATATATATATATATATATAAGGTGGGGCCCATATGTTGGATGGATTATGGGTGGGGCTCACATGTGATGAAAATGGAAATGGGGGAGGGGGGAGTTTACGTGAAAGGAGGGTAATATATATAAATATATACATTATAAGTTTTGTTTATATATATAAATTTTATATAGTTATTATATAAATTATATATATATATATATATATATAATCAGATTACCTGTCGTATATGGCAGGTAAGTTTTTTTAATTTATATATATATATATATATATATATATATATATTATAAGTTTAGTTTTATTAGATTATAAATAGAATATATTATATTTTATTTTATTTAAATTTTTCATTTTATTAGAATATTTTATTGCATAGTGCTGCATAGTAAATCAATTTTTTTTAGAAATTCGGCCGAAGGCTTTGGCGCCCGTGAATGTATTGTGCAGTCCGTGATTTTATTTTCTAAATAGTATCCTTCCATTCTCCTATAAATAGGATGCTTAGTTTAGAATTGAAAATCACATCAGAATCAGAAGTTTTTTTTCTCTATAATATCGAGCGTATTTTTGTGAGTATTTAGATACTTTGAGTGTTGTTATTCAGTGCAAGTTTCCTTTACATTATACCTGAAATTCCGGTCAGAAGTACTGTTCTTTTGAGGTAAAAGATATTATTTTATTGCAATATTCGTAAGAAATATTGTTTTATTTCATATTCCATATTATGAAAGCGATAATATTTCATTTCATATACCAAAATTAAAACTTACTACGGTAAGTATTGCTTCTATAATTTCTGAAATGATTAGAAATTCTTCGAATTTTGCGTTTCATCTAGTATCATTTCATTGAAATGTTGGTATAAATTTTATTATGAAATTTTTACTTGTCAGAGTTACTATTCACGTATACGACACTATTCACGTATACGACACTATTCACGAGTACTATTCACGAAGTATGATTTTTCTTATGAAAATTTTTATTTTTTTTCGTCGGGGTTACTATTCACGTATACGATACTATTCACGTATACGGCACTATTCACGGAAAAAATTAAAATTTCTTCTATTTGTTCAAGTTGCTTGTTAAGGTTCCTATCTTTGATTGGATCCAAGTTTTGATCTTTATTCTTGAATTTTGCTCCACAAAGTATTATTATGGAATATTCTTGAACTTGGATAAACTAAATTACGAATTCCTAATCTTTGTCCTTTATCTCATTGGATTTGTTATTTATATTATTTTTCATCATCCTCAGTCCTAAATGGTGATATAACTGAATATCTTTGGCCTGTAGAGCAAAGATGAATGATTACCTGATGAATATCTTTGGCCCGTAGTGCAATGATTGACAGGTGTTGAGATGAACATGACCATTGGAGATACAAATGAATATCTTTGGCCCGTAGTGCAAAGATAAATATTTGAGTCAAGATGTATATTGATTGATGTTACAGGGATAAAATATTGATGATGAACTTTTAAACCATAGAAGATAGTAGACTTCATTCTTTACTTAACTGTTCTAATGAATTGTTATTTCTGCTGCGAATATTGATCTAAAACTTATTGTCTATAATATTTTATCTGAATTGTTGAAGACTAACGATAATTTATTTTCCATTATCTTAATCATAATATTCTTTACTGGGCTAGTTGAGCTCACCTTTTTCATCTATTGTCCTCTTCAGAAAATGAGAATGTCGCGGAAACTAGTCAGGGGACAGAGTGACGGTCCGAGTTAGAGCAGTAGTAGTCCTCCCTATTTCTAATAAATAGTGTGATAATAATTGTAATGAGGACTTAGTTTGAATGTTAATATTTTCTACATATTTGTATTGACACTTACAGTTGTGTGGTCGTATTTTGCACGACCGTGTGATATAAAGTTTGTATTTGGATTCTGTACCATGTATTTGGCGACTCAGAATGGGTTGGTATTGAACCTATTTTGGGGGCGTCACAATATTGATAATACTTTGTTATGGCATATGCGGTTGGGGCATATGGGGGAATGATAAGTAGGTTTTATACCTACTTATTGGATATCAACTTGCTATGATTATGGCTTAAACTCAAGCATTTTAGTGTCTTTTAATATATTTTGTTTTTGTTTTGTATATTTCAGACATGAAACTCTTTTGGCACAGAATGACATGATATTGGCATGATTTGGCATGAAGCTGGCAACAAGGCAAGGTGGGATTGGACTTGGATTGAGATGATGGATTTGGCATGAGGAAGTGGACAATGGCCATGTGAAAAATGGCCTAGAAGCAGCAAAAGTGAAGGAACAAGAAGCATGAAAGAAAGCAAGGAAAGCAGCACCAAAACCAAAATGCACCAGTAGAAGAAACAGGTCGGCGCGGTCGCGCCAGGATAGCACGTAAGAAGCACGCGCCCGCGCCGAGTGGTAGGGCCAGAGGCCTGCTCTGGATAAGCGTGCGCCCGCGCCGGGGGAACAAAGTGGCCCGGCCCACTCTCGGCCTGGCTCAGCCCAGCCCGTTCGTTTGCCAGGTCTACTCTTGGAGGATGACAGCAAGCCATCAATAGAGCAACAACGAAGATTGAATCCGATCATGAAAGAGGTTGTCAAAAAGGAGATCCTCAAGTGGTTAGATACGAGAATAATTTATCCTATTTCAGATAGCTCTTGGGTGAGCCCGGTGCAGTGCGTCCCGAAGAAGGGAGGCATGTGTGACGCCCCCAGAATAGGTCCAATCAACCCAACCTATTTTGAGTCGCCAAATACATGGTACAAAATTCAATAACAATCTTTATATCAAACGGTCGTGCAAAATATGACCACACAACTGTGAGTGTCAATACAGACATGTAGAAAATATAAACACTCAAACTAAGTTCTCATTACATTTATTATCACACTATTTTACAAAAAAAATAGTGAGGACTTCTACAGCTCTAACTCGGACAATCACTCCATTCCCCGACTAGTACCCGCGATATTCTCATTTCCTGAAGAGAACAATGGAAGAAAAGGGTGAGCTCAACTAGCCCACTAAATAATAGTATGACTAAGATAATGAAGAAAAAATTATCGTTAGTCTTTAACAAATTAGATAAAATATTATGGACAACAAGTTTTAGATCAACAACTGCAGCGAAAATAACAATTCATTAGAAGAGTTAAGTAGAGAATGATGTCTGCTATCTCTTATGATTTAAAAGTCCATCATCAATATTTTATTCTTGTAACATCAATCAATATATTTAAATCAAATATTCATCTTTGCATTACGGGCCAAATATATTCATTTGTATCACTAGTGGTCATGTTCATCTCAACACCTGTCCATCCTTGCTCTACGGGCCAAAGATAGTCATCAGGTAATCATTCATCTTTGCACTACAGGCTAAAGATATTCATCAAGTAATCATTCATCTTTGCACTACAGGCCAAAGATATTCGTTTGTATCACCATTTAAGACTGAGGATGATGAAAAATAATATAAAGAACGAATCAAGTGAAATAAAGGAGAAATATTAGAGATTCGTAATTTAATCTATTCAAGTTCACTAATACTCCGTAATAATCAATTGTGGAGCAAAATTTAAGAATGAAGTTCACAACTTGGATCCAATCAAAGATAATTTAGATAAAATAATAATATTTTTTTATCGTGAATAGTAACTCGTGAATAGTAAATCGTCATAAAAAGATAAAATTTTTATAAAAAGTTCAGACCAATATTCTAGTGAAATGATATTAGATGAAGCGCAAAACTCAAAGAATTTCTGATCATTTCAGGAATTATAGAAGCAATACTTACCGTAGTAAGTTTAAATTTAGGAATATGAAATAAAATATTATCACTTTCATAATATGGAATATGAAAGAAAATAATATTTTTTATGAATATTGAAAGGAAATAACATTGTTTACGAGAAAAATAATATCCTTTACCTCAGTATAATACTCGATCTGACTGAAATATCGGATATTATGATGAGAAAAACTTGCACTGTTATCAACACTCAAAGTATCTAAATACTCACAAGAAATACGCTCGATATTATAGACAGAAAATTTTCTAATTCTGGTGTGATTTTCAATTCTAACTTAAGCACCCTATTTATAGGAAAATGCAAAAACACCAATATAGATTTTTTCACCAACGGATGAATTTTTCCAAGCCTTACATTTTTTACAATCCTCCAGCACATCACATTTGAACAAAAATCAGCCACCAATAATGAATCCCATATGTTTATATAATATATATATATATATATATATATATATATATATAAACATTTATTTTTGAAACTTCAATAATTCATAATAAATAGCCCTTTTATCAAAAAAATACGAACCTTATGTCCATTTCATATGAAATTTGATTCTCTACAACTTTGTAGAAGAAAGTTTTTCCAAATTTTGAACGAAAAAATGACTCAAATTTACATACGGATGACTCAGCAACATGCTACTTTTGAAAAACAAGCTTCAACATACAACTTTTGAAAATTTTAAGCCTCTATCTATATTCCCACCAACCACATAAAATTATTATATTATCACGTTATAATATTATCGGAGAAGATAAAATGCCAACTTTCAACAAATGTCACATGCTAAAAATTCTTCCCTTTTATATCAAAATTAAAATAAATATTTCCTTATCATGTATATCAATAATTAATTATTTACAAATAATATTACAGAACTACAATAATGACAACTAGGTCGTTCCTAGGAAAGAAGGGGCTTTTCGATAAGAATTTCTCCTTACTGGCGCGCAATTAGATTAACTAATCCCTTTCCTAGACAGAACTTCTTAGACATTGCCAATAATGCTGTCTAATAGTATTATTCAAATAATATAAATTATTGATTTGATAATGTGAAATAATGTGCAGTGGTTGCTGTGATAATTATTGAATCAATAATATAAAATATCAACAGTAGCAATTATTGAATCAATCATATAAAATATCAACGCAGCAATTATTGAATCAATAATATAAAATATTGAACAGTAATTACTATAATAATTATTGAGTAAGTGAATTTTTACGTAAGAATCAATAATTCGAAATACTGTGCAATATCGTGTGCTACTGTGCAACAACGCATATTACTGTATTTTTATCATCGGATATTTCAACAGTTTAACAGTAACAGTTTTATCGTTATTTTATAAAAAAATTACTTCTGTCGCTTTCTATATCCAACATTCATTTCGTTGTGGGGTCCACCAATGACTGTGCCGTCAGACGAATATTCTCCGACAAAAAGAATACTCCTCGACCTAAACGAATATTCCCCGACACAACGAATATTTTATAACCACTTGCTTACTTTAAAATATTTGCATATTTCACCCATAACTTATCACATTTATCAAATTAACACCTTACTATTTCAAAATAATATATATAAAAAATTAAATCTTTATTCATAAAAGTAGGGGTCTTACAACCTCCCCTCCTTATGAAATTTCGTCCTCGAAATTAACGTACGTACCTGGTATGTCGAAGAAGTGAGGATACCTCGCTTTCATTTTCGATTTTAACTCCCAGGTCATTTCCTCGATATCATGGTTCCTCCACAAAATTTTAACTTGAGGTATAATCTTTGAGCGTAAGACATGTTCCTTCTTATTCAAGATCTTGACAGGTACAGCCTCGTACGTTAAATCTTCAGCTATCTCGTCTGGTTCTAACTCAATAATGTAGTTTGGGTCTTTCACATATTTACGAAGTATGGATATGTGAAAAACGTTATGAACATGAGACAAGCTTGGCGGTAAAGCGAGTCTATAGGCCACAGTTCCTACTCGGTTAAGGATTTCAAATGGACCAATAAATCGTAAATCGGTGCCCATAGCTTTTTGTAAGCTGACCCTTTGGCACTTGATGCTCCGTCTTGACACGTTTACACGTTAAACACCTCGAGCTAAACACCGCGATCTCTCTCTTCATATTGCTCCACCAAAATGTATGTCGAAGATCATGATACATTTTGGTACTTCTAGGATGGATTGCAAATGGTGTGTTGTGTGCTTCCATCATGATTCTATACTTCAAATCAGAATCGTTAAGAACACAAAATTTGGATTTGACTCGAAGTATTCCCTCTGCATTGATTCTTGCTTCTGGAATAGCACCTTCTTGCATCTTCTTCTTCATATTCATCAGTTCCGGGTCTGTACCTTGAGCAGCTTTAACTCTATCAGTTAAAACTGGTTCTATGCGTATACTTACCATCTTCACGTGGGTCCCTCGAGTCTTTAACTCTATCTCCATCCTTTGTAAGTCATACAAGATGGCTTCGTGTTGACAATATCGCACTTGTACCCGCATACGATCTTCTACTCAACGCGTCACCTACCATGTTTGCTTTTTCAGGATGGTATTGGATGGTATGGTCGTAATCTTTTAACAGATCAAGTTAACGTCGTTGCCGCATGTTGAGTTCCTTTTGGGTGAAGAAATATTTGAGGCTTTTATGATCCGTATAGATCTCCACTTTCTCCCCATACAAGTAGTGTCTCTAGATCTTCAATGCGAAAACGACTGCTGCCAACTCTAGATTATGAGTAGGATAATTCCTGTCATATTCTTTGAGTTATCATGAGGCATAGGCTATGACTTTCCCATGTTGCATGAGAACTCATCCTAACACTTTGCCTGAAGCATCGCTGTAGATGACAAATCCATCCGAACTACATGGTATTGTCAGAACAGGTGCCGAAATGAGTCTCCTCTTGAGTTCCTCGAAACTCTTCTCACATTCCTCACTCCATCCGAATTTTGTATCTTTTCGAGTCAGCTGAGTTAACGGAGTAGGGATTCGAGAAAATCCTTCCACGAATCTTCGATAATAACCAGCTAAGCCCAGAAAGCTACGTATTTTGGTTACTGACTTAGGTTGCTCCCAACGGAGTTTCAACAAATAAGTCAAAGTCTAATTTCTCAACGATTAAGTTCAAACGTTGATCGCAAGTAGGTGAAATAAAAGAATGGGTAGAACAGGTATCTAATAAGGTATAGACTTCGCAAGAGTCTATGATTAGCTTACGTACCCATGATAACTTCGTTCGGGTTCCTCGCTTTTTGGGCAGTCACGACAAACGCTCTTCCAGTAACCACCGACTTTGACTTGTCCTGGACAGCCTTTGGAGTCACCATCCACGCTGGACTTAACTTTGCCATAAAGCACATTCCACCCTCAATTGCTTCGTCGCACTCTTGATCCATGATTTGAATCATTACTCTTCGATCCATATCTAATTGGGGTTGACCGCTCTGCACAGGGTAATTCCAAACTCGATGTTGGATTCTCCCAATTGCTGTCCAAAAAGTGAAATCCATATCGTCTATTTTGGCCTTCTTAGATCGGACGTCTCTTTCTAAAATATTAAAGCGTCGTGCGGCTTTTACCCATGCATCCTCCATTCTCATTCGTTCAGTTGTTTTTTCTTTCATCAGAATTTTGACAACTGCATTCTCAGATTCCAGCTCTAATATTATATTCTCTGCGAAAGAGAGCTTCTGTTCAAGCCTCGTATATTGAGTAGCAAAATATTGAATTGTTGTATCCCTTTGTTCCACGGCCGCCTGCCATTCTTCTTCTCCCGTTATCACATTATCCTGGTTGGTGATTAGCGGTGCCTCAATGGTCTTATACGTTCCATTGTTTAGATTATCAGTTGTCATTCTCAAATACTGCCATAAAACAAAGGTTAATTAAACAAATTAACATATCACATATTAACCCCATGTTTCGACCGACCAATTAAATACAAATAAGCTTAGGTAGGACACACTAGCGAAGGATTTACTCGTCTCTCCCCTCCTAGTTCTATTCCCAGATCTCCGCCAGAGATCATATCCCTAAGCTCTGATACCAACTGTGACGCCCCCAGAATAAGTCCAATCAACCCAACCTATTCTGAGTCACCAAATACATGGTACAGAATCCAAATACAATCTTTATATCAAACGGTCGTGCAAAATACGACCACACAACTGTGAGTGTCAATACAGACATGTAGAAAATATAAACACTCAAACTAAGTCCTCATTACATTTATTATCACACTATTTTACAAAAAAAATAGTGAGGACTTCTACAGCTCTAACTCGGATCATCACTCCATTCCCCGACTAGTACCCGTGTGAAATTCAGATAAGGCACACTTAGAAGGGGGGTTGAATAAGTGTAGGAACAACTATGACCAATTTTTAACCTTAAGTAATAACTACACAATTTAGCTCACTATATTAACGAATGCAGCTTGCTAAATAAAAACGGTTCACTGAATTAAAACTTTATCCTTGTTATTCAATGAAAATAACTAGCTTAATTGATTTCTTTGTAAAAACTCTTAGTGTTAACAATTTATCTTATGATAATGAAAATACTTAATTTTATCAAAATAATTAAATATCTTTTTGTGAGCAAATAAGATAAAGCAAGTAAAAATATGAACACCAAGATTTTTTACGTGGTTCAGTTATTACCCTCTATAATAATAGCCTAGTCCACGTCCAATGCCAACTAGTATTGGAGACTCAATTTATTTCTTTAAATTGACTCATTTTACAAAACAGTTCAAAAACTTGAATTACAATAATTCACTTGAGCACTTTTGCTCCTTGTGCACCAATGCACCCTTTAAGCACCTATGCTTCCTTGAACCTGTTTGTAAACAATTCTTAATCCACCCGGATTAAATTCCTTTAGACAACACTTAGTCTAGAACAAAAGAATTACAATTATAGAGGTCTAATGATCAAAGCAAATAATCAATTTAACAATGCAAGGCTCAACTAATGAATGCAATTATCAAAGAGTAAAAGAGATATCACCAATATGAAGCTCACGAAAATTAGCTGAGAAATAATCTGAATATTAATTGCACAGCAGCTGAGAATTTGCACCAATAATAATATAATAGCTTTTCAAGTATATGAGTGAAAAGATTAATTCAAGTGTTGTGTTTAGCATTGATATCTCAGTTTGTTTTTATAGCCCAAAATAATATTACCGTTGAAATCAAATTAGTTCCGTTACCACAATTAAAAAGTATTCCCGTTTGAGAACTAATCTGAAGGATAATCCAATATATCTTCGGTTATAACAAAAATATATATTTGTTGGACTTTTTCAAAGGTAATCCATTAAGATAGAAATTATTCCGTGTAAATCTCAAGTTAAAAATTTTGACTCCTTCAAGAAGTAATAATCATAACACCTGCCTCCACTTATCACATTGTATTTCCAACATATATCAATTCCGTGAAACATGTTAAGGAAAACAACATTGCCTTAGGAATAGATAACACAGAAGATTTCAAGGAGTGTTAGTTCCGTAATTAACAACAAGTGCAAACCCAAATTATCTTTCCAGGATAATCATTAATTTTGAGTTCCAAGATATGTGCACCTATTTGACTTCTAGTAACATGATCTACTAAAATAAAGAATAATCATGACTCAACCGCCACATATATCATACTGCCTTTTGAATAATCCATCATACTAGATTTATCAATTCTGTAAACAGAATAATTAGGATAGCTATTTTTAAGGATAAGCATGTATGCCAATATATAAATACTAACCATTGAGAATCGGGCATAAAAACCAGTTAGCATAGTATTAAGCATGCACAAAATATTATTCACTTTTAATGCACAAATAAAATGTCCTAGAGCCTTGTATTGAAAAATCGAATATTTGCAATGACCTTACATTATTTTCTTAAGACTCAAGGTCTTCAAGGCCTTTGACTATCAATGATCCTTTTATCAATTTCCTGAAATTTCACAGTAAACGATATAGTACATATAATCAAATCATCATCAAAACATTAAGGTTAGAATATTAACAAGTCAACATTCTCCCCCTTTTTGATGATGACAACACCAAAAATTATAACTCCCCCTAAATCCATGTATACTATATTTCAGGATATTTATAAAATCCAAGTACCCAAACATACTTTATGTTAAGCATTATTTACTACCTGATAAGATGTTAGTGTGACACACAATATACATTAAACCAAAAAATATTCAATAGCAAATTATCCAACCGTCTTGTGCAGGAATCATAGTCTTAAAAACAAACAACCACCATAACAGAAACATAAAATAAGTCTTTAACAATCATCAAAAAAAATGAAACACCAGTAGCATCAGCATCAGCATCAGCATCATCCAAAACATCTCCCCCTTTGTCATCATACAAAAAGAACGATTAATCAAGATTGTCAATATTCACAAACACAGGAGGACGAGTAGTGAAATAAGGACGATGAAGAATACGATGGAGTTTTTCTTCAAGAGACAAAGTATCTGCAAAACGAGGGGGACGAGGAATAAAAGTAGCATTTGGGAGAGGAAGATCCATAAAATCTCCAACGTACTCAGCCATCCAGTTACAACGAGTCCATTCAGGAATCGTTCAGACATAGTCTAAAAATGCAACTTCTGGCCAACCGTATTAAACCTTGATGCCACAAAATCTGCAAACTCCCCAAGTTGAGAACTGAGAAATTTTAGTTCTTGACTTAACTGGCACGAATTGCGATTATCTTTCGTTGTAAAGCTTCAACCATAGCAGTAGTATGCAATTCAAACCCAGCCTGCAAGTCAATACACTCATCTTCCATCCTTTTGAGACAGTCTTGTAAATCATTGGCCCGTATAGGTAACTTACCTTTTTCCAGAATATTAAGCCTATGCTTAATTTCAATCATGTCAACCTGCATTGATTCCTGATTCTGGAGAATGGTGGTCAACATATTCAAAATCTCAGCAGAAGGGTCAGAGGGATTGGGCAGAGGTGAAGAAGAAGGAGTAGGAGATGTGGGAATAGGATCAGGAATAAAATGAATAAACAAGCCATTAATGAGAGACAGATGAGATTGTTTCAAATAGGCAGAATCGATAAACTCATTGTGAGAGAGAATCACTTCATCCTCAAGATAGATGTTAAAATATTGAAACACTTTGGTTAGGAAACAACCATAGGGAAGACATTTTTTAGACTGACGGATGCAACTTAACATATGAGACAACATCATGAGAGAGTAATTAAAAGACATTCCTTTAAGGATCATAGCCACCACAACCAAATCTTGATACGTAAAATCTGAACCACCTCCAAGGCGGGGAAACAAATTATAACGAACCAATTTATGAATCACACTAGCAGTAGGACAATCATCAATTATTTTTGGAGTAAACAGAGTTGTGATGGTAGAATTGTTTATAACAAGTTGAAATTGTTCAAGGGGTGGAAAAGGAGTATTAGCAGCACCTTTTAAAGTAAACGGACTAGGTCCAGAAGAAGGAATACCCATAATACTACCAAAGTCCACAATAGTAAAGAACAACGATTTTCCTTTGACAAACGAAGTGTAACAATCACTATGACACTCAAGATTGGTATAGAACTGTTGAACCAATCTTGGGTAAGCCTTAGTAGGAGGAAACAACATTGATGTTAAACCACAAGATTTGAAAAGTTGTCCGAGAGGAGAATTTTTAACTTAAAACAAGTCTAGAATTTTCTCATAAACAAACTGTTTGGTAGCTATTGAAGTTTTAAAGCGTTCTTTGAAAACATGACCTCTAAAGAAATTATCTGGTAGGTCAGAAAAAGATGAACCAGAGTTTACCAAAACAGATGGATCAAGTTGTGAAGAAGGAGATCCCATGGCTGGAGACTGAGTTATCTTCTGTTGTTGAGCAGATTTGGAGGACTTTAAGAATGAAAAGCTTGAATCTGAACCGTCTGAGAAAGCATCATCAAATGATACATGCGCAGACCCCTTCTTGCCCTGTCGCTTGGACTTCTTCTGAGTTTTCACTTTATATGGAGATCGGGATTGTGAACCGTCGTTTATGGTAATACCAGACGATCGTTTACTGGCTCTTGTTTTCATTTTGCAGAGATTCAAGACGATTAGCACGGAGAGAGAAAACGAAGGGTTCACAAGATAATTACCAGAGTGCGTTGGTAAAGTGATAGAGAGAAGAAAATTTTAATATGTAAGAGTTGGAAATCAAGAAGACATTCTTGAGAAGATAACCCTCTTCTACTGTCCTGTCTTTTCAAATCTCGAAGAGCATTATGATATCTAAAAGACTGTTGAGATAATACCGAGAATGTAGCCAAGTAATGCGCCTAACATATATCAGTATGATTTCCAGCAATAAATATAAGTAGATATTATTAGATTCACGAATAAAAAAAATGAAAAACAGGTAGACGTATTCTATTTAATAACATGCAGATATATTATTGCATATAGTTGAGTACGTGAACACAGGTTATACCATGCATAGTCCAAGTTCTCTTCTTAACATACAAAATCTTTCTTCACTCAATGGTTTAGTAAAGATATCAGCTAACTGATTTTCGGTAGGAATAAAAATTAATTTAATCAAACCTTTTGAAACATTATCCCTTAAGAAATGATGTCTTACCTCAATATATTTTGTACGTGAATGCAAAACAGGATTTTTAGAAATATCAATTGCACTTGAATTATCACAATATATAGGCACACTATCACATAGAATATCAAAATCATATAAAGTTTGTCTCATCCACAATATCTGAGAGCAACAACTTCCTGCAGCTAGATATTCACCCTCAGTGATTGATAAAGCAACCGACGTTTGCTTTTTACTATGCCAAGATACAAGACTTTGTCCCAAAAATGTATAAGCACCACTCGTGCTTTTTCTATCGATTTGACATCCTGCATAGTCAGCATTTGAGTATCCAATTAGTTCAAAATGATTACAAATTTGATAAAACAAACCTATATTGATAGTACCACTTAAATATTTGAGTATTCTTTTAACAGCCTGTAAGTGGGTTTTTTTTTGGTTTTGCTTGAAACCGAGCACAAAGACATACACTATACATTATGTCAGGTCTAGATGTAGTTAAATATAATAAGCAGCCGATCATACCTTGATATTTGGTTAAGTCTACATCTATACCTTTTTCATCAGAATTAAGCTTTATTGATGTACTCATTGGTGTAGCCTTTGAAGTTGATCCTTCAAAATTGAATCTTTTGAGTAGATCTTTTGTGTATTTGGTTTGATGAATATAGATCCCTTCCTTTGTTTGTTTGATTTGGAGTCCCAAAAAGTAATTCAGTTCTCTCATTAAGCTCGTATCAAACTCTTTATGCATACACTTTGAAAACCACTCACAAAGAAAATCATTAGTAGCACCAAATATTATGTCATCTACATATATTTGCTGTGACGCCCCTAGAATAGGTCCATTCAACCCAACCCATTCTGAGTCGCCAAATACATGGTACAGAATTCAAATACAAACTTTATATCATACGGTCGTGCAGAATACGACCACACAACTGTGAGTGTCAATACAAATATGTAGAAAATATTAAGATTCAAACTAAGTCCTCATTACAATTATTATCACACTATTTATCAGAAATAGTGAGGACTACTACTGCTCTAACTCGGACCATCACTCTGTCCCCCGACTAGTTCCCGCAACATTCTCATTTCCTGAAGAGGACAACAGATGAAAAGGGTGAGCTCAACTAGCTCAGTAAAGAATATTATGACTAAGATAATGAAAAATAAATTATCGTTAGTCTTCAACAAATCAGATAAAATATAATGGACAACCAATCTTAGATCAATATTCGCAGCGAAAATAATAATTCATTAGAAGAGTTAAGCAGAGAATCAAGTCTACTATCTTCTATGATTTCAAAGTCCATCATCAATATTTTATCCATGTAACATCAATCAATATACATCTCGAATCAAATATTCATCTTTGCACTACAGGCCAAAGATATTCATTTGTATCATTAGTGGTCATATTCATCTCAACACCTGTCATCTTTGCACTACAGGCCAAAGATATTCATCAGGTAATCATTCATCTTTGCTCTACAGGCCAAAGATATTCATCAAGTAATCATTCATCTTTGCTCTACAGGCCAAAGATATTCAGTTACATCACCTTTTAGGACTGAGAATGATGAAAAATATTTAAAAAAACGAATCCAGTGAGATAAAAGACAAAGACTAAGGATTCGTATTTTAGTATATCCAATTCAAAAATACCTCGTAATAATCAATTATGGAGCAAAATTCAAGAATAGAGCTCAAAACTTGGATACAACCAAAGATAGTAACCTTAACAAGCAATTTGGACAAATAGAAGAAAATTTAATTTTTCCGTGAATAGTGCCGTATACGTGAATAGTGCCGTATACGTGAATAGTAACCCCGACGGAAAAAGTAAGAATTTCAACATAAAATCCATGACAATATTTCTGTATAATGATATTGAAAAGAATAATATCATTTACGAAAGAAAATAACATCCCTTACCTCAAAAGAATAACACTTCTGGTTGGAATATCGGATAAAATACCGAAAGAAACTTGCGCTGAATACTAATACTCAAAGTATTGAAATACTCACAAAAATACGCTCGATATTATAGAAAGAGAAAACTTCTGATTCTGGTGTGATTTTCAATTCTAACCTAAGCACCCTATTTATAGGAAAAGCTTAGGATGCCAAAGGAGACTAAAATAATAAAATAATAATATTATTTTTAAAATTCTCCAGCCGCCGGCTGCTACCAAAAAAATCAGATTTTTCAACCAACAACAAAAGTGGGGCCCACCATAAAAAATATTTATTTTCTGAAACTTCAATAATTCATAACAAATAGCCCCTTTGTCAGAAAAATACAAATTCTATGTCCTTCCATAGGAAATTTAATTCTCTACAACTTTGTAGAAGGAAGTTTTTCCAAATTCCAAACATAAATTATCCGAAATTCAAAAACAGATGATTTCTCACACCAAAATATTGATAAAAACTCACCAGCGCCAATTCCTTCTTTAATATCCACAAAATAAATATTTCCTTATCATATAAATCAATAATTAATTATTCACAAATAATATTATAGAACTACAATATTAACAACCAGGTCGTTCCCAGGACAGAGGGGGCCTTCCGATAAGGACTTCTCCTTACTGGCGCGCAATTAAATAACCCCTCCTAGACAGAACTTCCTTAGACATTGTCAATAATGCTATCTAATAATATTATTCAAATAATATGAATTATTGAGTTGATAATGTGAAATACTGTGCAATGACAATTATTGAATCAATACTACAAAATATCAACTGTAGCCATTATTGAATCAATCATAAAAAATAGCAACGTAGCAATTATTGAGTTAATAAAATATCAATGCAGCAATTATTGAGTCAATAATATAAAATATCAACGTAGCAATTATTGAGTCAATAATATAAAATATTTAACAGTAATTACTGTAACAATTATTGAGTAATGGCTTCTCACGTAAGACTCAATAATTCGAAATACTGTGCGATACCGTGTGCTACTGTGCAACACCGCGTATCACTGTATTTTAACCACCGGGTATTTTAACAGTACTAACGGTAACAACTACGCCGTTATCTTGTAAAAAAAGTTATTTCTGTCGCTTTCTATATCCGACAGTTATTCCGTTGTGGGGGCCCACAAATAGCTGCGCCGTCGTACGAATATTCCCCGACAACAAGAATATTCCACGACCAAATGAATATTCCCCGACAACAAGAATATTTTATAACCACTTGCTCATTTTAAAAATGTTTGCACATTTCACCCATAACTTTCGTATTTATCAAAACAACACCTTACTGTTTCGAAATAATATATAAAGAAAATTAAATTTTTATTCATAAAAGTTGGGGTCTTACATTTGCACAATAATAATATCCTTATTTGCATGCTTAATAAATAATGTAGAATCAATTTTACCTCTAGTAAATCCATTTGAAAGTAAGTACTTACTCAACCTCTCGTACCAAGCTCTTGGAGCTTGTTTGAGACCATAGAGAGCTTTCTTTAGCTTATATGCATGATTTGGATATTTCTCATGTTCAAATTCGGGAGGCTGATTTACGTATACTTATTCATTGATATATCCATTTAGGAAGGCGCTTTTCACGTCCATTTAATAAAGCTTAAATTTCTTATAGCAAGCAAATGATAGCAAGATTCGGATAGACTCTAGCCTTGCAACTGGGGCATAAGTTTCATCGTAGTCTATCCCTTCTTGTTGATTGTATCCTTGAGCTACTAAACTTGCTTTGTTGCGAGTGATAGTTCCATGCTCATCAAGCTTATTCTTGAATACCCATTTTGTCCCTATAATGGAGAAACCTTCAGGAGGCAGCATAAGTTCCCATACTTGGCATCTTTCAAACTGTTGAAGTTCCTCTTGCATTGCCATAAGCCAACTTTCATCAAGGATAGCTTCCTTAGCATTCTTTAGTTCATTTTTTGATAAAAATGCAGTGAATGCACAATGATTTTGTAAGCCTCTTCGAGTGGTGATTCCTTTGTTAATATCTCCAATGATATTTTTCGGTGGATGATTCTTGAGATATCTTGCAGTCTTTGGCATCTGGACATCATGTATTGTCTCCTCTTGTAGAGGGAAGTCTTGTTCAAGCTCTTGTGTTGTTTCTTGTTCCATTTCATGTGAGTTATCCAATTCAGCTTGCTGTATTCGTTCATTCGGTCTGCTGAATATACCTTTTAGGTTTGCTGGATTCGCTGAAGTCTCCAAGTTACCTGCATCCTCATCTCTTTCTTTTGGAAGATCATTGTTAGTCTCACTGAATGTAACATAAACAGATTCTTCAACACTTAACTTGTTAACATTGAATACACGATATGCCTTACTATTTTGTGAGTAACCAATAAAAATACCTTCATAGGATTTAGCATCAAATTTTCCCAAGTTATCACTATTATTAAGAATAAAGCATTTAGATCCAAAAACTTTGAAATAGCCTATGTTAGGAATCTTGCTATTTAAAAGCTCATAAGGAGTTTTCAAAATGATTGGACGAATAAGTACTTTATTCAAAACATAACAAGATGTGTTTACAGCTTCGATCCAAAACTTCTTTGGAAGTTTACTTTCTTGTAACAAAGTTCTAGTTGTTTCTTGTAATGTTCTATTCTTTCTCTCCACTACTCCATTTTGTTGAGGAGTTCTCGGAGCTGAAACTTCATGGCTAATTCCTTTTTGATCACAAAATATTATGAAGTCCTTTTGAAATTCAGTACCATGATCACTTCTAATTCTAATGAGTTTAAAGCTATATCTTGTTTCAAGATTTCTTATCAATTTTTCAAACTCTTTAAATGCTTCATCTTTTGTCCTTAAAAATAATACCCATGTGTATCTAAAAAAATCATTAGCTATTACAAATGCATAAAACTTACCATTGATACTAGCATGTCTTTATGGTCCGAACAAATCAAGATGAAGTAATTGCAAGGGAGAAGAAGTTGATACCATGTTCTTTGCGGTGAATGATGTTCTTACTTGTTTCCTGAGTTGACAAGGAACACAAACTCCCTTCTTTTCATACTTTATTTTTGGCAATCCTTTGACAAGGTTCTTTGAGGATAGTTTCTTGATTAAATCCATGTGAACATGCCCCATCCTTTTATGCCATAAGTTAGCCTCATCTTGTATAGTGACAAGATATAGTTCTTCATCTTGTTGCTCAAAATTAAGAGTATATATATTTCCTTCCCTTTGTGCAACTAGAGTAGAATTGTTAAAACCATGAGAAATTGTGCATTTTTTTCAAAAGTTACTTGATGACCACTATCCATTAATGAACTAACACTTATAAGATTAAATTCAAGTCCACTAACAAGATGTACATTATCAATATTGACCTTACCATTGACGATTTTACCTTTCCCGATAATGTCAAAAGTTCGATTATCTTCAAAAGTAACCGTTCTATTTTTCTTCTTGATTTTCAATTCCACGAACTTTTATTTGTCACCAGTCATGTGACGAGAGCATCCACTATCAAGAATTCATTTTTGAGATGGAACCGTTGCCTTGAAACATACCTGTCAGGAAAAAATAATTCATCCTTTTGGTACCCACATCTTTTTGGGTCCTTTAATGTTAGTTGCAAGTATATCACTCTTTTTAATCCATACCTTTTTAATCTTATTTTTCTTGAAATAATTTATATCTAAGTGACCTTTAATACCACAATTTCTACATGTTGTGAAAGGAGAACAATAGTTTAATTTAAAACGTGATTTCGATTTTAGCATGTTCACATTTCCCTTTTTATGCATAGGGTTGTAACCGATTTCTTGTCTTTCAAAAGTAGGTCTTTGTTTACCCAAAATGATATTTAAGTTTTCTTCTCCTTGAACAAACTTAGCAAGAGATGATTTCAATGAATCTATTTCCTTTTGAAGTTCATTAGTAGGAGTGGTTTTACAAAGAGATTCATCACTAAATGCATCAATACATACATCTCTCATTTTAAGTTCATTAGTCAATTTTTGAACTTCATTATTCAAAAAGTTTACTCTATTAAAAAGTATTTTGTTATAATTATTAAGATAATCATTCTTTGCAATCAAAACCTTTTCTTCTTTACAAGATGATTCTTTTTCGATTTCTTTCTTTTCATCTATTAAACAGTCAACTTCACTCATTAATGAATTAACTAATCCTTTTAGGCATGCATTCTTTTCTTTCAATTTTTCATTTTCTTGTTTCAAAGAATTAAACTCATAAATAGATACCTCGTTTGATTCACCTTCTATTCCCATGAAGCAGACTTGAGCTAGTTCATCCTTGGCATCGACCTCAACTCCGGTCTCCTCTTCATCACTCCAAGTGATAAGTGCTTTGTTTCTTTTGTTGTCCTTGAAGCTCGTTTTTCCTTTGTTCTTTAGTTGACAGCAGTCCTTTTTGAAGTGACCAGGACGTCCACATTCTAAGCATGTTTCTTCGGTTTTGCTTTCCCTTAAACTTGTTTGAGTTGAACGTGTTCCTCCTCTTGTTCTTCCTTTGAAGTAATCCTTTGAGTCTTCTTGACATCATAGCAATTTCTTCATCAGAGTCATCATCAAGTTCATCTTCATTTTCTGCATTAAGAGCTAAAACTTTTCTTCGAGGGATTTCCTCCTCATCATCATATCTCTTTAGTTGATGTTCATATTTCTCAAGTTCACCGAAAAGAGTTAGAGTATCCATAGTAGAAATAGTAGCAGAATCTTGAAGAGTAGTAATTTTAGAAGCAAACCTTTTGGGCATAGCCCGAAGTAACTTACGGTTAATCTCACTTTGTGGGATTGATTTGTCAAGTAGCTTCAGAGAATTTAGTAAAACAAGGAACCTCGCTTAGGCTATCTTTACAGTTTCGTCTTTCTCAAGTTTGAATATTTCATAGTTGTGCATGAGCATGCTTAGTTTGACTTCTCGAATCTTAGATGTACCTTCATGGCTCACTATTAAAGTGTCCCACATTTCCTTAGCAGTGTTGCAAGATGAAACTTTGTCGATCCTAGATTGTACCATGCCGCTAAGTAATGTGTTCATAGCCCTTAAATCGTAGGAGGCCATATAACTCTTAGTTGAGTCCATTTCTAGCAAGGTCTTTGGAGTACTGTCATCTTTCCTTGGAGTAACTGGTCCATTCTCCATGACCCGCCATTCCCAAGGATCTATTTTAAGATATATCCTCATTCGAAATTTCCAGAAGTTGTAGTTTTCTGTTCTATGCAACAGAGGAGGTCTATTGGTTAATTGACCTTCTTGATTGTTGTTCCCGAATTGTGCCATGTTAGAATCTTTCCCTACAAGTCACCTTTAAGACCAAGATAAGTAGAGCCAAGCTCTGATACCAAATAAAATTCAGATAAGGCACACTTAGAAGGGGGGTTGAATAAGTGTAGGAACAACTATGACCAATTTTTAACCTTAAGTAATAACTACACAATTCAGCTCACTATATTAACGAATGCAGCTTCCTAGATAAAAACGGTTTACTGAATTAAAACTTTATCCTTGTTATTCAATGAAAATAACTAGCTTAATTGATTTCTTTATAAAAACTCTTAGTGTTAACAATTTATCTTATGATAATGAAAATACTTAATTTTATCAAGACAATTAAATATCTTTTTGTGAGCAAATAAGATAAAGCAAGTAAAAATATGAACACTAAGATTTTTTACGTGGTTTAGCTATTACCCTCTATAATAATAGCCTAGTCCACGTCCAATACCAACTAGTATTGGAGACTCAATTTATTTCTTTAAATTGACTCCTTTTACAAAACAGTTCAAAAACTTAAATTACAATAATTCACTTGAGCACTTTTGCTCCTTGTGCACCAATGCACCCCTTAAGCACCTATGCTTCCTTGAACCTGTTTGTAAACAATTCTTAATCCACCCGGATTAAATTTCTTTAGATAATATTTAGTTTAGAATAAAAAGAATTACAATTATAGAGGTCTAATGATCAAAGCAAATAATCAATTTAACAATGCAAAGCTCAACTAATGAATGTAATGATCAAAGAGTAAAAGAGATATCACCAATATGAAGCTCACGAAAATTAGCTGAGAAATAATCTAAATATTAATTGCACAGCAGCTGAGAATTTGCACCAATAATAATAGAATAGCTTTTCAAGTATATGAGTGCAAAGATTAATTCAAGTGTTGTGTTTAGCACTGATATCTCAGTTTGTTTTTATAGCCCAAAATAATATTACCGTTGAAATCAAATTAGTTCCGTTACCACAATTAAAAAGTATTCCCATTTGAGAACTAATCTGAAGGATAATCCAATATATCTTCGGTTATAACAAAAACATATATTTGTTGGACTTTTTCAAAGGTAATCCATTAAGATAGAAATTATTCCGTGTAAATCTCAAGTCAAAATTTTTGACTCCTTCAAGAAGTAATAATCATAACACCTGCCTCCACTTATCACATTTGTAAGACCCTAGATTTTATGAATAAAAATTTAATTTCTCTATATATTATTTTGAAATAGTAAGGTGTTGATTTGATGAATGTGGTAAGTTATGGGGTGATTTATGCAAATTTTTCAAAGTTAGCAAGTGGTAGTAAAATATTCAAGTTGTCGGGGAATATTCGTTTGGTCGTGGAATATTCTGGTTGTCGGAGAATATTCGTACGACGGCGCAGCCATTTGTGGACCCCACAACGGAATAACTGTCGAATGAAGAAAACGACAAGAATGAGTTTTCTAAAAATAACGGGGTGGTTGTTATCGTTAAAACTGTTGAAATATCCGATGGTTAAAATACAATAATACGTGGTGTTGCACAGTAGCACACGGTATTGCATAGTAATTCTAATTATTGATTCTTACGTAAGAAGTCACTACTCAATAATTGTTACAGTAATTACTGTTCAATATTTTATATTATTGATTCAATAATTGCTACATTGATAATTGCATAATATTTTGTTGATTCAATAATTGTCATTTCACAGTATTTCAAATTATCAAATCAATAACTCATATTATTTGAATAATATTATTAGATAGCATTATTGGCGATGTCTAAGGAAGTTATGTCTAGGAGGGGTTATTTAATTGTGCGCCAGTAAGAAAAAATCTTTATCGGAAGGCCCCCTCCCTCTTTCCTGGGAACGACCTGGTTATCAATATTGTAGTTCTGTAATATTATTTGAAAATAATTAATTATTGATTTATATGATAAAAAAAATATTTATTTTTGTGGATATAAAAGAAGGAATTAGTGCTGAGGTATTTTTATCAGTATTTGTTATAAGTTTGGCGTATTATTTTGGACCCCCATTTACTCATTTTTTAATAATCGGTAGAAAGTTATTCAGTATATATATATAAATATTATATATATATAAGGTGGGGCCCATATGTTGGATGGATTATGGGTGGGGCCCACATGTGATGAAAATGGAAATGGGGGAGGGGGAGTTTACGTGAATGGAGGGTAATATATATAAATATATATATTATAAGTTTTGTTTATATATATAAATTTTATATATTTATTATATAAATTATATATATATATATATATATATATATATATATATATAATCAGATTACCTGCCGTATAAGGTAGGTAAGTTTTATATATATATATATATATATATATATATATATATATATTATAAGTTTTGTTTTATTAGATTATAAATAGAAAATATTATATTTTATTTAAATTTTTTGTTTTATTAGAATATTTTATTGCATAGTACTGCATAGTAAATTAAATTTTTTCAGAAATTCGACCGAAGGCTTTGGCGCCCGTGAATGTACTGTGCAGTCCGTGATTTTATTTTCTAAATAGTATCATTCCATTCTCCTATAAATAGGATGCTTAGTTTAGAATTGAAAATCACACCAGAATCAGAAGTTTTCTCTCTCTATAATATTGAGCGTATTTTTGTGAGTATTTAGATACTTTGAGTGTTGTTATTCAGTGCAAATTTCCTTCAGCATTATACCTAAAATTTCAGTTAGAAGTACTGTTCTTTTGAGGTAAAGGATATTTTTTTTTTCCGTAAGGGATGTTATTTTCTTTCGTAAATGATGTTATTCTTGTCAATATCATTATACCAAAATATTGGCATGAATTTTATTGTGAAATTCTTACTTTTTTCGTCGAGGTTACTATGCACGTATACGACACTATTCACGAATACGGTACTATTCACGAATACTATCCACGAAGTATGATTTTTCTTATGAAATTTTTATCTTTTTCATGTCGGGTTACTATTCACGTATACGGCACTATTCATGTATACGGCACTATTCACAAATATGGTACTATTCACCGAAAAATTAAATTTTCTTCTATTTGTCCAAATGGTCTGTTAAGATTCCTATCTTTGATTGGATCCAAGTTTTGAGCGTTATTCTTGAATTTTGCTCCATAAAGTATTATTATGGAATATTCTTGAACTTGGATAAACTAAATTACGAATCCCTAATCTTTGTCCTTTATCTCACTGGATTCGTTATTTATATTATTTTTCATCATCCTCAGTCCTGAATGGTGATATAACTGAATATCTTTGGTCTGTCGAGCAAACATGAATGATTACCTGATGAATATCTTGGGCCCGTAGTGCAAAGATGGACATGTGTTGAGATGAAAATAACTAACTGGTGATACCAATGAATATCTTTAGCCCGTAGTGCAAAGATGAATATATGATTCAAGATGTATATTGATTGATGTTACAGGGATAAAATATTGATGATGGACTTTTAAATCATAGAAGATAGTAGACCTCATTTTCTACTTAACTCTTCTAATGAATTATTATTGTCGCTGCGAATATTGATCTAAAACTTGTTGTCCATAATATTTTATCTGAATTGTTGAAGACTAACGATAATTTATTTTCCATTATCTTAGTCATAATATTCTTTACTGGGCTAGTTGAGCTCACCCTTTTCATCTATTGTCCTCTTCAGAAAATGAGAATATCGCGGGAACTAGTCAGGGGACAGAGTGACGGTCCGAGTTAGAGCAGTAGTAGTCCTCACTATTTCTAATAAATAGTGTGATAATAATTGTAATGAGGACTTAGTTTGAATGTTAATATTTTCTACATATTTGTATTGACACTTACAATTGTGTGGTCGTATTTTGCAATACCGTGTGATATAAAGTTTGTATTTGGATTCTGTACCATGTATTTGGCGACTCAAAATGGGTTGGGTATTGAACCTATTTTGGGGGCGTCACAGTTGGTATCAGAGCTTAGGGATATGATCTTTGGCGGAGATCGGGGAATAGAACTAGGAGGGGAGAGACGAGTAAATCCTTCGCTAGTGTGTCCTACCTAAGCTTATCTGATGTTTAATTGGTCAGTCATAGTATAGGGTTGATATATTAATTTGTTTAATTAACCCTTGTTTTATGACAGTATTTGAGAATGGCAGCTGAGAATGTTAACAATGGAGTGAATGAGATTGTGGAGACACCTTTAATCACCAATCAGGAGAACGTGCAACAGGAAGGCAATGTTCATCCTGAAAACAACACTGATCAGACGATAAACGATGAGATGTTTAGAAGCTTTTTGCAGTTCATGCAAAACCAGACGAGGGAGACTCGTGTGCAAAATATAGGTGGAGATAATAACAACATGCGAATTGTCACTGCCAAGCAGTTCAAAGAATTGGGACCACCAGAATTTTTGGGAAAGCCGGATCCGATCAAGGCGGAGACATGGGTTAAGCAAATTACCAAGATATTTGATGTCTTGGGATGCACGGAGGAACAGAAGGTTCCATTTGCCACCTTTATGTTCCGTGGAGAGGCAGATTACTGGTGGAAATCTGTGAAGCGTACCCAGACTGCCGCACTTAAGATATCTTGGGAAGCGTTCCAAAAATTATTCAATGACAAGTACTTTCCTGAAAGTATTCGTCATATGAAGGAGGTAGAGTTTATCAGACTGGAACAGAACAACATGACTGTGTCCCAGTACGAGGCTAAGTTCGCGGAGTTGTCCAGGTTTGCACCTCATTTGGTGGAGAATGAGGAACGTATGACGCGGATGTTTCTAAGAGGTTTGAAACCCGAAATTCATCAATACCTCATTTCTCATAAATTTTCTCTATATTCGGATGTAGTAAACAGGGCCCAGTTGTTAGAACGAGATAGTAATTATGTTCAACCAAGGGACAACAACCAAGGTCGTACCGGTGGCAGTAGTCATCGGAACAATGATAACCAGCAGGGAGGAAAGTATCATGACAGAAGCGGTAACCACTCCGGTGGTAATCGTGACCATGATAGTAGAAAAAGCGAATCGGGAGGAGATTTCAAGAAGAGAAGGTACAACAATGAAAACGTGAAGACATTGACATCAGCACCAGCATCAACTATTTCTAGGGGAGGAGAACGACCACCGGTCGTATGCTATAAATGCAGGAAAGAGGGACACATCAGCCCAAACTGCCCACAACAATTCAAAGCATGCTATAACTGTGGAAAAGAAGGACATATAGCTCGAGATTGTCCTGTAACAAAACCAAGTTCAGCGGGGGTGGTGATTCCAAAGGTGGTTTCGGACAAGTCAAAGTCGGTGGTTCCTGGAAGAGCGTTTGTCGTGACAGCCCAAAACGCTAGGAACCCACACGAGGTGATTACGGGTAAGCTAGTCATAAACTCTTGCGAAGTTTACACCTTGTTAGATACCGGTGCTACCCATTCTTTTATTTCACCTGCTTGTGCTTAACGATTAAATTTGACACCTGAGAAGTTAGACTTTGACTTATCTGTTGAAACTCCGTTAGGAGAAACTTTCGTTACATCTACAGTTTACAAATCTTGCTTGATTCAGATTGGTACCCTTACCTTACCTGTTGATCTTATATCTTTGAAAATACTTGCATTTGACGTGATTTTAGGAATTGACTGGTTAACCACTTACCATACCAAAATTAATTATTTTCGTAAGGTTGTTAGTTTTTATATTCCTAACCAACCTGTTGTGCGAATCCAAACAACCAAACCACTAAAATCAGTCAATGTCATTTCAAGTCACAAAGCTATTCGTTTATTAAAAAATGGATGTCAAGCTTTCTTAGCTCATGTTACTGATCTAAACCAAAATAAGACAGAGTTGAATCATATTTCTGTTGTTAATGAGTTTCCTGATGTATTTCCCGAAGAACTTCCCGGTCTACCCCCAGAACATGAAGTTGAATTCTTTATTGACCTTGAGCCCGGTACAAAACCCATTTCTAAAACCCCATATCGAATGGCTCCTATTGAACTTTAGGAGTTAAAGGTCCAACTACAGGAGTTGTTGGACATCGATTTTATTCGTCCTAGTACGTCTCCTTGGGGTGCTCCTGTTTTATTCATAAGGAAGAAAGATGGTAGTATGCGACTTTATATTGACTATCGGGAGTTAAACCATGTCACCATCAAGAATAGGTATCCGCTACCTCGCATTAATGACCTGTTCGACCAGTTGCAAGGTGCGCAATTCTTCTCAAAGATCAATTTTCATTTTGGATATCATCAGTTAAAGATTAGAACTGATGACATTCCAAAGACTGTCTTTAGAACTCGATACGCGCATTACAAATTTTTAGTTATATCTTTTGGATTGACCAATGTCTATGCTACGTTCATGGACATGATGAACCGAATATTTGAGAAATATTTGGATCATTTTGTGATTGTCATTATTGATGACATCCTAATATTTATTTATTTAGAACGAACTCAACATGAGACAACGACGTTGGTTGGAGCTGTTGAAAGATTACGATTATACCATTCAATACCATCCTGGAAAAGCGAACGTGGTAGCTAATGCGTTGAGTGGAAGATCGTATGCGATGCTGTCAACACGAAGACCCATTTTGTGTGACTTACAAAGGACGAAGATAGAGTTCAAGACTCCGGGGACCCACGTGATGATGTCAAATATGCGAGTAGAACCAGCTTTAATTGATAAAGTTAAAGCTACTCAAGCTACAGACCCGGAGCTGATGAATATGAAGAAGAAGATGTTATTTCAAAAAAAAAACAAGAATCGATGAAGAAGGAATACTTCGAGTCAACTCCAGACTTTGTGTTCCTAACGATCCTGATTTAAAGTATAGAATCATGATGGAGGCACACAACACACCGTTCGCAATCCATCCTAGAAGTACCAAAATGTATCGTGATCCTCGACATACATTCTGGTGGAGCAACATGAAGAGAGAGATCGCGGAGTTTATCTCGAGGTGTTTAATGTGTAAACGTATCAAGGCGAAGCATCAAGAGCCATAAGTAAAGAGCCCCGAGCCTCTCGCTGGTGACTTCTTGTGTGGGATGCACTGAAGCCAGACTCTCCGTAGGAGATGACGTTTTTGTGCGGTGACAAACTGATAGGTACCATTGTGAGGTACTATGGTTGAAGCACCATGAGAGTCATAGTTGGAATTGAAAAAATGACCTGGGAGTTGGAATCGAAAATGAAAACGAGGTATCCTCACCTTTTCGACATACCAGGTACGTACGTCAATTTCGAGGAAGAAATTTCATAAGGAGGGGAGGTTGTAAGACCCCAGATTTTATGAATAAAAATTTAATTTCTCTATATATTATTTTAAAATAGTAAGGTGTTGGTTTGATGAATGTGGTAAGTTATGAGGTGATTTATGCAAATTTTTCAAAGTTAGCAAGTGGTAATAAATTATTCAAGTTGTCGGGGAATATTCGTTTGGTCGTGGAATATTCTGGTTGTCGGGGAATATTTGTACGACGGCGCAGCCATTTGTGGACCCCACAACGGAATAACTGTCGAATGAAGAAAACGACAAGAATGAGTTTTCTAAAAATAACGGCGTGGTTGTTACCGTTAAAACTGTTGAAATACTCGGTGGTTAAAATACAGTAATACGCGGTGTTGCACAGTAGCACACGGTATTGCACAGTAATTCTAATTATTGATTCTTACGTAAGAAGTCACTACTCAATAATTGTTACAGTAATTACTGTTCAATATTTTATATTATTGATTCAATAATTGCTACATTGATAATTGCATAATATTTTGTGGATTCAATAATTGTCATTTCACAGTATTTCAAATTATCAAATTAATAACTCATATTATTTGAATAATATTATTAGATAGCATTATTGGCAATGTCTAAGAAAGTTCTGTCTAGGAGGGGTTATTTAATTGCGCGCTAATAAGAAAAAATCTTTATCGGAAGGCCCCCTCCCTCTTTCCTGAGAACGACCTAGGTTGTCAATATTATAGTTCTGTAATATTATTTAGAAATAATTAATTAATGATTTATATGATAAAGAAATATTTATTTTTGTGGATATAAAAGAAGGAATTAGTGCTGAGGTATTTTTATCAGTATTTGTTGTAAGTTTGGCGTATTATTTTGGACCCCCATTTACTCATTTTTCAATAATCGGTAGAAAGTTATTCAATATATATATTTATATATATATATAAGGTGGGGCCCATATGTTGGATGGATTATGGGTGGGACCCACATGTGATGAAAATGAAAATGGGGGAGGGGGGAGTTTATGTGAATGGAGGGTAATATATATATATATATATATATATATATATATATATATATTATAAGTTTTGTTTTATTAGATTATAAATAGAATATATTATATTTTATTTAAATTTTTTGTTTTATTAGAATATTTTGTTGCATAGTGCTGCATAGTAAATCAAATTTTTTCAGAAATTCGGCTGAATGCTTTGGCGCCCGTGAATGTACTGTGCAGTCTGTGATTTTATTTTCTAAATAGTATCCTTCTATTCTCCTATAAATAGGATGCTTAGTTTAGAATTGAAAATCACACCAGAATCAGAAGTTTTCTCTTTCTATAATATAGAGCATATTTTTGTGAGTATTTAGATACTTTGAGTGTTGTTATTCAGTGCAAGTTTCCTTCAGCATTATACCTAAAATTTCAGTCAGAAGTACTGTTCTTTTGAGGTAAAGGATATTTTTTTTCCGTAAGGGATGTTATTTTATTTCGTAAATGATGTTATTCTTCTCAATATCATTATACCAAAATATTGGCATGAATTTTATTGTGAAATTCTTACTTTTTTCGTCGAGGTTACTATTCACGTATACGGCACTATTCACGTATATGGAACTATTCATGAGTACGGTACTATTCACGAGTACTATTCACGAAGTATGATTTTTCTTATGAAATTTCTATCTTTTTTATGTCGGGGTTACTATTCACGTATACGGCACTATTCACATATACGACACTATTCACAAATACGGTACTATTCACCGAAAAATTAAATTTTCTTCTATTTGTCTAAATGGTCTGTTAAGGTTCCTATCTTTGATTGGATCCATGTTTTGAGCGTTATTCTTGAATTTTGCTCCACAAAGTATTATTATAGAATATTCTTGAACTTGGATAAACTAAATTGCGAATCCCTAATTTTTGTCCTTTATCTCACTGGATTCGTTATTTATATTATTTTTCATCATCCTCAATCCTGAATGGTGATATAACTGAGTATCTTTGGCCTGTTGAGCAAAGATGAATGATTACCTGTTGAATATCTTTGGCCCGTAGTGCAAAGATGGACAGGTGTTGAGATGAAATTAACCAACTGCTGATACCAATGAATATCTTTTGCCCGTAGTGCAAAGATGAATATATGATTCAAGATGTATATTGATTGATGTTACAGGGATAAAATATTGATGATGGACTTTTAAATCATAGAAGATAGTAGACCTCATTTTCTACTTAACTCTTCTAATGAATTATTATTTCTGCTGCGAATATTGATCTGAAACTTGTTGTCCATAATATTTTATCTGAATTGTTGAAGACTAACGATAATTTATTTTCCATTATCTTAGTCATAATATTCTTTACTGGGCTAGTTGAGCTCACCCTTTTTATCTATTGTCCTCTTCAAGAAATGAGAATGTCGCGGGAACTAGTCGGGGGACAGAGTGACGGTCCGAGTTAGAGCAGTAGTAGTCCTAACTATTTCTAATAAATAGTGTGATAATAATTGTAATGAGGACTTAGTTTGAATGTTAATATTTTTTACATATTTGTATTGATACTCACAGTTGTGTGGTCGTATTTTGCACGACCAGTGTGATATAAAGTTTGTATTTGGATTCTATACCATGTATTTGGCGACTCAGAATGGGTTGGGTATTGAACCTATTTTGGGGGCGTCACAACATTGTATTCATAACATATATCAATTTCGTGAAACTGTGTTAAGGAAAACAACACTGCCTTAGGAATTAATAAAACGGAAGATTTCAAGGAGTGTTAGTTCCGTAATTAACAACAAGTGCAAACCCAAATTATCTTTCCAGGATAATCATTAATTTTGAGTTCCAAGATATGTGCACCTATTTGACCTCTAACAACATGATCCACTAAAATAAAGAATAATCATGACTCAACCGCCACATATATCATACTGCCTTTTGAATAATCCATCATAATAGATATATCAATTCCGTAAACAGCATAATTATGATAGCTATTTTCAAGGATAAGCATGTATGCCAATATATAAATACTAACCACTGAGAATCGGGCATAAAAACCAGTTAGCATAGTATTAAGCATGCACAAAATATTAATCACTTTTAATGCACAAATAAAATGTCCTAGAGCCTTGTATTGAAAAATTGAATATTTGCAATGACCTTACATTATTTCCTTAAGACTCAAGGTCTTCAAGGCCTTTGACCATCAATGATCCCTTTATCAATTTCTTAAAATTTCACAGTAAACGATTTAATACATATAATCAAATCATCATCAAAACATTAAGGTTAGAATATTAACAAGTTAACACCACGATATTCTCATTTCCTGAAGAGAACAATGGAAGAAAAGGGTGAGCTCAACTATCCCAGTAAAGAATATTATGTCTAAGATAATGAAGAATAAATTATCGTTATTCTTCAACAAATTAGATAAAATATTATGGACAACAAGTTTTAGATCAACAACTGCAGCGGAAATAATAATTCATTAGAAGAATTAAGTAGAGAATGATGTCTACTATCTTCTATGATTTAAAAGTCCATCATCAATATTTTATCCCTGTAACATCAATCAATATATTCAAATCAAATATTCATCTTTGCACTACGGGCCAAAGATATTCATTTGTATCACTAGTAGTCATGTTCATCTCAACACCTGTCCATCCTTGCACTACGGGCCAAAGATATTCATCAGGTAATCATTCATCTTTGCACTACAAGCCAAAGATATTCATCAAGTAATCATTTATCTTTGCACTATAGGCCAAAGATATTCGATTGTATCACCATTTAAGACTAAGGATGATGAAAAATAATATAAAGAACGAAGCAAATGAAATAAAGGAGAAATATTAGAGATTCGTAATTTAATCTATCCAAGTTCAATAATACTCCATAATAATCAATTGTGGAGCAAAATTCAAGAATGAAGTTCAAAACTTGGATCCAATCAAAGATAATTTAGATAAAAATAATAATTTTTTTTACTATAAATAGTAACTCGTGAATAGTAACTCGTCATGAAAAGATAAAAATTTCATAAAAAGTTCAGACCAATATTTCAGTGAAATGATATTAGATGAATCGCAAAACTCAAAGAATTTCTGATCATTTCAGGAATTATAGAAGCAATACTTACCGTAGTAAGTTTAAATTGAAGAATATGAAATGAAATATTATCACTTTCATAATATGGAATATGAAAAAAAAATATTCTTTATGAATATTGAAAGGAAAAAACATCGTTTACGAGAAAAATAATATCCTTTACCTCAGTATAATACTCGATCTGACTGGAATATCGGATATTATGATGAGAAAAACTTGCATTGTTATCAACACTCAAAGTATCTAAATACTCACAAGAAATACGCTCGATATTATAGAGAGAAATTTTTTTGATTCTGGTGTGATTTCCAATTCTAACTTAAGCACCCTATTTATAAGAAAATGCCAGAACACCAATATAGACTTTTTCACCAACGGATGAATTTTTCCAAGCCTTACATTTTTGACAATCCTCCAGCACATCACATTTGAACAAAAATCAGCCACCAATAATGAATCCCACATGTTTATATATAATATATATATATATATATATTAAAATATTTATTTTTGAAACTTCAATAATTCATAATAAATACCCCTTTTATCAGAAAAATACGAACCTTATGTCCATTCCATATGAAATTTGATTCTCTACAACTTTGTAAAAGAAAGTTTTTCCAAATTTCGAACGAAAAAATGACTCAAATTTACATACGCATGACTCAGCAGCATGCTACTTTTGAAAAACAAGCTTCAGCATACAACTTTTAAAAATTTCAAGCCTCCATCCATATTCCCACCAACCACATAAAATTATTATATTATTACATTATAATTTTATAATGTAATATTATAATAATATATTTGAATGAATTATTTTATCGGAGAAGATAAAATACCAACTTTCAACAAATGTCACATGCTAAAAATTCTTCTCTTTTATATAAAAATTGAAATAAATATTTTCTTATTATGTATATCAACAATTAATTATTCACAAATAATATTACAGAACTACAATAATGACAACCAGGTCGTTCCCAGGAAAGAGGGGGCTTTCCGATAAGAATTTCTCCTTACTGGCGCGCAATTAGATTAACTAACCCATTTCCTAGATAAAACTTTCTAGATATTGCCAATAATGATGTCTAATAATATTATTCAAATAATATGAATTATTGATTTGATAATGTGAAATAATGTGCAGTGGTTACTGTGACAATTATTGAATCAATAATATAAAATATCAACAGTAACAATTATTGAATCAATCATATAAAATATCAACGTAGCAATTATTGAATCAATAATATAAAATATTGAACAGTAATTACTGTAACAATTATTGAGTAAGTGACTTCTTACATAAGAATCAATAATTCAAAATACTGTACAATACCGTGTGCTACTGTGCAATAACGCGTATTATTGTATTTTTATCGCCAGGTATTTCAACAGTTTAACGGTAACAGTTTTACCGTTATTTTATAAAAAAATTACTTATGTCGCTTTCTATATCCGACATTCATTCCGTTGTGGGGTCCACCAATGACTGCGCCGTCGTACGAATATTCTCCAATAAAAAGAATATTCCTCGACCAAACGAATATTCCCCGACACAACGAATATTTTATAACCACTTGCTTACTTTAAAATATTTGCACATTTCACCCATAACTTATCACATTTATCAAATCAACACCTTACTATTTCAAAATAATATATAAAGAAAATTAAATCTTTATTCATAACAGTCGTGACAAATGAAAAGATCGAGCTTATACCTACTAGGACAGTTACGGGATTGAGAGTCTGCATGGATTATCGCAGACTGAATAAAGCTACAAGGAAAGATCTTTTCCCTCCCCCATTTATTGATCAAATGCTGGATAGGCTAGCAGGCCACGACTACCATTTGCATTTAGAAGGATGTTTTTCGGGCTATGCAATGCACCAGCCACTTTCCAAAGATGCATGATGGCTATATTCTTTGACATGGTCGAACATAACGTAGAAGTCTTTATGGATGATTTCTTTGTCTTTAGGGACTCTTTCGACATCTGTTTAGAGAATCTGGTATTGGTGTTAAAAAGATGTGTTGAGACTAACCTCGTTCTGAACTGGGAAAACTGCCATTTTATGGTAAAGGAGGGCATTATTTTGGGCCACAAAGTTTCTGAAAAAGGTCTAGAGGTGGATAGAGCTAAATTGGAGACCATAGAAAGTTTACTGCCACCATCCTCAGTAAAGGGAGTCCGTAGTTTTCTCGGGCATGCAGGCTTCTACCGGCGTTTCATGAAAGACTTCTCGAAGATTACTAAGCCATTGTGCAGTTTACTCGAGAAGGACGTCCCGTTCAAATTCAACGAGGAATGCCTGGTATCCTTTGAACACTTAAAAAAAATAGACTACGGCTCCCGTCATTACAGCACCATACTGGTCTCTCCCCTTCGAACTGATGTGTGATGCAAGCAACTTCGCCGTGGGGGTGGTATTGGGACAGCGCAGGGATAAGGTCTTTCATGTGATTTATTATGCAAGCAAAACCCTGACAGATGCCCAGTTAAACTACACCACCACTGAGAAGGAACTTCTTGCAGTGGTATATGCTTTCGACAAATTCAGGTCATATTTGATTGGCACAAAGGTAATTGTATACACAGATTATGCTGCGATCAGATACCTGATTTCAAAGAAGGATGCTAAGCCTCGACTCATTCGGTGGATACTTCTTCTCCAAGAGTTTGACTTAGAAATTAAAGACAGAAAAGGGACCGAGAACCAAGTGGCTGACCACTTATCTCGACTGGAGAATCCGGGGATGTACAGAAATGACAAAGTAATGATCAATGAGTCCTTCCCGGACGAGCAGTTGTTCGTGGTGCAAGGCGAGATGCCCTAGTTCGTGGATTTTTCAAACTTCTTAGTGAGCAATATTATCCCGTCTGACTTTTCTAGAGCCCAAAAGAAGAAGTTTCTGCACGATGCTCGATGGTATTGTTGGGATGAGCCGTACTTATTTAGACAGTGCGCTGATATGATGATTAGACGGTGTGTCCCCGAGAGCGAAATGGAGAGCATACTACGAGACTGCCACTCATCTGTTTATGGAGGCCATTATGGGGGCGAGAGGACAGCCACCAAAGTGCTTCAGGCCGGTTTTTATTAGCCAACATTGTTTAAAGATGCACATAACTTTGTCCAGAGCTGTGACCGTTGTCAGCGCGTGGGTAACATATCCAAGAGAAATGAGATGCCTCTGAATATGATCCTAGAGGTCGAAATCTTTGATGTCTGGGGGATAGATTTCATGGGGTCTTTTGTCTCTTCTTGTGGAAATCTATATATTTTGCTGGCAGTCGATTATGTGTCCAAATGGGTAGAGGTAGCAGCCTTACCAACCAATGATGCTCGGGTGGTCCTACGTTTTCTTCAGAAGAGCTTATTCACACACTTCGGGACCCCTAGAGCCATCATAAGTGATGAAGGTACACACTTTTGCAATCGTCAATTTTCTACACTTTTGGCCAAATATGGGGTGAATCATCGTATTGCTACTGCATACCACCCCCAGACAAATGGCCAGGCTGAGGTATCTAATCGTGAGGTGAAGAGGATACTAGAAAAGATTGTGAATCCCACGAGAAAGGATTGGTCCCTTAAGCTAGACGATGCGGTGTGGGCCTATAGGACTGCTTACAAGACGCCCCTGGGTATGTCGCCATATCAGCTTGTGTACGGGAAGGCCTGCCACCTCCCCATGGAGCTTGAACACAAGGCCTACTGGGCAATTAAGAAGCTAAATTTTGATTTGAAGGCAGCGGGGGAGAAAAGACTTCTCCAGCTTAATGAGCTTGACGAATTCAGATTGCAAGCTTATGAGAACTCAAAGCTGTATAAGGAGAAAGTCAAAAGGTGGCATGATAGGAAAATCTTAGAAAGAACATTTGAGCCTGGGCAAGCGGTGTTAATATATAATTCTCGTCTCAGACTATTCCCTGAAAAGCTCAAATCTCGATAGTCGGGCCCCTTCACGGTGAAAACCGTATTCCCGCATGGCTCAGTGGAAATTTATGATCAATACCCGGACAAACCCTTCAAAGTAAATGGACAAAGATTAAAGCACTATTATGGCGAAGAAGTGAATCGAGAGAAGGTCGCTTCGATTCTTTCCACCACTTGACCAAACCAGACAAAGTCTAGCGTATGGACTGTAAACAAGCGCTCGATGGGAGACACCCCATCATCTCTATTTCTCCCTTATGTTTAATTCTGGTTACTAATCTTTACATTTCCCCCCCCCCCCCCCCGTTTAATTCTAATTATTTTGAAAAATTGTGTAAATGTTTGGACAGTTATGGGTTAGGATGCTTATTGCCTACATTTTTGGACCTTAGGCATATTTGCATCTATTTTTGGGACTTGAAAGCTCATTGCCTACATTTTTGAACATTAGGCATTATTGTACATATTTTAGGTGTTGGAAGCTTATTGAACATATTTTTTAAGTGGTGCATATTGCATATAAACACATATACTCATTTTTGGGAATTCACATAGAAATGATTCACTTACATAGCATTGCTAAGGATTTAACAGTACATACATCATACATATGCATTTTTGATTAGGGAATCAAGTTATACATAATTTTTGATTGCTATATGTGCAGGTAAGGTAAGTGTTTACAGTTGCTTCTTGAGCCTTCACCTCATTGCTGCAGAAAGCAGGAAATTTTTGACTGGGGCTCAAGGCAGCGCGGCCGCGCCAACCTCAAGGCACTCACCAGCACGCCCGCGCCAATGTTCAGAGCATCCTTAGAGTGCCCCTGACCCGCGCGGCCGTGCCCCATATAGAGCTCTAGCCGGCGCGCCCGCACCCGGCCCCAGACAGACGCCCATTTAAAATTTTTATAAAACAATCTCCAACCTAATTCCTATATCTATTGTAACCGGCCCCCCTCTCACAATACACGTTCTCTCAGTTCATCACTTACGAATTCCCTCTCCTAATCCTATATCTTCCTCAATCACAAGCCATAATTCTCTTACACTTCACAATCACTATCCATCCAATCCAAGCCCTAGCCCCCATCTCCCTATCATGTTCCAATAATTCTTGTTAAAGTTAGGGTTTGAGTTTTGAAGTTTTAGAGAAGCAAGTTTGGGTGTTTTGTTCAGGAGTCATCATCAAGGGTTTACATCCAATTTCTGAAAATTACAATGGGTCCTAAGCATGCACGATCAGCCGCTCCTGCTTCGCCCGCTCGCAGTGACCAGAGCGACGACATCACCATCGATTTAACTAAGTTCATCAATTTGGAGGCCCAAGTAGAGTATTATCGAATTGCGGCTAAGACGATGTTAAAAGAGAGGGGTTTGAAGCCCGCGAAAGAGGATGGGGATATGCGTGCCATGATCCGAGAAATGGGATGGCAAGGTATTTGTGCAACACCGCCGCCGGTGCCGTTGGCTATTGTCCATGAATTCTATGCCAACGCCAGAATAACGCAGAGCGCCGGTCTTTTGTTTGGGGCCAAACCATTGATTATCGCCCGACGGTGATCCGAGAGGTGTTCAATTTGCCTCCACCCCCAGCTGATCAAGTAAATTGGACTGTGGCGGATCGGTTTGAGACGGACCTTGACCAGTTGATCCGTGATTTGTGCGCGCCAGGCACAGTGTGGAAAATTAAGAAGGATACCACTGATGAGTATACCACTTTCCCTACCTCCGGTCTCAACAGATATACCAAGGCATGGAATCTGTTCCTCTGTGCCAACTTGATGCCATCTTCACATCAGCATGAGATTACAGTCGAGAAGGCTATCATATTGTGGGGGATCATCACAGGGAAATATATCGACGTCGGGCATTTGCTAAATCAGAATATGCTGCGCTTTATAAGAGGCAGTACCACTGGGTCGATTCCACACGCATCCATCGTGGCCCATCTCTGTGCTGAGGCAGGAATTGGATGGGGCGATGAACAGGTCCAAATGCCGAGTGGCGACATAACTCATGCCACGATTAAGCATTTTGAGGATTGGATTAGGGGTACAGCACATCCTCGAGGAAAAGGATTCATCCTCCCACCTCCGCCAGCAGTTCCACCACCGCAACCACAGCCATCAGAGGCCGCTGCCCCTCCTCCAGCCGGTGACATACATCATGATCGCAGGATTCGGCGCTTGGAGAGGAGGATGGATGCTTTGCACACCAACTTTGCAGCATTTGCCGATGGCTTATCACACTCCTTAGCAGAAGCCTTTGCTTAGCAAGGAACAATGCTTGAGTGGCCTGTCTTCGGTACTGCCATGCCATACCCGCCACCAGATTCACCACCCGAGGAGGGTGGCCATGCCAATGAATAGGAGAGTTTTCCTGACCCTTTACCTTCAATGGGAACATTGAATATTTCAAGTTTGGGGGTATTGGGTGTTAGTAGTAGTAGTTGCATATAGTGTTTATTGCATATAGTTAATTGCATAGTAGTTGCATGTTAGTTAATTTGCATAAAAAAATTTTCAATTTTATTTTGTTTTGCTTATTTAGTATGTGTTTAATTGCATTGCATAGCATAATCCCATATGTTTAGTCTGTTGAATTCCAGTCTGGCCAATGATGACATTGAGATATGATAGATTTTTGAACTTTGTTAGTAGCTTAAGCTCAGTTATATTTTTATACATGATGTAATCTATACCCGTTGCTTTGATGTCACCGGATAGCACAGTTTTATCTTTGTTTGCTTGTTGGCTAGATTAGTGCATGCTTGTCTTCTGAGGGAAAAATTTTATTTTTAATTGCTAGAATTGTGTAATAAAAGCAATAATGACCTTAACAACACTAGAATACAAGTTTGAGGGAAAACTTTGGGTATGCATGCTAATCAAAAGAAAAAGAAAAAGCAAAAGAAAAGAAAGTAAGTTGTGAAAAAGAAAAAATAGAATAAACGCCTTGGCTAGCTAAGTCTTGTGGCCTTTGATACTCGAGCAAGTACGCCCTAGGGGATTGTCTCTACACCCAGCGCCCTAAGGCCTTTATGGTTTGAGAGTCGTTGGTCGAAAGCTCGTTAAATGGGTATCATTGAAAAGCCTAATAGGGCTTAGCATTTCACAGTCGGGTGTAGTCGCGGGAAAAGTGCGAATATCGCCCTCGTGTGTGAATACAAGCATAATAAACCCTTGTTGCACCTTAGCTTGTATCTATGTGTTGGTTTGGTCATTATTTTGTATAAATGAAAAATTCTTGACTTAAAGCCTTAATTTTCTTTCCTTAGAAGTATAGCATGTGGAATCATCGCCTCGTTCAAGCTTATTTATGACATTGCACACACACACACACCACATCTTAGTAATAGGTTGGGATTTTCAGATTGTATGTCTTTATAACTATAGCTTGAGCTGGTACATTGTTCATTGTTCTTGTTATTTCTCTTAGGCGCATCTTATTGGAGTTCACATCATGGCTAAGCTTTGGGATTCATTTTCATATAGTTTAGTTGCATATCATGTAGTTTGCATTTGTGTTTGTTGCTTGAGTGCAAGCAATAGTTCAAGTTTGGGGGTATTTGATAAGTAGGTTTTATACCTACTTATTGGATATCAACTTGCTATGATTATGGCTTAAACTCAAGCATTTTAGTGTCCTTTAATATATTTTGTTTTTGTTTTGCATATTTCAGACATGAAACTCTTTTGGCACAGAATGGCATGATATTGGCATGATTTGGCATGAAGCTGGCAACAAGGCAAGGTGGGATTGGACTTGGATTGAGATGATGGATTTGGTATGAGGAAGTGGATAAGGGCCATGTGAAAAATGGCCTAGAAGCAGCAAAAGTGAAGGAACAAGAAGCATGAAAGAAAGAAAGTAAAGCAGCACCAAAACCAAAATGCACCAGTAGAAGAAACAGGTCCGCGCGGCCGCGCCAGGATAGCAAGTGAGAAGCGCCCGCCCCCGCCGAGTGGCAGGGCTAGAGGCCTGCTCTGGATAAGCGCGCGCCCGCACCGGGGAAATAAAGCGAGGCCGCGCGGATCTCGAAATTAACTTTTGTTTTTATCTTTCCTGCTGAAGTGTATTTGATATATATGGTTTATGTTACATTGAACGGGAGCTTTCACTTATCATTATCAGACTTCATTTATTACAAGCTAGTTCTTACATTTCTAGGGTTTAGAGAGCTTAGAGGGGTTGATAGCTTCAATCTTCTTCTCTTCTAGTTCTAAGTAGATTTCATTTTTTAAGGTTCACTTTGGTTGGGTTTGTGGTCTAAACTTGAGCATTGAAGGCTTCTATTGGAAAGAGAACCATAAGATTTGCAATTCCATTCTCTCTACTCTCTTATCTTCATTGTTGCTTCTAATGCTTGGCTTAAATCCCATAATGGTTGGTGGTTCAGAAATGAACTAACTACCATTATGGAATTCTAATGGATCTTATTGCTTACTCTAGGGTTTTATGCCTCATTGATATGTATATTTGATTATGTACGGTTTGCCTAGCATGGTTGTAGTGTATGTTTAGATACTTAATCAACATCTACTATAATAGTTTATATAGAATTGAAAGAGGAAGTGTAAACTTAGAGTTTGCCATGCTAGCATATGTTCGTGAAACTTGCATTCGATGAGTTTTGTGATTCGTAATCCGGATAGAAATATACTGTATTGCCATATGTAGTCTATTGGGGGCTTGCACTTAAACTGATATAGCTTGTAAATCACATAGACATATAGTGATTTAGGTTTTATTTGTGTTCATGTGATTTCTATTTCTTCTGTGGATATTATATGATATGGACTTGGTATATTGACAAATAGCATTGTCTCACATTCGTGCTCTCGACTAGCACTTCTAAATAATCAATTATGCTTGACATGAAGTGTGTAATCTAGACGATGCAATAGGTGAAGTTAGGATCTCATATTTCTCCAATTTGAATCCCTTGTCTGTTAATTAGTTAAGTTTAATTTAAAATTAATCTAGTTATTAATCCACACTTTGATACTCGTTTGAGTAGAGGAAAATAACTATAGGATTGTTGCATGATAGTTTAAGCCTAACTCCTTTTCTCCGTGGGAACGAATTTTACTTGTCAACCGTGTATGCTTGCGCGCTTTTTGTGCCCGTTTTGTTAACACCGAAACGGCCCAACAGGGAACGTGGGATGCTGGAATTACATAGAAGAAATCTGTTGAAAGGGGTGAAATCGTGCAAGCTTGATTTCTGCAAGTTTTGTGTTCTGGGAAAACAGTGTAAGGTGTCATTTAAGCGTGCGGCGAACAAAACTAAGGGGATACTTGATTATGTTCATACTAATGTTTGGGGACCAGTGAGGGTAGCTTCAAAAGAAGGATCACTGTATTTCTTGACATTTATCGATGATTATTCGAGGAAGGTTTGGGTGTACTTCATGCGACACAAGTCTGAAGTTTTTGAGAAAATCAAGGTGTGGAAAGCTGAAGTGGAAAACCAAACAGGAAAGAAATTAAAGTATCTCAGATCAGACAATGGAATAGAGTACAAGAATGAGCCGTTTGTGAAATTTTGTGAAGAGCATGGGATACAGAGGCACTGGACTGTAAGAAAGACACCACATCAGAATGGGGTGGCAGAAAGGATGAACAGAACTATAGTAGAGAGGGCACGGTGCATCAGGTTCAATGCAGGGCTTTCAAAGGATTTCTAGGCAGAGGCAGTGAGTATGGCAGTTTACATCATAAACAGGTCGCCGAGTACTGCTCCGGATAATATGGTAGCACAAGAGGTGTGGACAGACAAAGAGGTAGATTATTCAGGTATGAAGATCTTTGGATGTCCAGCCTATGTTCATGTTCCCGGTGATGAGAGGTCCAAGCTTGATCCAAAGTCCAAACAATGTATCTTTCTTGGGTATAAGAAAGGTGTGAAAGGATACAAGCTTTGGGATCCGAAAGCAAAGAATGTGGTGATCAATAGGGACGTTGTTTTTGACGAAGCTTTTATGGTTAAGGCATATCAAGAAGTTTAGAAAAACGCAGCTGGGGAAGACACCAGCAGACAGCAGCAGGACATACAGGTTGAGATGGAAAGTTCTAACACTAGCAATATGACACCCCCAAATCCGGGTACTTCGTTTTCACATGATTTGGTGTTCACTTTCTAATTAAAACATACATCTACCCAAATATAAAGACTTGCAAAGTAAATTACAACCTTCATAACATCTTAATAAAAATCTTCCTTTAAAAAGGAATACAACTAGACTAATAAAAATCACAGGGTTAACTAAACTTTAACATCAATCAAATAAATGCGGAATTAAAACATAACCAACTAAGTCTTATTACAAAAGTAACTTGAAACAACAAGCCTTCACTTGTTCGTCTTTCCTTTTCCTTTACTTGTTGACGGTATGTCAACATTCTTGTTCTCAACTGCAAGTGGTGATAAAACATGCAAGAGTGAGCAAACAAAAGTTCACTTGGAAATACAACAGTGATATGACATATATGAATAATTTCAAAAGAGTTTGAATAACTTTACTTTCATCAAAATAAAGAATTGAATTATAATTCCTTCATCAATACATAGACTTCGAATATAGAAACATCTGAGGGTCATAAGACCTTGAACTATTATCCTAGGTTATAAATATTTCTATTTAAACCTTTAATAGTCAATAAGACTATGGACCTTTAACTCGTACTCAGGGGGATCAATCCTTTGTACCATGAATTGTGCACAACTATCTTAACGCTTTCGCATAAACATCCCCTAATAAATAGGGTTGTTCATTCTCAGTAATTGAATACAAGTCCGCACCAAAGAAAGTTTGGTTTGGATAGATAAGGGAACTTTTGAGTTTCAACTATCATCAACTAGGAGTAGTTGAATCGACTCGTAGTACTTTAACAGTCCCATGATATAAGAATCATGAACCAACTATAAGATATGACAATGAAATTCATAATAGATAGGCATGCTTTAGATGTAACTCAAAGCAATTAAAAGAATAAGTGAATCTTGCTTGAACAACTAATTCAAGATCATAATACCTCAATAATACTTCAATATTTGAGCATTAGGAATATTAGAGTACAACAACGCTTGTACAAAGTAAATAACAAGTTCGAAATGGAAACTTGCTTAACTAGAAAACTTGCACAATAATAAGTTTAGAGATAGGAAACTTGCTTAACGTTAACGTGTTTAAGGTTTAGAAGACTTGCCTTAAGCGCAAGCTACACTTGAAACACAATTATAATCACTTCATAGACACCCTACACATTTATATTACATTCAAACCATCTATTAGTATCCAACTACAACATTTAAACCGTTGAAATTCATACTCAAGTCCAAGTCACAATGTAATTTATCACATTGGTTGCTAACTAGTCAAGTACGTGAGTCTATACTCACGGCATACATTCATAAGCTTATAACTCAATGAACCGTGTTGTGTACCTTAGGAAAGTAACACACACACACACACACATGTAACATACTCACATAACACTTCAATCAAACTTAAACACATCAAAAATATGTTAACTTATTATATATTTCACTTTTCAAGTCATAGAAATAAGTTAGCTAAACAAACGGGGCATGAAAACTGTGACGATCGAGGTTTTTATAATTTAATATGAATATTTATTGAGTTAAATAAATATTTTTTTGATGATTTAATTATTGAGTTAAATAATTAATTGATGAATTTGTGGTAGATTAATTTAATTATATGTGTTACATTGATTAAATTAATGTGGAGAATTTTTATATTCTAAGTATGTATTTAATTGAGCTTATTTGATTAAATGAATTAAATCAATAAGCATAATATTATTCTAATTAACTTAATAATTAATTAGAAAATTAATGATTTGACATAATTAATAAATAAGAATTTTAATTATGTGACTATGTGATTTATTGTGGAGTCATGCTATTTTATTTAATTGATTTAAATAAGATTAATTGATTAATTAAAAGTGTGACATTATTAAACTATATTATAGTAAGTTAATTAAAATAAGTGGAAAGGAAGAATAAGGGAGGACAAGCAAACAAGGCCTTAAGGGGAGTTGGTCAGTTAACCCACTATGGGATTAACTGACGACCACTCACCCATTATAAGAGCATATATATACGTATTATATATTATACATCATATATCATATATCAGTCTTCCCTTTCATCAGTTAAGGAAAATAGAGAGAAAACACAGAGAGAGTTGGAGAATTCAAGTGTATATCACCTTCAATCAGAGACTGCAAGGGTAATTCCTACATCCCAATTTTTATTTCACGTAGTATATTTTTCTCCTAACTGAGGTCTCTGAAATTGGAACTTCATGAATTGTTGTTTATTATTTGATGTTAAATGTTTATTGACATACATAACTCAATTGTATGTGATTTATATCTGTTTTTGAGAAATTAATCCATGAAAACATGTCTTAATTGGGTTTTCAAAAATTACAGAGTTTTTCCATTTATGTGTTTTTAAAAAGTTCTCTGCGAATGGAAAAATTAACACTTGTTGATTATATGGCTATATATATATATATATATATATATATTAATTGTTGTTCATAATATGTTTTAAACCATATATGCATGATTTACAGTGATTAAATTCATGTAATTATGTTTTGATTGGGTTATTAAAAGTTTCAGTGTATGAAAATATGAAGAACACGTATATATAACCCTTATGTATAAAATTTACATGCTTTACTCGTTTGTTTAACTTAAATTGACACTTGTATATGATTATGTACGTTTAAACGAACAAAACAGAATTTAAACGGACGGATTCGGTGAATTAACGAATCTGTAACGTTGAAATTCATGTATTTTCTTCAAAGTTCACAAAATATGAAAAATAGTGGAATTAAATGTTGTGATTTGCGTAATTACGTGAACTAAAGTGTTAGAATCATGTTAAGAACATCGTATGATGTTTTTGTAAAGTCTATATTTCATGGGTAGCATCAAAATTCATCGTGTTAGTTTAATTTGGGATTTATTGGCTGGGTTCTGTGTTCTTCGCGAATTGCAGAATCTGGGTCTACTTTGCTGCGCGGCCGCACCGCTTCAAGGCACACTTGGAGCGCGCCCGCGCCGTGCACTGCGGTCGCGCTGCTCCAAAGAGCATTTGGAGTGCGGCCGCGCCTCCTGCAGAATTCTGAATTTTTTTTTCCAAGTGTTCATGTATTCAAGATGTGTTTTAAAACCTAATGTAATGAACAAGGAGACATGTTAAACATATATTAAGATGTTAATAACTTATATCACGTGAGTGATTAATAAGTTAAATTCTTAACTTAAACCATTATTCAATAAGTCGGATAATGAGTTCAAAGAACAATGTGATGGTTCGATATGTTATCGAGTTATTGATTAATGTGTATTGTGAACGTATTGATATGTAGGATTTAATAAGGAACGAGAATTATCTGTAGCTTGTGCAAGAGGCAAGTTTCCTAGACTCAAACCTTACTTTTACATTGAGCAAGTATCCTATCCCTAACTTATTGTTATTAAGTAAGTTCCTTAAATTCTAAGTTATTCATTTATCAAGTCTTAGACTTGTGTTCTATATCGAGCAAGCTCTTGTTCTTAATTGTTCAAGTTCAAAAAAATTTCATATTAGATGCTATAACTCTTTTAAAGAATGATTCAGTTATACAATATTTATTTGATTATATACTTTTGAGATTTATTATTCAAGTTGAATATCGATGTTATGGTTGAACCTTATAGGACTAGTGAACCCTTATTAATTCGACTAGTCCATAGTTGATGAGCGTTCTAAATTCTAGAATACTTATTGAGCTTATCCAAACCAAACTTCCTTTGGTGCGGACTCTAATGTCAAAACTGAGATGAACAACCCTGTAAAGGGGATTATTTATGTTTTAGCGTTGAGATATTGTGCACAGTATGGTACTAAGGGCTGATCCCCCTAAGTATGAGAAGTACAGTCCATAGTCTTATGACTGTTAAAGGTTTAAAGTTTAAACACTTTACAACCTAGGACATAGTTCAAGGTCTTATGATCCTCAGATGTTCTTTTGATTCTTGTTATTCATTCTTGAGTCAAAAGTTGAGTTTCTTTATTCAGACATCTTTGATTCACTCGCATGTTATTATATTATTGTTATATCGATTATACTTGTGGGCAATCGTGCTCACTCTTGTGTAATAATAACATTGTAGTTAAGAACGAAAGGTCCGACGAGCCTTCTTCTAGCAAAGGCAAAGGCAAGGTCAATAAGTGATGAAGACTTGTTGTTTATTTTATATGTCTATGTTTCAGACTTATGTTACAGTTGTGTATGACTTATTTATTTGTTTATGTTCCGCACAAATGTGTAAGGTTAGTATGAACTGGGATTGTATTTATTATTCAGATGTTGAACCCCATAAGGGGAGGATTTATTTCTATCTATTGCATGACTTGTATCTATTATGGGTAGATAGATTGATGATATTTGTACAGTGAACACCAAATCCCGTGGAATTGAAGTACCCGGATTTGGGGGTGTCACAAAAACACAATACCAAAATCCAAAATTTTCTGGACAGCAGCATGACCCGCTGGGGCTGGTCCCCAAGGCCTACCAGCCCCGCTGGGGCGGGTCACCCCCTGGTGAGGGTCCTGGCTCGTACAAAGTAAATAACAAGTTCGAAATGAAAACTTTCTTAACTAGAAAACTTGCACAATAATAAGTTTAGAGATAGGAAACTTGCTTAACGTTAACGAGTTTAGGGTTTAGAAGACTTGCCTTAAGCGCAAGCTACACTTGACACAATTACAATCACTTCACAAACACCCTACACATTTATATTACATTCAAACCATCTATTAGTATCCAACTACAACATTTAAACCGTTGAACTTCATACTCAAGTCCAAGTCACAATGTAATTTCCCACATTGGTTGTTAACTAGTCAAGTACATGAGTCTATACTCACGGCATACATTTATAAGCTTATAACTCAATGAACCATGTTGTGTACCTTAGGAAAGTAACACGCACACACACACACATGTAACATACTCACATAACACTTCAATCAAACTTAAACACATCAAAAATATGTTAACTTATTATATATTTCACTTTCCAAGTCATAGAAATAAGTTAGCTAAACAAACAGGGCATAAAAACTCAAAACCAAAAACAAAAAATTTTCGGACAGCAGTATGACCTGCTGGGGAGGGTCCCAAAGGCTTACTAACCACGTTGGGGTGGGTCACCCTCCTGGTGAGGGTCCTGGCTCGCGAACTGGTGGAGAAATAAGCCAATTTGGCTTATTCCTTCACACCCAATTCGATTTTTCCCAACATGATAAACATGAAACTTGATACAAACAATATTTTAAACTTATTAACATGCTTATAACATTTAAAATCCATTTAACACATAATAAAAATCAAGATTTCATGATTTTTGAAGAAAAACACAATTTTAAGCGTTATTGGCGAAAATTGCTATCACGAATTCGTTTTTCAATCAATTCAAGTAATTCCAATTGTAATCACTTCTATTCTTAACATACTAACATAATACATGATCAATTTCAACAATAAACCATAATCAAACATCAATTTGATAGTTTCAAAAGCCATTTTTCAGAAATTGATTCAAAGAAAATCACTATGAACACAATTCCTATTGTTTATCAAAAATTCATGGTTTGAATTACTAACACAACCATATAACTCATATATAATCATGTTATATCACATATTACACATATCTCATGCTCACATCAAGGATTTAAGAACAGTTTTCAACATAACTTCATAAAAGAGTATTATGAACATGATTTCATAGTGTTCATCATATACTTGTGAATTGAAACTCTTAAACAACTATAAAAATCATACGTAAACATATATATATATATATATACATATATATGTACATATCCCATTCACATATCAAAATAAATAACTTTCATAAAGAGATTTTTACAAAGAATTCTAAAACTATGAAAATATAGAAGAACATGCTTTGAAAACTTGTTTTTACAACAATTGTATTTTAAAAACCCTTTCATGGCATACAATTACATATGAAAACATATGAACACCATATATACATATAATTTCATGATTATAACAAACCCAATTCGATAAAGAAGAAACACAACACATATGAATTGATTCTAGGGTTAAGATTATAACCTTACTAATTTTTTGACTTAAGATAGAGATGGAGATGATGATGATGGGGCTTGCTTTGTCTTCTCAAAGCTTTTCCTTCTTCTTCTTCTTGTTCCTCCTCTTCTTCTATGATAACTCTCTCTAACTCTCTTCTCTTGTTTTTCTTTGTTTTGATAAACTAACGTATCTTTTAACTTATCTAACATATATTATACAATATACATATACATATATAATATATATGTAACCTATAAATAATAAATATAATACTTATCACCATAATAAATATTACTAATTACATAGGTTATAGAATTTGAAAAGCCCAAGGCCATGTTTGGCAACCCCTTTATCTTTTAAAAACAGATTATTAGCTAAGGCCTTGTTTGGTAAAATACTTTAAAACCCTTTTCTAGTCTTTTAATAACTCTTTAAATCCATAGATTAAATATTACACTTATTTAATTAAATTACCACATTCTAATTCAATTAAATAAAAGCTAACATTCATTAATTAATAAAACACATAATATCAAATTGTTACACAATTGTAATTCATTTATTAAACATAATTCATGTAACAATTATTCTTAACACTTAGCACATAATATTAAATCTAATTGAATTATTCTCAACTAAATTAGAATTATGCTACACCATTGTTAACATATCAATTTAATTAAATATATGGCACTTAATTAAATTATCCACATCAATCACACAATTTATTTATTTATCTCCACAAATAAATTCAATAAAATATTTATTTAATTCAATAAATATTCACAATTAATATATAAATTCTAAATCGTTAGAATCTTTCCTCCTTAAAAGGATTTGTCCCCAGAATCACATCATAAAAAAAATTCTCATTAAAATTCCTAATAAAAAAAAATTCTCATCTGTTACATTCTTGCCCCCTTAAAAGGATTCTTTCCCAGAATCGATATATAAAGGGTTACACAAATCAATTAAGCAAATAGTTGAGGATACGATTTCCTCATTACATCTTCGAGTTCCCACGTAGCTTCTTCAGCACTGTGGTTCCTCCAAATTACCTTAACAGAAGGTATCACTTTATTCCTAAGTACTTGTTCCTTTCTGTCCACTATTTGAACAGCAACCTCCTCATAAGTTAAGTCTTTATCAAATTGTAAAGGCTCATATTCTATTACATGTTTATAGTCGTGTTTGTAAGGTCGTAACACAGAAATATGAAATACGTTATGTATATTCTCGAGCTCCGAAGGTAATGCCACCTCGTAAGAAACCTCGCCCACCTTTCGTAATACCTTGAAAGGTCCAATAAATCGGGGACTCAGCTTCCCCTTCTTGCTGAATCGAATATTCCCCTTCCAGGGAGATACCTTCAGGAAAACGAAGCTTCCTGGTAGGAATTCTCGGTTCTGTCGATGTTGATCGGCATATTACTTTTGTCTGTCTTGAGCAGCAACCAATCTTGTTCTGATCAGCTTCACTATTTCAGCAGTTTGTTGCACCAATTTCGGTCCCAATAGCTGACGTTCACCGACTTCATCCCAGCACAAGGGAGTTCTGCATTTCCTGCCGTATAACGCTTCGTAAGGCGGCATGCCGATACTCGCATGGTAACTATTGTTGTAGGCGAACTCCACCAACGGTAGATGATTCTCCCAACTTCCCTTGAAATCCATCATGCAAGCTGTCAGCATATCCTCAAGCGTCTAAATTGTTCTCTCGCTTTGGCCATCGGTCTGAGGATGGTATGTTGTACTCATTCGTAATTGCGTTCCCAGACACTCTTGCAACCGCTTCTAGAAATTTGACGTAAAACACAGATCTTTGTCTGACACAATTGACACTGGAACACCGTGTCGAGAAACAATCTCCTTAACGTATAATTTAGCCAATTGTTCCAAGTTGTACTTAATCCTGATTGGTAGAAAGTGGGCTGACTTCGTCAGTCGATCCACAATCACCCAAATCACATCGAAACCCTTCTGAGTCGCTAGAAGACCAACCACGAAGTCCATCGTGATATGTTCCCACTTCCACTCTGGAATTTCCAACGGTTGTAGCAATCCGCTAGGTCTCTGGTGTTCTGCCTTAACTTTCTGACAAGTTAGACATTTCGCAACGCATTCAGCAACAACCCTCTTCATATTCGGCCACCAAAAATGATGCCTAAGATTCTGGTACATCTTCGTACTCCCAGGGTGAATTGAAAATTTTGAACTGTGAGCTTCACTCAAGATCTCCTCCTTAACTTCTGGTACTGGCGGTACCCAGATTCTACCTTCAAATTGTAGCAGTCCCTCACTGTCGATTCTGAATTTAAACTCTTCGCCATCGGCTATTCTCTTCCGAATCTTCTTGCATTCTTCATCGTGAAGTTGTGCTTCTTTCACTTTGTCTACCAGAGTAGAACCAGTAGTTACTTGAAACAACTTCTCATCCGATTCCTTCGAAAATTCCACTTCCAGCTCTAATCTAGCCATCTGTTCTATCAACTGGTCCTGATTAGTTAACATATTCAGCTTCTCCCGACCTTTTCTACTCAAAGCGTCGGCGACAACATTAGCTTTACCCGGATGGTAAAGTATTTCGCAGTCGTAGTCCTTGATCAGTTCCAACTATCTTCTTTGGCGCATGTTCAAATCCTTCTGGGTAAAAATATACTTCAGACTCTTGTGATCTGTGTATATTTCACATTTCTCTCCATATAAGTAGTGTCTCCAAATCTTTAGAGCAAACACTACTGCCTCCAATTCCAAGTCATGGGTCGGATACCCTTTCTCGTAATCCTTCAGCTGACGTGATGCATAACCAATGACCTTGCCGCTCTGCATCAACACACAGCCTAAACCCATATGTGAGACATCACTATATACCACAAAATTCCCCGTACTATCCGGTAAAGACAACACAGGCTCAGTACTCAACCTCTTCTTCAATTCCTGGAAACTTTCCTCACACTTTTTCGTCCAAACAAACTTAACCGTTTTACGAGTCAAATTCGTCAACGGAGTTACAATCTTGGAAAAATCTTGGATAAATCTCCGGTAATAACCTGCCAATCCCAAGAAACTCCTCACTTCAGATGGCGTTTTCGGCTGATCCCAATTCATTATCGCTTCAACCTTCGACTGATCTACCGAAATACCATCCTTGTCGATCATGTGGCCAAGAAATTGCACACGTTCCAACCAGAATTCGCACTTTAAGAACTTTGCATAAAGCTTCTCTCGTCTCAGTGATTCTAAGATTAGCCTTAAATGTTCAGCGTGTTCCTCCTCGGTCTTGGAATAAACCAGGATGTCATCTATGAACACTACTATGAACTTATCTAGGAATGGCTTAAACATCCTGTTTATTAGGTCCATAAATGCAGCTGGGGCATTCGTCAGACCAAATGACATCACCAAGAACTCGTAATAACCATACCGAGTTCTAAAAGCCGTTTTCGGTATATCTTCCTTCCTCACCTTCAATTGATGATACCCGCTTCTCAAATTGATTTTCGAGAAGTACTTAGCACCCTTCAGTTGATCAAATAAGTCATCGATCCTAGGTAAGGGATACCTATTCTTGATCGTAACTTTGTTTAACTCTCCATAGTCAATGCAAAGACGCATTGTTCCATCCTTCTTCTTCACAAATAGCACTGGCGCTCCCCACGGCGAAACGCTCGGTTGAATATACTTCTTGTCTAGCAATTCTTGTAATTGAACTATCAGTTCCTTCATCTTAACTGGAGCCATTCGGTACGGAGCCTTCGAAATTGGAGCAATTCCCGGCACTAAGTCGATCACGAACTCTATCTCCCTATCTGGCGAAAGTCCTGGCAAATCGCTCGGAAACACGTCCATAAACTCCTTTACCACGGATAACTCTTCTACCTTCAGGCTCTCCTTACGCGTATCTACTATGTAGGCTAGATATCCTACACAGCCTTGCGTCAAAAGTTTCTTGGCTTGCATCACCGTCAGACAACTCGCTTGTCTAGGAAATTTACTACCAAAGAACACTACTTTCGACGGAGTCGTAAGTTTTACCGACTTCCTCTGATAGTCGATTACCGCCCCATGGTTGAACAACCAGTCCATCCCCAATATGATATCGAATTCCCCAAGTTTAATTGGAATCAAATCTACCCTCAGCTCTTGACCCTTAATGTTCAATCTACAGTTCTTGTATACAAACCTAACAGGAATGACTTCCCTATTCGTAATTTCTATGTTCAAGGGATACGCTAACTCCTCTATAGGTAAGCCTAGGGTTTTAACAAAATCATCAGATATGAATGAACAAGTAGCACCCAAATCAAATAATACATATGCATTTATACTATTAATCAGAATAATACCTGCCACCATATTTTTTGATTGCACCGCGTCTTGCACCGTCATGTTGATCGTACGGGCAGTTGGTCGAACGGCTTGCAGTGGCGACGGTCCGGCAATAGTCAGAGTGCTGCCACTGCCATTTCCTCCATTCCCTGTTGACCATGTCGCTGGCTTCTTAGGGCAATTACGAGCCATGTGATCCTTGGATCCACATGTATAACAAGCTCCCTTCTTCAGGTTTGGGCAATTTGGCGCGATGTGGCCTTCCTGACCACAGTTGTAGCACACCCATTTCCCTTTCATGTACACTCCAGTGTGAGTCTTCCCGCATATAGCACATGCTTCAAGCTTCCTCTTCTGTTGGCCTCCCTGCTGACTCCCAGCAGAGGTTTTGTCATTCCACTTCCTCTTCTGATGGATAACTACGCTACCACCAGCCTTGTTTTCAGTCTCAACCTTCTTCTTCTTGTCTTGATTAAATTTAGTCACCGCTGCAAATGTGTTCAGCTGGAACATAGAGACCTTGCTGTAGAGCCAGGGTATCAGTCCCCACTCAAACCTTCTTGCCTTCCTAGCGTCCGTGCTGACCTGGTAAGTAGCGAACCTGGCCAACTCGTTGAACTTTACGGCGTATTCTGACACTGTCATCCCTCTTTGCTTCAGCTCTAAGAATTGGACCTCCATCTGGTCCTGCGAACTCACTGGGAAGTACATTTCGTAGAACATTTCCTTGAAACATTCCCACGTGATGACTCCTTCTCCCTCTCGGGTCTTATTCGCCTTCCACCAGAAACTAGCATCTGCCTTCAACATGAAAGTCGCAAATGCTGTCTTCTGGTCTTCACCGACCTTAGCCACGTCAAAGACCTTCTCTATTTCCATAACCCACGTCTATGAATTTATCGGGTTCGTCGATCCCTTGAACTCAGGCGGTCCTACTGCCTTAAACTCTTTGAACGTCATGGCCTGCACTTGCTGCTGATTCGCCATCGCTCCTGTCAACAAGTTCACTAACTGCTGAACTGAGTTGGGGTTTGTTCCATCATTATTGTTCGTCGAACCCTCGGGGTTTTGACGTGTTGGTCTTCTTCTAGGAGGCATTTTCTGTTAAGAAAAATTACTATAAGCTTCTTTTATCCAATTCTTAAGTATTCGAGTTCAACTTTAAACATTAAAATAACTAAGTTCATATATGAACACATAGCACATCAATAAACTTCTTTTATTCATTACTCGTAGTTTTAAAAATATAGGATAGATAGCATTCCTGCTATTTACATCAACTTTCTTGAACTGGAACAAGTTATAGGACTACACCATCACTTTATCACATTATTATCTCAAATTATGGGACTTACATTATTTATTACAAAAAGAAACACATAATTTAAAAGTTCTAATGTCTAGGCATATTAAGACGTCGCACAGCCTCTCTACGTTCTTCCTCCATCACCCGAAACGCTGTCCTTCGGTCCACCGCATACCATGGTAACCCTTGGAACTGAGCTGGGTAATAAAAGATACGATCCTGGGCCCTATATATGGCCGTATAGAAAGCGTATTTTGTTTCCCTTAGCTTGGCTCTCTTGGTTTCCGCCTCGTACTCAGCTCGATCGGCTCGTTGAGTAGCCCTCAAGCCTGTTTCCTCAGCTCTGGCACGCTTTGTTGACTCCTCCTGAATGTCTTGCTTCAGCTTTGCTAGCTCGGCTCATGCCTCGTCTCGATCATTCTCTGCATGTATTAGGTTCCATTGTGCTTCTCCTAGGTCACTAGCCATATCCTCGATAGTCTCATCCCACTGCTGGATGGTTTCCTTGAGCTCTCCGACTCGACCATGAAGCTCCACATTACTGTCATAAACTGCCTCGTATATCTCAACACTAACAGAGTGAGGTGGAAATTCCTCTTCGGGATCCTCTTCCTGCTCTTCAGACTCGTCCTCGGTCCTCTTCCTCTAGAATAGGTGTCAGCTCACGCTCCCGATCAGCTACAGTGATCACTGGAGATGACTCTCTCCTAACCAGCTGCTCCCAGACAACATAGATGTCTCGGGGCTCTTCCTCTCTAGGCATCTGAGGTATATCCTCTCTAGCTTGACTGGATTCTCCAATGTTCGTCATCCTGACAAAAGAATTTTAAAGTTTATTATTACGTGATATCGAGTCGTCACTCTTCGAATACCTAAACGTAAACACATAGCACATAAGGTAGTTTATTATCTTTACTTATTACCACTATCTTTTCGATCGTCCTATAAGGCTACTACCTAAGGTTTTTCCCCCACCTAAGGTTCATAACCTACTGCTTTGATACCAACCTGTGACACCCCCAAATCCGGATACTTCATTTTCACATGATTTGGTGTTCACTTTCTAATTAAAACATACATCTACCCAAATATAAAAACTTGCAAAGTAAATTACAACCTTCATAACATCTTAATAAAAATCTTCCTTTAAAAAGAAATACAACTTGACCAATAAAAATCCCAGGGTTAACTAAACCTTAACATCAATCAAATAAATGCGGAATTAAAACATAACCAACTAAGTCTTATTACAAAAGTAACTTGAAACAACAAGCCTTCACTTGTTCGTCTTTCTTTTTCCTTTACTTGTTGACGGTATGTCAACATTCTTGTTCTCAACTGCAAGTGGTGGTAAAAACATGCAAGAGTGAGCAAACAAAAGCTCACTTGGAAATACAACAGTGATATGACATATATGAATAGTTTCAAAAGAGTTTGAATAACTTTACTTTCGTCAAAATAAAGAATTAAATTATAATTCTTTCATCAATACATAGACTTCGAATATAGAAACATCTGAGGGTCATAAGACCTTGAACTATTGTCCTAGGTTATAAATATTTCTATTTAAACCTTTAACAGTAAATAAGACTATGGACCTTTAACTCGTACTCAGGGGGATCAACCCTTTGTACCATGAATTGTGCACAACCATCTTAACGCTTTCGCATAAATATCCCCTATTAAATAGGGTTGTTCATTCTCAGTAATTGAATACAAGTCCGCACCAAAGAAAGTTTGGTTTGGATAGATAATGAAACTTTGGAGTTTCAACTATCATCAACTAGGAGTAGTTGAATCGACTCGTAGTACTTTAACAGTTCCATGATATAAGAATAATGAACCAACTATAAGATATGACAATAAAATTCATAATAGATAGGCCTGCTTTAGAAGTAACTCAAAGCAATTGAAAGAATAAGTGAATCTTGCTTGAACAACTAAGGTCAAGATCATAATACCTCAATAATACTTCAATATTTGAGCATTAGAAATATTAGAGTACAACAACGCTTGTGTAATACCCGAAAATATAAATAAATAAACTATTTTTTTTAAGTTTTTGTTTAAATATATTAATTTGACCTTGTCATTTAATTGGGTCAAACTAGTCATTTAATTGGGCTAATAAATATTACTAAATGATGGATATATTAATTTGGTAAAATTGGGCTTTTCTTATATTTGGGTCAAATTGTATTTAATTTATGTGGACTATAACAAATAAAGAATTTCATTAATTTGGGTTTTTAATTTTATTGGGTCTAATTTATACTTGTTTAATATTAAAATCCTTTTATAATTAGGAGAAATAATAAGTGAATAAATAAGCAAAGCCTAATTAACTACTTTCATTATATTTGATACGAACTAAGAGAAAGAGAGGAGGTATTGTGGCGGCTGGAAAAAAAAGAGAGGAAAACTTCTATCATCAAATTTTGTTTCGTCTCAGTAAGAAGCATTAAGACATGTGAGTATGGCTCTTAGTAAATTGAGTAAATATGTTAAAGCTTTCTTTAATTGGAGTGGACATTAGATATTTAAAAAGTAAACGAATACATCTGTTATTGAATGATTGCATGAACATGATTTTGATACATAAATAATATATATTTATAATCCGATTGATGTATCAATTAGGTAATACTAATATATATATATATATATATATATATATATATATAATCCGATCACAGGCAATAAAAAAACTTAGGTGGATCATCAATTTGGAAAAAAAGAAAAAAAAAACGGAAGCAGCCTAATTCGTGTATGTGTTGGTTTATATTGTATAATAATAATAATAATAATAATAATAATAATAATAATAATAATAATAATTAATGAGTTTAATTAAAGGTTTAAAGATGGAAAAAATTAGTTATGCAAACGTACTTATATTTGCTATTATTTTGTTTAATTAGTTCGAACGGAAGGAGTTTAACGAATTATAATTGGAATATAATTTTGGGTATTACATTGCTTACTTCAGGTACGGATTTCGTACTCCTTAAGCGATAATTCTTTATTTTAATTTGTTCGTTTTGCTTTTTGTTTAGAAGTTAGTTATTGTTTCGCATGATTGTTCGTTCTCAATTCATGTGATAGTTTCGTTTTAATATTGATCCTTAGAACTCGTGTTTGTACTCTTTGACCTAGTATATCATCTTTAGTATTTATTTTGATATTTGTAGAAAAGTACATGTTAATATTTTTGGAAACTCGTGTTAATAATTCGTTCGATTTAACATGTACGTATTAAAACCCTTTTGTGTTGATATTGTGTCGTATGTGTTGTGACATAGTATTTTGTTAAAATATACCGTAGGGTATACCTTAGTTATAACCACCTGTGAGGGTACCACAGGTATGTCGTCTTGGCACGAGAGGCATGACACCTTCCGTGGCGGTGTGATCAGTCCACGGCGTCTCCGTTTTGTGCTCCAGTGGGAGTTGGCCATTTGGTGTTTTGTTGTGGGAGGCGTATGGGTCGACCCTAGTTTTCTGTTCTGTTCTGCGGAGTGGCGATGTTTGTGCCAAACACGCCTTTCGATTGTGCATGCATTGGATTCGCGGTCCAGTGTGTGTGACTTGCCTATGTGGCATTATTTGACTTGCCTATGTGGCAAGGTATATTTCTATTTTATTCTGAGCTCGGTATGAAATAACCCCAGTCATTTGATTCAGCCTATTATTTCATTGTGTTAGTTTTGTTCGTTTCAGTTCAGTTCAGTTCATTAATTGAGTTAGTTATTTCAGTTCTCTATTTTGTATTCTATATCCGTACTGGGCAATTAGCTCATGCTGTGTTTTTCTTCCGACATATAATCAGGGGGATCAAGGGCAAGTGCGATGAGAGCTCCATTCGATCCAATGATTTAGATATTTTGTTTAGGTTTGATAGATGGTTTATTTGGAGTTGTAATAATTATTTCAGATTCTGGTTTGGGCCAGTTTGGCATTTATTATGGTTTGACCTTGTTGATATTTATTAGTTTTAAATACTATTCTTTTGTGGGTTAGAGCTTTAGTATTATTTTCTTTAGTTCTGTTATGTTTTGAGTAACCTCCCTTTCTATTTCGGGAAGGGGGTGTTACAGAGTTGGTATCAGAGCTTAGGTTCTTTCTTGTAAAAAACCTATTTAGGTTTGACCTGTGAGTTATGGGTAGACTTCTGGGTTAGGTTTTGCTCAGTTTGATTTTCTGTTCAGCTTTATTCGAATCTGTCTTTAATCTGTTTTACTTATATTCGTTGATCTCTTTCTTAGATGGCTCGTAGATCCGCTAGGGTTGCTGGGAGGCGAGATAACAATAGAGGAAGAGGTGATGGTTAGCCCGATGAGCAACCTAATGACCAGATTAATGCTCAATTAGCTAACTTGGTGAATCAGGCGATTAATCAGGCTTTACCGCAGTTGGTGGCATAGGTGGTACAGGCAATGCAGCAGCCGCCAAAAATTCCTGAGCAGGGGAACTCGGGAAATAATGGTCCGCAGGCAAACGAAGAGGAAGGGAATGCGGATGGTCTTGATCAACAGGTGGTTTCAATGTACGTATGGTTGGAGAGGTTTCAAAAGCAGAAGCCACAGTCATTCAGTTCAACTCCGACTCCAATTGATGCGGAGAATTGGATTGCACACCTAGAGAAGATTTTTGATGTGTTGGGGTGCTCGGATAATCAGAGAGTATTGTTTGCAGCTTACAAGTTAGAGGGGGATGCACAGAGATGGTCGAAAGCGATGAAAACAACAAAGGGTGATGGGTATGTGGAGACACTTCGTTGGGCAGAGTTTTGTGAGGTCTTTTATTAACAGTACTTCCCAGCTGCTGATAAAGAGGCCTATGCTAGAGAGTATCTGTCTATTCGGCAGAAAGATGATGAGTCCATCACAGATTTTATGACGAGGTTCACCAGGTTGACAAGTTTTGCGGGAACCTTTGCAGGGACCGCAGCAAAACAGGCGGAGAAGTTCAAGTGGCGGATTCATTATAGGTATCGGCAACATCTCATTAACACCAAGTTTGCAGATGTGTCAGCTGTGGCTAATGCGGCCAAGAACATTGAGATGGAGCGGCAGGACTTTCAATCTTCTAAACCAAAAGGGAGTCGAAAGAGGGACAGAGATGACCAGCAGGGTCAAGCTTTGGGTCAGCATGGGAGAAATCAAGGTGGTCAGTGGAACATAAATCGTGGTGTCCAGCAAGGGCAGTGGTGTGGTCAGAATCAGAACAGGGGTAATCAGCAGGTGCTTCAGCAAGGATAGAATCGTCAGCTTCAGCTACCTTGGTATGGACAGAATCCGCAGCAAGGGCAGAATCGTCAGCTTCAGCTACCTTGGCATGGACAGAATCCTCAGTAAGGGCGGAATCGTCGACAGGGGCAAAATCAGGGTCGTTATCCGGGACCAGCTGGTGGGGGTAACCCAAATCTTATCCCGATAGTTCCTTGTGCCATGTGTGGGGCTAATCATCTGGGGAGACAGTGTCATAGAGTTACCGGTGCATGTTTCTTGTGTGGACAGATGGGTCACATGGCTAGAGATTGTACTGGGCCACGTGGTAATGGTGGAGGCGGTGATCATGGTGGCAATGGAGGACAGCGTCAAGGTGGTCGAATGTTTGCCTTGACACATAATCAGGCGGCAGGTGCGCCAGGTACTGTTTCTGGCACTCTTTTAGTTGGCAGTCATGAGGCTTCTATTTTATTTGATACGGGTTCTACTCATTCTGTTATTGCTCAGTCTTTTGTTAGGCACCTTGGTGTGCCATCTCAGTCTTTAGATTCTATTATGTCTATTGCTACCCTGATGGGGACTTCTGTTATTATTTCTGATTTATATCGAGGGTGTCCGATCAATTTTGGGGATAAGATTCGTAGTGCTAATCTTCTTCCAATGTGTATGCACGATTTTGATGTTATCCTCGGGATGGACTGGTTGGATAAGCACCACGTCACTATCAACTGCCAGGCAAAGAAGGTTATATTTGGAGATGTGAAGTCTCCGGAATTCGTATTTCAGGGTTCACAACCGAGTAGAGTGGTGAAGTTGATTTCAGCTTTGAAGGCTGGGAAGTTAGTGGCAAAGGGTTGTGAAGGGTATTTGGCATTTGTGAAAGATACCTCCAAGGGTGAGTCTCATATTGGGGATATTTCAGTTGTTCGTGACTTTTCCGATGTGTTTTCTAAGGAGTTGTCAGGGTTGCCACCACAGCGAAAATTTGAGTTTACTATTGAGCTCGTTCTTAGTGTGGGACCTATTTCTAAAGCACCGTATCGGATGGCACCATTGGAGTTGTAGGAGTTAAAAGAGCAGTTGCAAGATCTGTTAGATCGTGGTGTGATTCGGCCGAGTGTTTCGCTGTGGGGTGCTCCGATTTTGTTTGTGAAGAAGAAAGATGGGTCTATGAGGTTGTGCATAGACTACAGGGAGTTGAACAAGATTACTATTAGGAATCGGTATCCATTGCCGAGGATTGAAGACTTGTTTGACCAACTTCAGGGGGCGAAGTATTTTTCAAAGATAGACTTGAGGTCGGGTTATCATCAGTTGAGGGTGAGAGATAAGGATGTCTCTAAGACAGCTTTTCGTACTTGCTATGGGCATTACGAGTTTCTGGTAATGCCATTCGGGTTGACTAACGCTCCGGCAGTGTTTATGAATTTGATGAATCGGGTGTTCAAGGAGTACTTGGACCAATATGTTATTGTCTTTATTGATGACATTTTTGTTTACTCCAAGTCTAGGGAAGAGCATGAGGAACATCTTCGAACAGTGTTGGGAATTTTGCAGAAAGAGAAATTATATGCTAAATTCTCTAAATGCGAGTTTTGGTTGGAGCAGGTTGCATTTTTGGGCCACGTTGTTTCTGCTGAAGGTATTAAGGTGGATCCTGTGAAGGTTGAGGCTATCACTAAATGGCCGAGACCTACTACTGTGACAGAGATTAGGAGTTTCTTGGGTTTGGCAGGGTACTATAGGAGATTTGTGGAAGGATTCTCTTTGCTTGCGTTGCCATTAACTCAGTTGATGAAAAAGGGCACGAAGTTCATGTGGAATGACGAGCGTGAGAAGAGTTTCGAGGAGTTAAAGAAACGACTTGTGACAGCTCCTATACTTGCATTGCCGTCGGGGACAGGTGGTTTCCAGATTTATAGTGATGCTTCTAAGAAGGGCTTAGGGTGTGTTTTGATGCAACACGGTAAGGTGATTGCTTATGCTTCTAGGCAGCTTAAACCTTACGAGGTGAACTACCCCACTCATGATTTGGAGTTAGCAGCGGTGATCTTTGCCCTAAAGATTTGGAGGCACTATTTGTATGGAGAGACTTGTGATATCTTCACTGATCACAAAAGTCTTAAGTACATTTTCACTCAAAAGGAGCTTAACATGAGGCAGAGGCGTTGGTTGGAGCTTCTAAAAGATTATGATGCGAGGATTCAGTATCACCCGGGGAAGGCAAATGTGGTTGCAGATGCTCTTAGCCGAAAGAGTTCAGGAAGTGTAGCAGCTCTTATTACACAACCTCAGCTCATTTCGGATATGGAGAGGCTAGAGTTAGAGTTGTATGTGCAAGGTTCAGATGGGCATTTGGCGGGTATGAGAGTGGAGCCCTCTCTTATTTCGAGGGTTAAAGAAGCTCAAAAGGAAGATGGAGAATTGTGGATTATGGCGCAGAATCTGGAGGAGGGCAAGCAGCCCGACTTTCGTATTGATGACCATGGTGTGATTTGGTTGGGTGAGCGGTTGTGTGTACCGTCTGATCCAATCATTCGGGAGGCAGTTTTGGCGGAGGCTCATAGTTCGCCATTTTCTATTCATCCAGGTTCTACAAAGATGTACAGAGATTTGAAAAAAAAATTTTGGTGGAATGGGATGAAACGAGATATGGCTGAATATGTTGGGAAGTGCCTCACTTGTCAACAAGTGAAGATAGAACATCAACGAGCTAGTGGGTTGCTGCAACAGTTAGACATTCCAGTGTGGAAATGAGAGGATATCACGATGGATTTTGTGACTGGGTTGTCAAAGACTTTCAGGAAGAATGATGCTATTTGGGTTATAGTGGACCGGTTAACCAAATCGGCACACTTTTTGGCGATCCACGAGGGTTACTCGGTGGATATGTTGGCATAGATCTTTCAGCAGGAGATTGTTAGACTTCATGATACTCCGGTGTCTATTATTTCGGATCGAGGACCCACGATTCACTTCACGATTCTAGAAAGGGTTTCAACGAGCTTGGGGTACTCGGCTCAACTTTAGTACTTCTTTCCATCCGCAGACCGATGGGCAATCCGAACGGACCATTCAGGCGTTGGAGGACATGTTGAGGTCGTGTGCACTTGAGTTTGCGTATAACAGCAGTTGGCATGCGAGTATTGGGATGGCTCCGTTTGAGGCATTATATGGTAGGAAGTGTCGAGCTCCAACTTGTTGGGATGAGGTTAGCGAGAGAGCCATAGAAGGGCCTGAGTTAGTTCAGATCACTACAGAGAAGGTAGCGGTGGCTAAGGAAAAATTGAAGTCGGCTCGATCACGGCAGAAGAGTTATGCTGATAAACATAGGAGGACCTTAGAGTTTGAACCTGGTGAGCATGTATTTCTAAAAGCTTCTCCTTGGAAGGGTATTCGGCTATTTGGTCTGAAAGGGAAGCTTAGTCCGCGTTATATTGGCCCATTCGAGATTCTGGAGAGGATTGGTGAGGTTGCATATCGGTTAGCTTTGCCTCCACAGCTAGCTGTGCACAATGTGTTCCATGTGTCGGTGTTGAGGAGTTATAAATATCATCCGTTGCATGTGGTGCAATATCCGTTCGATAAGATTCGGGAGGATCTTACTTGTGAGGAGAAAGCCGAGGAGATTTTGGATTGTCAAGAGCGGGTTATGAGGAGGAAGACTATTCCATTTGTTAAGGTTTTGTGGAGAAATCATTCGGAGCGAGAGGCTACATGGGAGATGGAGGAGTCTATTCGAGCGGAATATCCGCATCTTTTTATTAATTAAGTTTGTTCTGTTCTTTTGATTCCGGGGACGGAATCATTTTTAAGGGGTAGGTGATGTAATACCCGGAAATATAAATAAATAAACTATTTTTTTTAAGTTTTTGTTTAAATAAATTAATTTGACCTTGTCATTTAATTGAGTCAAACTAGTCATTTAATTGGGCTAATAAATATTACTAAATGATGGATATATTAATTTGGTAAAATTGGGCTTTTCTTATATTTGGGTCAATTTGTATTTAATTTATGTGGACTATAACAAATAAAGAATTTCATTAATTTGGATTTTTAATTTTATTGGGTCTAATTTATATTTGTTTAATATTAAAATCCTTTTATAATTAGGAGAAATAATAAGTGAATAAATAAGCAAAGCCTAATTAACTGCTTTCATTATATTTGATATGAACTAAGAGAAAGAGGGGAAGTATTGTGGCGGCTGGAAAAAAGAGAGAGGAAAACTTCTATCATCAAATTTTGTTCCGTCTCAGTAAGAAGCAATAAGACATGTGAGTATGGCTCTTAGTAAATTGAGTAAATATGTTAAAACTTTCTTTAATTGGTGTGGACATTAGATATTTAAAAAGTAAACGAATACATCTATTATTGAATGATTGCATGAACATGATTTTGATACATAAATAATATATATTTATAATCCGATTGATGTATCAGTTAGGTAATACTAATATATTTATAACCTGACTTATGGTGACATAATCAGCTATATTCAAAAGATTGAGTTAAAAATGTGTATTGATTTTAAAATTGCTAAACAAGCTGCTAAAGATAAGAAAAAAGCTAAATATGAGCTTGGTATATTTTGCGAACAATATGGTCTGCCTCCTATTGCTACTTCCAGGAGAAAGCATAGGAAAAAGCAAATTGAAAACTGCAAAACGCGTAAGCATCATAAGAAGCGGACTAGTCAGTCTAAAAATTAAGACAACTATTATGATAAACCCAAGTCAAGAAAGAAAACTCATAGTAAAAGATCTACTTCTAAAACCCAGGATAAAAGTAAAATTACTTTTACATTTACTAAAGGTAAAGTAAAAACATTTAACTAAAGTTAAAGTATTTACATTTATTTTTACTAAAGTAATTACTTAATTACTAAAGCAGCATTTGCTTTTGCTTTCGGCTACTTTTGACTTTGTCGGATGCATTGATTGCATCTGATGATGACTGGAGCATCCAATGACTGTGGGACCCTGGGGGGCCAGTGTTGACTGTTGAGGTCCGGCTCCTTCTTCGCCGGTGGGTGCTGTTGATCTTCTTCTCAGATAGATCACCATCCCCTATTCTGGCCCCCCAGGGTCCCACAGTCAATATATATAAAATCCGATCACAGGCAATAGGAAAACTTAGGTGGATCATCAATTTGGAAAAAAAGAAAAAAAACGGAAGCAGCCTAATTCGTGTATGTGTTGGCTTATATTGTATAATAATAATAATAATAATAATAATAATAATAATAATAATAATAATAATAATTAATGAGTTTAATTAAAGGTTTAAAGATGGAAAAAAAATAGTTGTGCAAACGTACTTATATTTGCTATTATTTTGTTTAATCAGTTCGAACAGAAGGAGTTTAACGAATTATAATTGGAATATAATTTTGGGTATTACATTGCTTATTTCAGGTACGGATTCCATTCTCCTTCAGCGATAATCCTTTATTTTTATTTGTTCGTTTTGCTTTTCGTTTAGAAGTTAGTTATTGTTTCGCATGATTGTTCGTTCTCAATTCATGTGATAGTTTCGTTTTAATATTGATCCTTGAAACTCGTGTTTGTACTCTTTAATCTAGTATATCATCTTTAGTATTTATTTTGATATTTGTAGAAAAATACATGTTAATATTTTTGGAGATTCGTGTTAATGATTCGTTCGATTTAACATGTATGTATTAGAACACCTTTGTGTTGATATTGTGTCGCATGTGTTGTGACATAGTATTTTATTAGAATATACCGTAGGGTATACCTGAGCTATAACCACCTGTGGGGGTACCACATGCATGTCGTCTTGATACGAGAGGCATGACACCTTTCGTGACGGTGTGATCAGTCCACGGCGTCTCCGTTTTGTGCTCCGGTGGGAGTTGGCCATTTGGTGTTTTGTTGTGGGAGGCGTATGGGTCGACCCTAGTTTTCTATTCTGTTCTGCGGAGTAGCGATGTTTGTGCCAAACACGCCTTCCGATTTTGCATGCATTGGATTCGCGGTCCAGTGTGTGTGACTTGCCTATGTGGCATTATTTTACTTGCCTGTGTGGCAAAGTATATTTCTGTTTTATTCTGAGCTCGGTATGAAATAACCCCAGCCATTTGATTCAGCCTACTATTTCATTGTGTTAGTTTTGTTCGTTTCAGTTCAGTTCATTAATTGAGTTAGTTATTTCAATTCTCTATTTTGTATTCTATATCCGTACTGGGCAATTGGCTCATATTGTGTTTTTCTTCCGGCAGGTAATCAGGGGGATCAAGGGCAAGTGTGATGAGAGCTCCATTCGATCCAATGATTTAGATATTTTGTTTATGTTTGATAGATGATTTATTTGGAGTTGTAATAATTATTTCAGATTCTAGTTTGTGCCAGTTTAGTATTTATTATGGTTTGACCTTGTTGATATTTATTAGTTTTAAATACTATTCTTTTGTGGGTTAAAGCTTTAGTATTATTTTTTTTAGTTTTGTTGTGTTTTGAGTAACCTCCCTTACTATTTTGAGAAAGGGGTGTTACAGCTTGTACAAAGTAAATAACAAGTTCGAAATGAAAACTTGCTTAACTAGAAAACTTGCACAATAATAAGTTTAGAGATAGGAAACTTGCTTAACGTTAACGAGTTTAGGGTTTAGAAGACTTGCCTTAAGCGCAAGCTACACTTGACACAATTACAATCACTTCACAAACACCCTACACATTTATATTACATTCAAACCATCTATTAGTATCCAACTACAACATTTAAACCGTTGAACTTCATACTCAAGTCCAAGTCAACAATGTAATTTCCCACATTGGTTGTTAACTAGTCAAGTACATGAGTCTATACTCACGGCATACATTTATAAGCTTATAACTCAATGAACCGTGTTGTGTACCTTAGGAAAGTAACACGCACACACACACACACACATGTAACATACTCACATAACACTTCAATCAAACTTAAACACATCAAAAATATGTTAACTTATTATATATTTCACTTTCCAAGTCATAGAAATAAGTTAGCTAAACAAACAGGGCATAAAAACTCAAAACCAAAAACAAAAAATTTTCGGACAGCAGCATAACCTGCTGGGGAGGGTCCCAAAGGCTTACTAACCACGTTGGGGCGGGTCACCCTCCTGGTGAGGGTCCTGGCTCGCGAACTGGTGGAGAAATAAGCCAATTTGGCTTATTCCTTTACACCAAATTCGATTTTTTCCAATATGATAAACATGAAACTTGATACAAATAATATTTTAAACTTATTAAAATGCGTATAACATTTAAAATCCATATAACACATAATAAAAATCAAGATTTCATGATTTTCGAAGAAAAACACAATTTTAAGCGTTATTGGCAAAAATTGCTATCACGAATTCGTTTTTCAATCAATTCAAGTAATTTCAATTGTAATCACTTCTATTCTTAACATACTAACGTAATACATGATCAATTTCAACAATAAACCATAATCAAACATCAATTTGATAGTTTCAAAAGCCATTTTTTAGAAATTAATTCAAATAAAATCACTATGAACACAATTCCTATTGTTTATCAAAAATTCATGATTTGAATTGCTAACACAACCATATAACTCATATATAATCATGTTATATCACATATTACACATATCTCATGCTCACATCAAGGATTTAAGAATAATTTTTAACATAAGTTCATAAAAGAGTATTATGAACATGATTTCATAATGTTCATCATATACTTGTGAATTGAAACTCTTAAACAACTATAAAAATCATATGTAAACATATATATATATATATATATATATATATACATATATATGTACATATCTCATTCACATATCAAAATAAATAACTTTCACAAAGAGATTTTTACAAAGAATTCTAAAACTATGAAAATATAGAAGAACATGCTTTGAAAACTTGTTTTTACAACAATTGTATTTTGAAAACCCTTTTATAGCATACAATTACATATGAACACCATATATACATATAATTTCATGATTATAACAAACCCAATTCGACAAAGAAGAAACACAACACATATGAATTGATTCTAGGGTTAAGATTATAACCTTACTAATCTTTTGACTTAAGATAGAGATGGAGATGATGATGATGGGGCTTGCTTTGTCTTCTCAAAGCTTTTCCTTCTTCTTCTTCTTGTTCCTCCTCTTCTTCTCTGATAACTCTCTCTAACTCTCTTCTCTTGTTTTTCTTTATTTTGATAAACTAACGTATCTTTTAACTTATCTAACATATATTATACAATATACATATACATATACATATATAATATATATGTAACATATAAATAATAAATATAATACTTATTACCATAATAAATATTACTAATTACATAGGTTATAGAATTTGAAAAGCCCAAGGCCATGTTTGGCAACCCCTTTATCTTTTAAAAACAGATTATTAGCTAAGGCCTTGTTTGGTAAAACACTTTAAACCCAGTTTCTAGTATTTTAATAACTCTTTAAATTCATAGATTAAATATTACACTTATTTAATTAAATTACCACATTCTAATTCAATTAAATAAAAGCTAATATTCATTAATTGATAAAACACATAATATCAAATTGTTACACAATTGTAATTCCTTTATTAAACATAATTCATGTAACAGTTTTTCTTAACACTTAGCACATAAAATTAAATTTAATTGAATTATTCTCAACTAAATTAGAATTATGCTACACCATTGTTAACATATCAATTTAATTAAATATATGACACTTAATTAAATTATCCACAGCAATCACATAATTTATTTATTTATCTACACAAATAAATTCAATAAAATATTTATTTAATTCAATAAATATTCACAATTAATATATAAAATTCTCAATCGTTACAAGCAATCCACTGCTAGAAGAACAGGTTGGCTAGCAACAGCAGTAGAGCATAGCCGCAAGGAGACCCAGACGCACTATCACACCACCGGAGAGGTACAGATTTGATGATATGATTGCATATGCACTCTCTACCACTAGTGGAGATCCGTCTACTTTTCAGGAGGCTATTTCTAGTCCTGAAAGGGACAGATGGATGGAAGCCATGGTGGAGGAGATGGAATCTTTAAATAAGAACAAGACTTGAGAATTGAAAGAATTGCCTAAGAGAATGAAACTAGTGGGGAGCAAGTGGGTAAACAAGAAAAAGGAAGCTGTATCAACGACTTTTCAGATAATATAGATTTTACCATTAATCATAAAAGAACCTGTGAATAAATAGTTACTGTACAATTCAATCCTTCTACCATACAATGTCCCAATTAAATATAAGACATGAAATTACTGTCAAGTCTTATTTTATTTAATTATATGTATTTCGATTAGAAAATGCACAACTTAAAATAATACAAATTAAAAACTCCTTTCTAATTTCATTCCACCTTGGCTAAGAATTTCTGGGTTGTCATTTACCGAATCACATAGGACATATCTCCTCTTTTACTAGATGTGGTAGATTCTTTATTGATCATTTATTATCTCCATATGTAACTCATTATACCCAAGCATGCCCTTTTATATACCCTAAAAGACTTTAAAGAATAAGTCAAAGTATAATTCATTACATACAAGATACTATGATGATCTCAAGTCCAAGGATTATTTATACTACTATCACATTAGAAATTCCTATTGACAGGCGAGTAAAACTTCATTAGGTATTCCATAGCGAGTCACGTTCAGTGAACTTATTCTCCAATAAACACCTACATACTTGCTTTAGTGTCTCCACACAAATGATCATGAGATCAATCATCCTCATCCAATGAGTAAGCAACATATGTACCAATCTATCTGAATTTACTAATCCCCTTTTTAGTAATCCCACCATTGAGAACTATTTTAGTTTTAGAGTTTTCTAAGAATTTAGATCTCATTAGCATGATCATCATCATGATTCTAAAAGCATTGCTTAAAATTATGGGTTATTTATATATTATAAAAACAGCACCATGTAGATAATTAAATACCTTTAATAAATGAATATTTTTATTAATAAATAAATAAGATTGTCTTCAAAGTATATGCTTTATCATCATATATGATTGTCTTGTATGCATACTACTTTCAATCTCCCACTTGCACTAAAGTCAATCGCCATGGTATCTCATACCCTTCTTCTCTAAGTGACAATCAAACTGCTGTTATGTTAAAGCTTTAGTAAATGGATCTGCAATGTTATCTTGAGAGTCTATATGCTCATCTTTCAATGATTTCTTTAATCAAAGTGCCGCAACACATGTTTAGATTCAAGATGAGACTTAGGAACTATTCCTAGTTCTGTAATGAATTTTTCATCCGAAACATCAACTTGCAGCTTCACTTACAGTTATATGCTTTGTCTTTGTCACTAAACCAATAACCTTTTGTTGTTTGGAACTTTTTCAGTTCACTGCACTATTTTTTAAGATAACGACTTACCCTAAAGTGGATTTGCTATCGTCTTGGTCAGTCTGAAAATTTGAGTCTGTTTAGCACTCATCATGTGATATGATGACATCCTTAGTGTCAGTTAAGTACTTTAAGATGTTTATCACTGTCTCACAGTGATCTTCTCTAGAATATGACTGATCAACATCAAGTCTCGTATATTTCATTGCATACATGATAGTAGCTCATGCGATCTCTCTTTTATTGAGGATAATTTTAGAGAGATTCACTCCAAAGCTCATCATCATGAGACACCTTTTGGAGTTTGTCATGCTAAACGCCTTTAGCATCTAATGAATATACGTTTTCTTGGGTTTAGCCGAACATCCTTTTAAATCTATTAATACAGATTTATATCCCCAACGCGGGATATTCTACCCAAATCATTCATGGATGAATGTTTAGACAACTTTATTTTGATCGAATTTAGGATAGAAATTTCATTCCCTATCAGTAATATATCATCAACATATAATACATGAAATGAAACAGTGCTCCTACTAACCTTCTTGTACACACATGATTTATTCTCGTTTTTGATAAAATCAAACTCTTTGATTGTCTCATCAAAACGAATGTTTTATCTACGAGAATCTTGCTTCAATCCATGAATGAATTGTTGTAGCTCATATATATGATTTGCTTCAACCATTGAAACAAAAATTCATCTGGCTGTATCATACATACATTCTCCTCTAATAATGTATATTTGAGGAAGGGCGTCTCTATGTCCATTTTGCCAGATTAAGTAAAAATAAACTACAATCGCAAGAAAAATTCAAATGGACTTGAGCATAGCTTCAAAATTCATTTTAGATTGTATGGTCATCTACCATTTCTCTGAGTCTTTATTACTCATAGCGTGTTCGTAATTTAATGGATCATCATGATGTGTACCTCATCGTCATCCTCTATGACGAATCCATACCGTTTAGGTATCTTCGGTACTTTTCCAGATTTACGAATAGGGTGTTGTATAGTAAGTGTCTCTACTTGGACAGGTTCATCCACTTGATCTGTAGTGATTTGTGGTTCTTGAATTTTTTCAAGATCTATTTTTCTCCCACTAGCCTCTTCAATGATAAACTCCTTTTCCAAGAAAACAGTATGTTTCGCAACAAACACCTTTTGCTCAGTAGAATTGTAAAAATAGTATCCCAAACTTTCTTTAGGATATCCCACAAACGTGCACTTATCAGATCTTGTCCATAGCTTATCATTTTAAAACTTTTTCGCATAAGCTGGACTATCCCCAGATCTTAACATGCTTAAGATCAGATTTCCTCCTTGTCCACATCTCATATGTAGTCTTGAGAATGGATTTCGAGGGGACCTTATTTAGTAGATATGAGCCGTTTCTAGGGCATGACCCCAGAATAAAATTAGAAGATCGATAAAACTCATCATGGATCGAACCATATCCAACAATGTTTGATTTCTCCTTTCAGATACTCCATTTAACTGTGGTGTACCTGGTGGAGTCCATTGTGAGATTATACAATTTTCTTTAAGACAATTGAGAAACTCACCGCTTAAGTATTCTCCACCTCGATCTGATCGAAGAGTCTTAATACTCTTTTTCGTTTGTTTCTCTACTTTACTTCTGAACTCTTTGAACTTTTCAAATGATTCTGATTTGTATTTCATTAAATACACATATTCAAATCTTGAGTGATCATCAGTGAAAGTAATAAATTAAGAATACCCACCACGTGCAATCGTTATCATAGGTTCACAAACGTCTGTGTGAACCAACGCTAACAACTCTGTAACTCTTTCTTCTTTTCCACTAAAGGAGATTTAGTCATTTACCTATGAGACAAGATTAACAAGTTGGATATGATTCATAATCAAATAGCTATAAGAGCCCATCCTTATGCAACTTGAATAATCTCGTTTCATTGATATGACCGAGTCTACAGTGCTACATATAGATATAATTAATATCATCTCTTTTTCTTTTCTTAGTTTGTTCTATTTAAAGTATATTTTCATGCAAGTCAAGTATATAAAGTCCATTTCGCAGATTTTCAATACCATATAAAATATTATTTTTATAGAACAACTGTTATTCTTTATTGTAATTTCAAATCCATCCATATCTAATACAGAATTTAAAATAATGTCTCTAATGATATTCGGAATAAAATAACAATTATTTAAATAAATGAACTTGTCCGTAGGCTGTGCTAAACAATAAGTGCCTACAGCTAATGCAACAACCTTTGCTTCATCTCCCACTCGTATGACAACCTCATCTTTGTTTAGCTTTCTACTTCTGACCAGTCCCCTCACAGTATTACATATGTGAGAACCACAGCCGGTATCTTATACCCAAGTAGAATTTTGACTTTCTGAAAAAAATTAATTTCAATCATGAACAAACCTTGATTGAAAGTCGAAGCTTCTCCAAGTTTCTTCTCTGTCAGAAACTTCTTGTAGTTCCTCTTCCAATGACCCGGCTCATTGCAATGGAAGCACATTTCTTTGCTAGTTAGATCAGATTTCTTTTGTTTCTTTATGTTCACATTGCCCTTGGTCATCCGAGATCGGAAGAGCTCCTTAGATATCTCATATCTAGCAGTTCTATTTTGTTCACTATACAACTCCTTGAGGTGAAGCAACATAGTAAGAGCATCTATATTTTCATGCTGACGCTGAAACTCGTTATTCATGGATGCGAGCATGATGCATTGAGCCACAGATACGTCATTTTGCCACTTTACAATTGTGACAATCTCTTCCTCAGATGCTGATTTTGGAATAGTTTCAGAGACATGTGAATTTAGAACATAAGAAATCTTTTCAGCAGTGAGAACTATTCTCAGATTCCTTAACCAGTCTGTATAATTTGGCCCGGTTAATTTATTAGCATCAAGTATGATACGCAGGAAAATTAGTGATTTTGATATTTTTTAAATTTCTGTATGTGAAAAGACAATATTTTAGCAAACATTCATTTAATTAATTTTGCATACCAAAATAAATTTAGGTCTTTATTTTAAATTAGTATCTCCCACTATTTTTATCAAACTATATTACCCTCACTTATATAGTTCGGCAACATCTAATTAAAGATTTACTAGTGAGATTAAGGATCCCATTTTAAATGTATATAACCTTCTGGATAGCACAACAAGCGATATACAAATAAATAGGTAGACAACTCTTGTCAATTACATCATCATGTAACTCTTTTTATTTTACCTCTTATATCATAATGGTCAAGTGTGTGTACATCCGAACTAAAATAATTTAAGTTAAATTCAGCCTAGCACTTCTATAAATTTAAAAAAAAAATGTTCGTCCTTGTGGATAGCACAACAAAACTAGATCGTTCAATTTTTTTGATAATCATCAAATGTGATTAATTAATATCTTAAATACGCAATACTCGCCTTGTGGATAGCACAACAAGCTCATATTAAATATTTAATACTCTATTAATTTATCATGCTAGAAGGCGACGTTCGATATTCCAAATATCATTGAACGTTTCGAACTTAATATTATTTCTTTGAGGAGTTTGTTATTATTTGTCTCATCTTGTTTAGCACGCATGCACATATATATATAAAATACGCGTAATTTTATTAAACATGCGAAGCATGTTTGCATAAAATATAATATATATAATACTTAGCATGCACATATAGAATACTATATTCTACCTGGATTGATTATGGACTTTTATTCTAGTTTGATTCACTAGAGTCACCAAGTGAACCAAAAGGTAAAACCTAGGAGTTCAAGAATTTAAATTTAAACGTAACTATTACATTTAAACTCGGGCTCCATACAAACGGGTCTTCACGCGCTCCTAGCTTCTTGGTCTCTAATTTTTTCAAGATAATTTTAACTATTTCTATTACATTAAACTATTTAATTTAAATAAAAACATTGATCAACAGTCAAGGAGAAGTACATAGGAGGGAATATAGAATTTACATCGAGAAAAAAAATAGAGAAGACAAGATACGCAAATCCCATTTAATAAAACACATTCATTCAAGCATTCAACTAAAATAAAATCCAATCACATTGGTCAATAGTCCATAATCAACCCCATTTATTATCATACACATCAACATAAGCATCAATAAATAAATATTCATCTCATGAATTAAAACATTCCATATATATATAAGTATCATTTAATGAGCAATTTTAATTTGCATGAAATCCAATTTCAAGATTAAAATAAACTCTTTATTTTAATTATAAAATTATTACAAAATAACATATATATATATATATATATATATATATGTTAACGTGCCAAATCTTCTATTGAAAGTATTAAAAAAAAACGTGACACAGCCCCGAATCACTCGGATCAACTGATCCGTAAAAAAAAAAAAATCCGCCAATTTTTTTTTCTTCATAGTTGCAAATTGTCTTTTTTTCATAAAAAATAATTTTATAAAAAAAAATTATGCCCAATAAATTATTTTAAATACATATCCATACATATGTGGAATAAAAATAATTAATAATTGCATAAAGATTTGGCTCTGATGCCACTGTTGGGTTTGTACGAAATCGTGATGCAATCAAATTGCAAAAATTAGCGAAAGTATGGTATATCAGAGTTTAAAAAATTTCTACAAAACCATTACCCGGATCATCCTTTATGCAAATTATTAATTTAAAACGATAAATAAGAAGTTATAAAATCATACCCTTATAAAACGAAGCTTCCACAAGTACGAGTTCAACTCCTTGTTCTTCGTGATCTTCTTGAATTTTCAGGTTAGATTCCTTTCTTTGATCAACGTTAGCCACCCAAGTGTTTGGCCTCTAGAGGTGATCCACCAAGGAAAATGAATTATCAAGAAGGAGGGTGGTTGACTTAGTTTTCTATTCTCTATAGAAAAGAAGTACTCTCCAACAATTGAAATTGCATCAACTGATATCTATTATAAGACTCCTTTTATATAGATATTGGTCAACCCTTCTAATCCTATTAGACAGGAATTTTATTTAATTAATTAACTCCTTTAATTAATTTAGGCTTCCCACCACATTGGGAATAATTAATTAAATTCATTTAATTAATTTATCTCCTAATTTTATTAGGAATAAATGAGAGTACTAATATTAAATTAATTACTAAACTCCTTTAGAAATTAAAATAATAATAATATTAATAAGACTCCTCTTATTAATTTATATTTAATATTTTTAAAATATTAAATAATAAACATTAAGCTATTTAATTTATTCTATCACCATAGATTAAATTAATTACACTTAATGCATTATTACGATTATTCCATTACCTTCTTAAATAATTATTCTTCCTTTTATGATGTGACCCTTTAGGTTCTCCATATTAAACCGGTTGTGAATAAATCAATTAGAACAATTCTAATCTTATTTAAATAAATAAATTAAACTAATAATCTATTTAAATAAATAATATTTATTCTACAATAGGGATAAGCCTCCCTAACGATCAACGACTTTTCAGATAATATAGATTTTAACATTAATCATAAAATAACCTGTGAATAAATAGTTACCGTACAATTCAATCATTCTACCATATAATGTCCCAATTAAATATAAGACATGGAATTACTGTCAAGTCTTATTTTATTTAATTATATGTATTTTGATTAGAAAATGCACAACTCCAAATAATACAAATTAGAAACTCCTTTCTAATTTCATTCCACCTTGGCCAAGGATTCCTGGGTTGTCATTTACCGAATCACATAGGACATATCTCCTCTTTTACTAGAGGTGGTAGATTCTTTATTGATCATTTATTATCTCCATATGTAACTCATTATACCCAAGCATACCCTTTTATATACCCTAAAGGACTTTAAGGAATAAGTCAAAGTATAATTCATTACATACAAGATACTATGATGATCTCAAGTCCAAGGATTACTTGTACTACTATCATATTAGGAATTTCTATTGACAGGTGAGTAAAACTCCATTAAGTATTCCATAGCGAGTCACGTTCAGTGAACTTATTCTCCAATAAGCACCTACATACTTGCTTTAGTGTCTCCACACAAATGATCATGAGATCAATCATCCTCATCCAATGAGCAAGCAACATATGTACCAATCTATCCAAATTTACTAATCCATTTTTTAGTAATCCCACGATTGAGAACTATTTTAGTTTTAGAGCTTTCTAAGAATTTAGATCTCATTAGCATGATCATCATCATGATTCTAAAAGCATTGCTTAAAACTATGGGTTATTTACATATTATAAAAACAGCACCATGTAGATAATTAAATACCTTTAATAAATGAATATTTTTATTAATAAATAAATAAGATTGTCTCCAAAGTATATACTTTATCATCATACATGATTGGCTTGTATGCATACTACTTTCAGATGACACGTCCTCAAGTTTATAAGCATAATTGCATTACCGCATCACCCCTACTAAACTAACAAGTTTTAATTTTAGATGTAAAAATCTAACAAAAATACATATTTAATATTTGTAAATTTTGCAAATGAGACTCTTTTTAACAGGGAGTGCTTAAATAATGACAACTTCAGGTGCAAACAGATGCCCATTAGAGCAAAATTAAGAAAAGACTAGCAAAATTCAACTTGAAAGCATGAATTGCACAGGAAAGAGCTGAATGTGGCTTCAATTTTTCTCCTGTTTCATGTTTCCTTTTCAACCAATTGAAGATAAAAAGTATATTTTCTTTCAAAGGAACCAAAAGTTGAGGTTCTGCTTAACAAAAGAGAGTAATGTATAAAATTATGATACACATGTTGTTGCCTAAAAAAAATGTAGCTACACATTAAGAAGCTAATGTACAAGCCGGTAGATTACACAGCAAAAATGTACAATGCTGGCATAATAAAATGCCTTGCGTCTACCTCAAATTTGAAGATTTGACATGGAACTAGTATGTTTCTTCAGAATGGTGTAAGCATGAGTAGCGGACTGACCTGACCAAGCCGTCGCGGAAATACTAGCATGTTGGTGTTGCATGGCGAGCAACAAAAGTCTCAACCAGTGGGTTTACAAGATGAGGTGCTTCATCCTCCATTCATATCAACAAATGGTAATTAGATTATCATTACACATTAAAGTAAAACATAGGAAGTGCACCAATGATGAGATATTTAATCCATATTGATGAGAAGAAAAAAGCCTAAAATTAATGTGGATAGAGACGGAGGTAGAATATAATAGACTGAGATTGAATGGAATATACCACACAAGTCCTAACAGAGTAAAATGGAGAAACAAAATTCGTCTAGCTAACCCCAAGCAGTTGGGATTTGGCACTGTTGAGTAGAGTTGAGAAACTTGAGTGACAACACATGCATCTAATCTACAAGACTTCACTAAAACAAGTCATGTTGCTCTTTATATTGCAGAGGGATACTCTTTACTTTAAAAAATGATATTTGGATTGCGACCAAGTCTTGCTTTGGTTGAAAATTACAAAAACAGCCCATTGGCTCTTAATATCAAACAAAAAATAGTCTTGTTTGGATCTGTGTTGTCTGTCTATATGTGTGTCTAGATTTGTGCGTGCACGTGTGAGTTAGAGAGGGAGAGGGAGAAACCTGAGGGCAGTGGCCAACATCAGGTAAAACAATGAAGTCTTCAACAGTATCAAAATTTCCATAGGCTCTTCCAAGTTCAATCGGTTCCCATGGATCTTTCTCACCCCACGCAACCAAAACAGGACACTATAACAAGGAAAAACGTAACAAGAGACGAATACTTGAGTAATTGAAAGCAGTATATTGTCAAATGGAACAGTTTGAGATATAACCTTCACTTGAGGCAGGAGCTCCTCTGGAAGAGGGCCCTCCGAATAACAGATGAACTCGAGAAAAACATCCGCCGCACCAGGCTCGAGGCCAGGAAGAAGGATCGCCTGGACTAATTCGTCTGTCACCTGGGAGGTGTCATGGTAACACTGAAATGCAATTCATCAGAAGCAGCCAGCGAAGACCACGACAGTTTCTGTTTTCAGTATATTATGCAATCTTTTTATTATGTGCATCATATATGTTATCCTTTAAACATTGCAACACTGGAGTATCAATTATACATATATGATATCCAGGGTATCCAGGGTTTTTGGAGTCTTTAGAAATCAAACTGCCATCCACTACTTCCACACAATTAATATTTTGTAAACCCCAAATCGAGCACCACAAAGTTTGCCTTTTTACTGCAGCACCCTTGCATGGCAATTCAGAAGTAGTTGAAGTGCATTCAGACTAGATAATATTCAATCTAGCAAGGAACTACATACGAATGTGAAGGGAAACAACTAGTAGTGTCACCCCACTAAACATGGTGGTTATCAGGAACTCACCTTAGTCCATAGCTTTCATATGTGTGTGCGTATGTGAACTGACGACTATTTTCAGACAAGCCAAAGAGACTCATTCAAGATTACATTTCCCTTTCCATACACATGAACCTTAAAGTATGTTACCGCCATGTAGGCACTCTTGTTTACCGACAGATCTATGCACACAAGAAACACCTTTCAATTTAAAACTGATGCCAATTTAATGAAGCTTTAAAAAGTAAGGTCTCAATTTTTTTCAGCAAATGAAATCTCAAATCTGAATATCCAAAAGGAATATGTATGCTAATTAGAACAGGATGAATTTCAAAATTAATCTATCAATTTTTTGTGGCTATTGACAACTGAATCATCAAACAAAATATGTTCACTAGTAAGATTGAGTTAATTTCAAATCAAATATTTTGGAGGATCAATTTTCATTTCATATTCAATGACCTACTTCACAAAGTAATCACCTCAAGAACAATAACACTAAAATAGTAATATATGGTACAATTACTCATTGGTGTTACTAGTAGCACTAATAGGGATCCATCACTTACAATACAAATGATATTCAATAATTTTATCTCTTATTCTCTCTTTCTTGTCACTTCACACATTTTAAGTATTATTTGATAAGAACTCGCATCTACCTAGTGTCCAAGAAAATACCTGGCAAAGAATATTCTTCACTGAATCCGGAGTGGCAACGGTATTAAAAAAATATTTTCCCAGAGCAGTATTCCTAACACAAAACATAACCATATTTAACCTTAAAATGACAAATATAAGACTACAGTAGGCAATCAACTTCAGCTCCTAATGTACCTCAGGAGATTCTGAAATGATCTAATCAGAGGTCTTCCAAACCAAGGCTGCTTCTTTATATGAAGCATCCGAAGAGATATATTAAGTAGGAGAATGCCTTTGCAGATCTGTGGCACCATAACTGCTGCCTGAAGGCCAACAAGTCCTACACAGAAGTGATTGATAGTCTCAAATACGCATTTTCATGTATACGAGACACAAGAAGATGATTTGAAATATTTTTCATTCTTTCCTTCTTCTTTTTAATCTTTTTTTTTTCTTTTTTTTTTGTGTTAAGTCGAAGTTGATTTGAAATAAGACTACATATTAGTGTTTATTTATAGTCATATAGTGACCTATAACTGATGTCTAACACATAATATGGGAAAAAAAATTCTATTGTATACATGGATGCAAGAGCCCTCAATGTTTCTTTTTTCTTTTTTTCTTTTTTTCTTTTTTTTTTTTGGGGGGGGGGGGGGGGTTGGGGGGGGTGTGTGGAGAAAATGAGAATGCTAACTGATAACTCAATCAAGCACTGGAAGGAATAGCCAAACAATAAACTCCTCAAAATGGAGAATTCTAGAAAAGTGATCACCTCCAATAGAATTGCATATAAAGAATGCTTCATCTTTCACCACATCATTGCAGAAGTCATTTAGCTGGGTGCCCCATGTCTCGAATGTATAAAAGGAACTGGTTCCAAAATCACAACGATTGGGTTTGTCCGAATAACCGTAACCAATAAGATCGATTGAGAATACCCTATGCGACTGTGCAAGAACTTGTATGTTTTTCCTCCAGTGGTCACTGTTAGAAAAAAGAGCCGAGTCACAAGTATTGAACAGGAAACAAGGGCAGACCTTCATGCATTATGTTGGCAGGGGCCAAGGTAAGAGAAAATGACAAATGTCTAGACATTATTTTAGCACTGAAAAATGAAAACCAATACATTGCATTCATCTAAACAATGGCATCAAAAAAAATTGTATTAAATCTTTGAACTAATTATTTTTTTTTAAAATATGTTCAAAAAATTCTGAATATTGACTGTAAGCATGTATACTAATTGAATTGTTTCAATTAAGTTAAAATTATTTCTTGCTGAATTCCTCAGTTATCAGTTGTACTCAAAATTTCCATTCTCTATGTTTGTAATCTTGAAACCCATCAATTGTAGAATATTTTAAAAATAAACATAAAAATGTTTAATTCAATAATTAAATTAGTATTGCATATTCAGAATTTTAAGTATAATATCAAATATCTTGAACAACATATTAAATGTCATGGGGTCTAAATTATGTTTGAAGTTCATATATTAGCTCATGTAAAAAAATATTACCCATTCTTTCCTTTTAATGAATTCAACTATGAAATATTGCATGGTATATAATTAAAGGACTCAAAGTTACTCTTTTGAGTTGGACTTTGAGTGAATGGTGGGGCCATGCATTTACAGTAACATACAAAATTGATTGGCTAAGCATTTTATCACGCAACACAAAGGTTTTAGTTGGCAGAAGCCACATATAATATATATGCACATAGGTATAAGTAACAAATGGAGATCTTCAAATGTTTGTAGCATGGGAAGAGGGGCGGATCCAAGAATTTTTCACAGCAGGGGCGATTTTTTATTTTTATTTTTGTTAAAATTAAATAAAAAAAACTTGAACTAATAATAATATTAACTAATCATATTTACAAATTGCAATAAATATTCATAATCCAAACTAAAAAGGAAATTTCAAATAAAAAACATTTAGATACAATTTAGAAACTTATTTCGGTAATTTTTCATAGTTAAATTTGAATAATTTCTCAAATGCTCAAAACCTCAAACTAAATTTACTTTCTATATTCAAATAAAACCATGAATGAATTTCAAAACATAAACTAATTTTGAACTTCTAAGATTTCACCAAGCCTTAAAACTAAGAAGATTTTTGTACTTGTATTTAGAATTGGTTTATAAAATTTATTTTGCCTCCTCTATGTTTAACTCTTTCATTAATCTGCCCCCTTAAATTTATTAATTTACATATCTGCCCTATCCCTATACCCATAAAATAAAAATTCTAGCAGGGGCAGCTGCCTATGCTGTCCCTAATATACATCCGCCCCTGCATGGGAATGAAATGTCAACACTGGACACCACATACTTGGATAGGACTCGTAGAAACCCAGGAATGTTTAACCTTGTCATGTTTGGCCGCGAATATGACAAAACATAAGAATGTTCAACATTGATGGGTTTCTCATATGTGACGAAGCGGAAAAAACAAAAAACTGTTATCAATTGTTGAACCGCCCACGATTGCCAAACGATAACCTTCTACAACCTGTTGATTCTACGAATACCAGGAAATAGGCAGCAAAATTTTAATTCAGAGAATTTTGGAAAATACGTAAATTTTATTACTCATCAAAAACTGCGGCTCCCCATCATAACAAGTGTTTAAATAGCAAAACCCTAAAAGCAGAATCCAAAACGGAAAAGGAAAACTAATAGAGACAATTACGAAAATAACCCTAAAATAATTGCGCCAATGTTTAATAGCCTGAACCACAGCATAAAACTCAACATCATAAGTGCTATAACGCAGCTTGGCACCCGACAGTTTCTCACTAAAATACGCCACTGACCTGTTGTTTTGACTCAAAATAGCCTCAATTCCCACTTTGGAAGCATCAGAATGCAACACCAAAGGTTGAAGGAAATCTGGTAATACTAGAATGGGAGCTGTGGTAAGACGGAATTTAATCAGCTCAAACGCCTTTTATGCTTCATCTGTCCAAGCAAACTTCCCATCCTGCTTCATGCACTCAGTAATAGGAGCCATAATGCTACTAAAATGAGGGATAAAGCGCCGATAAAAGGAGGCCAACCCATGAAAGCTCCGAACTTCAGTAATGGTACTAGGTCTTGGCCAATGCTTCACTGCCTCTACTTTGACCTCATCTACCTGCAGCCCCACATCAGACACAAGGTAACCAAGAAACAGCACCCTAGGTGTTAGAAACACACACTTCTTAACTGCAGCATAAAATTTCTCCCTACGCAGCACATGAAGAAACTTCTCGTAGCTGACTAAGATACTCGCTCGGGTTAGCACTATAGGTTAGAATGTCATCAAAATACACAACAACACACTTCCTAATGAAAGGCCTCAAAACCTGATTCATAACACGCATAAAAGTGCTACGTGCATTGGACAACCCAAACGGCATAACCATCCACTCATACAATCCCTCCCTCGTCTTAAAAGTTGTCTTCCATTCATCGCCAGCCCGAATACGGAGTTGATGGTATCCACTCTTCAAATCTAATTTAGTAAAAACAGTAGCCCCACTAAGCTGATCCAGTAGGTCATCCAATCTAGGAATAGAAAAACGGTACCTGACCGTTATTTTGTTGATGGCTCTACTGTCGATACACATTTCTTTGATACCAGAAGGGCTGGTACGGCACAAGGACTCAAACTCTCTCGAATGTACCCCTTGGCCAGTAACTCTTCCACTTGTCTCCTTAATTCTTCATGCTCTCCGGGACTCATCCTGTAATGAGGTAGATTCGGTAAGGCTGCCCTAGGCTCCAGATCAATCTGATGTTGGATATCACGCATTGGGGATAATCCTTCAGGCAGCTCTTCTGGAAATAAATCATTTAACTCTTCCAGTAGTGGTTTGACTACATCAGGAACCTCTACCTCTTTGTCTACCACCCTCCCGATTAAGGCATACACTATTTCCGTCTCCTGCACCACCTCCTCAAACTGTTCTAAAGTCAATAAACTAGCACTGCCTTTATTTTCTTCTCGCTTGGGCACTAACACAATCTTTACCCCCTCAAACACAAAGCTGTAAGTATTCGTCTTACCGTTATGAACCACCTCTCTATCAAATTGCCAAGGTAGCCCCAAAAGTAGATGACATGCATCCATAGCTACTACATCACACAAAACCTCGTCCTTGTATTTTGTCCCTACAGAAAAGGATAGCAGTGCACGTCTTGAGACAGTCACCTCGCCCCCTTGTTTCAACTAGGCTAACTTGTACGACTTTGGGTGTTTTTCCGTTGTTAGTTCCAGCTTTCGTACTGCCTCTGCTGAAATTATATTCTCACAACTGCCTGCATCAATCACAAACCTACACACCTTCCCTTTAACAGTACAGGTTGACTGGAAAATGTTGTTTCTCAGCCAATCATCATCAACAGCCCTAGGTGTAAGGCAGGATCTCCTCACCACCAACGCAGTCCCAAAATCACCAGTCACCACCTCCTCATCCACGCCTTCTGGATCAAAAGATCGGTTCACCAGTTTGCAAGGTTTCATCTTCGATATCATCACCCTCATCTATTTCAGCAAACATCGCCCTTTTTCCAGCTTTCTTGCACTCAGCCTGCCTGTGTCCCACTTCACCACATGCAAAACACTTGATACCACTTACTGGACCAATCCTCCTATTATTATTTGTTATTGCTCCCGTTTTGGCTATTGCCCCCGCCGCTGCAACCTCGCCTGAACGACCAGTATTGACACCTCCTCCTGAATACCCAAAGCTAGCAAGTTGCCCAAAACCACCAGGACGCCTCTTCTCAATCTTCACAGCCCGCTGATGCGCTGCGAAAATAGACATTGGATCAAACATGTTGACTGTCTCTTTAATTTGTTCTCGTAAACCCCCAATATATCGGGCTATTAACTGATCTTCTGTCTCATGCACCTCGTTCCGAGCAATCAGCTGATATAATTCAGTTGTGTATTCATCAACTGTACGACCTCCTTGCCTTAAATTCTGTAACCGCTGGTACATTAATCGCTGATAATTATTAGGTAGGAACGTCGCCCGCAACTGTTTCTTCATCTTCTACCAGTCCGTAATTTTTGACTTCCCCAATCTAACCCTCGTTTGCCTGAGTTGCTGCCACCAAGCCATTGCCCTATCTCTGAGTCAGGTAGCAACCAAGGGTACTCGTTTTTCATCAGGGACACCCTTAAATTCTAGTATCTCTTCTACTGTGGCCAGCCAGTCAATGAATTCCTCTGGTTGGAGGGTACCACAAAATTCAGGAATTTCAGTCCTCATACCAGTCTCCCAACGTCTACTATCGTCCTCCACTGCATATGGTCGTCGACGCCTACGAGGTGCCTCGTCATAGTCATCATCAAAATCATCTCCTTCATCATTCTCTCCTGCGAAAGGGTTCCTCCGATCATCATAATTAGGGTTCCTCCCAGGATGAGGATTTTCCTTATTCTGGTTCGCCAACTCGCCCATCCTTAGTGTCAATCGATCCATCATAGTGTTCATCCCCTAGTCCATTACTTGTTCGATTTGCTGCTCGAACCGCTGCTCAAGTCGCTGCAGATCCTCACGCCCATAAACATCATCCACACGCGCTCTACGGGGTGGCATGGTGAATATGATTTAGGCTTTGATACCAACTGACGTAGCGGAAGAAACAGAAAACTGTTATCAATTGTTGAACCGCGCACGATTGTAAAACGATAACCTTCTACAACCTGTTGATTCTACGAATACCAGGAAATAGGCAGTAAAATTCTAATTCAAAGAATTTTGGAAAATACGTAAATTTTATTACTCATCAAAAACTGCGGCTCCCCATCAGAACAAGTGTTTAAATAGCAAAACCCTAAAAGCAGAATCCAAAACGGAAAACGAAAACTAATAGAGACAATTACGAAAATAACCCTAAAACAATAAAATATCTTTTTGAAGGCCTAAACGATGGAATTTGACCAAAAAACCCTGTAGGTCACGAGCAAAGCTCATGAGTTTTGATCGTTGGCCCGTTTCCAATGAAATTAGGCTCCGAAAACGCTCAAATCCGACACTCCAAACTTGGACGAAATTACCGAATTGCCATTGAAGCAAATCTTTGCCATTGAATCAAATCTTTTCATAAACTGGCACGCTTGCTCTTCAACCGCATCATTCTCCCCAGGGTGGACAGAATTTGCCCTCGAATTGTCATCATCGGAGGAATCGCCTGTGTAAGGAATCAAATGCTTGACATTAAAAACATTCGCTGTACGAATATGACTCGGCAGTTTCAAGCGGTATGCATTAGGATTGATCTTCTCAATGATTTCCACTGGCCCAATCTTCTTGGCAGAAAACTTATTATAGTCACCTACAGAAAATCTATCCTTAGTAAGAACAACCCACACACAATCCACCACTTCGAACTCAACATGACGCCGTTTCTTGTTAGCAGCTTGTTTATACTTGCCCGCGGCCTGCAGCAGATTGTCACGGACAGCCCTGTGAACCTCCTGCAATCCTGTCACAAAGATTTCTGCCGTCCCATGAACTCGTGTCTTTGCTGGTAATGGCAGCAAATCAAGTGGTCCTCTAGGAGTAACAGAATACACTACTGCAAAAGGGCTAAATCCAGTACTCCTGTTAACTGCATGATTATGAGCAAACTTTGCCTGACATAACTTCCGATCCCAACTCTTCACATGTTCTCCAACCAAACACCGCAACAAATTGCCTACCGACCGATTCACCACTTCCGTCTGCCCATCTATCTGTGGATGGTAGGCACTACTAAAATTCAACTATGTGTTCACCATCTTCCACAAGCTACGCCAAAAATGGCTAAGAAGCCTGGTATCACGGTCAGACACAATAGGCACTGGCAAGCCATGCAACCTATAAATCTCTCTAAAGTACAATTGAGCAACACGAACAGCATATGTGGTCTTCTTACATGGAATGAAGTGCACCATCTTGGAAAAACGATCAACTACCACATAAATAGAATCATTACCTCGCTATGTACGCGGTAATCCTAGCACAAAATCCATACTGATGTCCACCCATGGCTGTGAGGGAACTGGTAGAGGCATATACAAGTCTGCATTGGTTGCTGTTCCTTTAGATACTTGACAAACCCGACAACGTTGCACCAGTTTTTCAACCTCCGTCTGAATAGTAGGCCAGAAGTAAGTAGACTGCACCAACTGCAAGGTCCTGTCTCTGCCTATATGCCCCTCGCCATGCAGCTCTTGAAGGATCTTCAACCGCAAACTACAATCTGGAACGCATAGTTGGTTGCCCTTAAACAAAAATCCATCCTGCAAATGGAAATCTGTCCTCTCCCCTGCCCGAACCTTTGCCAAAATACCAGAAAAATATGGATCAGTATCAAGTATTTCAGCAAATGAATCAAAACCAGGTACCTCCACAGAAAGTCGAGTTAGTAGTCCCTTTCGCCTGCTCCAAGCATCAGCCACTCGATTGGTAACTCCCGACTTGTGTTTCATCACGAAAGTGAACCTTTGTAGGTAAGCAACCCAGTTCGCATGTCTAGCAGAAACTTTATCTTGACTATGCAAATGTTTTAATCCGTATACAAGATAAACTCCCGCTGAAACAAATAATGGCGCCAATGTTTAATAGCCTGAACCACAGCATAAAACTCAACATCATAAGTGCTATAACGCAGCTTGGCACCCGACAGTTTCTCACTAAAATACGCCACTGGCCTGTTGTTTTGACTCAAAACAGCCCCAATTCCCACTTTGGAAGCATCAGAATGCAACACAAAAGGTTGATGGAAATCTGGTAATACTAGAATGGGAGTTGTGGTAAGGCGGAATTTAATCAGCTCAAACGCCTTTTCTGCTTCATCTGTCCAAGCAAACTTCCCATCCTGCTTCATGCACTCAGTAATAGGAGCCATAATGCTACTAAAATGAGGGATAAAGCGCCGATAAAAGGAGGTCAACCCATGAAAGCTCCGAACTTCAGTAATGGTACTAGGTCTTGGCCAATGCTTCACTGCCTCTACTTTGGACTCATCTACCTGCAGCCCCACATCAGACACAATGTAACCAAGAAATAGCACCCTAGGTGTTAGAAACACACACTTCTTAACTGCAGCATAAAATTTCTCCCTACACAGCACATGAAGAAACTTCTCGCAGCTGACTAAGATGCTAGCTCGGGTTAGCACTGTAGATTAGAATGTCATCAAAATACACAACACACTTCCTAATGAAAGGCCTCAAAACCTGATTCATAACACGCATAAAGGTGCTAGGTGCATTGGACAACCCAAACGGCATGACCATCCACTCATACAATCCCTCCCTCGTCTTAAAAGTTGTCTTCCATTCATCGCCAGCCCGAATACGGAGTTGATGGTATCCACTCTTCAAATCTAATTTAGTAAAAACAGTAGCCCCACTAAGCTGATCCAGTAGGTCATCCAATCTAGGAATAGAAAAACGGTACCTGACCGTAATTTTGTTGATGGCTCTACTGTCGATACACATTCGCCAAGTACCATCTTTCTTTGATACCAGAAGGGCTAGTACCGCACAAGGACTCAAACTCTCTCGAATGTACCCCTTGGCCAGTAACTCTTCCACTTGTCTCCTTAATTCTTCATGCTCTCCGGGACTCATCCTGTAATGAGGTCGATTGGGTAAGGCTGCCCCGGGCTCCAGATCAATCTGATGTTGGATATCACGCATTGGGGATAATCCTTCGGGCAGTTCTTCTGGAAATAAATCACTGAACTCTTCCAATAGTGGTTTGACTACATCAGGAACCTCTACCTCCTTGTCTACCACCCTCCCGATTAAGGCGTACACTATTTCCGTCTCCTGCACCACCTCCTCAAACTATGCTAAAGTCAACAAACTAGCACTGCCTTTATTTTCTTCTCGCTTGGGCACTAACACAATCTTTACCCCCTCAAACACAAAGCTGTAAGTATTTGTCTTACTGTTATGAACCACCTCTCTATCAAATTGCCAAGGTAGCCCCAACAATAGATGACATACATCCATAGCTACTACATCACACCAAACCTCGTCCTTGTATTTTGTCCCTACAGAAAAGGATAGCAGTGCACGTCTTGAGACAGTCACCTCGCCCCCTTGTTTCAACTAGGCTAACTTGTACGGCTTTGGGTGTTTTTCCGTTGTTAGTTCCAGCTTTCGTACTGCCTCTGCTGAAATTATATTCTCACAACTACCTGCATCAATCACAAACCTACACACCTTCCCTTTAACAGTACAGGTTGACTGGAAAATGTTGTTTCTCAGCCAATCATCATCAACAACCCTAGGTGTAAGGCAGGATCTCCTCACCACCAACGCAGTCCCAAAATCACCAGTCACCACCTCCTCATCCACGCCTTCTGGATCAAATATTGGTTCACCAGTTTGCAAGGTTTCATCTTCGATATCATCACCCTCATCTATTTCAGCAAACATCGCCCTTTTTCCAGCTTTCTTGCACTCAGCCTGCCCGTGTCCCACTTCACCACATGCAAAACACTTAATACCACTTACTGGACCAATCCTCCTATTATTATTTGTTATTGCTCCCGTTTTGGCTATTGCCCCCGCCGCTGCAACCTCGCCTGAACGACCAGTATTGACACCTCCTCCTGAATACCCAAAGCTAGCAGGTTGTCCAAAACCACCAGGACGCCTCTTCTCAATCTGCACAGCCCGCTGATGCGCTGCGGAAATAGACATTGGATTAAACATGTTGACTGTCTCTTTAATTTGTTCTCGTAAACTCCCAATATATCGGGCTACTAACTGATCTTCTGTCTCATGCACCTCGTTCCGAGCAATCAGCTGATAGAATTCAGTTGTGTATTCATCAACTGTACGACCTCCTTGCCTTAAATTCTATAACCGCTGGTACATTAATCGCTGATAATTATTAGGTAGGAACGTCGCCCGCAACTGTTTCTTCATCTTCTCCAAGTCCATAATTTTTGACTTCCCCAATCTAACCCTCATTTGCCTGAGTTGCTGCCACCAAGCTATTGCCCTATCTCTGAGTCTGGTAGCAACAAAGGGTACTCGTTTATCATCAGGGACACCCTTAAATTCTAGGATCTCTTCTATCGTGGCCAGCCAGTCAATGAATTCCTCTGGTTGGAGGGTACAACGAAATTCAGGAATTTCAGTCTTCATACCAGTCTCCCAACGTCTCCTATCGTCCTCCACTGCATATGGTCAACAACGCCTACGAGGTGCCTCATCATAGTCATCATCAAAGTCATCTCCTTCATCATTTTCTCTTGCGAAAGGGTTCCTCCGATCATCATAATTAGGATTCCTCCCAGGATGAGGATTTTTCCTATTCTGGTTCGCCAACAACTCGCCCATCCTTAGTGTCAATCGATCCATCATAGTGTTCATCCCCTGCTCCATTACTTGTTCGATTCGCTGCTCGAATCGCTGCAGATCCTCACGCCCATAAACATCATCCACGCGCTCTACGGGGTGGCATGGTGAATATTATTTAGGCTTTGATACCAACTGACGTAGCGGAAGAAACAGAAAACTGTTATCAATTGTTGAACCGCGCACGATTGCCAAACGATAACCTTCTACAACCTGTTGATTCTACGAATACCAGGAAATAGGCAGTAAAACTCTAATTCAGAGAATTTTGAAAAATACGTAAATTTTATTACTCATCAAAAACTGCGGCTCCCCATCATAACAAGTGTTTAAATAGCAAAACCCTAAAAGCAGAATCCAAAACGGAAAAGGAAAACTAATAAAGACAATTACGAAAATAACCCTAAAACAATAAAATGTCTTTTTGAAGGCCTAAACGATGAAATTTGACCAAAAAACCCTGTAGGTCATGAGCAAAGCTCGTGAGTTTTGACCGTTGACCCGTTTCTAATGAAATTAGGCTCCGAAAACGCCCAAATCCAACACTCCAAACTTGGACGAAATTACCGAATTGCCATTAAATCACATCTTTGTCATTGAATCAAATCTTTCCATAAACTAGCAGCACGCTTGCTCTTCAACCGCATCAATATGCAAGTACGTGATGTCCATTCCTGACCTTCTATTGACATGCGCAAAACACAGCATAAGTAGCTTTTCTTGAGTATTACCTAATGTCAATACAACTAAAGAATAAAGAATTTGCTGGCTAATACAACAACTGATACTGCGACAACTAGTTGAGTTCTATCGTTATCCATCATTGAACCTAATCTTTTTCACTGTCCGTAGTAAAATTATCAATGGCAACTACGACAACAAGTACAATTTATCTCTCCAACACTTTTTCTCGAATACAACATTATTTTTTAAATGCAACGAGTTATCAAAAAGATTTTCTTTTTAGTCTCTTAAACTTAAGATGTAGTCTATTTAGAATTTGAGAAAAATATATAAAATCTAAGCTTTTTTTGGGCCACTAGCCGTCCGCCGGGAGTTTCGGGTTATAAAGCAAATAAGAAGTTATAAAGTTACACAAAAAGTTTTCATCCTAAACTAGTTGAGGGCGGCTGAAAAAATCCCATATGAAAGCGTAAAAGTGAAAGGATAAAAATAATAATAATAAAATCATATTAAATTAATATAAATAAAAGAAAATTAAAATTTGATTTAAAACATGCATATATTATGTGTGTGTGTATATATATATATATATATATATATACGGCCAGGCTCTCCAACAAACCAAGGGAGTGAACCCAAAAACGAACCGGCTTTAGCGACGGACAAAACCGTCACTATAGCGTAGAAAACCAGCTTTCTATGTTATATCGACGGTTTTGTCCGTCGCTAAAGTCAGATTGTTTTTTGTTCGCTCCCTTTGATTCGCTAGAGAACCGGACCGTATATATATATATTAAAGTACATACATACATAGACAACAACTATCAAGTTCATTCCGTGTTAGATTCAATTTTAAAGCTCTTTGAAGGTAGATTTGTAAAATAAAATAACTAGACATATCAATTGTTGAGACATGTTCACATAACAAGCATGGTCTGAACTAGACCAATTTAACCATTAACATAAATTATCATTTTAGTTTTTGCTATTGATTATTTAGCACAATGTTTGTTAAATCTGTCAAGTTCCGGTTCTTTTAAAATGTCTCAAATATGACAGGTTTAGATAATTCATTCTAAAAATCAATATTTAATGAGCTTTAAAGTTGAATCAAATACAAAATGAACTTGATTTAGTTTTACAACTTAAGCGTTTTATGACATTTAGCTTTAGATGGAAGGAATAATCAGAATTGGAACCAACAAAATTTGAATTTAAGAGATTAGAATAGAGACCTTATTTTATCACATAACTTGATCAAAATTGCCTCTTGAAAATAATTTATTTTTTTCAATTTTCACTATAAAGTTTCTCAGTTTAAGAATTAAATCCGTTATATTTAACTGATTATAAGATTATATTTCTAGTGTATCAAAACCAAAAGGGAAAAAAAAATCATTTCCAAATGAAAATGAGCTTAGATTTTAAATATTGAACCCGAATTATTTTTACATCTCAAGTGCAAGACAGTAAGAAATATATTCTGACAACTCTTTGAATTTAAAAATAATAAAGTACTTGAAATCAAGAAAGGAATGTTGAAAGATAGTATACCTGTTGCCTGAGTTATCAGCGGAAACTCTCGACATGTCTGCCGACATTGCTGGAAACTGTTACTACCACTGTGGATGGCGAAAGAGATTTGGTTTAACGATAGAGAACAGGAACAATTCTGGTTTTACAGACATCTCAGTATTGGTTGTTATATCGGCTGGAAATTTTTTTTATTCGATATCGGCATTTGGCAATATGCAAGTTCGAAAAACTTTCACATATCTACTCCACTTTTTGGTATCCAAATAAGAGAGGGGGAGAATATAAATATATATATAGTTGGTCAAGTCCTTCAAAATCTAGTATGAGTTTAACTTATATATTGGTTAAAGCTCCCTGAACTCACATCACTTCCATAGTGCAACCCTTAATGAAAATCAGGTATTACATTGAACAGGGAAGAGGGTAAATGTGATATGCAGTTCATGAATTAATACATTATCAAATAGTTAACGAGAAGTAAAATGTGTATTATGTAGACCTGTTTGCTCCAAACCCATGAATTAAAACTAATGCCGGTCCATTGCTTCCAGCATACTGATAGCGAATTGAATAACCCTTCCAGTTCCACATACTACAAGTATAGGGGAAACTGAGTTGGACAATTACGAAAGACAAATTACCAATTTATTCAAAAACTATTCATTGCAACTATAACAAGCACCTAGATGTTTGACAACAAAAACATTAATCTGGTAGGATACCAAAGTATCTAGTCCAAATTAATGGAATTCTTAATGCCAGATTATAAAGATTTTTACAAATTTCCATAAACCTAATTACTTTACCCATAAACAAGCAAGATATTGTTAAGGAATAAACAGATGGCCTAAAAGGAGATTAAATGCAGGGAAATGGGAAAAATTGTGGTTCTGAGACAAGTTCTTATTCTTCTTCTTCTTTTTCAATATTCTGTCAAAGAGATAAATCATGATGTCAATGTTGCCGACCTTGTTCAGCTCTCAGTTCGTTCTTAAATCAAATTCTGCAAGATCTGTTGAGCACCAGATGCCCATATCCTCCAAAAACATAGCCGTCGGGTAAGACACCCAAGAACTTTAGAAGAAAGGTTGGACAGCTAAAATTAAGTGACATTGTAAAACTTTTGACCATCTCCTATTAAAACTGCTAGATGCATAGCCAGGGCCAGTCCAAACTTTTTGGGGGCCTCAAGCCAAATATTAAATTTGGGCTTTTTTTTAACCATTCAATACTAAATTAAATTAATATCTATGATTTTTTTTAAAATTAGAATTTCATTTTTCTTGCTCTTTTAGATACAAAATTATTGATCAAACTTTTATAATCAATTTTCTCTAACATATTTGAGCTTTTTTAATAGGCTCTAACATATATGAATTATTAAAATTTGGGGGCCTCAAGCCATTGCTTAAATGGCTTAACTATTGGACCGGCCCTATGCATAGCGTGCATTACTACTGGTAGCAAGACTTAGTGACCTACACAAAAAACACCTAGAGCCCCATTGGATGGATCATTTGTGAACTATGATCCAGAATTTTCTACTCTTTTCTACACTAGTGGCACATTTAGGGGCAGCATCAGTGACGCCCCCAAATTCAGGTACCTTCAAACCCTGGATATGGTGCTACACGGTACTACAACATACAAATATATCAAACTATATATCTTATTGACATAAATGTAATTTCTGTATTATTACATCATATTATATCGTTACCCCAGGTTTCTATAACCATTGCATATTCATACTGTCATAATATTGCTTAATTACATAGTAATATTAGCCTTTTACAAGATCTTCTATTCTTTCCTCTTTTTCCTTCCTTTATCCTTATTGGATTCTTCAATATGTTCAACCTTAGCTAAAATCATATAGTTAAAGCAAGGTATGAGCATTAAATTGCCCAACAAATATTACAATTTAGTAACAACAAAATCAAGAATCATATGATTTATTATTCAACAACTGAACAAATAGCTGTGAAGTACTATGAATAATAAAATAACACTTTTCTTTCTTTTAAAACATTTCGAAATGACATAGCAGTCATTTTTTCTGAGTTGGTCAAGGGACCACAAACTTTTTTTTCTTTCATTGAAAAAGACTTTCCGGCATTAAAATCGTAAATCCGACATTGCTTACGAGTACGTCTAGGTGATCAGCCTATAGTACCCTATGTTGTACAACACTCATCCGTTAAGCGTATTTACGTTTAAGTTTTGACACCTTGCGTGTCAGTCGAAAACTAAACACATTTGTTTATTCTTCCTCAGGCTTACCTTCGAATCCATACCAAAACAATGATTTGGATAGCTTAACATAACATCATTAATATTTTGAAAGATTTAACAATAAATCGATAAAAATATTTTATCATTTGTCTAGCTGAAACAAATGGCATCGACACTTTTTTAAATAGTTCATAGAATCAAACTTTAAAACTTTAACAATATATGTTATAACATAACTTGAGATACTTGTACAAATACTAAGATTTGCATAAGCATGGATTTCGCACAATTATACAAGAATTATGTTCATTAGATATTGAAAAATATCACATAAGCTTCATGAGAATATATTCAGATGAAGTTAGAAAACTTGCTCAATAAAATCAGAGTAAGTTTGGAAAACTTGCCTTAAGCGTTCTTTATAATCTTGACGATAATCGACCTTCAAATGTCCTAAACATTTACATTAATCATAACACATCAATTAGGCACGTAATGACACCAAGTTTGGTTTACATATTAACTTCTCCTTCTAGCGTACGTTATCCGAATCATTAAACTCGGACTATTCTTTACGTTCATTATTACTCATTACGGCTTTCTGACGTCTAAACATCATACTAACACCATTGCACTAACGTCTAAGACATACACTCAAATGTATGCTAAGCACGTCCATTCTGCGCAAATACTGAACATTTACATTGTTAAAGTATTTTACGTTTACAATATTTATTCTTTTAATTTAACATTAAACCATTTAATAAGTTTTTAATCACTCTTTATAGTGATACATTAAGTGAACATTCATGTTCATAATTATTCTATACAACTTACCCAAGCTCCGAGTTTAAAATAACTCATCACTGGGTCTTGAATAATACCGGCACTCGGCGCCCACTCTAGTGATAATATCGGCGCTGCGGCTCTCGGGTGCAGGAACTCAGCCTTCTAAGCGGCGCTGCGGCGCCAGCATTCATGCTTAACACTTGGAATTTTTTTTTATGTTTTCAAATGCTAACTTTATCAATCTGTAACTTCATCATCCCAACTCGGAATGAATCCGTTTTTGAGCCTATTTCTTGCTCTTACTACATACTACGATTTCCCCCGAACAGAATAATTTTCTGAATATTCTAACAAGCCTTTCAATAGGCTCAAAAGTCCCTCGTCGCTCAGTTTTCAACTTCGCGTTCTTAACGTTTATTTTTCGATTCTTCGTAACCTACTCATTCGTAACCGGAATGAGTACGTTCTCGAGCCTACAACTCATATTTTCTATGTTCTTCATCATTCTCATGAAACCCTAACTACTCGGGATCATTAACATTATAATTTTGTCCGGAAATCATATTGAATTAGGATTTTGACGATTAACGTCTTTTACTAAAATTTTCGTCATAACTTCGTTATAACATATTTTTACTCCGTTCCAATTGGAACATTTTCACAATTTATACAAGTCTAATACCTTCTACTCAGATATGAAAACTAACTTACGAATGATAGTTTTAAACTTGTCCATCAACAACAATCAACTCGTTTTCCATTCGGTTTTCGTTTAGTTCGTTAATTCGATTACGATTTCACTTGACATGCATACATTAGTGTTTTAAGTCCACTAATTCTTCCTTATTTTTCCGGAACTCATATGATTCACATGAATCAACCAACAACCACCAACAAAGGACTTCTTTAACAATCTACAAAGCATAAAAGAAGTGTAAATTAGAGTTCTTCGTTCTTACCTTTTGATTACTTGATGAACTTTAATAAATAAGCTAGAACTTCCTTCCTTGTTAATCCTAATTCTCTCCTTTCTCAATTTATGTAGAGTTTTCTCTCAAGTGTTGGTGAAATAGGTGAAGAAAATGAAGACAAACGCTTGCTATTTATAGAACTTGCAAGACTTAGGGTAGTTTGGTCTTTAAGACAACTTTGCTCTTGCTTACTAATTGGTCACTTAACTTAGGATCTTGTATGGTCAACACCCTTAAGTTTCTTCATCTTACAAACCATCCCCTCATTAACCAACTAACAAGTAACCATGGTTGAGTTAAAATCATCACCTAGGACTTTTGGGGCATTTTGCATTTAATGAAATTTCTCACTTGCAAGATATTTGGCCAAGCATCCTTGGGAAGCTTGGATGGCCGGCTAGCACCTCCTTTGGGGGCCCCACATGGGTTGCCCCATCTCATTTTATCCATCCATTGACCCATGGTTGACCCATCTTGTTGGATCTTGGTTTGGGGCTTGATTAAAATTTAGATTTGGTCATTCTTTGGGCTTACATTAACTTTCATTTGGGCCTTGAATTAATTCTTACTTGAGCCTCCTAGCATTTCTTATTGGGCTTCTCAAAGTCAAAACACAAAGGCTTGAAAATAAACCTCGACTTTTATTGACTTTGACTTCTCGTATTTCTACCATATAATTTTCGTATTATACTTCTTTAACTTTCCGAAATTCGTTACACAGTCTAAAAACTGCATTTTTCGTTTTCAAATTTTATTGAACATTCCATCTTTCCTCGTCATATTAACGTTAGCGCATTCTTCGAAAAATCTAAAAATCGAAAAAAAACGCAAAAGCGTTTTCGGGTGAATAGTGTTTTTACGTCTTTTTTCTCGAAAAAATTTTATTTTCTCATACGAACTCAAATTCGTAATCCCTAGCACGTAAACACATTCTAGATCATAGAATCGACCTTTAAACACATAACATAGAATAACATTCATAAAATCTCATTTTATTCGATAATATTCTACAAAACCTAATTATAAGTTACGTAAAATTTCTCGGACGTTACAACATATTTATAAACATAGTTAACTGTTACAATATATAGTTAAACACAGAAATCATGTATATGTTTCCCACCACTTTCCTATAATTCATCTCCTATCAGTCGAACATAGGAGTCAATGCAAACACGAAGCATCAGACTGAGGATGGAAATTTTACTTAACTAAAGAAGTACAAAAATACTAAAAAAGATTGAAGAAAAGAGAAAAAAATAAGTTGACAAATCTAAATAAATTACCTACTTTCACTACCTCAAGTGGTACAAAGATCCTCTCTCAAATGGGAGTGTTTAGGGACCAAGTCTCAGTGGAAGTATAATTTAATTGAGCCTCAGTGTAGACAATATTGGAAATGTTTATGTTGTAGCCGATTTTTTCTTGTAGGGTTTGTGATGCAGGACAAGCCGCCCAACTTGGTTGGACCAATACAAGAGGCTTTTGAAGCCCATGCCAAGTAGTCCAATAATGAGAGTTCTTTAGAATTTAATTATAGTAGATTAGTATTAGGATTTTGTTTCTCTATTTTATTAAGTTTACTTGGTTCCCAAGAATTAGGATTTCTTGTTTTCCTACATAAGCTCATTTAATGCTTCATTAAACATTTCATTGAGATTGATTTTGTTGAAAATTATATTTTTGTTATCTTTCTCCTTATTTCTTCTCCATCTTTACCCTAAATTCTAAACTCAATCCAGTTCCCCATCAGTTTGAAGTTAGGTTCTATCCCATCCTATACCACTTGTATTTCTTAAATTTTTGTATAATGTAATATAAAAACTCATTCATTAAACTCTCAATTAAGGTCTTTCTTTACATGAACATTTAAACCTCACCAATGGACCAAGAAACATTACCTAGTATAGCATCAACATATAAATAAGTAATAATCTGTATTCATCAATATTCTACATGATCTTGTTTCTTCCCTTATCTCCATAGCTTGCAGGAAATCACCAAGAATTTCACCAGACCACAATATATTTAATGTATATGCTGAATTGATTTTAAGCAAAACATAAGGCGTGATATTTCATGTAAACTGATCATGTAAGCAAACAGACCAAGTCCTAACTTGGGAACAACTTATGAACCTGTAAACTGATCATGTAAGCAAACAGACCAAGTCCTAACTTGGGAACAACTTATGAACCTGTAAACTGATCATGTAAGCAAACAGACCAAGTCTTAACTTGCGAACAACTTACGAGCTCATCAATTTCTTGAAAGAAACTAAGAAATCAATTTCTTGAAAGAAACTTTGAGATTATCAGGTTTGGGTCTTCAATTGCATTAAGAATTAGAGAGAAAAAAACATGTTGATCATCTAGGAGCTAAAGCGCTGTTTTGGGCAATGTAAGGGGGTTTTGCTGAAGTTGGCATGTAGAGCTCATCATGCTGCTAAAACTCATGTTTTCCTTTTCGTTCCAAATGGTCGACCATCATGTATCCGTAATAGGTTCAAGTAAGAGTAATTTGTAAGAAGTTTTTTTAAATAAATTATTTACCAAAGTAAAATGAAGCAAGTGGGTAATCATTATGAATGTTGTCTAGATTTATAAATGTTGTCTACAGATGTAGCATCAAGTTTTTTATAAATGGTAAGTTGTCACAACATGGAAGTTGTGATCCAAGATCTGTACCGAATTAGATGAGAATTGAAAAGGAAGAGAGAAGCTCTAGGGAGAGAAGAGAGAGAAAATTAGGCAGACATAGAAAGAGAAAGTGCAGAAATTGTTATTGTGAATTTTAAAATACAATCATCAAAATGTTTTATGATTGATACAATCTTAAGAATATAAAGGGTAATCTAGCTTACAAGAGAAGCTATTGCAACTTCTAAAATATTACAGAGATGCCACCATAGTAGTCACGGCACCACAACGAGTCATAGCAGTAGCCGACTGCCAAAACGTCATGGAGGTCGCCTAGGCGACCGCCATGGCGTCCGTATGGCGACAAGTCGTTTACAATGTGCAATTTATATATTATTAAATATTTTACTTAACAAGTATATTGGCAATAAAATTTCATATACATTAAAACCCAAAACATAACTGTAGAAAGGAATACTAGCTTAGATTTCCTTCTCTAATTTCATCTCAATTACATTGGTTTATATACACAAGCATATTTATGGTAATCTCTAATTACAGCTATGTATACACAATAATTATGGGATATGACTAATTATAATCATGGAAACCATATCATATCTTCTAACACTCCCCCTCAAGTTGGTGTATAGATGTCTCGCATATCCAACTTGAAACATAATGGATGAAAGATCTTACTACTAAGACCTTTAGTCAAAACATCAGCAAGTTGGTGTTCTGTTTTGACAAAAGGTAAGCAAATAAAACCACTAGTTAACCTTTTTTTAATAAAGTGTCTGTCAATCTCAACGTGCTTCGTTCCATCGTGTTGTACTAGGTCGTTTGCAATACTAATAGCCGTCTTATTACCACAAAATAACTGCATAGACCTTTTAGTTGTAATACCTAAATCTTCTAGCAAGGTTCGAAGCCACATTAGTTCACATATACCCAAGGTTATAGCTCGATATTCGGCTTCAGCACTAAATCAGATTGTTTCTTACTGCGCCAAACAAGATTGCCTCCAACAAATGAACAATAACCCTAAGTAGAACAACGATCCTCTATAGAGCCAGCCCAATCTGAGTCGAAAAATGCTTCAACTCTCATATGACCATGTGGTGCGAACAATAAGCCTTTCCCAGGAGCAGACTTGAGATACCTCAGAATTCTGTAAACAGTTTCCATATGACAATGTCGAGGATCATGCATATACTGACTCACTATTCCAACAGTATAAGATATATCAAGTCTAGTATCGTCCTATCAAACATTGATATCTTTCTTTATCAACCGTAGTGTTGTGCCACCTACTAGATGGTGATTAACTTCAGTAGGAGAATCAGCAAGCTTACATCCCAACATGTCAGTTTCTGTTAAAAGATCAAGTACATATTTCCTTTGAAATAGAAAAATTCCACTAGAAGATCTTGCAACTTCAATACCAAGAAAATATTTCAAAGGACCAATATCTTTGATCTCAAACTCTTTGGCCAGACTTCCTTTGAGATTAACTATCTTTTCTCTATCATCCCTTGTCACCACAATGTCATCAACATAAACAATAAGAATGATAATCTTACATTTTATCTGTTTGACAAATAAAGTATGATATGCTCGACTCTGCTTGTACCCAAATCTTATCATTGCTTTGTAGAATCTACCAAACTAGGCTCTGGGAGATTGCTTCAAACCATATAAAGTCTTTCGTAGCTTACAAACCTTACCCTTGGTGGCAGATGAAGCAAAACCAGATGGTATTTTCATGTATACTTCCTCCTCCAAGTCACCATGAAGGAACACATTTTTCACATCCAATTGCTGAAGATACCAACCGAAGTTTGCTGCACATGAGTTATGGTATGTAAAGTGGAGACTTTTTTCCATAATCATATAAAGTACAAATAAGAGCTGAGCCTTTTATAAACTAAGACTCATGTTATATAAGGAAAGTAAATCAATGACTAGCACATATCACTCCACACATTACTCCTACAATCATGCTCCTGGAATCCACCATAATGTCGGTTTTTGCACTCCGCAACACCATTTTGTTGTGGTGTATCAGTACACAAGGACTGGTGAATAATGCCTCTTTGAGTCATGAAAGTAGAAAGGGGAGATGAAAAATAGTCAAGAGCTTTATCACTACGTAATACACGAATAGTATTGCCAAACTGAGTCTGTATTTCATTCACAAAATTGGAGAAAATAGAAAACAATTCAGCGCGATTTTTCATTAAATAAAGCCAAGTAACACGTGAATAATCGTACACAAAGATTACAAAATAACAAAAACCAAGTTGCGACACTACTAGGCAAGGACCCCAAATATCAGAATGAACCAAATCAAATAGGTGCGCAGACCTTTTAGTGACTCTAGGAGAATATGAGACACGATGGTGTTTCCCAAATTGACAAGATTCACAATCTAAACTAGACAAGAATTGAAACAAGGCATTAATCTCTTCAAGTTGACTAATGAAGGATGTCCCAACCGACAGTGGACTTGAAATGGTGAGGCAACACTAGAACACGCAAAAGGTCGATGGATTAAATCATCGAACAGATATAAACCTCCCGATGCACGACCTCTACCAATCATCTTCTTCATCGTAAGATCCTGAAAGACACACGAATTAGGATAAAAGGTTACAGAACAATTGTAAGTCTTTGTTAATTTGCTCACAGAAAGAAGATTAAATGGAAAGTCAGGTATATATAGAATGGAATTTAATGAGAGAGACGGGCTTAAAGTAGCAGTGTCAGTTCCCTTTACAGTGACCGTGGAACCATTTGCTAAAGTGACACTGGGAATAGGGGACATGGTTTGAAAATGAGAGAGTTCTAGATGTACCTGTCATGTGATCAGATGCCCCTGAATCTATTAGCCAAGGATGAGAGGTAGTGAGACAAGCACTAGCATTACCTGTTTGAACAAAAGTAGCAGTGGAAGTAGAGGATGGCTGTTGAGAAACCTAATACTGTGTGTAGGCATCATACTCTGCTGGGGTCATGATCACTGTCTTTTCCTCGGATGTTGTTTGAACAGAAGATTGTCCTCCATTTTCCAAACCAGCAACCACATTTGCAAATCGTGGTTATCCCCGATTATGAAGATGTCTACAAAAGCTTTGAACATGACCGGGCTCTCCACAATGATAACAAACTCTGCTTAGTCTTGTCCCTCCATTGCTATCTGAACTCAAACTCCTACTACTCCCTCTGCCTCCAAAACCACCTTGACCTCGTCCTCCAGAATGGCCGTCAAATCTACCGCCAAGAGCATTTGCAAGGCCACTACGACATGTACCTCTCCCATAGGAAGCGATAAAAGCAGACTTATCAGAAGTATCAATAGTAGGGGTAGCATCACGGGAGACACGTAAAACTCGGGCAAAAGTATTTGTAAGAGATGGTACCGTCGGGCTGCTAAGAATCTGGGAGCGAACAACTTCAAATTCTGATCCAATAGCACCTAGGAAACCCATAACTGCCAACTGGTCACGTTGGGCTTGCATTTGTGTCGCATCTGCTGTAATAAGGAGCAATAAATTGAATTTCTCGTACATCTTCTTAAAATCAGCAAAAAACTTTGTAAGTGGGCGTCCATCTCGACGAAGCTTATAAAAGTCCTGAACAGACCTCATAGATACGAGCAAGATTATTTTGTCCCGAGTACAACACCTCCAAGTACTCCCACAATTCTTTGACGGTATCAATATGAGTAACCAAATCAACAATCTGACTGTCCATGGAATTAAGCATCTGATAGAGAATCCTGGCATCAACTGTCTTCCATGCTTCGTTGGAAACGTTTACTGTCGTTAAGTGATCACCCCGTTCTCTGCTAATCAGGGCCAACCTCACAATCTTCCTCCACTGCGGATAATTGGTAACGCCTTCCAATTTGTTATCAGTAAGACGAGTTGATGAAGATAGTACTTCTGTAACATTTGTTGACGGTCGAGAGTCAGATGAAGATGTACCAGAATTCTGCCTCAAAGTCGGGTGCTGCTGACATCTTGCTTGGAATATCTTGTATTAAATTTTTCCAAGCAACAAACTACAGCAAAGGATCACAACTAAACAGTAACCACATACACCTAACCCAAACAAACATATACTAGTGCGTCGAGCACCTCATATATCCAATCGCAAAGTAAATCCCATGAGGCAAAAAAACATCAAAAGTTTGCTATTAAATCACCGAAAATTCCCACGACCCAAGTACTTCTCACATGCATATATCAAAGCAAAGCAGAGAACAAAACACCATAAAAAAAACTCACTATTGTAGCCGGAAGTAAAAAAACTTCTTGTTGTAGAGGCCCAAACTTCTGGTCTACCGAGTAAGGTCGTCACTATTCACGATGAACAATTATGAAAAGAAAAAGGATGAAGAATTAAAAAGAGACTTGGGAAAAACTTAAAAAACCATGGATTTGATACCATGTAAAGTGGAGAGTTGAACCTTTTATAGACTAAGACTCGTGCTATATAAGGAAAGTAAATTAATGACTAGCACATATCACTCCACACGTTACTCATAAAATCATGCTCCTACAATCATGCTCCTGGAATCCTCTAGAATCCCTAACATGGTACGAACAGAGTTCATCTTCGCCATAGGAGCAAATGTCTCCTAGTAATCAATCTCATAGGTTTGAGTATACCCTTTTGCAACTAGCCTGGATTTGAGTCTCTCAACTATCCTATCTGGCTTTTGTTTGACTGTATATACACATTTGCAACCAATTGATTTTTTCGCGTAAGGAAAAGTAACTAGTTCCTATATATCATTCTTTTTTAGGGCATTCATCTCTTCTATCATAGCCTGTTTCCAATTCTCATTACTAATTGTTTCTCTCCACCAAGGAGGAATAGATATTGAGGACAAAGAAGAAACAAAGGAGTGGTAGGATGCAAATAATTTATCATATGCTAAGAAATTAGAGATAGGATGTTGAGTACAAGATCTAACCCATTTTCTAAGAGCAATAGGAAGGTCAGTATCATAAGAAAAACAAGTAGGATTAGGATTCTCACCATTAGCATTATCAAGACTAGGTTCTGAGCAGGGTTGGTGCAGTGGTGCAAAAACGGTGACCTTATTCTTCCCTCTTCGAACATAGGTCCTCAACTCAGGCTCATTCTGTCTAGCATACGACTCCTGTAACTGTGACTCCCCCTATGAAGATGTATCAGAAACAACAACAGGAGCAGAGAGGAATTTATAGGATAAGATGATATAGTAGAACTTGTAATACTAGCCTCAAGAGGAAACTTCTCCTCATCAATAACATCCTCCCCCTGAGGAGAAGAGGAAGAAGAATAAAAAGGTTCTGATTCCCAAAAAGTTATATCCCGAGTGACAAATACTTTGTTTGAAGAAGGATGATAACATTTATCCCTTTTAGGTTAGAGAATAACCAATGAAAAACACCTAAGAGCCTTGGGATCCAATTTTCCCCGAATGGGAGACTTATCATGAATATAGCACACACAACCAAAAAACTTGAGGCGAAGGAGAGGGACTTGCTATGTGTTGGAGAAAAGAGATAGGACTTTTGTTCCCAAGAATTCTATAAGAAAGGCGGTTTATAAGAAATGTAGCAGTCAGAACAGCATCTCCCCATAGAAATTTAAGTGTGTTCATAGTGAACATAAGAGTGCGGACTACCTTTAGTAAGTGTTGATTTTTCCTTTCCGCCACTCCATTTTGTTCTGGAGTTTTAACACATGAGGTTTGAAGAATGATGCCATGCTGAGAGAGATAAGATGCAAAGACATTATTATTACTATATTCACGACTATTATCACTATGGAGAATTTTGACTTTAGCGTTAAATTGGGTTTGAATCATTTTATGAAATTCCTGAAAGCAATCAAACACCTCATTTTTGGAACGCAAAAGATAAATCCAAGTGACACGAGAATGACAATCAATAAAGATAACAAACCATCTAAAATCAGAACGGGAAACAACCCGAGAGGGTCTCCACACATCAATATGTATAATAGCAAAAGACTCAGAATGTCGACTGTTAATAGCAGAATAAGTAGAACGTTTGTGCTTACCCAATTCACATAGTTCACACAAAAACTAAGTTTTATTACATTGCTTAACTAAAGATGAAAATAAAGACTCTAATACTGAAAAAGAAGGATGTCCCAAACGTCAATGTCATTGATGGAGAGAGGTCAGGTTGGAGTCATAAGTAGAGTGAAGAGCCTGAGTAGAGAACATGTTAATAAATAACACTATGAAAATCTCCTCTCTACTCTGTTTCTAGACATACCTCAAACAAAGTCATCAACTATGAAGTCATTACCGTCTCCCTCACGAGCATTACTCTCATTCAAAGCAGTAGGGTCATGGGTTAGGTTAAGGTCATGGGTACAGTTACTTGGAGTCCAATGGGTTATGTTGAGTCATGGTAAAAAAAAGACTTAATCACTTAACTTCGGCCCGCTACCAATGCGTGAGCCTTGGCAGCTCGGCGTCCAAGGCATTACCTTGCCCTTCTCCAAATACCAAGACACCTAGTCGCCGCCTAGGCTACGCCATGCCAACTATGCATTGAAGTCTTCTCGTAGAGTACTAGCTAACACCGAACGTTCCTCTTTGATATCAAAGTACTTGCCCGGATTAAGAAACAATGCAGCCCCATATAATTTTTAAACCATTTAGCATTCCCATCGCTGCTCAACTATGCCAATTTCCTTCTTATAGTCTTTGTTTGTTATCAAATGAATCTTGATTTTTTTTCTTCACACTTCCATCACAGCGAAAACTTCTGGCATAGCAGGCTTCTCATCACCATCAACAATCCTCAAGGCTACACCCTAATGCAATCCTCAACATGATGCCAAAATGTAGTTGAAATTACAATATCATATACTTTCTTCCCCGCTTCGGTAGCCGACAACTTAGATTTTGTCAAATCCTCGCTTATGAACAAATGCATCAATGCATCTATATGTTTGTACAAACTCTGCAAGGTGAGAAAAGTTGTAGCAAATCTAGTAACTGTGGGTCTCACAAGATCCCTCCTATTTGTTTTTTCCCTCATCGCATGAAGACGACCATGCCTATAAATGAATGTTGTGATTATTGTGGGCTGGAATTGTTTTAGCTTGCCTATGTCCTCTAGCATAAGGTCTAGGCAGTGAGCGGCACAAGGTGTCCAAAATAGTGTAGGCCTCCTCTCCATTAGTATATGCCCTACTACCTTGTAATTAGAGGCATTGTCCGTGACCACTTAAACAACATACTCGGGGCCAATTTCCTCAATCCTACCATCAAGGAGATTTACCAACATTGTGGCATCTTGTGACTAACTTGAGGCATCAACAGAACTCATGAAGTAAGTCCCCTCCGGACTATTAACAAGGAAAATCAACAAGTGCCTTCCCCTCCTATTTGTCCAACCATCCGACATGAGTGTGCAGCCATATTGCTTCCAAGAAACTTCATGTTTCGCCTTTAACTCATCGGTTTTCGTCTTGGCCTTCTTAAGTAAAGGAACTCTCAACTCATGATAAGTTAAAGGGCCCATATTGCCTTATGGACTCGATCATTACCTCAAAGCTCCTTGCATTTTGCAGCATTGAATGGTATGCCACCCCCGTAGAAAAAGTTGGAAATGTGCATATGGACTCTCTTCTTTTCCTCCGGTGTTTACAAACGATTTTCAATAGTCGTTTGGCTCAAACGCTTGCTATGCCTCTCCTCTACAACTTCTTCGTGAGTCTTCTTTAGAAGTGATTCAACAGTCTTTGTTGGAGCTTTTGGAATTGAAAATTAGCTTTCTTCCTTTTGGAAGCAGTCCCAAAACTTATGATAGTGTTAAAGGAAGCATTGGAAGCCATGCTTGGAGGAGTAGATGATTGTTCTTCTTGTCGTTCTACATCGTCATCATCATCATTGTGATGATTTGAGAAATCAGATAGCCTTGATGATGAGGACATGCCTAGCTTGGATTCAAATGGAGGTTATGGATCGGATCCAATGCAAGTACCTATTGGACCCATGACGAGAGGCCGAGCTAAAAGGTTAAAGGAAGGTATTATGGGTTTGGTGCAAGCATTGTGGCTTAAGAATGGCGTGACAACGTGCTCCAAAATGGTTAAAAGTGATCCTAAGTTCATCAATGTAGTCGAAGTGAAGATATCAAATCGGGTGGATCACGTCAAGACATGCATGCTGAGTCAAAGGATTGGGAATCGGTGCAACCTAACCAGCATGGTCGCGCCATGTTACAGGCCAAAAAGCAGCGTGGCCGCACAGCTCTGTAGACTTGGGAAAAAGGGAATTCGCCCCAGCGAACTCAGCAAGCCTAGTGAATCCACCCCGACGAGTTCGTCTCCGTATTTTTCAGCCCTGGCGCCTTCTGAACTCGCCCCAGCGCCTACCTCTCTTTCGAAGCCAACCTTCCAGCGCGGCTGCGCCTCGCCATATTACAATTCCAGCGCGGCCGCGCCGTAGGGGAATTTTTGTTGACTCGTTTTTCGAGGTAGACACGTTTTGATAGATTTGAGTCGTGGATTTGTTTCCTAAACTCAATATTTCTAGTTTATTATTAGATTTCTACTATATCTAGGATATTAGATTAAAGTTTTGATTCCAAAACACTTGTAATTCCATATTGGGATTCTAGGGTTTTCAAGTTACTATTATTTAAGTCTTTTTGATGTAATTTCATAACAACATTCAATATTATTCAGTTTTATCAAATTCTTGTGAGATTATTCTCTACTTTTGGTTCTTTGAAGAATTCCTAAGTTATTTTCTTAGTTTTTTTTTTAGATTCAATTTGACTTATCATACAACAATACATAGTTGTGTGTGGCGTCTTCTACCGCATCAATTGTTGATTGTACCGAGATTACCGCTTCGATATAAATGAGGGGTCAAGGTGTCGTTGGTGTCCATTCAACGCATATTACCGAACGCCAGCAATTGTACCAAAATTATCGTCCGCATATAGGCAAGGGGTTAAGGTGTTGCAAGCAATTCACCTAACAACTTCGTTAGAAACGATCCGGGCGACGACCACCTCACGCAAGCGTGTCTTGTAGTTTACCATTTGGTATCAGAGCTAAGTCTTCTAGCGAGTTACTTATCCTTTAATTTCTGTTTGAAATTGTGAAAAGAAAAAAATTTGTTAGATATTTAAATTTTGTCGATTGCATGCTATCATTGAGAGTCATACCATCTATATTTTATTTCGTGATAAGTTATTTTTGAATTGATTAGTAAAACCGAGAATTTTGTTAAGTGAATTTGAAAAGAACCTATTAGAGAGAATATTTAGAGGTAAAAGACTCAGTAGTGAGATTAATCGAGGGTAAAAGCCATTATCGAGTCCAGACGAGTGAAACCATTGATTCGAGCGAAACACATAAGGGAGTGGTGAGGAAATTGTTTTCTACTTACCCTTGTTTTGCAGGAAAGATGTCTAGTTACAAAGATTAAGGGACTTTTGAATATCAATCTTCCACAACCTTTGATATGAAACTTATGATGGAAGCCATGAATAGATATTGGAACATAAAATGGGAGATGTTGAATGCACGTTTTGATCAGTTAAGTGAGACCCGGGGAGAATCGTCTCAAAATACTCATGGATCACATAAGAAGGGCAGAACACAACAAAATGATGCTAGGAATGCAGAAACTTATGGTGATGGTGGGATTAGTGAAGAGGAGGATCGTAAGTCCGATTTCAGCCATCAAAGGCAAAGAGGTGTTAGGGAAAGAGGAGGTCAAAATAGGGAAGATGGTAACTTGGATAGCATTAAAATGAAATTCCCAGCTTTCCAAGGTAGGAGCGATCCTGAGACATATCTAGAATGGGAGACAAAGATGGAGCAAATTTTTGACTTGTCACAACTACTCAGACCTTAAGAAGGTCAAGATGACCACTACAGAGTTTTCAGGGTATGCATTAACATGGTGGGACCAACTGACAGCCAACCGGAGGTGTAATGAGCATCCGATTGCAACTTGGGTGGAGATGAAGGCTGTAATGAAAGAGATTCGTGCCAACCTACTACCACCGGGAGATAGTTCGTAGCTTGCAAAGTCTGAAACAAGGTAGTCGGAGCGTGGAGTATTAATACAAGGAGATGGAAATGCTGATAGCCAGGGCTAATTTAGTTGAGGATAATGAGACAACGATGGCTAGGTTTTCAGTAGGGTTGAATTGGGAGATTGCGGACTTGGTTGAACGACAACATTATCTGGAGTTAGAAGAACTGGCACATATGGCTGTCAAGATGGAGAAGCAGCTTAAGAGGAGAGGAGGACAACGATTGAATTCTTCTACTGGTTCGACATGGAAACCTAATTTGGTAAAACCCGAGGAAAGATCAGCTGCTAGCAAACCTAAAACAAAGGAGAAGCAAGGAACGACTAATCGCGGAGTGCAAGGTAAAACCGAACAACCTTCTTTTAGTCGCAATTGAGATACTGTATGCTTCAAATGTCAAGGCAGGGGACATATTTCTAGTCAATGTCCAAATCAGAGAACTATGTTGTTGCTTGACAATGGAGAGGTTGGAGACCGAGGGAGAAGAGAGTGATACTGATTCTATGCCACCATTAGAGGAGATAGATGAGGCTGCTATGCATGGTGAAATTCTAGTTATGAGGAGAGCACTTAGTACGCAAGTTAAGGAGGAGAGCAGTGAACAGCGGGAAAACCTTTTGCATACCCGATGTTTTGTGAATGGGAAGATCTGTTGTGTAGTCATAGATGGGGGCAGTTGTACAAATGTGGCAAGCACTACGATGGTGGAGAAATTGGGGATGATTACCACCAAACATCCACAGCCGTATCGTTTGCAATGACTCAATGATAATGCAGACATTAAGGTGACCAAACAAGTGTTAGTTCTTTTTACTATTGATCGGTATGTTGATGAGATATTATGTGATGTGGTGTGTTTATGCAGGCGGGTCATTTGTTATTGGGTAGACCATGGCAATTTGATAGGAGGGTTAAGCATGATGAGTTTACCAATAAATATTCCTTTGTTCACGACAAGAAGAATATCACTTTACGTCCTATATCACCACAACAAGTGCATGAGGACCAAATTCATTTGCAGAAAAATCATGTACAAAGAAAAGAGAATGAAGAAAAGAAAAATCAAGAAGAAAAAAATGAGAAAAAGAAAGAGAAAAAGAAAGATCAGAAAAAAACAAACATTTTTGCAAAAAAAAGAGCGATGTGAGAAAAGCTTTGGTTTCTAAACAGCCGATCATTTTACTTCGGTATAAAGAGGCGCTTTTGAATACCAACGCTAATGATTCTTTGCCTAGTGTTGTTCCATCTCTTTTGCATGAATTTGTTGATGTATTTCCCGAGAAGCTTCCACAAGGATTACCACCGATGCGGGGAATCGAACATCAAATTGACTTTGTTCCCGGTGCGACCATTCCAAACCATATATGGAAATAAAGGTAAATTATTTTAATAAAGTGGAAATTATCATACCAAATAATTATTTCCGTTTGTATGAAAAATATTATGTGATATAGTATATATTTTTATGTGGGTAATGTATAAAATATATTATTTATATAATATATGTGTAAGAAGTATTATGTTATAATATATATGTATATGGTGTATACTTTGAACCAAGATAGGATGTCATTTGAAATAGCATGAACTGTATTAATGTTAGAAACTTAAGTAAAGAGCAAGGAAGGTTAGCAGGAGCTGGCTTTATGCTAGTATAGTAGACTGAAAACTCAACCGAGCTACTATTCATGAAGGGCAAGGTTTTGTGAGTGCTGAGCAAGGGAAATAGTTGGGAAGCAAGTTTAGTACTGAATAAGAACTACGCAGCTTAATTTTTTTCCTTCTCTTCCCTGCTACCTAGTCCGACCCTCTCCCCTGCCTCTCTTGCCTAGCTGCCGAGCCACCCCCAAAACCCAGGCTATGCTAATTCTATTTAATTGAAACAAGAAAGTTGGCATACAAGGAAGTTGATTTTCCTTGATCAATTGTCAAAAGGTAACTCATTTTTCTTTGCTATGTTATTATCAACTTATGTGAAAGTTAGTATGAAAACTTTGATGGGTTATATAGAAAAAAACAACAACAGTTAGCAAATTGGTTGGTTAGGCCTGTTTGAAAATTTACAAATATAGCAATGGATAAAGAATCACATATGGGAACTGAAATTTGAATGAAACAAATGTGTGGATGAAAGAAAGAGAAACCTTGAAAATTAAAAAGTTGTAAAACAGTTAGTTTATAATGAGTTGGTTATGTATGGTTTTTATTGTATATATGATTAGTATAGACTGAAATTAGAGCCAAGGAGTATAGAATTTGTTGTGCGGAGCAATAAGGAGTCTGAATTGGGTTTATAATGTAAAGAAATGGCTATGAAATCCGCGTTTTAAAGCGACGCACATCACATGTTCGATAAAAGTCCTCTTAGGACTGTTTGACTTGGGTTACGTATATATACACTATATATAGTTAATTAAAGGGTTTAGGCGAATCGAATTAAGACGAAAAGCGTTTCTTAACTGAACGAAAAATTAAAAGTTAGTGTCTGGTCATTTTTGGCTACTGTTTTGGGCTGTCCATAATGTCCAAAATGAGCGTCTAATATTTTTTAAAAATAGTCTTATATGTCAGGTATAACATATTTGAAAATGAATGTGATCCGTCATGTGAGCTAAGAATTAAAATTATGCAAAGTAGCTGCGTCGTTAAGGAGCTGCTGCAGTGCAGCAGCAGCAGCGCACTGCAGTGGCAGTGGCTGGGAGCTCCTTTGAGCTCTCAGTTGTCGCGTTTAAATTACCCAAAATGTTCGGTTACTATTTTTCTAAAATAGGTGGGTATACCACTTATATTATATCCAAAACTCAGCGTAATTGGATCAATGAATTGAGAAATAAAAATTAGCAAAATAAGGGACAGGGGATGGGGGCTGCTGCCCAGCAGCAGCAGTTAGCAGCGTCAGATGGCTGGGGCCAGGCAGTGCCCAGTGGTGCACTGCTTGGTTCGTGATAAAAATTTCTTCGTTTTGACGATTTAATTCAGGAAAAAAATGGAATCATGCGATAACATTGTCTTATAAAAGCTATGTTTATGCGTAAACACGTTCAATTCAAAGTATGAGTTATGAATGCACAAAAGAACCAAATACGTAATGTGACCTTAATTTTATGGAAAAAGGCATAAGATGTTCGCGTAATGAATTATAAATGATTGATAAACGAATGTATTAATATTCAAAAATCTAAAATCGATAATCTAACTTAGAATTGAATGCTAATGCATCACATTTGTACTAAATTTTTTATAGCGTAGGTCAAGTTGTTGATTCAACTAAATCATCTATAAAACTTAGTTTTATTGCATTAGATTCCTAACTATAAGTCCTCATATGAAACTACAAAGGCGTACCGCGCTTTGGCCTATTCAGGGTACCGTATACCCGAATTTGTTTCACGAACCGGAATGAACCATTCCAGGTAACACTTATGGGTAAAAAATTTAAATGTTAAAAGTTCTATTTCATTCCTTTAATTAAAATTAATATTTTAGAGCAAAGAACTATAATTTTTACAAATTAACTAAACATATTGCTAAGTACCATATTTGTTGCTTTCAAAATTTAAATGGATTTATATTAATTTTGTATATTATGATTTCACAAATTGACTTAGAAAAGCCCGAATGTATTTCTAACTTTGGAATGAAGACCATTGACAAAAGAAACTGCTTGGAGTGTCACCAAGTATCCAAGCATTGAGACATTTCGTGATTTTAAAAGGTATTGAGTGACACTTTGATAGATAGGTTAGCATGCACTAAGAAAACTAATGCATATATATATATATATATATATATATATATATATATATATATATATATATATATATATACATGTGTGTGTGTGTGTGTGTGTGTGTGTGTGTGTGTGTGGCATTGATTTAACTATTCCCGCAAATTAACTAATCCCAAGTTCCAACTAATAGCTGAAACAAATAATACCCAACTGAAATAATATGATACCGAAAAAGAGGCCTAACCAGGTTTTAACTTCAACTTGGGCAGGAGTTTCTTCTTTGGCTGAATCAACATATGCAGAGTTCCTCAAACTAGAATTTGCCCTAGACCCATTTGATTTAGATACAGAAAGTATTGAAAATCTCTGAGAATTCCTAAATTGTTTAGCAAAATGGGTTCTGCCAAAAGGATTTAGAGATGTATTTTTCTTTGTAAATCTTTGGGGGAATTTGGACAGTGTGAAAGTTAGATAACTTGTGCTTGCCATATACATATGAGTGTGTATACCAGATACAAACTCCAGCTAGCAGAGAAATGTTTAGAAAAGTTAGATGAGTGTTGGGGAGAGAGCTGAATTCAGGATGCTGGAGAGCCGCCTGGGGACTTCAAATGAAACTAGAACTATATAACTTGCCACGTCGCCCATAATGTCAACTTTCTTATTTTTTGTTTGTGGATAGTACTTTAGGACCGAGTTCCATTATCTTAGACTATGTTTCTGAGTTTTAAAAGGATACAAAATAAAAGAAAAGGACGGAAAGTATAAGTTTTTTTTAATTCCTATGTTTAAGAGTTTTTTAAAAAACGAAAAGAAAAAGAAATGAATAAAAAATTTGGTCACTTTTTCAATTCCTATGTTTCGCGTTCAATTGTTATTTGTGTGTTTATTTTTAATTCTTTTTAGGCTTAAATATATTTTACTATCCTAAATTATTACTTTTTTCACTTCCATCATTCACTTTTAATTTTGTAAATTAAATGAGTAAATTATTTTTTTTCCACTTTTGTTCAATTTAATTGACACGTCAAAAATTATTTTTTCCCACTTTTGTTCAAGTCACTTGACCCGTCAGAAATTGATGACGTGTCCGCCTGAGTATGGCCATGTCCAGCTGATATGTATTTAAGAAATAATATTTCCAATCTTTTGCTAATTTAAATTGTCAGGGGTAAATTTAACAAATCATTTTTTATTTTATATTAAAACTAAACAAAACAAAACAATTCTACAAATCTCAAAACTTTGATCGGCAAAACTCCCCCGACTCAAAAAAATTCTCAAAACTTCGATCGGCAAAAATCACCCTCTCTCTCTCTCTCGACTGTTATGTGTGTGGGTTCCATACCCATGTTATTCGATGTTGCCTTTAGGTGCTTAAGTTGTGTTGTTTTACTTTATTTTTAGTTGCTTTCTATTTTGTTGATCGAGTCCGTGTAAGTGGGGCGAAATGATAGTGAGTAGTTATGGAGTCTATGTAGCCTGTTTGAGTCAGTGCTAGTGGGTGGTTATGGAGTCTATGTAGTCTGCTTGAGTCAGTTGTTGCAGTCCGTAATTTCCAGGCAATGCACACGTTGTGTAATGGTCAGTTATCACCTGGCCTATTTATGTTTGCTAATATTCAATCAAAAGGCACCGAAGCATTTATTCAATTACAGAGATTTGAAGGAGGCCTGGTAACCTCGAGTTACCATAAACAATTTAGTTACTTTTGATTTCACAATTTTACTGATACCTTGGTTCTGCGATAATGGTTGTGGGTACTAGACATGCGCAGATGACTGAAGCTTTGGCAACATTGCGAGGAGAGAACACCCACCTGCGTGAAGAGCAAGAGCGATAAAAGGAGATGTTAGCAGCAGTACTTGAACAAATCAATAATCTGACATCTAGCTATGAGGCTTTAGCAATACATCACAATTCTGGGGAAGGTTCTTCCAATTCTAAGGTCAGTAACAATTCTTTATTTGAGGGAAATGGAATTCAAGCTAGGTCTTTAAGGTTGGATTTTCCTAAATTTGATGGTACTGATCCGGATGAATGGATTCTAAAGGCCCAACAATTTTTTTTGAGTATTACAAAATAGCCGATGACCAAAGGCTTCAAATAGCCTTTTCCATATGGAAGGAAATGCCCTTTCATGGTATAGTTGGTTGCAAACGTCTAGCCCAGTCCAATCTTGGGATGATTTTATTACAGCCCTAGAAATGAGATTTGGGCCCTCAGCTTATGAGGATCCTCTAGGGGAATTTACTAAATTAAGGCAAAATGGGACTGTAGAAGCATATCAGACACAATTTGAAATGCTATATAATAAAATACCTGGATTATCTGAAGAGTTTCGTATTAGTACCTTTCTCAGTGGCCTTAGGGATGATTTGAGAATCACTGTCACCATGTTTAAGTCATCTACACTCTCAGCAACCTTTGGTTTGGCTAGGTTACAAGAGGAAGAAGTGCTTAAGTGTGTAAGGTTAAATCCAAATAAGTTATAAACTTACCAAAACACTAACATGAACAACCATCATAGATTGCCTGCATCAGCCCCTATTATGAGACTTCCAGTACTTCCAACTAGACCCAAACCGAGACCTCAAACATTTAATAACCCCAGAAAAACCAGCTTCCACATCAAAAAAGTTTCTACTTCTCAAATGCAAGAAAGGAAGGAAAAAGGTCTATGTTGGTTTTGTGATGAGAAGTACCATTTTGGACATATATGTACCAAACGCAGGATTTATCTTTTAGAAGGAATGGAAGGAGAGGTAATGGAACCCGAGGAACCAAAAAATGAGGAAAGTACTTTGGCTGTGATAGAAACTAATAACGAGGAAATGGGTGAGTTGTTAGGAATCACCATGCATGCTATTGTTGGATCTTTAGCCCCTAAAACTATGAGATTGTTTGCTGAACTTAATCACCACCAAGTACTGGTCTTGATTGACACAGGGATCACTCATAGTTTTACAGATCCAAATGTAGCAAGGAAGGCCAATCTGTCAAGGGAAGAGAGCCACTTAACAGTTTAGGTGGCTAATGGTGCCACTCTTCCTTGCCTTGGTCCTTGTAAAACAATTTCTTTGAAGCTACATGATTACACAAGTAAGGTTAATTTATACATGTTGACTCTTGGGGGTTGTGACTTAGTTTTGGGGGTTGATTGACTAAGAGGATTGGGGCCAGTTTTATGTAATTTTTCTGATCTAACTATGCAGTTCCAGTGTGATGAAAAGGTTGTAGAGTTGCAGGGAATCAAGAGACCAGCAATAAATGTGACTGAGACGACATTGCCAACCTCCAGAAGGGAACAACAAAAGGAATATGGCTGCAAATTATGGAAAACAATGTTACAAGTCTCACTCCCAGCATGCTAGGAGCAGTACAACAACTCCTGGACAAATTCAAATGGGTGTTTGCTGAAGCTAAAGGGATGTCACCTCTTAGGATTTTTGATCATAAAATTAATTGCATGAAGGCTGTAAACCCACATGTGTAAGACTCTACAGGTATCCATATTACCTTAGGAGGAGATAGAGAAACTAGTGGTTGAGATGATCAAGAATGACAGCATACGGAGCAGCCAAAGTCCCTACTCTTCACCCGCGTTACTAGTAAGGAAGGCTGATGGAAGTTGGATAATGTGTGTGGACTACCGTGCTCTCAATAAGGATACCATCAAAGATAAGTACCCTATCCCTAATATTGATGAGCTAATTAATGAATTAGGGGGTGCTAAAAAAATTTCTATGCTAGATTTAAGGTCAGGATATCATCAGATACGAATGCATCCTGATGACATCCCTAAAACTGCCTTTCGCACACATGAGGGTCATTATGAGTTTTTAGTTATGCCTTTTGGGCTTACTAATGCTCCTTCGTCTTTCCAAGGGGTGATGAATGAAATGTTTAGGCCTTATTTAAGAAAGTTCGTGCTGGTATTCTTTGACAATATTTTGATATACAATAAGTCAATGCAGCACCATATAGAACATCTCACACGCGTTTTGGAGGTACTAGAAGCTGAAAATTTCTTTGTCAAGATGTCCAAGTGTGTTTTTGGTAGCAAAGAGGTCAATTATTTGGGGCATCTTATGTAACGTCCCCAAAATTCATACAATACAACTCTCGACATCGGTCGTTAACAATGCATCCTTATTCAGACTTTACATCATTAATCAATGATACAATCACTAAAATATGGAATATTTAAAACTTTTATATTATTCCTTCTTTATTTAATAAACATCTTTCAATATTTATCTAGTTGAATCAAGTAGCATAGACCTCTAGCAACGATTCGGACATCAATCGAAATATATATATATATATATATATATATATATTTTTAACCAACAAAATAAATATTTATTTAAAAAAAATGTTTTTTTTTGTAGTCTAAGGAAACAAAAGTAGATAAATATCTCTTTTTTTATAGTTAAAGGAAACTAAAAATAGTAAGTAAATCTTTTCATAATATCCTGATACCGTACCGTAATAATGGTACGTTGAGGATTTCATCATTACATGACTTCGTCATACTACATCATACCATAGCGGGCTGACGATCATACGATCATATCCAACACTAGGTTTAACTGCATTGATAACTTCCTCGATTATTGTCTCTACACCATATCAAATGATGCATAGAACACATAAAATACATTTTAAAATTTTAAAATTATTTTTGTCTAGCTGAAGCAATTAGCATAGACATGCGAATAATAGCACTATTTAAAAAAAATTCGTTGGTTCCATCATTTGATCCAATGTTTTTCAAGAAAACAGAAGTGCAACATCAGCACGAAGTCAATAAATTTTGAAAATCTAGCAAAGCTAGGAGATTTAGAATATAAAACTTTCTCCATCAATTAAATCTTTACTCCATCATTACTTAATCATTCTATCAACCTTAAACAACATCAATGCTTCCTACACCATAACCTTTCTATTCCCAGTATAGTTCATCAAACTTTCTACACTTTGGAAGTCAAGAACTTTTCACAATAATATGAGTTTAAGAACTTCCTAGTCAGACCATAGGCGTCCATTCGCTGAGGAGTTCCAAACATACCATATGATTATGAGTCATGAACTTACCATAAGCATGAGTTTTAAGAACTTGCACTTAATCCTAATAACATCTTACTAATCTTAATAGTTTCTAACTATCAAATATGCACATGAGAAAAGAATCACCTTTTCACTATATATACATTGATAGCGCGACACCAATATTCCAATGATTATCAATGTGATAAACTAAGTGCAAACACAAAACCCTCGCCCCATACAAAGGTTTGTACAACTCAGCCATCACATGATTCTTCAATTGAAATCCCACCTAACTCTATCTTGCTCATAACTTGCTCTTTACTCGATACGAATTTTTCGCATCTCATCATTTATAACTCCTCGTGAGTTAACCTCGTACTATATCATAGTACATTCTCATTATAGCATCAAACTATAACTATTCAATCATTACTGACCATCTATCTTTCAACTTTAAAAGATCACGTCGTGACCTTATTCTATAATTATCTCCCATATGATTCTTTCTTATCTCATTATCGTTTTGTTTTAAAACTTCTTGTCTTTTCCTTTCATCAAGTTATATCAGGACCTCATTATGATTTAATCCTATAGACTTTGTCTATTCATCGTTATTCGTCATCTTTATTATTGGAGTTAGGTAACTCCTGATTCTCATCTTCATATCTCTTCAAGATTCGTCTTTGAATCTTCTTGTTTATTTATTAACTCTTCTTTTAAGAATTTCTAACTTCGTTCATAAAGTTCAACATTTCATTCGAGTTTTATTCTTCGTTATTCTCACCTTCTTCTTATAACATTTCTAGGACTTAACTCATCCTATACATCTACGTATGTGAAAGGAATCACATTTTCGTTATACGTAACTTAACTTCTCATTCTCTAAGGTCATAGCCTAAGGTACTCTTACCTAAGGTGTATAACCTATCAGCTTTGATACCAACTGTAACGTCCCCAAAATTCATACAATACAACTCTCGACATCGGTCGTTAACAATGCATCCTTATTCAGACTTTACATCATTAATCAATGATACAATCACTAAAATACGGAATATTTAAAACTTTTATATTATTCCTTCTTTATTTCCCTGAATTTCATCCTTTATCATTACATAACTTTGATTCAACTTTATTTCATGAATCGATTCGTCAAAGTTATTATAAACTAAAACTTACAACCACGTTCAATCCCTTATACATCGGGTAAAATTTAAACTTTACAACTCAACATCTGTTGACCATCATATATTATCAAATACATTATCTGAAACCTTAAATAGGGTCCAAAATAATAACAATTCAGCCAAAGTATATACTTTAACATTTCATGCTTACAACCTATATACAACATATCATGCTCTTTGCAAAACAATTTAAAACAGTTCATCATTAAGTTCACGTAGAAAATAGGAATTGAAAGACTTGCCTTGATCATTGTTTACCAATAACAGTTTAACAGCTTACAGATATCTGCACTTCACGTGCTTTACACAATTATATAATCACGCACATCAACTATTAGTCACAAAGCAACGCATAGTATTTATAATATAAACTTTACTCTACATCTCATAACCCTTCCTATTATCAATACACAACGTTCAATTTGATTGTGTTAACTTTCGACTTATATTTCACTATATTTTTTTTCCGTAATATTCGAAATTCATTCAAGTGTTTAAGTCTTGCTAGGACTACTTATGGGTTTTATATTAATTCCATTTCATATCTTATAATGTTCATTTCATTTGACTTAAAACACTTTTTACATTCATTAACACTTGTCATGGCGTTTCGACGTTTATTCGCCACCCGCCCGAATTGTCTCTCTTGTGTATGCTTAGTGTGCTTATATAACTTATCTAATACCTCATTTATTAATCTTAAGCATCATTATTTTTACTAACATTCATGTTTTATAACATATGACAACATCTTTTAGCGTCCGAAGCACTACACTTGCATACGTGCATGCCCGACGCTCTTCGATTGCCCCTGAATACACATTAGTCCCAAAAATAACCATTTTGACCCCTGCTACTGACCTCAAATTTAGAAACTCAAAGAACGAAAACATAATACATCATCAATTTCAGATTTCCATCAAGAATTTATCATCAATTTTAGTCTCTAAGTAGACAAAAAACATAAATATTTCAACCAAAACTCTAAACTTCATCTTTCAACACATTCTTACGAACTTGATTACTATAAAACAACTTTTAGATGATATAGAAGAGGTTATACCAACCCATCAACATAGTTATTCAACAACTTATCAAATCACACAACCAAATAACTTCTTTAGAAAATTCAAGAATAGAAGTTGAGGTTTTAGAATTGATTCTTACCTTGAATCTTCTTTAGTGTTAACCAATGATAGAAATTACTTAATCAATCTTCTTCTTCTTCTGTGATTCCTCAGACTTCTTTCTCTAACTTACAGAGAGTTTCTTCTCTTTTCTCTCATTCTCTTCTCTATTTCTCCCTTTCTCTTTTCTTCTTTCAGTTTAGGCTTAGAAACAAAACTCGTAAACTCATATAACTGATAATATAATACATATATTACTAATACTTATTATATTACTTAATATACAATTAAATTAGGGGTTATAAAAATTCAAAAGCCGCAAGGCCATGTTTGGCTAGCCCCTTCAAATCTCCTTTTAATTTATTTTAATTACTTCCTTATCATATAGTTTATTTGTCACAACCATTATTAAATTAAATTATAATCTCTATTTAGCCAACACAGTATTTAATTAGCTAATATAATTATAATTTTATTTAATAAATCATTAACGCTCTAATTCAATTATTTAATTAAATTAGAATATTTCTATTCCATTAGCGTAATAAAATACGTACTGATTTACAAAATCATTCCCCATAATTTTATTCTATATTATCATACTTGAATAAATTATTCCATAATAATTTTCATCGAATATTTATCTTATCCCATAAGTATTCCAACTAAAATATTTATTTAATTCATCTAACACCAATATTTATTTATAATTATATTGGTTCTTCTCATTCTCATACTCATTTACATACACTTGGCTAAATATAATATATTAAGCCATTACATAAACGTATTACTCTAATATGTAATATATTACCTTCATACTTTATTAAAACAATTATATCTATATTAATTCACTATTTTAATTAAGTGAATTACTCACATTATTTATGAGATTTAATTCAAAATAAATCCACTACCAACAAGGAATAATAACCAAATTATATTACTTCATAATATAATATTTAACTTTATGAAATTAACTAATAATATTCAGTTAATTTCCTTTTCGTAATAATTTCATTTAATTTCTTCAACAGTTAAATTAAATTAACTATTAAACCTCATTCTTCCAACATATGAACATATATATATATATATATATATATATATATATTTATTTATTTATTTATTTACACGCAAAACACGTCATAATAAGAATTTCATTCATTAAATTCTTATTTTAACAATTTCTGAAAATCCGGGTTGTCACATCTTATTTCTAAGGAAGGGGTCAGAGTTGATCCCCAAAAACTAATTGCTATGTAAGAATGGCCAGTTCCTAAAAATCTCAAAGCTTTAAGAGGTTTTTTTAGGACTAACGGGTTACTATTGGGAATTTATCAAAGGATATGGAGCAATTGCAGCCCCTCATACTTGTCTTCTAAGAAAAAAGGTTTTTTCTTGGAATGATAAGGCACAAAAAGCATTTGAGGGATTAAAAGAGGTTATAGTAAGTCCCCTTGTGCTCAGATTACCTAATTTTACTAAAATGTTTGTGGTGGAGTGTGATGCTTCAGGAGAAGCATTCGGAGCAGTGCTGATGCAAGAACGGCAACCCCTAACCTATTTCAGTCAGGATTTAAAAGGGAGGAATCTGACCTTATCCACCTATGAGAAGGAATTACTAGCATTGGTGATGGCAGTGAGGAAATGGAGGAACTATCTATTGGGATAGTCCTTCAAAGTACGCACTGACCAGCAAACACTCAAATATTTGCTGAAACAAAGGGTGGGAACTCCCTCACAACATAAGTGGATCTCTAAAATGCTTTTTTATTACTTTACAATTGAGTATAAGAGTGGTAAAAATAATGCAGTGGCTGATGCACTCTCTAGGGTACATTACCTCGAGAACACATACCCAAATAGTACCTGAACACCATCCATAAACACAGACCAGCAAGAAATTACCAACTCCAATCCAACTAGCAAAAATATCAGCACAAACCCATCCTCCACAGCAATATCCAACCAGAAAACCAAACAACACCAAATCCAAATCCAAGCAGTCAGCATAGGTCCAACCACAGTGGATACAAGAGTTAAAGAAAGCTTACCAACAGGACCCCATGTTGCAGTAGCTCATTAACCACTACTATCATGGAGACCTGGACCAATCTCATTACCAACTCTGAAATGATCTACTCTTTTATAAGGGTATATTGCATCTCGTGTCATTGGTGCCCTTCCAGCAACAGATCCTGCATCAATTCCACAGCAGTCCATTAGGAGGCCACACAGGAGTACAAAAAACACAAACAAGAATAAAAAAGGAGTTTTACTGGCCTGGCCTAAGAAATGATATTCGAACACACATAAGAGAGTGTGATATATGCCAAAGGAGCAAAGTTGAAGCTCTCCTCCCATCGGGGTTGCTCTAATCTTTGCCCATTCCTGCCAAGAATTGGGAAGACATCAGCATGGACTTTATTGAAGGATTACCTCCTTCAGGAGACAAGACAATAATCTTTGTGGTGGTGGATAGGTTAAGTAAATATTCTCAATTTATGCCTATTACTCATCCATACACAACTTTAATTGTGGTCAGGGTGTTCATGGATAATGTTTTTAAATTACATGGTTTACCACTGACCATAGTAACTGATCGAGATCCTGTGTTCTGTGACACCCCCAAATCCAGATACTTCAATTTCACGGGATTTGGTGCTCACTATCTAAATAAAATACAACTACTGCCCATAATAAGGAATGCAAAATAAATTACAACCTTAAATAATTAATAAAATCTTCCTTATCAAAAGGATTACAACCTTGATCAAAATATCCCAGGGTTTACTAACCTTAACGTCAATAAATAAGTTTGGAAAATAAAACATAACATAATAAAATCAAAGTTTTATTACACATCATAATCAAAATATAAACAAGTCTTCACTTGTTCATCTTGCTCTTGCCCTTACTAGTTGACGGTTCGTCAACTCTTTCGACTTTAGCTGCAAGAGTTATATAATGCAAGAGTGAGCAAACAAAAGCTCACTTAAAATAACAAATGATAGTGATGAACTGAATAACTTCAACTGATTCGAATAATATTTCTTTCATCAATAATAAAGAATTGAATATGGAATATAGAATTCATCTGAGGGTTGTAAGACCTTGAACTATGTCCTAGGTTATAAATATTTTTATTTAAAACCTTTAACAGTCGTTAGACTATATGGACTCTTAACTCGTACTTAGAGGGATCAGCCCTTCGTACCATGTATTGTGCACAAACATCTTAACGCTTTCGCATGGTATTCCTCTATTAAATAGGGTTGTTCATCTCAGTTATTTGATAACAAGTCCGCACCAAAGAAAGTTTGGTTTGGATAAGCTTCAAGAAAAATTTTAGAATTCAACTATCATCAACTAAGGATTAGTTGAATCGACTTACAATAATAATAATTCAACAATAAAGGATTACGAAATAACTTATGCTTTAAAACTAAACTTAAAGCAATTTAAAGATAAGATAAACCTTGCTTGAACAATTAAGTCAATGTCACATTAACTCAATAATGAACTTTGATAAGATATTTATTCAATATATAATTGATAGAGAATACAATAACTTGCATATGAATAACAAGTTAGAAATAGGAAACTTGCTCAAGTAAAGTTTGAGTTTAGAAAACTTGCCTTAAGCGCAAGCTACAGTTTACAATTTACAATTTACAAATCACTTTCTCAATCGTCCTACACATTACATTACATTTACAACATCAATTAGTTTCATAACCACTACGTTTAACTGTTGAACTTCTTACTTAAGTTCAACTTAACAACGTGGTTTGTAAACTTAACTCATTAACTAACCACATACGTGAGTCTAATCTCACAACATGCATATCACACGTGTATAACACTTTAAAATATCATAATCATACCCTATGATAACAATATCTAAGTTCACACATAACATGCTAATATGAGACTTCAAATTGTCTTATACATGACAAAAATATGTTATCTTATTATTTTATACACTTAACATGTTATCACATTAAGTTAGCTAATTATGTAATGCATAAAAACTACACAGAGTTCAAACAAAATTTTCGGACAGCCTATACACCCGCTGGGGCGGGTGTTTTGCTCTTGATAGACCCGCTGGGGCGGGTCCCCCTGCTGCTGGGTTTCCCGGTTCGCGAACTGTGCATAGAAAAAGTCAATTTGGCTTATTTCTTCGCACCAAATTCTGATTTTAACTAACACAATGCATATAAAACTTTATGAAAATAAAATCTTAAACTTCTAACATGTTTTTAATATACATAAACACCACAACACATAATCAAATACTTAATTTCATGATTTTGAAGAAAACACCATTGTTAAGCGTTTTTGAAGAAAATTAACACCGTGACTTTGTTTTTAAACCAAATCAAACAATTCAAATCGTATTAACTTTGTTTCTTAACAGATTATCATAATCTATGGTCAATTTATATAACATATCACAATCAAACACAAATTTTGATAATTAAAGAACGATTTTTCAAACTAGTTCACTATAAATTGCTATGAACATGATTTCTTCATGTTCAACATATTTACGTGAATTGAACAACATAAACAATCATATATCATATACATAAGCATGTTATAACACAGATTACATATAAACTTTCATGTTTACACTAATTTCATAAAAACTCAATTACAGAGGACTAAAACTTGAAGAACAACAAAATACAATTTCTAAAACTACAAAGTTAGAATTATACCCTTTTTGATTTGTGAGGAAGAAGATGAATATGGTGTTTTGTTTTGCTCTTGATTTCTCAAGCTTCTTGCCTTTCTCTTCTTCTTTTTCTCTCTTTTTCTCTCTTTGTATATTTTCTAACTTTCTAACTCTGATATTCTAACTTAACTAACGTATAATATAATATTATAACTAATACATATATTATACATATAATTATATAATATATATATAACTGACAAGTATTAATCAACCTACTAAATACATTAGTTGCATAATTTTTTGAAAATCAAAAGCCACTAGGGCTTGTTTGGCAAAAACCATTTATTTTTAAAAATAGATTTTTTTTGTAGTTAGGGCCATGTTTGGTAAAACTCTTTAAAATCTTTTTATTTATTTTGATAAATCATTTTAACACATAGTTTAAATGTTACACTTTATTTAATTAAATCCCAACCTTCTAATTTAATTAAATACAAGCTAACATTCATTACTTAATTAAAATTACCACATAATACTAAATTGCTACAATATTATAATTTCTCACTAATCATAATCTCATGTAACAATTACCACATAATATTCATCTAATTTAATTATCTCAATTAAATTAGAACTATACTACAAAATTGCTTACATAACAATTTAATATTAAATATTCATTTAATTAACATATTGTACTTAATTAAATTACTCCATAACATAATCACATAAATTAATTATTTAAATCAATAAATCAATTAAAATATTTATTTAATTCAATACATATTTATAATTAAATATACAAAATCTCATTCGTTACATGTTCACTAGCAATTTTTGGAGATAATTAGGTTATTTGGAACAGATTTGTTACTCAGTACATCCTATTATCCTCAAACAAACGGACAAACAGAATCCATGAACAAAGTGTTTGAGTGTTACCTCAGGTGCTTCTCAAGTGACAATCCAAAAGACTAGGTTAAGTGGTTACCTTTAGCTGAGCGTTTTTATAATACCCCAGTTCATACATCAACAAAGGTATCCCGTTTTGAAGCTATCTATGATCATCCTCCTCCTCGAATGTTACCATACGAGTCGAGAGCTACCCAAGTTTAAGCGGCTGATGAGGAAATGTGAAGCCGTGAGTTTATAGCCAAGCTCGTCAAGGAAAACCTACAGGAAGCACAAGTTGAAATGAAATATTTTGCTGATATAAAATAAGGAGCCAAGAGTTTGAAATCAACGATTTTGTTTACCTCAGGTTGAGGCCGTACCGGCAAATAACAGTCTCGATGTGAAGGAGCTTGAAGGTCGCACCGAGGTATTATGGGTCGTTTAAAGTGGTTTGAAAGGTGGGTCAAGTGGCGTATGAACTAGATATACCCCCTGAAGCCAAGATCTAACCAGTATTTCATGTTTCATGCCTTAAAAGAAAGCTAGGAGAAGGAAGAAAAGTTTGTGCAAACTTATCGAGTATCACTTTTGAAGGATTTATGGAACCCGAGCCGAAGAAGGTCTTGCAACGGAGGCTGAAAGGAAAGGAAATATGGTCGGAGTCGAAGTCTTGGTGCAGTGGAACTGCGCCAGTGAGGAGGATGCTACCTGGGAAGACTTAGAAAACTTAAGGAGGCGATATCCTAACCTTGAGGATAAGGTTTTCTAACAGAGGGCGTCTTTTATGTGCGTGAGTTCCATACCCTTGTTATTCGGTGTTGTCTTTAGGTGCTTAAGTTGTGTCGTTTTACTTTATTGTTAGTTACTTTCTATTTCGTTGATTGAGTCTGTGTAAGTGGGCCGAAAGGCTAGTGGGTAGTTATGGAGTCTATATAGTCTGTTTGAGTCAGTGCTAGTGGGTAGTTATGGAGTCTATGTAGTCTGTTTGAGTCAGTTGTTGCAGTCCATAATTTTCGGGCAATGCCCACGTTGTGTAATGGTCAGTTATCACCTGGCCTAGTTATGTTTGCTAATATTTAATCACAAGGCACTGAAGCATTTATTCAATTACAGAGACTTAAAGGAGGCCTGGTATTCTCGAATTACCATAACAATTTAGTTATTTTGATTTCACAATTTTACAGATATAACATCGATGTTCTTACATAGCTTTGTCAAATTCTTTTTTAGTCTTTTATTCAACATTAAAACAAAACAAAACCATTCTCAAATCAAATATCATTCAATCAATCGATAGATGATGATCCCTTTAGATGATGTTTGAGGAGAATCCAGCCGCTCTTTGTCCCAAATCATCTGATCTTAAACCCGACATCGACATCTTTCTCTCTATCTCCTCCCTCCACCCTCCTCCATCTTAGATCTGGATGTTGCTGGCTTAGATCAAAAAACAGACCCCCGACTTAGATTAGAAAATAGACCCCCAACTTAGATCGAGATGCGTCGAGATCTAGAGAAAAACAAATATGAGGATTTGTGTGCATCCTCCATCTTTTCAACCAGTGCCGCTCCAAATTTCAATCGCTTTTCCCCAGATCCAAACGTAAACTCCCAATCCCCACATCAACGAAATCAGTTCATCTTCTTCTTTTTTCTTTGGCTGGACACCAATCATTTGATGAAAACTTATCCAAAAGCATTGATTGATACGTGTGTGGTTGCCAACACATTTGATGATTATAATATAATTTATCATTTAGATATTTTGAATTTTGTTTGTTTTATTATTAATTTGCATTTTATTATTGATAAAATCATCAAATGGGCCTTACCGTAATGATTTTTCGGATAATCATTAATTATATGTTTGTTACATTGAATTAGTTTCATCTCACAATAATAATATGAATTTTATTTATATATATCCAGCTACCAGGAAGCATAGCCGATGGAATTTTTATTTTTATTTTTAAAATGTTCAAATTTGGGGAAGAAGAAAATTTGTTAAGGTTAATAATTAATTTTTAAACAAAACAATTCTCTATTAATGTAGAATAAAAGTTATTTTATCAAATTTATCCCTGTTTAAATAATTTAAATTAACAAAAAAGTGGAAATATTATTTTTTTAAATACACATCAGTTGGACATAGCCCTACTCAGGTAGACACGTCATCAAGTTCTTGTAGGATTGCGGAAACATAATTAAAGCATACAATCTAATTGTAATAACAGCGGAAGCATACAAAATAGCAATTTATAATTTTTTGCAATCCCAATGTATAGCCTTATGTAACATGATTAATTGATGAATGATAAATATATACATTTGAAGCGTGTCAACCTTTGATGAAAACTTTAAATTCCAATCTTTGCTCCTTCGCGATCTCTCCAATCCACGGATCACACGTTTGTCACAAAGTGTATGCAACGCCCAAGAGTTATCCACCAAGAGGAATAGATTAAAGATGTGAATTTAGATTCTACTAGATCTTAGGTGGCTAGCCCTAATTCTCTCTATCCTAACAACTTAGGGTTTTGAGAATCCTTGCAAGAGAGATGCAAGTTGCAAAAATTGCATTAGTCTTTTTCACAATAAGACTCCACTTATTTAAAGACTAACCATAATCTTTAACCCTTAAGGAGTTGGGTTTTATTTAATTCCCAAGGAACTAAATAAAATAATAATAATAATAAGACTCCTCTTATTTATTTATAATCTATTATTTCTCCAAATACTTAATTATAAATATTAGTATTTCTCCAAATACCAAATTATTATTATTTAGTTAATTTAATAATAATAATAAAAATAAAAATAATAATAATAATAATAATATGACTAATCTTATTAATTTATAATATTAGTATTTTTCTAAATACTTAATTATATATCTTAAGCTATTTAATTTACTCCACTAATAAATTAAATATACTTAATTTATTATTATTAAGTCAATCAATTCTAAAATCATATTTCTCCCTTTTGTGGTGTGACCCTCTAGGTTCAATATTAAGCCGGTAGTAGAATAAATAAATTAGAACTATTCTAATATTATTTATAATGAATTAATCTCATTTAATTCAAATATAAATAAATAATATTTATTCTACATCATGAGTGAAACCTTATAAATAATATATCATGACTATCCTGATAATATGAATTCAACGTTAATCACAAAGATTATCACAAGGAATACAAAGAACTTATTCCGTGAATAGTTACCGTACAATTCAATCATTCTACCATATAATGTCTGATTAAACATAAGACATGAAATTACTAACAAGTCTTATTTATTTAATCATATGCTTTTCGATTCAAAATGCACAATTCTGATTAATGTAAATTAGAAACTCCTTTCTAATTTTCATTCCACCTTGACCAAGGATTTTTGAGTTGTCAATCATCGAATCGCATATGTGACGGCCCCAGAATAGGTCCAGTCAACCCAATCCATTCTGAGTCGCCAAATACATGGTACAAAATCCAAATACAAACTTTATATCACACGGTCGTGCAAAATAAGACCACACAACTGTGAGTGTCAATACAAATATGTAGAAAATATTAACATTTAAACTAAGTCCTCATTACAATTATTATCACACTATTTATTAGAAATAGTGAGGACTACTACTGCTCTAACTCGGACCGTCACTCTGTCCCCCGACTAGTTCCCGCGACATTCTCATTTCCTGAAGAGGACAATAGATGAAAAAGGTGAGCTCAACTAGCCTCAGTAAAGAATATTATGACTAAGATAATGGAAAATAAATTATCGTTAGTCTTCAACAATTCAGATAAAATATTATGGACAACAAGTTTTAGATCAATAACTACAGCGAAAATAACAATTCATTAGAAGAATTAAGTAGAGAATGAAGTCTACTATCTTCTATGGTTTAAAAGTCCATCATCAATATTTTATCCCTGTAACATCATTCAATATACATCTCGAATCAAATACTCATCCTTGCACTACGGGCCAAAGATATTCATTTGTATCATCAGTTGGTCATGTTCATCTCAACACCTGTCCATCTTTGCACTACGGCCAAAGATATTCATCAGGTAATCATTCATCCTTGCTCTACAGGCCAAAGATATTCAGTTATATCACCATTTAGAACTGAGGATGATGAAAAATAATATAAATAACGAATCCAGTGAGATAAAGGACAAAGATTAGGGATTCGTAATTTAGTTTATTCAAGTTCAAGAATACTCCATAATAATCAATTGTGGAGCAAAATTCAAGAATAAAGATCAAAACATGGATCCAATCAAAGAAAGGAACCCTAATAGACAACTTGGAAAAATAATTTTTTTTTAATTTTTTTGTGAATAGTGCCGTATTCGTGAATAGTGCCGTATACATGAATAGTGTCGTATACGTGAATAGTAACCCCGATATAAAAAGGTAAAAATTTCATAATAAAATTCATACCAACATTCCAATGAAATGATACTAGATGAAACGCAAAATTCGAAGAATTTCTGATCATTTCAGAAATTATAGAAGCAATACTTACCATAGTAAGTTTTAATTTTGGTATATGAAATGAAATATTATCGCTTTCATAATATGGAATATGAAAGAAAATAATATTTCTTACGAATATTGCAATAAAATAATATCCTTTACCACAAAAAAATAGTACTTCTGACTGGAATTTCAGGTATAATGCTAAAGAAAACTTGCACTGAATAGCAACATTCAAAGTATCTAAATACTCACAAAAATGCGTTCGATATTATAGAGAGATAAAACTTCTGATTCTGGTGTGATTTTCAATTTTAAATTAAGCATCCTATTTATAGGAGAATGGAAGGGTACTATTTGAATAAAAATCACAGACTGCACAGTGAAAAATTTCGGACAAATTCACGGGCGCGCACTGGCGAAAAAATTTGATTTTACTATTCATTACTGTGCAATAAAATATTCTAATAAAACAAAACTTTAAATAAAATATAATATATATATATATATATATATATATATAATAATACACCCTCCCCCATACGTTTCCTCCCCCCCACCCCATTTTCATTTTCATCCCACATGTGGGCCCCACCCCACATGTCACTTTCACACACATATAATATATATATATATATACTGAATAATTCTATACTGATTATTTTGAAAAATGAGTAAGTGGGGGTACATATAATAGGTCAAATTTATAACAAATACTTCAATAAAAACCCCTCTATTTATCTCAATTCACTTGGCTTCACAAAACACATTTTTAATAACATTTTTTTTTCATCATTAATATTATAATTCACAATATTAACATCCAATACTGATAAAAACACCTCAGCCCTAATTCCTTCTTTTATATCCACAAAAATAAATATTTTCTTATCATATAAATCAATAATTAATTATTCACAAATAATATTACAGAACTACAAAATTGACAACTAGGTCGTTCCCAGAAAAGAGGGGGCCTTCCGATAAGGATTTCTCCTTACTGGCGCGCAATTAAATAACCCCTCCTAGACAGAACTTCCTTAGACATTGCCAATAATCCTATCTAATAATATTATTCAAATAATATGAGTTATTGATTTGATAATTTAAAATACTGTGCAATGACAATTATTGAATCAATAAAATATTATGCAATTATAAATGTAGCAATTATTGAATCAATAATATAAAATATTGAACAGTAATTACTATAACAATTATTGAGTAGTGACTTCTTACGTAAGAATCAATAATTAGAATTACTGTGCAATACCGTGTGCTACTGTGCAACACCGCGTATTACTGTATTTTAACCACCGGGTATTTCAACAGTTTTAACGGTAACAACCCCGCCGTTATTTTTAGAAAACTCATTCTTGTCGTTTTCTTCATCCTACAGTTATTCCGTTGTGGGGTCCATAAATGACTGCGCCGTCGTACGAATATTTCCCGACAACCAGAATATTCCACGATCAAACAAATATTCCCCGACAACTTGAATATTTTATTACCACTTGCTAACTTTGAAAAATTTGCATAAATCACCCTTTAACTTACCACATTCATCAAATTAACACCTTACTATTTCAAAATAATATATAGAGAAATTAAATTTTTTTATTCATAAAAGTTGGGGTCTTACAACCTCCCCTCCTTATGAAATTTCGTCCTCGAAATTGACGTGCGTACCTAGTATGTCGAAAAGGTGAGGATACCTCGCTTTCATTTCCGATTCCAACTCCCAGGTCATTTCCTCAATAGCATGGTTCCTCCACAAAACTTTAACTTGTGGTTTAACCTTTGTGCGTAGGACATGCTCCTTCCTATCCAAGATCTTGACTGGTACCTTCTCATACGTTAAATCTTCGGCTATCTCGTCCGGTTCTAACTCAATAATGTGGTTCGGGTATTTCACATATTTACGTAACACGGATATGTGAAACACGTTATGAATACGAGACATGCTTGGAGGTAATGCGAGTCTATAGGCCACATTTCCTACTTGGTCAAGAATCTCAAATGGACCAATAAATCATGGATTGAGCTTTCCTCTCTTCTCAAACCTCGTAACTCCTTTCCACGGAGCAACACGTAACAATACATGGTCCCCAACATTAAATTCCACGTCCTTTCGATGAAGATCCGCATAACTCTTTTGTCGATCCTGTGTTGTTTGTATACGCTGTTGGATCATTTGGATCTTTTCCGTACATAAGTACTAACTCCGGTCCCAACAATGTTGCATCACCCACCTCGGCCCAGCACATTGGAGAACGACACTTTCTCCCATACAATGCCTCGAATGGAGCCACGCCTATACTTGCCTGATAACTGTTGTTGTAAGAGAATTCCACCAATGGTAGGTACTTATCCCAACTCCCTTTGAAGTCTAGAACACAAAGTCTCAATAGATCTTCAAGAGTTTGAATAGTTCTTTTCGATTGCCCGTCCGTTTGAGGATGATATGCCGAACTGAATCGTAAATCCGTGCCCATAGCTTTGTGCAAACTAACCCAAAATCGTGAAGTAAATCTTGGGTCACGATCCGAAACTATGGATACTGGCATGCCATGCAACCTCACAATCTCATTCACGTACATACGAGCAAGACGTTCAAGGGAATATGTCTCCCGTATCGGCAAGAAATGAGCAGACTTGGTTAATCTATCAACAATAACCCAAATCGCATCTATGCCTTGAGAAACCTTGGGAAGACCTGTAACGAAATCTATGGTAATGTGTTCCCACTTCCATTTTGGAATCTCAAGTGGTTGCAATGGACCCTTCGGCACTTGATGCTCCGCCTTTACACGTTGACAAGTTAAACACCTCGAGATAAACTCCGCGATCTCTCTCTTCATATTGTTCCACCAAAATGTATATTGAAGATCACGATACATTTTGGTACTCCAAGGATGGATTGCAAACGGTGTGTTGTGTGCCTCCATCATAATTCTATGCTTCAGGTCAGAATCGTTAGGAACACAAAGTCTGGAGTTGACTAGAAGTATTCCTTCTTCATCGATTCTTCCTTCCGGAACTGCACCTTCTTGCACCTTCTTTCTCATCTTCATCAGCTCCGGATCTGTAGCTTGAGCAGCTTTAACTTTATTAATCAAAGCTGGTTCTACGCATATACTTGACATCATCATGTGGGTCCCCGGAGTCTTAAACTCTATCTCCATCTTTTGTAATTCACACAGAATAGGCTTTTGTATGGACATAATCGCACTCGTTCCCTGCATATGATCTTCTACTCAACGCGTCGGCTACCACGTTCACTTTTCTCGGATGGTATTGGATGGTATGATCGTAATCTTTCAACAGCTCAAGCCAACGTCGTTGCCGCATGTTAAGTTCCTTTTGAGTGAAGAAATATTTAAGGCTCTTATGATCCGTATAAATCTCCACTTTCTCCCCGTACAGGTAGTGTCTCCAGATCTTCAACGCGAAAATGACTGCTGCCAACTCTAAATCATGAGTAGGATAATTCCTTTCATATTCTTTGAGTTTCCGTGAGGCATAGGCTATGACTTTCCCATGTTGCATGAGAACACATCCTAACCCTTTGCCCGAAGCATCGCTGTAGATAACAAATCCATCTGAACCAGATGGTATTGTCAGAACAGGTGCTGAAATGAGTCTCCTCTTGAGCTCTTGGAAGCTCTTCTCACATTCCTCGCTCCAAATAAATTTTGTATCTTTTCGAGTCAGCTGAGTTAATGGAGTAGCGATTCGAGAGAATCCCTCCACGAACCTCCGATAATAACCAGCTAAGCCCAGAAAGCTACGCACTTCAGTCACCGACTTTGGTTGCTCCAAACTTTGTATTGCTTCAATCTTCGCCGGATCCACAGATACTCCATGTTTCGATACCACGTGCCCAAGAATGCTACTTCTTCAAGCCAGAACTCGCATTTCTTCAGTTTGACATATAGCTTGTTTTCACGAAGCCTTTGAAGTACCAGCTTCAGGTGGTTCTCATGATCTTCACGACTTTTGGAATAGATGAGGATGTCATCAATAAAGACAACCACGAACTGATCCAAATATTCCTTGAATACTCGGTTCATCATATCCATGAAAGCAGCAGGGGAATTAGTCAATCCAAAAGACATTACTAGGAATTCATAATGCCTGTACCGAGTTCTGAAGGCAGTCTTCGGAATATCTTCAATTTTAATCTTCAGCTGATGATATCCAGAAAGAAGATCGATCTTTGAAAAGAATTGTGCACCTTGCAACTGGTCGAACAGATCATCAATGCGAGGTAGCGGATACCTATTCTTGATGGTGACATGGTTCAACTCCCGATAGTCAACACAAAGTCGCATACTCCCGTCTTTCTTCTTTACGAATAAGACAGGAGCACCCCAAGGAGACGTACTAGGATGAATAAAACCGATGTCCAACAACTCCTGTAGTTGGACCTTTAACTCCTGAAGTTCAATAGGAGCCATTCGATATGGGGTTTTAGAAATGGGTTTTGTACCGGGCTCAAGGTCAATAAAGAATTCAACTTCACGTTCTGGGGGTAGACCGGGAAGTTCTTCGAGAAATACATCAGGAAACTCATTAACAACAGAAATATTATTCAAATATGACGTATTTTGGTTTAGATCAGTAACATGAGCTAAGAAAGCTTGACATCTGTTTTTTAATAAACGAATAGCTTTGTGACTTGAAATGACATTGACTGATTTTAGTGGTTTAGTTGTTTGGATTCGCACAACAGGTTGGTTAGGAATATAAAAACTAACAACCTTACGAAAATAATCAATTTTGGCATGGTAAGTGGTTAACCAGTCAATTCCTAAAATCACGTCAAATGCAAGTATTTTCAAAGATATAAGATCAACAGGTAGGGTGAGGTTGTCAATTTGAATCAAGCAAGATTTATAAACTGTAGATGTAACGAAGGTCTATCCCAACGGAGTCTCAACAGATAAGTCAAGGTCTAATTTCTCAGGTGTCAAGTTCAAACGTTGAGCACATGTAGGTGATATAAAAGAATGGGTAGCACCGGTATCTAACAAGGTGTAAACTTCGCAAGAGTTTATGATTAGCTTACCCGTAATCACCTCGTGTGGGTTCCTCACGTTTTGGGCTGTCACGACAAACGCTCTTCCAGGAACCACCGACTTTGACTTGTCCGAAACCGTCTTTGGAATCACTACCCCCACTGGACTTGATTTCGCTACATCTCGAGCTATATGTCCTTCTTTTCCACAGTTATAGCATGCTTTGAATTGTTATGGGCAGTTTGGGCAGATGTGTCCCTCTTTCCCGCATTTATAGCATATGACCGGTGGTCGTTCTCCTCCCCTAGAAACAGTTGATGTTGGTGCTGATGTCGACGTCTTCACGTTCTCATTGTTGTACCTTCTTTTCTTAAAATCTCCTCCCGATTCACTTCTTCTATTATCATGGCTACGATTACCACCGGAGTGGTTACTGCTTCTGTCATGATACTTTCCTCCCTGCTGGTTGTCATTGCTCCGATGACTACTGCCATTGGTACGACCCTGGTTGTGGTCCCTTGGTTGAACGGACTCATTATCTCGTTCTAATAACTGAGCCCTGTTTACTACATCTGAATAGAGAGAGAATTTGTGAGAAATGAGGTATTGACGAATTTCGGGTTTCAAACCTCTCAGAAACATTCGCGTCATACGTTCCTCATTCTCTACCAAATGAGGTGCAAACCTGGACAACTCCGCGAACTTAGCCTCGTATTGGGACACAGTCATGTTGTTTTGTTCCAGTCTGATAAACTTTACCTCCTTCATATGACGAATACTTTCAGGAAAGTACTTGTCATTGAACAGTTTCTGGAATGCTTTCCAAGACATCTTGAGTGCGGCAGTCTGGGTACGCTTCACAGATTTCCACCAGTAATCTGCCTCTCCACGGAACATAAAAGTGGTAAATGGAACCTTCTGTTCCTCCGTGCATCCCAAGACATCAAATATCTTGGTAATTTTCTTAACCCACGTCTCCGCCTTGATCGGATCCGGCTTTCCCAAAAATTCTGGTGGTCTCAATTCTTTGAACTGCTTGGCAGTGACAATTCGCGTGTTGTTATTATCTCCACCTGTATTTTGCACACGAGTCTCCCTCGTCTGGTTTTGCATAAACTGCAAAAAACTTCTAAACATCTCATCGTTTATCGTCTGATCAGTGTTGTTTTCAGGATGAACATTGCCTTCCTGTTGCATGTTCTCCTGGTTGGTGATTAAAGGTGTCTCCACGGTCTCATTCACTCCATTGTTAACATTCTCAGCTGCCATTATTAAATACTGCCATAAAATAAGAGTTAATTAAACAAATTAACATATCAACCCTATACTCCGACTGACCAATTAAACATCAGATAAGCTTAGGTAGGACACACTAGCGAAGAATTTACTCGTCTCTCCCCTCCTAGTTCTATTCCCCGATCTCCACCAGAGATCATATCCCTAAGCTCTGATACCAACTGTGACGGCCCCAGAATAGGTCCAGTCAACCCAACCCATTCTGAGTCACCAAATATATGGTATAGAATCCAAATACAAACTTTATATCACATGGTCGTGCAAAATAAGACCACACAACTGTGAGTGTCAATACAAATATGTAGAAAATATTAACATTCAAACTAAGTCCTCATTATAATTATTATCACACTATTTATTAGAAATAGTGAGGACTACTACTGCTCTAACTCGGACCGTCACTCTGTCCCCCGACTAGTTCCCGCGACATTCTCATTTCCTGAAGAGGACAATAGATGAAAAGGGTGAGCTCAACTAGCCCCAGTAAAGAATATTATGACTAAGATAATGGAAAATAAATTATCGTTAGTCTTCAACAATTCAGATAAAATATTATGGACAACAAGTTTTAGATCAAAAACTACAGCGAAAATAACAATTCATTAGAAGAATTAAGTAGAGAATGAAGTCTACTATCTTCTATGGTTTAAAAGTCCATCATCAATATTTTATCCCTGTAACATCATTCAATATACATCTCGAATCAAATACTCATCCTTGCACTACGGGCCAAAGATATTCATTTGTATCATCAGTTGGTCATGTTTATCTCAACACCTGTCCATCTTTGCACTACGGCCAAAGATATTCATCAGGTAATCATTCATCCTTGCTCTACAGGCCAAAGATATTCAGTTATATCACCATTTAGAACTGAGGATGATGAAAAATAATATAAATAACGAATCCAGTGAGATAAAGGACAAAGATTAGGGATTCGTAATTTAGTTTATTCAAGTTCAAGAATACTCCATAATAATCAATTGTGGAGCAAAATTCAAGAATAAAGATCAAAACATGGATCCAATCAAAGAAAGGAACCCTAATAGACAACTTGGACAAATAAAAAAAATTTAAATTTTTTGTGAATAGTGCCGTATTCGTGAATAGTGCCGTATACATGAATAGTGTCGTATACGTGAATAGTAACCCCGATATAAAAAGGTAAAAATTTCATAATAAAATTCATACCAACATTCCAATGAAATGATACTAGATGAAACGCAAAATTTGAAAAATTTCTGATCATTTCAGGAATTATAGAAGCAATACTTACGGTAGTAAGTTTTAATTTTGGTATATGAAATGAAATATTATCGCTTTCATAATATAGAATATGAAAGAAAATAATATTTCTTACGAATATTGCAATAAAATAATATCCTTTACCCCAAAAAAATAGTACTTCTGACTGAAATTTCAGGTATAATGCTGAAAGAAACTTGCACTGAATAGCAACACTCAAAGTATCTAAATACTCACAAAAATACGCTCGATATTATAGAGAGAGAAAACTTCTGATTCTGGTGTGATTTTCAATTCTAAATTAAGCATCCTATTTATAGGAGAATGGAAGGGTACTATTTGAATAAAAATCACAGACTGCACAGTGAAAAATTTTGGACGAATTCACGGGCGCGCACCAGCGAAAATGTTTGATTTTACTATTCATTACCGTGCAATAAAATATTCTAATAAAACAAAACTTTAAATAAAATAATATATATATATATATTACGTACCGTATAAGGTAGGTAATTATAATATATATATAATAATAATACACCCTCCCCCATACGTTTTTCCCCCCACCCCAGTTTTCATTTTCATCCCACATGTGGGCCCTACCCCACATGTCACTTTCACACACATATAATATATATATATATATATATATATATATATATACTGAATAATTTTATACCGATTATTTTAAAAAATGAGTAAGTGGGGGTACATATAATAGGTCAAATTTATAACAAATACTTCAATAAAAACCCCTCTATTTATCTCAATTCACTTGGCTTCACAAAACACATTTTTAATAACATTTTTTTTCATCATTAATATTATAATTCACAATATTAACATCCAATACTGATAAAAACACCTCAGTCCTAATTCATTCTTTTATATCCACAAAAATAAATATTTTCTTATCATATAAATCAATAATTAATTATTCACAAATAATATTACAGAACTACAAAATTGACAACCAGGTCGTTCCCAGAAAAGAGGGGGCCTTCCGATAAGAATTTTTCCTTACTGGCGCGCAATTAAATAACCCCTCCTAGACAGAACTTCCTTAGACATTGCCAATAATGCTATCTAATAATATTATTCAAATAATATGAGTTATTGATTTGATAATTTGAAATACTGTGCAATGACAATTATTGAATTAATAAAATATTATGCAATTATCAATGTAACAATTATTGAATCAATAATATAAAATATTGAACAGTAATTACTATAACAATTATTGAGTAGTGACTTCTTACGTAAGAATCAATAATTAGAATTACTGTGCAATACCGTGTGTTACTGTGCAACACCGCGTATTACTGTATTTTAACCACCGGGTATTTCAACAGTTTTAACGGTAACAACCCCGCCGTTATTTTTAGAAAACTCATTCTTGTCGTTTTCTTCATCCGACAGTTATTCCGTTGTGGGGTCCACAAATGGCTGCGCCGTCGTACGAATATTCCCCGACAACCAGAATATTCCACGACCAAACGAATATTCCCCGATAACTTGAATATTTTATTACCACTTGCTAACTTTGAAAAATTTGCATAAATCACCTCATAACTTACCACATTCATCAAATCAACACCTTACTATTTCAAAATAATATATAGAGAAATTAAATTTTTTTATTCATAAAAGTTGGGGTCTTACAGCATAGAACATTCTCTCCCTTTACTAGAAGTGGTAGATCCTTTGTTGATCATTCACCTACCTCCATGTATACTTTATTATACCCGAATATACCTTACAACATACTTTTAAGTATTAAGGAACATGACAAAGTATAATTCAGAATACACAAGGTACTATGATGATCTCAAGTGGATCACTTGTACAACTATCACTATAGGAACTCCTATTGCCAGGCAAATAAAATTCCATTAGGGTTCCTTTAAGCGAATCACGTTCAGTGAACTTATTCTCCAATAAGCACCTACATAATTGCTTTAGTGTCTCAACACAAATAATTATGAGATCAATCATCATCTTCAACAGAGCAAGCATAGTATGTACTAATCTATCCGAAAGCAGTAACCCTACTATTAGTGATCCATACGATTAGGAACATTTTAGTTTTAGAGCTATCTAGAATTTAGATCTCATTAACATGATCAACATCATGATTCTAAAAGCATTGCTCCAAAACTATGGGTTTATCACATTTATTAATTTAACTAATTAACATGGATAAAGAATGCCTTTTGTATTATATAAATTCTCTTATTAATAAATGAACAAGATTACAAAGTAAATATTTATCACATCCAATGTGATTGGCTTGAGGGCATATTACTTTCAATCTTCCACTTGCAATAAGCCAATCTCCTTGGTATCTCATACTCATCTTTTCTAAGTGTGATCGTCCTACTGTTGGATAAAGCTTCAGTTAATTGATCTGTAATGTTATTCTTGAGAGTCCACTATGTAGTAACCCGAGTTTTCAGAAATTATTAAAATAATAATTTATTTAAATAAAATTCTTATTAGATGATATTTTGATTTCATAAGTGGGATTATGTTGTGCAATATGATTATTTGCATAATAATAAATATATAATTATTTGTTATTATGAGTAAATAATTATGGAAATAATTTATTAGAAAGAAAAAGGAACTTAGCAAAAATGAATATATAATGTATATATTTGTTTTGATTGAAAATTAAATTGTTGGAAAATAATTTATAGAATGAAGGATGTAATTAAATTTAGTTGTACAAAATAAAATGTACAAATTAGATGATGGAATTAAAATAATTAATGAACCAAATATTTGATGTAATGGTTCGTTATATAAAAAAATGTTAACTTAATTATGGATTAATTCCATAACGAGTGGGATGATTTTATACATATTTGTAAATGTATAAGTTAGTTAATAATAATATGAGTACTTAAGTAATTATTTTATATAATATATATATGTATATGAAGAGTACAAGTTTTAGGAGTTGGCATATATATACATGGGTGGTGTATTAAGCTATTAACATAGCTGAGTCATAAGTGATCCAAGTATGAGGTGGCATCATTTATTCATAACAAGCAGGAGTTGTCAATACTAGTAGTGCACTTAACCTCATAAGTCTGATGATTGAATTGTATACTACCATCTGTACCATGTTTCCTTGTTGGTCTCCAAGTTCCGTTCCATCCCATCCCTTCTAAAATAATTACCCAAATTATATTTCCATAGGCAAATTCATTTGAGCTTCGATTGAAAATAAGGAAGGAAGATAAGAGATGAATTTGTAATTTGGGTTGGGGAGCGAAATCTAACGGGTAGCAGCAGTAAAGGAGAGCTTCACAAACTGATTTCTAAAGTTTGACTCCAACAATTTAGTTGCTTATAAGGTAAATTGCATATTCTTGTCAAACTTATGAAATTTAAAGAAAAGGATGTCTTATATTGCTATGAAACTGTTGTTTGGGCTATAAATTAGTGCGATGGAGATTAGTTGTTGTTGTTGTGTAGAGTGAAAGGGAGGAAAATTTTGGGTTTAAACATGTTTAAATTTTGTCCTTAAAGTTAGTGCACATGTCATGTTTGATTTTATGTTTCTTAGAATTGCTATGTACTAAATGAACAATTGAGGTGATGTAATGAATAATTACCCGAGGCTTGGAACTAAAAGACATTTGAGTATGTAGTGTGAGATTTCCTAAGCTAATAAGAGGAACCAAATCAGATTAAAAGAAAAAGGGAATGAAAATTTAAACAAGTGAGAATTTCATTTGTAAAATTGTGATGAAAACTTATTTTTTTTTGACTTAAATTAGAGGTCTTAATGATGTTATTAGAGGTTACGTTTGTGGCTGTTCTTGGTACTTGTCGGCATATAGGCTTAGTAGGGGAGTGGCGCAAGCACTTTGATTGCATAATTCAAAAACACAATATTGCATCTAATATTAAACGTTTCAGATGCGTGGCTGATTTATTTGGGTGTGTGGGATCACTGAAAGGAGCAGATGAACTAATTGAAGTATGCATATGGTCCCTGATGTTGTTGCTTGGAGTGCTTTAATTACTTGGCACTTGTAAGAAGTGTGGGAACAATGAAATGGGGTTGTTATAGTTGGTATTGAAATATGCTTGCAATGTTATAAAGAAAAACAATCTGAAAAAAGAGGTTTTCAGAAGTGTATCATAATGAGTTTACACAGTTATACATTTGTACTAAAGATTCAAACCAACCTGTTGTGACCCAAATAATATATTTGGGATATTATTATATTACATTACAAATTACCAAAAATTGGTATATGTTTTCATTATCACTAATTCTAGTAATCAGAGATATATTATATTTACATTACCTATTCTTTTAATTTAAGTATCCCAAAGAATACGGTATAACTGAAAGAAATGTATATACTATAATTGATAATATCCCATCACAGGATTTCATGTACATACTATAATATTACACTTACATTATATGAACCTGTGAAGTATTCTATTTATGATCCAAAAACAAAAATGAAATATATAGAGTTTATGAAGGGCATGAAATTTGCATATTGTGAGGAGTTAAAGTATGCTCGAAAGAGCTATTCTGTTTATAATGGCTTGAAGTTGAAAATTTAATTAAAGATTAGTAAGCTAATCTAGAAATATTCAAGATTTGAACAAAATTTGTAAAACATATTATGGTTAAAATATGTGATAATTCTCTTTATATTACATAGGTATTACGTGGAACGGTGAAGCTACAAATTAGATTGATTGGTTATAACTAATGATCTTAGCGGCGAAATGAGATCATATAATGAAAGTTCGATGAGCGTTTCGTGATCATAGGCAAGTCTTCCGGTTCCTATTTGCTACTTGCACTTGATTTTATTTACTTATACTGATTGTAACAATATGGAATGTTGAAATGCATGTTACTTGCTATAAATTTGGAAAGTCAAATTATGACTATACTTTATTGAGTTATGGAACTCAAGAGGTGATATGTGATATGTTGAGTATGTGGAATTTATATTTATTTTATATTGAAATATATGTTGAGCATGTTATTATGTGCTATGTGAAGCATGAAAACTGTTTGACTTGCTGAGCTGTTGAGCTCAATCTTGCAAAAATAAACTTTTGCAGGTTAATGACATGTTGAGATATTAGTTGCTACCCGGATGATGAAGAATGAACGACGTGTGGAAGAATACACTATCTTAAATTTAGAAGCTAAAAGTTTTCGAATTGTGTAATCCAATAATTGTGTATAGATTGATATATTCAATATAAAGGGAGTGTTTATTTTGAATTGAGAATGTATTATGATTGTTTATAGATTATATAGATAGAACTGCAGAATATATACAGATGATAAACATTGGTACTTGAACTTTCATAGTTCACTTACTTTGCTAATACATGGGATGGTATAGGTTGCGATTCAGGGAACGCAAGATAGAAGAAAGAAAATTTTAATTATCCGCATTTTTCAGTCGATATTGCATCTAATTATGATGTAAGGCTGAACTTAAAAATTATTGAACGCACAAGGTTGAGACTAATTTTAATCCTAATATGGGGTTAAGTTGGTCCCGATTTTAGGGTTGTTACACACTATCTCTATAGTGACTTCTTCTCATTCAATGATTTCTCTAATCAAATGAAAGTGCCGCAACACATGTTTGGATCCCAGATGAGACTTAGGAACTATTCCTAGTTCTGTAATAAACTTTTTATCCAAACAACCATTTTTGCAGCTTCATTTAAAGCTATATATTTTGTCTTTGTCACTAAATCAACAACTCTTTGTTGTTTGGAACCTTTCCAACACACTGCACCACTGTACAAGGTAACCACATACATTAAAGTGGATTTATTTTTGTCTTAGTCAGTCTGAAAAAACTTAAGTTTGTATAGCCCTTTAGTTTCAATCAGACCCACCATAAATCATAAATACATCCTTGGTTCTTGTTAAGTTATTTAGGATGTTATTCACTGTCTTACAATGATCTTCTCCGGAATATGACTGATCAACATCAGGTCTCGTACATTTCATTACATATATGATAGTTACTCATGTGATCTCTCTTTTCAGGTGTCTTTGGGGACAATTTCTTAGAGAGACACACTCCATGGTTCATCATCATAAGACATCTCTTGGAGTTTGCCATGCTAAACTCCTTTAGCATCGAATGAAAATACGATCCTTGGGTCAAGCCGAACATCCTTTTAAATCTATCAACATAGATCTTTATCCCCAAAATAGGATGCTTCTCCCAAGTCATTCATGGATGGATGTTTTGACAACTTTTCTTTTACTGATTGTAGCATTGGTATGTCATTCTCTATCAGTAGTATACCAACATATAGTACTAGGAATGTCACTGCGCTCCCACTGACCTTCTTGTACACACTTTGTTCATCCTCATTTTTGACAAAATCAAACTCTTTTGATTGTCTTATCAAAATGAATGTTCCATCTTTGAGAAGTTTGCTTCAATACATAAATGGATTGTTGTAGCTCATATACATGATTTGCTCCAACCATTAAAACAAATCCATCTGGTTGTATCATATATACATTCGCCTCTAATCTCCATTGAGGAAGGGCGTCTACACATCCATTTGCCATATTTCGTAATAATAAGCTGCAATTGCATGTAAAATCCGAATGGACCTGAGCATTGCTAAAGATGAAAAGGTTTTATTACAGTAAAATCCTTGAATTTATTTTAAATCTTTTCCAACCAGTCTGGTCTTATAGGTCTCCACCTTATCATTTGCTCTAGTCTTTTTCTTAAAGACCCATATACACCCTTTAAGCTTTATGCCTACCAGAGAGTTAACCAAAGTCCACACTTGGTTTTTCATATATAGAGTCCATTTCAGATTTTATGGTCATCTATCGTTTCTCTGAGTGTCTACAACTCTTAGCCTCATCGTATATAACTGGATCATCATCCTCGATGATGTGTACCTCATCATCATCTTCTATGATGAATCCATACCTCCAATGTATCTTCTGTACTTTTCCAGATTTACGATTCAGTTGTGGTACAATAGGTCTATCTACAGGTTCCTCTTTTTGACTTATAGTGCTTTGTGGTTCTTGAACTCCTTCAAGATCTATAATCCTCCCACTAGCCCTCTTAATGATAAACACTTTTATTTTAGAAGGCAACGTGTTTCGCAACAAATACCTTTTGCTCAGTAGGATTATAGAACATATACCCTAAACTTACTTTAGAATGTCCTAGAAATCTGCACTTGTAAAATCTTGTCCCAAGCTTATCTTTTTGAAACCTTTTTCACATAAGCTGGACAACCCCTTATATTAACATATTTAAGATTAGGAATCCTCCATGTCCATAACTCATATGAAGTCTTGGGGTTGAATTTTGAGGTTACCTTATTTTGTAGATATACAGCTGTTTCTAGGGTATAACCCTAGAAAGATACTGGAATGTCGGTAAAAATCATTATGGACCGCACTATGTCCAACAGGGTACTATTTTTCCTATCATATACAATAATCAATTATTATGTATCAGGAAACATCCATTATGAGAGAAAACCAATTGAGATGATCTAGAAACTTATTGCATAAGTATTCCCTTCATTGATCTAATCGAAGAATTCTAATACTTTGCCAATTTGTTTCACTTCTAAATTCTTTGAACCTTTCAAATGATTCAGACTCGTATTTCATTAAATACACATATTTAACTGTTGAATGATTATCTCCTTTCCTTTTATTAGTTTGTTCAGTTTGCAAATTATTTTTATATAAGTCAAGTATATAAAATCCATCAAGTAATGTTCTAGTTCCCAACAAAATATTATTATTATAAATAGAGCAACCATTGTCTTTAAATATAATACCAAAACTTTCCTTGTCCTACAACGGATTGGAAATAATGTTTATAACAAGAACTGACATAATAACAACTTATTATCTTAATAGACTTTCCCGTAAGCAATGCTAAACTATAATTTCCAACGGTTAATGTAGCAACCTTTGCTCCATTTCTCACACGCAGAATAACTTCCCTTTGTTTAGCTTTCTACTACTGCCTGGTCCCTACATAAATATGTATTTATGAGAACCACAACAAGTATCCAATACCCAAGTAGAATTTTGACTTACAGAAAAATTTATTTCAATCATGAACAAATCTATATTTGTAACCGAAGCTTCTCCAAGCTTCTTCTAGTTAGCCTTTGCAAGACATTCTTGCAGTTTCTTTTCCAATATCCAGGCTTATTGTGGTGGAAGCAAACTTATTTGCTATCCATATCAGTTTTGTTCTTATTGTCCTTTACTTTTTTTGCCTTTCCTTTTGCCTTCTTGAAACTTTTCTTCTTTTTCAGAAGATCCTTTGGCCCTCTTACGCTTCCATGGAAAAGTTAACTACCAGTAAGACTTGGTCTTTATAGGTTGGAAAGTAACTCTCAACAGTTTCTCAACATGTTAAGCAAATCAGGCAAGCTGATATCTAGCTTGCTCATGTGAAAATTCACAACAAATTGTGTGAAAGAGTGCGAGAGTGACTATAAGATCAAATCTTGGCTCAATTCTCCGTCCATTATAAAACCCAGTTGTCCTAATTGTTCAATCTGATTGATTATCTTTAGGACATGTGTCTATACTGTAGTACCATCAGTCATTCTAGATCGAAAAAGCTTCTTAGATATATGATATATATAAAACTTACTCTGCTCACCAAACAAAATATAAAGGTGCAACAACAAGGTAGGCGCATCCATTTTCTCGTGTTGACACTGTAACTTGTTACTTATGGATGCTAACATGATGAACTAAGCCACCTGTACTTCATCTTGTCACTTTCTAAAATTAGCAAGCTTTTTCTCAGAGGCATTGTCTGCAACCGTTGCAAAGATTGGCGTATTAAGGATATAAGATAGCTTTTCAGCCTTGAGAACTATTCTCAAATTCCTTAACCAATCCATTTAATTAGGTTCGATTAACTTTTAACATCTAATATGCTCCGCAGTGATAATAAATTAGACATTTGTAAAATTTTGTAAATGAATTTTTAATTTAACAACATTAGCATGCATTCATTTTATTAATCACCAGATTAATTTAGGTCTTTATTAAAATGGTGTCTCCCACTATTTTTTCAAACTATATAACCCTCTTTTGTATATAGTTCGACATATTTTGTATTGGTGACTTTGTAAAATCTGCTTAGTGAGAAAGGATCTAATTGCAATAAATATATAGCCTTGTGTGTGCACAACAAACTATATATTTATTCAAAAAGTAAACAACTCTTGTCGATTACATCTCCATGAAATTCCTTTATTAATTTTGCCTCTTAGATTATAATGGTCAAGTGTGTGCACATCCAAACTAAAATAATCTAAGTTAAGTTAGACCCAGCATTTTCATATAAGCGAAGAGAAAAATACAGTCTTTGTGTGTGCACAACAAAATAGTATTATTCAATTCCTTATAAACATCCAATGTAATAAAGCAACATCTCAAATATTTAATACTTGCATTGTGTGTGCACAACAAACTCATATTAAATATTCGATACTCTATTGCTTTACCATGCTAGAAGATGACGTTTGATATTCCAAATATCTTTGAATTTTACAACTTAATATATTATCTTTTGAGGGTTTGTTAATAATTAGTCTCATCTTATTTAGCGCGCATGCAAATATATATATAAAAATACGTATCATATTAAACATACATCAACATGTATAATAATATATTTATTATATAATTAGCATGCATCTGTAGAAATACTATATTCTACTTGGGATGATTATGAACTTAATTCTATTTTTTTTCATTGGAGCCACCATGAACCAAAAGGTCAAACCTAGGGTGCAAGAATAAAACATTGAATATAACTATTACATTCAACTCGAGCTTTATTACAAACGGGCCTTCAATGCTCTTTCTCTACGTCTCCAATTTCTCGAATAATTCTATATTATCCTATTACAATTTATTTTTCATAAAACAGAAACCTTGATCAGCGGTCAAGGGGAAGTACATAGGAAGGAGATAGAATTTACATCAAAATATTAGATAGGCGAGGTACGCAGACCCCATTTATAAAAATCACATTCATTCAAGCATCCATTAAAATTAAATCTAATCACATTGGTTAAAAGTCCATAATTATCCCCTTTATTATCATACATATCAGCATATGCATCAATAAAATAAACATTCAACATATATGTTGATATCAATTAATGGGCAATAAACTTTTGCTAGAAATCCAATTTTTAAAATAAAAAAAACTCCTTTATTTTAATTAAAAACTAAATCATAATAAAATTCTTTATTTTATTTTATCCAATTTTGAATAAAAATAAACTCTTTTATTTTTAATCAAATTCCAAATCAAAATAAACAACATTATTTTAATTAACATGGAATCCAATTTCAAGTTCTAAACAAACTCCTTTATTTTAACTTTAAAATTGTTGGAAAAATAAAATATGTGAAATTATATTCCCTATCAAAATAAACCTTTTATTTTAGATAACATGAAATCATATTCCATATATGAATAAACTTCTTTATTCAAGTTAACGTGGAATCCAATTCATGTTAAAGTAAAACTTTTATTTTAATAACATGCAATTTAATTCCAATTAAAATAAGCACCTTTATTTTAATCCTATTTCAATTCAAAAATAAACCTTTTATTTTAATTTAAATAAATAAGAAAAAAATCCAAATCTGAAGACCAGCGCGCTACGCCCGCGCCCTAGGAAACTGCGCGGCCGCGTTGCAACTCCAGAAACTGATTTTGACAGTAGGCGTGGCCACACTCCAAAACAGGCTTTGAGGAACGAGGCTGCGCTGCATAGCAGAATCCGACAGACAGTTCTTTTACCCAGAAAATCTGTTCTCAACCCATATCAACATACATATTGAATCAAAAATAATTAATGATTTGCATAAGGTGGCTCTGATACCACTATAGGATTACGAAAACATAATCAAAGCATATAATCTAACTGTAATAACAACGGAAGCATACAAGAAAGCAATTTAAAATTTTATGCAATCCCAATGTATAGCCTTATGTAACATCATTAATTGAGGAAGGATAAAGATATACTTTTGAAGCGTGTCAACCTTTGATAAATACTTCAAATTCCAATCTTTGCTCCTTCGCAATCTTTCTAATCCACGGATCACACATTCGTCACAAAGTGTATGCAACGCCCAAGAGGTATCCACCAAGAGGAATAGATTGAAAATGTGAATTTAGATTCTACTAGATCTTGGGTGGCTAATCCTAATTGTCTCTATCCTAACAACTTAGGGTTTTGAGAATCCTTGCAAGAGAGATGCAAGTTGCAAAAATTACATTAGTCTTTTCCAAAATAAGAATCCTCTTATTTAAAGACTAACCCTAATCCTTAACCCTTAAGGAGTTGGGTTTTATTTAATTCCCAAGGAACTATATAAAATAATAATAATAAGACTCCTCTTATTTATTTATTTATAATATAGTATTTTTCCAAATACTTAATTATAAATATTAATATTTTTCCAAATACCAAATTATTATTATTTAGTCAATTTAATAATAATAATAATAATAATAATAATAATAATAATAATAATAATAAGATGACTAATCTTATTAATTTGTAATATTAGTATTTCTCTAAATACTTAATTATATATCTTAAGCTATTTAATTTATTCCACTAATAAATTAAATATACTTAATTTATTATTATTAAGTCAATCAATTCTAAAATCATATTTCTCCCTTTTGTAGTGTGACCCTCTAGGTTCATGTAATATTCGAGATCGTTATGTAATTTAATAATTATCAATAAATGAATTTATGTGAAACTCTTGTGTGATTTCTATTACTATATGTATGTGTACTATACATATATAAACATATATATTTTATTTGAAGTTATGTGATGAGATATATTTAAATAGTTGATTTGGACTATTTAACTATTTGAATTTAATAAGTAGTTATTAATTGCAAGGAATGGAATTAAAACTCGAATTTGAGTTCAGAGTGGAATTTGAAGATGCGGACTGTATATTTGAGTCCAGAACGTCGAAGTTAGTAAGAATAGACTGTAATCACAAAATATGTCGTGGTTGACATTTTGGTCAAAGTCAACTGGTTGAATTTTTCGGGTTAAAAGTCAAACTCGAATTTCTAAAGCTAATTTGGAGAAACGAATAATCCCATGACGTTCGAAACGTCGATTTTAGTAAAAATCGATATTAGTATCGAAAAGTTTGGTTCCGGAGGGCAAAATGGTCAAATAATTTATTAATTGATTAAATAATTAAAATAATTATTTTTAATTTAGAAGGGAAGTCAGCTGATGGGGGAAGGGGCCCACGTGACAAACAATTTGGGACAATGAGAGAGGGAATATACAGATTGAAAGAAAAATGGAGAGGGATGGAGTTACAATTCTTTAAACAAAAAAAACTCTTCCATTCTTTAACTCCCAATTTTCTTTCAATTCTTGCTAACTGATGCATTGATGTGCAACTGATGATTGGAGATGGAAGTGGCAAGGGAATCAATTGCCAATTTCATCTATATATACTCTCCACCCAAAATACTATTTCTTTTGCTAAAAATTCTATCCGAGAGTAAAATTGGGAGTAAGAGAGAGTGTTAGAATCGTTCTGGAGATTTCAGAGGAGTAACAAGCAAGAAGTGAGGCTTCAATCAGATTAACTCAAGTAGGAAATTCATCAAGAGGTAATTCATAATCTTTTTCTATGTTCTTAAGAAAATATAGGAGAGTATGCATATTTGTCCTTGGTAAAGGGTTTGTTTGGACTATGTGATGTCATGTTGTTGTTTATTATTGATGTTAGTTTATATTGAACGAAAGTTGTAGATTAATCATGTTATGTATGCTTTGAATTTCACCAATTTAGGATATGCATGCTCAATGTTTGATAATATGCCTCTAAGAAGCTTAATTAGTCAAATAGTGGAAATTTGTTGAATTTTAATGTTGTGTTATATGTAATCATGTAATATTAGATGATCTGGAAAGTAGGAACAATTTAATTGCATGCTAGAAGCAAAATCACGGATTTTTGTCAAATTGGGTTTAACTAATAATCTGTGACTTTTCGAGTTTTTCGGACCTTTAATATCATACCTTTGGTAATCCGATTGTTGTATGTAATAATTTTGTAAAATATTATGTAGCATGATGTATAGGCTGTCCAAGTTCGAAAAGAAACTGAGTTAAATTGAGCAAGTTATGAATTTCGGGAACTAGCATGAAAATAAACAAAATTTGCAGAAATTTGGAAAACCCAGAATTTTTTTATGGAAGCAATTCGTGCACGTTTATCTAGGCTTCTGGATCATGATCTTGTTGTATTAATTTCATGCATGTTATATTTTTATAAAATACTATGCTGTATGAAGTTTATTGTGTCCAAGTATCATGGTCATATCATCTATAGATTAGTGGGAATAAAATCGCAAAAGTGGCTGCAAGGGAATAAAAATTTTCTGGGCAGGATGAATGGCGCAGCTGCGCCATTCATAAAGGCTTATTCAGCGCAGCTGCGCCAAGGCATGTAGGGAGTTGGGCGAAGCAGCGCCAGACAGTAGCGCAGCTGCTCTGGTGCTGTCTGGGCGCAGCGCGCACGCGAGGGCTGGCAAGCGTGCGGCGTTCAGTTTTTCGAGCGTTGCAATGTTATGCTATGCTTTTGATGTTTTGACTAAGTATTTCTAAAATACATTTATTATGAACTTTCAAAGATTAAGGTCAAGCTTATGTATTAAGCTAAAATGAGTATTAAGTTATTAAATTGAGTTTAATTGTGACTAATTTGTACAACGACCTTAATGAAACATGTAGGTCTTTTGAAGGACAATTTAATTGCATTATTATAAAAGACTTATCAGGCAAGTATCTTACCCTTTATTCACTTTATTGCAGAGCTTGTAAGTATCTAACTTGTGTTACTTATTGTAGTGTACAAGTTCCTTATATTTCAAGCTATGATTCATGCAAGCTTATAAATTGTGCAAACTATATTGTTGACAACTCCATTGTAATTTCAATTGTTTATAAATTCTTAAACCGTTATGAACTACTCTTGAGAATGCGTTCTAGTCAATTGGTTCGACTAGACACTATTGATGCGAAGTGATAATTTATTGAATTATTCAAGTTCATTGTAGCTATCTAAAGTCTACCAATCCAAATTATTTTGGTGCGGTCTCGTATGAATACTAAGATGAACAACCTGAATAACGGGGCAAATGGATGTTGGGCATATAGTCTCATTTATGCTTATGCATTTAAATTTCATACTTGTACACAATGTAGGGTACGATAGGCTGATCACCTGGAGTACTTGCGGAGAATGTTTTACAATCTATATGATTGATAAAACGTCTGATGATTTTCGATGAAAGAAAATAATGTTCAGGGTATTAACACCCCTTAGTATGCTATTGCAAGTTCTAAAACTTTTATCTTTAATATTCGTATTTTCCTCTTCATTATTCTTTCAATTGTCGAGAAATACCAATACAGATACTTCTATCCTGAATGTTTATATCGAATTATTTCATGTACTTGCTGGGTAATTTGTGCTCATTCTTGCTTAAATATTTCAGTTAAGAGTGAGAAGGCAGAGGGCTTGGGCAAGGAGAAAGGAAATGCTAAGATGAAATGACGAAAGCTTATTTCTTTGTAATAAGTTTAGATTTTCGCATTTGATGTAATGTAGCGATAAACGCTAAGTTTAAGTTTAAGTTTATTTAAGGTTGTGAAGACTTGGGATTTTATTTGAATAATTATGTAATTATTATTATTATTTATGAAGCTTACTTAGTTAGATGATGGTGTATGATGTATCGTGAGCATCATATCCTGTGTTCGATGTTACACGAATTTGGGGGCGTCAAAGTTCAATATTAAGCCGGTAGTAGAATAAATAAATTAGAACTATTCTAATATTATTTATAATAAATTAAACTCCTTTAATTCAAATATAAATAAATAATATTTATTCTACATCATGAGTGACACCTTATAAATAATGTATCATGACTATCCGGATAATATAAATTCAACGTTAATTACAAATGAAAGTCTAATAATAATCTAGAAGGGGGGGGGGGGGGTTGAATAGATTATCACTGTTTAAAAATTATCTTTGGCCTTTTTGAATTTTTAGTGGATTAGTGTTAAGAAATTAATAAGCAGATTAAAAAATTCAATCACACAATGCACAAATATTTATCTGGTTCACAACATACAGCTTGGGTATGTTGCTACGTCTAGTCTCAAGCTCCTCTCCAGGAGTTGAGATCCTATTACTCCCTGTAATAAATACTCCTTCAATAGGCGGAGAAGCCTTTACAAAGTTTTAAAGATAAACTTACAACTATCCACAACTAACTATCTTGGACAGCGAACTCTTAGCTCCTTCCTCAAGCTTAGTTGAATCTTCTTTTGAGCTTAGAACTATTTTATAACTTGGTCTTGAAACAACAATCTCTTCCTCACCTCACAAGTACACTAGAGACCCAACTCTCAGCTGACATCTCTAAGACTTTGGTCTTGGTCAAATTTTTTTTGTCTTTCTCACAAGTATACAAAATAAACTAACTCAACCTTTTCCTTTTTACAAAAAGTTTATTTGAATATTTGCTTCTAATAGTAAGCAGATAAAATTATAGTACAGATACTTCTCAGATAAGCAGATATAGAATTTAAGTATTGATAAAAGTTCAAGACTTTTATGTGGTATGCTTCTGTGAAAGTAGATAGATGGATTTAAGCACTTTTAATAAAGATTTTCTTTTTCTTTAATAAAGAATGTATTTCTATGGTTTAAGAAAAAGATTTTTCTTTTAGAGTGTGTTTCTATGATTTTAAACAAATATAACTTTGAATTTAAACAACCATATAAACTCACATATAATGCAACAAATAATTTATGAACAATTATATGAGCAATATATTTAATGACAGTTTATCAAGTATAATAATTTGATCAATTTAGATAATACTTGAATAAACTTGTTTCACCCATTTATATATATTATATTATATTTGATCTATGTTGTGAATAATTTGACCACTTAGGATTTCAAAGACCGTCCAGATAATATTCTTTGTTAAAAAATATCTCTGAATATTGGTATCTAAGTACTGACTAAATTGTTCGATTCACAACTTGATAATCGTATATAAATATTATACAATATTTATATACATTATTTATATCAGTAAAAGGCCACTTAGGATTTTAAAGACCGTTCGGAGAATTTCAAAGAAATTACTTCCGAATTATATCGGTATCTAAGTACTGACTTTTTACTTGATATTGATAGATGAAATATATATATATATATATATATATATATATATAAATGTGTATCGCAGTTTATATCTGATTATATATATATATATATATATATATATATATATATATATAAAAGCAAGTATGAGATATTATGAATAGTAATAAATTAATAACTTATCTCAAATACTTTGACCAATTTTTCTCTTCCAAAATAGAATTAGAACTTTGATTAGAAGAAGAGAGTGAAAGCTTAATCAGACAGAATGTAGGCAAGGAGAGTAAGCTTTTCAGATATGTAAATTGGTAAATTGAAATGAATGAAAAAGCTTCCTATTTATAGAAGTTTTGAGGTTAGGGCAAAATTATAATTTTAGAAATTTATTTTGAAATAGAAGGTCCGGATTGCATGATGGAAAATAAAGGGCTCGGGTCACTTTGAATTTGCCGTATTGAGAAATGGTTTGGCCGAAAAAAAAATGTTTCCAACCTTTGAGTCATCACATGCCCAACTTTTAAATTGTACAACAAAGGTATAAGCCTTTTTCTTTTATCTTAGGCATATGACTTAGCCCTCCTTTTTGAAGCATACAAACATACACTCGGCATAAACACACACATATAGCACTTATGCACTACACATATAAGTTCGGCACACTCCCATGCACACACAAATATATCATATATATATATATATACTTAACACACACACATATATATATATATACTTAACACACACACACATATATATATATATATATAATATTTAAATTTTTCTTTTTGCCCATAAAAGATTTATAAAATCATTTTGAAAAATAAATAGGAATCTCCTTGCCTTAGAAAATGTTACTATATGAACTCATTTTATTAACACTTGATATTAGATTATCAAGGTCATAAAATAAATTCAAATGAAATTTTAGAAAATAAATATTTTGGTCAAAATATATGAGGTAATTAAAATCAAGTTTAATATTTTTAATCCTATGGAGAATATTCTACCCTTTTGACCTATTTACCTAATTTGTTATCATCAAAATAAAATACCCAAATTTGGAGACCTATCAACAAAGATTATCACAAAGAATACAAAGAATCTATTCCGTGAATAATTACCGTACAATTCAATCATTCTACCATACAATGTACCGATTAAACATAAGACATGAAATTACTAACAAGTCTTATTTATTTAATCATATGCTTTTCGATTCAAAATGCACAACTCTGATTAATGTAAACTAAAAACTCATTTCTAATTTCTATTCCACTATGGCCAAATATTTCTGAGTTGTCATTCATCGAATCGTATAGGACATTCTCTCTTTTTACCGGAAGTGGTAGATCCTTTGTTAATCATTTACCTACCTCCATGTATACTTTATTATACCCGAACATACCCTACAACATAACTTCAAATATTAAGGCATATGACAAAGTATAATTTAGAATACACAAGGTACTATGATGATCTCAAGTCCAAGGATCATTTGTACAACTATCACTATAGGAACTCCTATTGTCAGGCAAGTAAATCTCCATTAGGGTTCCTTTAAGTGAATCACGTTCAGTAAACTTATTCTCCAATAAGCACCTACATACTTACTTTAGTGTCTTAACACAAATGATTATGAGATCAATCATCATCTTCAACAAAGCAAACATAGTATGTACTAATCTATCCGGAATCTATAACCCCACATTAGTGATCAATACGATTAGGAACATTTTAGTTTTAGAGCTATCTAGAATTTAGATCTTATTAGCATGATCAACATCATGATTCTAAAAGCATTGCTTCAAAACTATGAGTTTATCGCATTTATTAATTCAACTAATTAACATGGATAAAGAATGTCTTTTGTATTATATAAATTCTCTTATTAATAAATGAATAAGATTACAAAGTAAATGCTTATCACATCTAATGTGATTGGCATGAGGGCAGTGGCGGAGCCAGAGATTTTAAGCTGGGGGGTCCGGCGGGCGGGCGTCGGCGCTGCGACTGGCAGTGGCGACCGGCGGCAGCAGCGGTGACTCTCTCCTCTCCTCTCCTCTCCTCTCCTCCTTTATTTCTACCAGACCCTCCAATATACAGACCTCCTCTGTTATTTACTTAGTTTCACAAATAGAAAAATATTAAAAAGATCAAACACGTCCATTACTCTTTTTAAAAAGAGTATAAAAATAATTATTTTGTAGTGATGAGTATAAAGTATCATCATATTTTAATATAGTGTGGTTAATGTTAACCTAACAACTTATTCACTTGAGATAGATATCGAACAAAAATACATATTTAATATTGATAAATTTTATAAATAAAGTTCTTTTTGTGAAACGAAGTAATTATTATTTTTAAATAACAAAAATACTCCTTTTGTTTCAAAAAAAAATAAATCCTATCACTTAGTTATATTCATGTACATAATGCCATTATTAATGATTAAACACTTTATTATTTTAAAAAGTATACATATATAAAATGAAAAGTAGTTAGTGTTTGCAAAATTTATAAATGAGACTCTCTTTTTTTCTCTTGCAAAATAGATAGATTATATAATAAAGTTTGTTAGATGACCTGCCTCCAAAAGTGTCAAAAAGATGCAAAAAATCTAGGTAAATTAGTATTTCTTCCTTTTTAAATTAGAGATTCATTTCTTTGACCATTTTAAAATTGTAAACGGATAAAAAATTATTAATATGTCAGTATTTATATTATGTGTAGGCTACTTAATTATAAAGTTATATTTTTTTAATTTCTTTTTCTTCTTTTTCTTCCCCTTCCTTCTTCTTCCTAGCGCACGCAGAGCTCCCTGGTCCCCCCCGCCATTGCCGGATTTCAGGCTTGATCCATCCACATACCTACTACATACTAATTTTTTCGGCGACCGGGGGATCCGTGGACCCCCCTGGACCCCCCCTCCGCCCCTGCTTGAGGGAATATTACTTTCAGTTCTGACGTGTCAAGTGAATTTAGACAAAAGTTAAAAAAATTAATAGTTTACTCATCTAATTGATAAAATTGAAAGATGAATTATCGAGGTGGGAAAAGAGTAATAGTTTAGGGTAATAAAATATATTTAAGCCTTTTTTTATGTGAAATGTATTTTTTATTTATGTAAGATTTGATTGTTAGAAATATTTTCATCGTAGAAATCATTATTTCAGTGGGGTTAATTGACATTTTAGTCACTCTACTGAATTCGGTTTTCATTTTGGTTATTGAAATCTTTTTTGTTACGTTCGCATTATTTAACTAATAAAAATATTTTAAAATAGTAATTTTATAATTTTCCGTTTAGGAAATATACGGAGATGTCTTGTGAGTCATTAAATAAATGACACACATTTAGATTTTAAAAAAATGAATAAAATGCTTATGTGGATTAAGAAAAAAAAGAAAAGAAAACATATTTTCTTCTCTAAAGGGGAAGGGGAGGTCAACAAAACTTGTAACGAACAAGATTTTTGTATTTGATTTAAAATATTTATTGAATTAAATAAATATTTTTATTAATTTATTTATTGAGTTAAATAAATATTTGATGAAATTGTGGTAGATTAATTTAATTAAATGCAATATATTAATTAAATTAATTTTGGATAATTTTATGGTTCGAAGTCCTAATTTAATTGGGATAATTAAATTAATTGAATTGTTACATAATTATAATGTTGTTCTAATTAATTTAATAATTAATTAGAGACTTACTAATTTCTTTATGATTAATAAATAAGAATTATAATTATGTGGTAACTTGATTTAATGAGTTATATTGGCCTTAATTTAATTGAATTTAAATAATAGAATTTGATTAATTAAAGTGTGACATTTTGTACCATATAATAAGTGAGTTAATTAAAATAAGTTAAAAAGGGACCTTGTAACGACCCCAAAATCGGGACTATTTCTCCTCCCAATATTGTGCATTAATACTATCTTGTTCTAGCTTTAAAAATATTATTTAATGTTAAAATAGCTAAAAATGCCGAATATTTTTTTTTTATTCCATTCATCCGTTCCCTGAATCTCAACCTTTAAAATTCTTCTTTAATAATGAAATCATATTTATTTAATGATTTCTCTTATCGGAGTTATATTAATATATATAACTCAATATTAATTATTTCTTATATAGTAATGTCACTATATTCCTTTATTTAAATAAAATATTCATTGCAATACATCTAACACGAATATTCTTTATTGAATATTTTAGACTATACATAGTTGTTGATTACATATATCAAAACTATCAAACATAGGTTTCTACCATTTCTAAGGTAAGGAAATGTATCCATTTCGTACATCCATCAATCTTCTTCATCCGAATAGCAAGTAATATGGCATAACATCATTAACCTGCAAAATATTTATGTTTGCAAGATTGAGCTCGACGGCCCAGCAAATTTAACAGTCTATCATGTTTCACATAACACACAACTCAATATGCAACATACTTTCTTTCCTATGCATATACTACATGCATCAATAAATCTTCTACTAGACATATCACAGTTCTATAATTTCATGCAATACATTTATACCTGCCTGTTTACGTCTTACATTCTCATACAACACATGTTATCACAGATCACATATAGCAATTGAGTTCCATAACCCAATTGACTTAGTCATATTTTGACTTTAATAATTTAATAAACATGGTATACAACTCACCATATAATCACATACAATCCACAAACATAACAGAACTGAAAAACTTGCCTTGATTGGAGATTACCGCTAAAATTTAACTTTAGTTTAATTTCTCCACAATTCCTACACAATCGTGTTTACATATACACACATATTAGGTAACCATTTATGTAACAAAACATGCATGTATATTTATTAATAATAATTATTAGTTTACACAAACTAATATTATTTATTCTAACTCAAAAAGAATAGTAGTTTATTTAAAAACATAATTCTTTTTATAACCTTTTTATGCTAAATAAAGGTCCCTCACATTTTCATATGTAAATATATTACATATCGAAGCTTAAATCATTTATATTCCACTTTAGGAATATCTTTTGCCTTTATTTGCGAATTTAGGTTCTAAACAGATATTATATATCTTTTATAGTAAAAACTCAATTTACTATATTATTTTTTTGATTTAAATAATTTTTATAACTTTTTGTCCACTCATAAGTTAGCTCAAACCATTGCCTCATACGCAAATATTTTACTCCGCTAGCACCTTCATTTTTCATTTTACGAATATTCGCATTCTCACTTTATATATATATATATATATATATATATATATATATTAAATATAAAGTCCGTTAGGAAATTCTTTATTCAAGAATCTTCGTTTTGAATTTCGAAGACCTTCGTTTCATTATTCTTAGGACCATTATATTATTTTTAACGGATCCACACTTTTCATTTCACATTTTCACTAGATACGTATATATATTAATATACATATATATACCGCTATATAAATTTTAGCTCAAAAATCTCATTTTGAACTCCGAAAACCTCAAAATAATATTTTTATGATTAATACAAATTTTTACAGGTCTCTCACTCTTCGTTGCACCATAAAATAATTTTATAGGCCACCTTGGTTTTTATTTCGCTTAAATATGTAAATTTATATTTATTACATATTTTTATTGCTTTATTTATGTCCGAAAGGAAGTTTCTCGGCATAAAATATCATTTATAGTCAAATCTTGTCCCGTAGGACTTTATTAGATTTATTATAACTTATTATTCCGCCGGAACGCGATTCGAAACGTCGAACGTCAAAATCGCTCGGCGCGTCGACGCTCGGCGTCGCCCAAATTTTAAGTTCTGACATGCATGTTCGATCATTTTTAATTTTCAAATCATAAGTCGTATAACAGAAATTTTTCAGGCATGTTATAGAACTCATGTCATAGTATTTTAGAAAAAAATCAAACTTTGAAAACGGATCATGAAAGCTCGTCAAAATCGCGTTTAAAAATGATGTCAGAACACTTTTCCAGCCCAGCGCCGCGCTGCCGCCGGCGGGCGCGCGCGGGCGCTGCCGCGCACGGCGGCGTGCTGAAATCTGCTCGACTTCTTATCAACGCAGCCACTTCGCGCTTTTCGTACGCGCTGCTCGTTTATCGGATTAATCTGATTTTTGGATATGTTATTCTTGGCATATCAAAGTATTTTTAAAAAATATCACCACTGTTATTTGGGTATTTTAAGCTGTTCAAATAATGCGTCCAAAAAGGCTGTTCGCCCTTGTTTTTCAACTTTGCAATTAACGTTCAAAACTCGCATCGCTCCGTTCTAACCCGAATTTCTTTACAAATAAACCTCTATTAACATAATAAGACTTGTTCCAAGTGTCGGCTTTGCTAAATTTCAAGTTTTTAGCCGCGTTGGTTTTTTAAGGCCATTTATCGAACATATAACGTGCGTTATTCGTTCGACTCTATTTCTTATCGATTTGTTAGCGATTTTTGCCACAAATCCATCCTTATACATCCCACAACCCATACCTAGCCACCAAGTCTCTAAAACCCATCATTCCATTAATAATTCAAGCTCAAAATCAACCAAAAATGACTTTTAATAAACTAAAGCTTACTAACAAAACTTATATTTTGTTCTTTAGCTTAAAAATCAATTCTAATAACATATAACCCATACATAACTCAAAACTTGATTTCTTATAAGGAAATTCCATTAAAAATTTCATCATAGCTTACTAAACTCCCCAAACATGGAATTTAGCCCAAAAAATACATAATTTCATACTCTTAAATGAAATTAAAACTTAAAAAGAATTTATACCTTAAGCTAGCTCCCTATATTAATCCCAAGCTTTGTTATCTTCCATGATCACCTTCTCTTGATTCCCATAATAGCTAACTCTCTCAAACTCAAGGTTCCTCACTTAATCATTTTTTGGAAATTACAAAATTTCAAGAAATTTTGGGTGAGGGAGGTTTCGGATATGGGGAAGAAAGAAGGAGAAGACTTTCATAATTTGTTTTGGTCAACCAAACTTGGTGCCCAAGCTTGGTAAATGAGTAGGCTTCACACCTCCACCTCTCCTCTCATTCACGGCAAATAAGGAATGAAAAATGCTTGCCCCTTAAGCTTGGAATAGTAACAATTATTAATTAAGAATTAAAGCAACTTACTTACTTAAATAATTAAATCAATTATTCTCTTTAAGTCTTTATTAAGTAACTTAATTACCCAATACTTGGTAACTTAATTTTATTTATTGAGTTATTACATAACCCACTCATAAAATATTTACACCCTCTTGGAAGTATATAAAATATATATCATCATTAATATATAAACTATATATTCTATAAATAAAACATAATATAAAATATTTTTATTACATTTTCACCTTATATATGCAAAAATGATTGTGTTACTTATAATTTTCTATATAAAGAAAATTACTCAATTACTTAAGATATTATATTAAATATAATATCATTTCCTCATTAAAATAATTCCATGCAAGAATTAATTTTAATGCTCTTGGGTAGAGTATAAAAATATTATATATCTACCATCTTCTTGCTTCATTACACAAATTTCTTAACCATTTCATTTCCTCGCATAATGAATATATATAAATATTATAAATATATTTATTACAAATACTCTAAGTAATACTCATATACCTCCATCGCATCTAGAAAATAATTAATAAATTTATTCTCTCACATTATAAATTGAATTATGTCAATTTATTTACATATATTATTAAAATAATATTCTCTCTTTATTAAAATAATTCAATGATAGAATTTATTTTTAATATCTTTTACTTAAAGTATACCATAATATTTGTATACTTAAACTAATTATTTTCTTTTCCCTTTTCTAAATTATTTTCAACAATCTAACTGTAATAAATATAATAATATATTCATTACAATAAAAACACACATACATTACACTCAATAATGTAATATACGATTTCTTTAATAAAATTGTGGTTATACATTAAGTATATTTAATGCCACCAATTACCACATTAAAATAATTTAATATAATAATTTATTTTAATTTTACCCATCTCCTTTCCTTTAATAAATTGCTCCTACAATTTATTTACAAGTAATAAATATATACTTCTAATATATTTATTAACATAAACATCACACATTGCATAGTTCTTACTCACATATGTAATAATATCACATAATATATCATTTAATAAGAATTTTATTTATTTAATTCTTATTTTATTAATTCTCAAAAATCTGGGTTTTTACATTCTTCCCCCCTTATAAGGATTCCGTCCCCGGAATCGCAGTACCGAATCGTTCTTAAACGGTTTAAATCCCATTCTTTCTCATACCTTTATCGTTAAATCATTTCAACGTACCATTTACTTAGGTTTTATATCACATATCTCCTTCCTTTCCTTAGTAAATTCTTATAATTTCTATAATCTTACTCGATTATGTTACAAGTATTATTTACTTCTCAATGTTTTTCTCCCTTTTTTTTTCTAAGGGTATTTATGAACCATTACATTCTTCATATTCTTTTAAAAGTCGTATAATTCTCGGACTTACTTTTTCATTCTTTCACGTTTCCAATTTTCACGTGACTTCCTTATCAATTTTCATTATTTGATTTTTTTTTATTTCTCATAACTCTGACTTTTTCATTTTTTTCAAGGATTCATCAACCATTTTCGTATTTTGCGATCTACTTCCTCTTAAGAAATTTCATTCTTTCTATACCCGACCTCCGAAAAATAGAAATTCTCCACAATTGATCGATAATTGTGAAGCAATATGAATAATTCAAGAACCTAAAAGATTCGCTAAAAAAAACTTTCTGTATCATAATAAAGTCATACAGACCATACACTTATTTTTGAAAAGGTTTCAACAGACATTTTATCTGTAAACCGACATATCTTACGGACATATAGGTGATTAGCCTGTTATATCCTGTGTTGATCCATATTAGAACGTCTTTTGCATTCCTCGTCACTGCCATTCGGCACAATTTGAACAACATTTGTGTTCATCGTCACCGTCCCCAGGACGCAATATAAATTTGAACGACATTTACGTTCATCGTCACCGCTATAACGCGCAAACAGAATTTTCCATTTTGGATGTTCTGTGTCGATCAACACTATCTATGCGGAATAATTATTTCAGTTCCTCTTTGTCGTCCCCAGGACGCAATATAAAACAATTCCATTATAAGCAAGTTCTTACTCAATCTGGAGTCCATACTCAATCAATTTAGTTGGACAGTTCAAAATCTTAATATAAAAGAAATATATGATTCAGTGTATAGCCGATTCAAATGGCTTTTGACACTTCTTTATTTACTAAAGTATTGAAAATCATTTTATGACGCATAGTACCGCACTGTTTTTAACAGCCCGTTGAGAATGTCATCATTTGTCATATATACATCATATTAATGATGGATTAATAAAATTCTTTTGATATTTTCCAAATCATTTTTCTAGCCGAAATAATTTGCGTAGACATAAGAAACCATCGAACTTTTTAAAACTTATTGGTTCAACAATTTGACCCAATATATTTTATAAAAAAAAATACAATAGTGCGATTGTTAGCACGATTCCAATAAATTTCAAAATCTAGCATAGCTAGTAGATTTGAGAATATCCATTTCTTCTTCATCCACTTTAACTATTTTCAAAAACTTCACCATACAATTCTGTTCATCTCTAACACCATTAACTCCCACTCTATTAAACTAAACCTATACCCTGAGATAGTTCATCAAACATACCACACGTTATAAGTTCAGAAACTTGTCACAATCATATGGGTTTAGGAACTTATCCTATTCAGACTAAAGTCGTCCATTCGCTGAGGGGTTCCACCATACGATTATGAGTCATGAACTTACCATAAGTGTGAGTTTTAAGAACTCATACCTAATCTTATATTCTCTAATTATCAAATATAATTATAAGAAAAGAATCACCTTCTCGTCATAGGTATATCGATAGCGCGATACCAACATTTCAATGATTATCAATGTGATAAACTAAGTGCAAGCACAAAACCCCCGCCCATACAAAGGATTGTACAACTCAGCTACCACATGAGTCCTCAATTGAAATCCCACTTAATCTCATTAAATCTTATCTTGTTCTTTGCTCAATACAAATTTTATTTAATTTGTATTTCATCATTCATAACTCTTTTCGAGTTTTATTCTTGTACTACTTCATAGTATCATTTCCATATAGCCATTCCGCTATAAATTTTCAATCATTTAATTGATTATCTGTCATTCTTTGACTTGACCAGATCACGTTGTGATCTTATCTTATAATCGTGTTATATTACGATTCTTTCTCATTCTATGATCGTTTAATTTTTACGATCTTCTTTCTTTCTTCTCTAGTCATATTATTTTATGATTATTAGAATCAGGTGTCCCCTGATCATTTACTTCTTACCTTTTTAAGATTTTTTTTGAATCTTCTTGTATTTCTAGGACTTAACCCATCCTATACATCTACATATGTGAAAAGAATCATCATTTTCATAATACGTATTCATAACTCTATACTCGGTACACATCAAGTCTCTAACAGCGTTCAATATAGTAAGCTGAGTGGTTTTCCACAAACAACCAACAAACTAATTTTCCGTCTCGTCTACATTGTATTTCACAGCGAGTTAGATCGGTTGCTAGTTCGTATTAACTGTCACTCTCTAACGGAATCGTTTAACCCAGATACTATACATCAACCATTAAAAAGTACGACTGTACCACTACTTAAACTTAACTTCTTCTTCTTTTTTTTCATCTACCTTGCTTACGATTATAGCCTAAGGTTCACTTACCTAAGGTTTATAATACTTGGCTTTGATACCACTTGTAACGACCCCAAAATCGGGACTATTTCTCCTCCCAATATTGTGCGTTAATACTATCTTGTTCTAGCTTTAAAAACATTATTTAATGTTAAAATAGCTAAAAATACCGAATAATTTTTTTTATTCCATTCATCCGTTTCCTGAATCTCAACCTTTAAAATTCTTCTTTAATAATGAAATCATATTTATTTAATGATTTCTCTTATCGGAGTTATATTAATATATATAACTCAATATTAATTATTTCTTATATAGTAATGTCACTATATTCCTTTATTTAAATAAAATATTCATTGCAATACATCTAACACGAATATTCTTTATTGAATATTTTAGACTATACATAGTTGTTGATTACATATATCAAAACTATCAAACATAGGTTTCTACCATTTCTAAGGTAAGGAAATGTATCCATTTCGCACATCCATCAATCTTCTTCATCCGAATAGCAAGTAATATGGCATAACATCATTAACCTGCAAAATATTTATGTTTGCAAGATTGAGCTCGACGGCCCAGCAAATTTAACAGTCTATCATGTTTCACATAACACACAACTCTATATGCAACATACTTTCTTTACTATGCATATTCTACATGCATCAATAAATCTTCTACTAGACATATCACAGTTCTATAATTTCATGCAATACATTTATACCTGCCTGTTTACGTCTTACATTCTCATACAACACATGCTATCACAGATCACATATAGCAATTGAGTTCCATAACCCAATTGACTTAGTCATATTTTGACTTTAACAATTTAATAAACATGGTATACAACTCACCATATAATCACATACAATCTACAAACATAACAGAACTGAAAAACTTGCCTTGATTGGAGATTACCGCTAAAATTTAACTTTAGTTTCTCCACAATTCCTACACAATCGTGTTTACATATACACATATATTAGGTAACCATTTATGTAACAAAACATGCATGTATATTTATTAATAATAATTATTAGTTTACACAAACTAATATTATTTATTCTAACTCAAAAAGAATAGTAGTTTATTTAAAAACATAATTCTTTTTATGCTAAATAAAGGTCCCTCACATTTTTATATGTAAATATATTACATATCGAAGCTTAAATAATTTATATTACACTTTAGGAATATCTTTTGCCTTTATTTGCGAATTTAGGTTCTAAACAGATATTATATATCTTTTATAGTAAAAACTCAATTTACTATATTATTTTTTTGATTTAAATAATTTTTATAACTTTTTGTCCACTCATGAGTTAGCTCAAACCATTACCTCATACGCAAATATTTTACTCCGCTAGCACATTTGCTTCATTTTTCGTTTTACGAATATTCGCATTCTCACTTTATATATATATATATATTAAATATAAAGTCCGTTAGGAAATTCTTTATTCAAGAATCTTCGTTTTGAATTTCGAAAACCTTCGTTTCATTATTCTTAGGACTATTATATTATTTTTAACGGATTCACACTTTTCATTTCACATTTTCACTAGATACGTATATATATACTAATATACATATATATACCGCTATATAAATTTTAGCTCAAAAATCTCATTTTGAACTCCGAAAACCTCAAAATAATATTTTTATGATTAATACAAATTTTTACAGGTCTCTCACTCTTCGTTGTACCATAAAATAATTTTATAGGCAGCCTTGGTTTTTATTTCGCTTAAATATGTAAATTTATATTTATTACATATTTTTATTGCTTTATTTATGTCCGAAAGGAAGTTTCTCGGCATAAAATATCATTTATAGTCAAATCTTGTCCCGTAGGACTTTATTAGATTTATTATAACTTATTATTCCGCCGGAACGCGATTCGAAACGTCGAACGTCAAAATCGCTCGGCGCGTTGACGCTCGGCGTCGCCCAAATTTTAAGTTCTGACATGCATGTTCGCTCATTTTTAATTTTCAAATCATAAGTCGTATAACAGAAATTTTTCAGGCATGTTATAGATCTCATGTCATAGTATTTAAAAAAAAATCAAACTTTGAAAACGGATCACGAAAGCTGGTCAAAATCGCGCTTAAAAATGATGTCAGAACACTTTTCCAGCCCAGCGCCGCGCTGCCGCCGGCGGGCGCGCGCGGGCGCTGCCGCGCACGGCGGCGTGCTGAAATCTGCTCGACTTCTTATCAACGCAGCCACTTCGCGATTTTCGTACGCGCTTCTCGTTTATCGGATTAATCTGATTTTTGGATATGTTATACTTGGCATATCAAAGTATTTTTAAAAAATATCGCCACTGATATTTGGGTATTTTAAACTGTTCAAATAATGCGTCCAAAAAGGCTGTTCGCCCTAGTTTTTCAACTTTGCAATTAACGTTCAAAACTCGCATCACTCCGTTCTAACCCGAATTTCTTTACAAATAAATCTCTATTAACATAATAAGACATGTTCCAAGTGTCGGCTTCGTTAAATTTCAAGTTTTTAGCCGCGTTGGTTCTTTAAGGCCATTTATCGAACATATAACGTGCGTTATTCGTTCGACTCTATTTCTTATCAATTTGTTGGCGATTTTTGCCACAAATCCATCCTTATACATCCCACAACCCATACCTAGCCACCAAGTCTCTAAAACCCATCATTCCATTAATAATTCAAGCTCAAAATCAACCAAAAATGACTTTTAATAAACTAAAGCTTACTAACAAAACTTATATTTTGTTCTTTAGCTTAAAAATCAATTCTAATAACATATAACCCATACATAACTCAAAACTTGATTTCTTATAAGGAAATTCCATTAAAAATTTCATCATAGCTTACTAAACTCCCCAAACATGGAATTTAGCCCAAAAAAATACATAATTTCATACTCTTAAATGAAATTAAAACTTAAAAAGAATTTATACCTTAAGCTAGCTCCCTATATTAATCCCAAGCTTTGTTATCTTCCATGATCACCTTCTCTTGATTCCCATAATAGCTAACTCTCTCAAACTCAAGGTTCCTCACTTAATCATTTTTTGGAAATTACAAAATTTCAAGAAATTTTGGGTGAGGGAGGTTTCGGATATGGGGAAGAAAGAAGGAGAAGACTTTCATAATTTGTTTTGGTCAACCAAACTTGGTGCCCAAGCTTGGTAAATGAGTAGGCTTCACACCTCCACCTCTCCTCTCATTCACGGCAAAGAAGGAATGGAAAATGCTTGCCCCTTAAGCTTGGAATAGTAACAATTATTAATTAAGTATTAAAGCAACTTACTTACTTAAATAATTAAATCAATTATTCTCTTTAAGTCTTTATTAAGTAACTTAATTACCCAATACTTGGTAACTTAATTTTATTTATTAAGTTACTACATAACCCACTCATAAAATATTTACACCCTCTTGGAAGTATATAAAATATATATCATCATTAATATATAAACTATATATTCTATAAATAAAACATAATATAAAATATTTTTATTACATTTTCACCTTATATATGCAAAAATGATTGTGTTACTTACAATTTTCTATATAAAGAAAATTACTCAATTACTTAAGATATTATATTAAATATAATATCATTTCCTCATTAAAATAAATCCATGCAAGAATTAATTTTAATGCTCTTGGGTAGAGTATAAAAATATTATATACCTACCTTCTTCTTGCTTCATTACACAAATTTCTCAACCACTTCATTTCTTCGCATAATGAATATATATAAATATTATAAATATATTTATTACAAATACTCTAAGTAATACTCATATACCTCCATCGCATCTAGAAAATAATTAATAAATTTATTCTCTCACATTATAAATTGAATTATGTCAATTTATTTACATATATTATTAAAATAATATTCTCTCTTTATTAAAATAATTCAATGATAGAATTTATTTTTAATATCTTTTACTTAAAGTATACCATAATATTTGTATACTTAAACTAATTATTTTCTTTTCCCTTTTCTAAATTATTTTCAACAATCTAACTGTAATAAATATAATAATATATTCATTACAATAAAAACACACATACATTACACTCAATAATGTAATATATGATTTCTTTAATAAAATTGTGGTTATACATTAAGTATATTTAATGCCACCAATTACCACATTAAAATAATTTAATATAATAATTTATTTTAATTTTACCCATCTCCTTTCCTTTAATAAATTGCTCCTACAATTTATTTACAAGTAATAAATATATACTTCTAATATATTTATTAACATAAACATCACACATTGCATAGTTCTTACTCACATATGTAATAATATCACATAATATATCATTTAATAAGAATTTTATTTATTTAATTCTTATTTTATTAATTCTCAAAAATCTGGGTTCTTACAGACCTTTTATGAGCTAACCAAACATGAAAAACATGCGATCAGTTTAAGCCATGATGCGCTTAACTGATAACCACGTACATACCAATTATTATATTATACGTATATTAAGTTATATTAAGTTTATATCAGTTATTTGAAAAGTCTAAGAAAAACAAAGCACATAGAATTTGAGAGGAAGGAATTCTTGAGAACTAATCGGAAAAGCAAAGAAGGAGTTTTCTATCATCTTCAAACAAGTTAAACAAGGAATTTAAAGGTATAAAATCTAGTTTAAATTTCTTAGTTCTTGTGTTCTTCATGAAAGTTGATTTTGAGTTCTCTGTAATTGGGTTTCTTATATTAAATTGTTGATAAATGAGTTTTATATATTAATTGACTCATTAATTTGATATATATTGATTATAGATGCATGTAGTGTGATTAAATTCTTGGAATTGTGTTTAAAAGTGAAGAAATTTAATTATAGAGATAAATATACGAATATGGCTCATAGGTATAAAAATTGATGGTTAATTTGTATGTTAATCTATAAATTGATAATTGATTACGTTTATACATTAAGAAACAAAAAGAATGCAAGTTTAATGGACTGATTTGGTGTAGTAACGAATATGTTATGTGACGACCCGAAATTCGGTCTATCTTCACACCCGAATTTCGTATGTTACGAGTACTTCTCTTTTCATACATACATCATTATATCTTGAAAACTAATGATATATCCATTCAATTCCCAGGTTCTATTACCTTAAAACTTTCATTCATTTCAAATAATGATAATTACATTATTCATTTCATCTTACAATTGTGACTTAACTAGTCACCATATCTATAGAATAGCTTTAACTAACTATTCTACAAGTCTTGGCTTGATCCTCACGCTTGTTCATAACATGAACAATACTTCATCTTGTGATGCTAATGGTACTCGCAACCATAGCATCTCACCATAGCAGGACATCGATCATCTTGATAATCACAGGGTCCTTTAATAAATACTATCGTCGTTCGCTGAAAATATTTTTAATTCAAGCAAGTGTGAGCATTAAATTGCTCAGCAAGTCATAGCAGTTGAATAACAACCAAAGTAAGAATCAAAATTCTTTTAAGACTTCAATAACCGAACAATGGTTATGAAGCAGCTCGAATAATAGGAATACGTTCTGATTCCTATCATTTTAAAACAGTCATCACCATTACTTTGTCATACTTTCATCCTTCTACCTTGTTCATACATATTATGTTGGGTTTGTACGAAATTGTGACGCAATCAAATTGCAAAATATAGCGGAAGCATGATATATTAGAGTTTAAAAAATTTCTACAAAACCATTATTCGGATCATCCTTTATGCAAATTATTAATTTAAAACGATAAATAATAAGTTATGGAATCATACCCTTGTAGAACGAAGCTTCCAAAGGTACAAGTTCAACTCCTTGTTCGTCGCGATCTCCTTGAATATTTAGGGTAGATTCCTTCCTTTGATCAACGTTAGCCACCCAAGTGTTTGGCCTCTAGAGGTGATCCACCAAGAAAGATGAATTATCAAGAAAGAGGGTGATTGGCTAAACCCTAGTTTTCTATCCTCTATAAAAAAGGAGTACTTTCTAACAATTGTAATTGCATTAACTAATATCTAAAATAAGACTCCTCTTATATAGATATTGGTCAACCCTTCTAATCCTATTAGACATAGGGTTTCATTTAATTAATTAAAATCCTTTAATTAATTAGGCTTCCTAACATATTGGGATTTAATTAATTAAACTATTTTAATTAATTTGCCTCCTAATCTTATTAGGAATAATTGAGAGTCCTAATATTAAATTAATTTCTAAACTCCTTTAGAAATTAAAATAATAATAATTAATAATATTAATTAGACTCCTCTTATTAATTTATATTTAATATTTCCAAAATATTAAATAATAAACATTAAGCTATTTAATTTATTATATCACCATAGATTAAATTAATTACACTTAATGCATTATTACGATTATGTCATTACCTTCTTAAATAATTATTTTTTCTTTTATGGTGTGACTCTTTAGGTTCTCCATATTAAACTAGTTGTGAATAAATCAATTAGAACAATTCTAATCTTATTTAAATAAATAAATTAAACTAATAATCTATTTAAATAAATAATATTTATTCTACAATAGGGATAAGCCTCTCTAGCGATCAACGACTTTTCAAATAATATAGATTTCAACATTAATCATAAAAGAACCTGTGAGTAAAAAGTTACTGTACAATTCAATCCTTCCACCATACAATGTCCCAATTAAATATAAGACATGGAATTACTGTTAAGTCTTATTTTATTTAATCATATGTATTTCGATTAGAAAATGCACAACTCCAAATAATGCAAATTAGAAACTCCTTTTTAATTTCATTCTTCCTTGGCCAAGGACTACTGGGTTGTCATTTAACGGATCACATAGGACATATCTCTTCTTTTACTAGAAGTGGTAGATTCTTTATTGATCATTCATTATCTTCATATGTAACTCATTATACCCAAACATACCATTTGATATAACCTAAGGGTTTTTATAGAATAAGTCAAAGTATAATTCATTATATACAAGATACTATGATGATCTCAAGTTCAAGGATCACTTGTACTACTATCACATTAGGAATTTCTATTGACAGGCAAGTAAAACTCCATTAGATATTCCATAGCGAGTCACATTCAGTGAACTTATTCTCCAATAAGCACCTACATACTTGCTTTAGTGTCTCCACACAAATGATCATGAGATCAATCATCCTCATCCAATGAGCAAGCAACATATGTACCAATCTATCTGGATTTAGTAATCCTCTTTTTAGTAATCCAACGATTGAAAACTATTTTAGTTTTAAGCTTTCTAAGAATTTATATCTCATTAGCATGATCAACATCATGATTCTAAAAGCATTGCTTAAAACTATGGGTTATTTACATATTATAAAAATAGCATCATGTAGATAATTAAATGCCTTTAATAAGTGAATAATTTTATTAATAAATAAATAAGATCTTCTCCAAAGTATATGCTTTATCATCATACATGATTGGCTTGTATGCATACTACTTTCAATCTCCCACTTGCACTAAAGCCAATCGCCATAGTATCTCATACCCATCTTTTTCTCTAAGTGACAATCAAACTGCTGTTGTGTTAAAGCTTTAGTAAATGGATATGTAATATTTTCTTGAGAGTCTACACGCTCCAAGGTGTCGTCTTTTCTTTCAATGATTTCTTTAATCAAAGTGCCGCAACACATGTTTGGATTCAAGATGAGACTTAGGAACTATTCCTAGTTCTGTAATAAACTTTTCATTTGAAACATCAACTTGCAGCTTCACTTACAGTTATATACTTTGTCTTTGTCACTAGACCAACAACTTTTTGCTGTTTGGAACCTTTTCAATTCACTGCACCACCTTTCAAGGTAACGACTTACCCTAAAGTGGATTTGCTGTCGTTTTGGTCAGTCTGAAAACTTGAGTCTATTTAGTCCTCTAGTTTAATTCAGACCCATCATCTGTCATGATGACATCCTTTTTGTCAGTTAAGTACTTTAGGATGTTTATCACTGTTCTACAGTGATCTTCTCCAGAATATGATTGATCAACATCAAGTCTCGTATATTTCATTGCATACATGATAGTAACTCATGCGATCTCTCTTTTATTAAGGACAATTTTAGAGAGATTCACTCCATGGTTCATCATCATAAGACACCTTTTGGAGTTTGCCATGCTAAACGCCTTTAGCATCTAATGAATATACGTTTCTTGGGTTAAGCCGAACATTCTTTTAAATCTATCTATACATATTTATATCCCCAATGTAGGATGTTTTACCTAAATCATTCATGGAGGAATGTTTAGACAACTTTATTTTGATCGATTGTAGCATAGGAATGTCATCCCCTATCAGTAGTATGTAATCAACATATAATACAAGGAATGAAATAGTGCTCCCACTTACCTTCTTGTACACACATGGTTCATCCTTGTTTTTGATAAAATTAAAATCTTTGATTGTCTCATCAAAACGGATGTTCCATCTTTGAGAAGCTTGCTTCAATCCATAAATAGATTGTTGTAGCTCATATACATGATTTGCTTCAACCATTGAAACAAATCCATCTGGCTGTATCATACATACATTCTCCTCTAATAATGTATATTTGAGGAAGGGCGTCTCCACGTCCATTTTGCCAGATCTAGTAATAATAAGCTGCAATCGCAAGTAAAATCCAAATGGTCTTGTGCATTGCTTCAAAGATCCATTTTAGATTTTATGGTCATCTACCATTTCCCTGAGTCTTTATTACACATAGCCTGTTCGTAATTCAATGGATCATCATCATTTATGATGCGTACCTCATCGTCATCCTCTATGACGAATCCATACCTATCAGGTATCTTTGGTACTTTTCCAGATTTACGAATAGGGTGTTGTACAGTAGGTGTCTCTACTGGGACAGGTTCATCCACTTGATCTGTAGTGGTTTGTGGTTCTTTAATTTCTTCAAGAATCTAATTTCCTCCCACTAGCCCCTTCAAGGATAAACTCCTTTTCCAAGAAGGCAGCGTATTTTGCAACAAACACCTTTTGCTCAATAGGATTGTAAAAATAGTATCCCAAACTTTTTTTAGGATATCCCACAAAAGTACACTTATTAGATCTTGTCCCAAGCTTATCATTTTGAAATCTTTTCACATAAGCTGGACATCCCCAAATCTTAACATGCTTAAGATCAGGTTTCCTCCCTGTCCACATCTCATATGGAGTCTTGGGGACGAATTTCGAGGGGACCTTATTTAGTAGATATGTAGCCGCTTTTAGGGCATAACCCCAGAATGAAATTGGAAGATCTATAAAACTCATCATAGAACGAACCACGTCCAAAAATGTTCGATTTCTCCGTTCAGATACTCCATTTAACTGTGGTGTACCTGGTGGAGGCCATTGTGAGATTGTACCGTTATCTTTGAGACAATTTGAGAAACTCACGCTTAAGTATTCTCCACCTCGATCTGATCGAATAATCTTAATACTTTTGCCCGTTTGTTTCTCTACTTCACTTCTGAACTCTTTGAACTTTTCAATTGATTTAGATTTGTATTTCATTAAATACACATATTCAAATCTTGAGTGATAATCAGTGAAAGTAATAAAATAAGAATACCCTCCCGTGCATTCGTTGTTATAGGTCTACAAACGTCAGTGTAAACCAATGCTAACAACTTTGTAACTCTTTCTCCTTTTTCACTAAAAGGAGTTTTAGTCATTTTACCCATGAGACGAGATTCACAAGTTGGATATGATTCATAATCGGATAACTCTAAGAGCCCATCCTTATGCAACTTGGATAATCTTGTTTCATTGATATGACCGAGTCTACAGTGCCACATGTAGGTATAATTAACATCATCTCTTTTTTTTCTTAGTTTGTTCTATTTGAAGTATATTTTCATGCAAGTCAAGTATATAAAAGTCCATTTCGTTGATTACCAACACCATATAAAATATTGTTTTAAAAATAGAACAACTGTTGTTCTTTATTATAATGTCAAATCCATCCATATCTAATATGAAAATAGAAATAATGTTTCTAATGATATTCGGAACAAAATAACAGTTATTTAAATAAATGGACTTGCCCGTAGGCAATGTTAAACAATAAGTGCCTACAGCTAATGCAGCAACCTTTGCTCTATTTTCTACTCATAGGACAATCACATCCTTGTTCAGCTTTCTACTTCTGACCAGTCCCTGCATAGTATTACATATGTGAGAACCACAAACGGTATCCAATACCCAAGTAGAATTTTGACTTTCAGAAAAATTAATTTTAATCATGAACAAACCTTGATTGGAAGTCGAAACTTCTCTAAGCTTTTTCTCTGCCAGAAACTTCTTGCAGTTCCTCTTCCAATGACCCGGCTCATTGCAATGGAAACACATTCCTTTGCTAGCTGGATCAGGTTTCTTTTGATCCTTCACTTTCGCCTTGCCCTTAGCCTTATTAGATTTCTTCTTTTTAGAAGATACATTGGGCCTCTTCCTATTCATGGAAGAATCCACCATTAAGACATGGTTCTTCTTGGAAGGGAATTGACCTTCTGCAGTTTTCAACATGTTAAGTAATTCAGGCAAGCTGACATCTAACTTATTCATGTGAAAATTAACAACGAATTGCGAGAAGGTCTCAGGGAGTGACTGTAAGACCAAGTCTTGACTCAAACCCCCATCCATGACGAACACAAGTTGTCCAAGGCGTTCAATCAGATTGATCACCTTTAGGACATGAGTCTCTACGGCAGTGCCCTTAGTCATCCGAGATCGAAAGAGCTCCTTAGATATCTCATATCTAGCAGCCCTACTTTGTTCACCATATAACTCCTTGAAGTGAAGCAACATAGTAGGAGCATCCATATTTTCATACTGACGCTGAAGCTCGTTATTCATGGATACGAGCATGATACATTGAGCCACAGTTGCATCATTTTGCCACTTTGTTGTGGTGGCAATCTCTTCCTTAGAGGCTGTTTCTGAAACAGTTCTAGGGACAGGTGAATTTAGGGCATAAGAAATTTTTTCAGCAGTGAGAACTATTCTCAGATTCGTTAACCAGTCCGTGTAATTCGACCCGATTAGTTTGTTAGCATCAAGTATGCTACACAGTGAAATTAGTGATTTTGACATTTTTAAATTTCTGTATGTGACAAGACAATATTTTAATAAACATTCATTTAATTAATTTTATATATACCAAAATAAATTAGGTCTTATTTTAGATTGGTATCTCCCACTATGTTTCTTCAAACTATAGTACCCTCACTTATATAGTTCGACAACATCTAATTAAAGATTTGCTAGTGAGAATAAGGATCCCATTTCAAATGTATATAGCCTTGTGGATAGCACAACAAATAATATATAAATAAATAGGTAGACAACTCTTTATCAAGTACATCAACATGTAACTCCTTTTTATTTTGCCTCTTAAATCATAATGGTCAAGTGTGTGCACATCCGAACTAAAATGATTTAAGTTAAGTCCAACCTAACACTTCCATAAATTCAAAAAAAAAATTATTGTCCTTGTGGATAGCACAATAAAATAATATTGTTTAATTTTTTTGATAAACATCAAACGTGATTAAATTAATATCTTAAATACGCAATACTTGCCTTATGGATAGCACAACAAACTCGTATTAAATATTTAATACTCTATTAATTTATCATGCTAGAAGGCGACGTTCGATATTCCAAATATCATTGAACGCTTTAGACTTAATATGATTTCTTTGAGGGGTTTGTTATTATTTGTCTCATCTTATTTAGCGCGCATGCACATATATATAAAATACGTGTCATTTTATTAAACATTGGAAAGCGTGTTTTGCATAAAATATAATATATATAATACTTAGCATGCACATATAGAATACTATATTCTATCCGGATTGATTATAGACTTTTATTCTTGTTTGGTTCACTAGAGCCACTAAGTGAACCAAAAAGTCAAACCTAGGAGTGCAATAATTTAAATTTAAACGTAACTATTACATTTAAACCAGGGCTCCATTACAAACGGGTCTTCACGTGCTCCTTGCTCTTTGGTGTCCAACTCTTCAAGATAATTCTAACTATTTCTATTACATAAACTATTTAATTTAAATAGAAACCTTGATCAGCAGTCAAGGGGAAGTACATAAGAGGGAGATAAAATTTTACAACAAGAAAAAAATTAGAGAAGACGAGGTACGCAGACCCCATTTAATAAAACTCATTCATTCAAGCATTCAACTAAAATAAATCTAATCACATTGGTCAATAGTCCTATAATCAATCTCATTTATTATTATACATATTACCATATGCATCAATAAATAAATATTCATCTCATAAATTAAAACATTCTATATATATATTAGTATCATTTAATGAGCAATTTTAAATTGTATAAAATCAAATTTCAAGATTAAAATAAATTTTTTATTTTAATTATAAAATTATTAAGAATATTATATATATATATATATATATATATATATATATAATATAACCGTATATATTTATACATATAATAGGACTATATATATATATATAATATAACTAAACTAGTGATCTTGTGAATCCTTTTGAATCCTGCTAATAAATTGAATAGCTCCAAGTCTCCTTCTTTTTTTTTTGGATGAATCACTTTATTAAAAAAAACGGAAGATCACATTATATAAAAAGTAATGATTCAGGATTCATTAGTTGAATATCCCACGAACAAAGCCACGGATGCATGATGCCTTTTTAAAATAATCACAGCCAGTGTACAACGAGAGAGAAAAAAAAAGTGACTCACCTTCTGATTCCGCGGGAAAAAAGAAGAAGATGCTTTTGCAATTTTTTTTTCCAGTTTGGAATTAGCCCTTTTTTCATAAAAAATAATTTTATACAATAAAATTATACCCAATAAATTATTCTAAATACATTCCCATATATTTATAAAATCAAAATAATTAATAATTGCATAAAGGTTTGGACTCTGATGCCATTGTTGGGTTTGTACGAAATTGTGACGCAGTCAAATTGCAAAATATAGCGGAAGCATTGTATATCAGAGTTTAATTTTTTTTTACAAAACCATTACTTGGATCATCCTTTATGCAAATTATTAATTTAAAACGATAAATAAGAAGTTATGGAATTATACCCTTGTAGAACGAACCTTCTACATGTACAAGTTCAACTCCTTGTTCGTCGCGATCTCCTTGAATATCCGGGATAGATTTGTAAGACCCCAAATTTTTATGAATAAGATTTAATTTCCTCTATATATTATTTTAAATAGTAAGATGTTGATTTGATGAATGTGATAAGTTATGGGGTATATGTGCAAGTTTTACTAAGTAAGCAAGTGGTCATAAAATATTCATTGTGTCGGAGAATATTCGTTTGGTCGGGAAATATTCTTGTTGTCGGGAAATATTCGTACGACGACGCAGTCATTTGTGGGCCCCATAACGAAAAACTGTCGGATGAAGAAAACGACAAGAATAAGTTTTCTAAAAATAACGGCAAAACTGTTACTGTTAAACTGTTAAAATACCCGGTGATTAAAGAGCAGTAATATGCGTTGTTGCACAGTAGCACAAGGTATTACACAGTATTTTAAATTATTAATTTTTACGTAAGAAGTCACTTACTCAATAGTTATTACAGTAATTACCATTCAATATCTTATATTATTGATTCAATAATTGCTACGTTGATATTTTATATTATTAATTGTCACTGCACAGTATTTTACATTATCAAATCAATAATTTATATTATTTGAATAATATTATTAGAGAGCATTATTGGCAATGTCTAGGAAGTTCTGTCTAGAAAAGGGGTTTAGTCATTTAATTGCGCGCCAGTAAGGAGAAATTCTTATCGGAAAGCCCCCTCTTTCCTAGGAACGGCCTGGCTGTCAATATTGTGATTCTGTAATATTATTTGTGAATAATAATTGATTATTGATAAAAATGATAAGTAAATATTTATTCAATTTTGATATAAATGGAAGAATTTTTAGCAAAATAGACATTTGTTGAAAGTTGACATTTTATCTTTTCTGATAAAATAATTCATTCAAATATATTATTATAATATTACATTATAATAGTGTAATGTGATGATATAATAATATAATTTTATAATTTAAATGGTAATATTTTTACAATAAATTCATGATATATGAATAAAATGAAGTGGAAGAGAGTAAATTGGATCTGAATTATTTTTGTTGATATAAATGTTTTTTTGAATTAAAACATGTTTGTGGGCCCCAATTGTCCTTTTATTTGTAAAATGCTGATTTTTGGTCTGGCTAAAGTTGGTGTGCAGAGAAAATCGTCTGTTAGTAATTTTTTCAGCTTTGGTGTGCTAGCATTTTTTTATAAATAGGGTGCTTAGTTAGAAATGAAAATCACACCAGAATCAGAAATTTCTTTCTCTATAATATCAAGCGTATTTATTATGAGTATTTAGATATTTTGAGTGTTGATAACAGTGCATGATTTCTTCAGCATAATATCCGTTATTCCAGTCAGAAATACTTTTCTATTGAGGTAAGGGATATTATTTTTCTCATAAATGATGTTACTCTCTTTCAATATTCATAAAGAATATTATTTTCTTTCATATTCCATATTATGAAAGTAATAATATTTTATTTCATATCCCCAAATTCAAACTTACTACGGTAAGTATTGCCTCTATATAATTCCTAAAATGATCAGAAATTCCTTGAGTTTTGCGTTTCATTTAATATCATTTTACCGGAATGTTGGTATGAACTTTCTTATGAAATTTTTACCTTTTCATGTCGGGGTTACTATTCATCCGTACGGTACTATTTATAAATACGGTACTATTCATACGTACGACACTATTCACGAGCACTATTCACGAGTACTATTCACAGAAAATTAAATTTTCTTTTCTTTGTCCAAGTTATCTGTTATGATTCTTATCTTTGATTGGATCCATGTTTTAAACTTCATTCTTGAATTTTGCTCCACAATTGATTTTTATTGAATATACTTAAAATTGAATAAATTAAATTACGAATACCTAATATTTGTCCTTTATCTCACTGGAATCGTTCTTTATATTATTTTTTATCATCCTCAGTTTTAAATTGTGGTGAATTAAAGTTATCTTTGGCTCGTAGTGCAAAGATGAATTGTTGATTGATGAATATCTTTGGCCTATAGTGCAAAGATGAATGATTAATTGATGAATATCTTTGGCCCGTAGTGCAAAAATGAATATTTGATTTAAAATATATTGATTGATGTTACAGGAATAAAATATTGATGATGGACTTTTAAATCATAGAAGATAGTAGACATCATTCTCTACTTAACTCTTCTAATGAATTGTTATTTTCGTTGCAGTTATTGATCTAAAACTTATTTTCCATAGTATTTTATCTTATTTATTAAAGACTAACGATAATTTATTCTTCATTGTCTTAGTCATAATATTCTTTACTGGGTTAGTTGAGCTCACCCTTTTCTTTCATTGTTCTCTTCAGGAAATGAGAATGTCGCAGGGACTAGTTGGGGAACGGAGTGATGATTTGGGTTAGAGTTGCAATAGTCCTCACTATTTTATAAAATAGTGTGATAATAATTGTAATTAATGAGGACTGAATTTGATCATTTATATTTCGTATTATATACGATTTGTATTGAAGCTCACAGTTTGTGTGGTCGTATTTTGCACGACCGTTTGTTATAAAAGATTTGTATTTGGATTCTGTACCATGTATTTGGCGATTCAGAATGAGTTGTGTATTGGACCTATTTTAGGGGCGTCACAGTTAGTATCAGAGCTTAGGGATACGATCTCTGGTGGAGATCTGGGAATAGAACTAGGTGGGGAGAGACGAGTAAAACCTTCGCTAGTGTGTCCTACCTAAGCTTATTTGATATTTAATTGGTAGGTCGGAACATAGGGTTAATATATGATATGTCAATTTGTTTAATTAACCTTTTTTTGTGTGGCAGTATTTGAGAATATTAGCTGAAAATCTAAACAATGGAGCATATGAGACCATTGAGACACCTCTAATCACCTAACCAGGATAATGTACAACAGGAAGACAATAATCCTCCTGTAAACAACACCACCAATCAAATGATGAACGATGGGATGTTTAGAAGTTTTTTGCAGTTCATGCAAAATCAAACGAGGGACGTGTTCAAAATACAGGTGGGAATAACGGTAACTCGCGGCTTGTCACTGCTAAGCAATTCAAAGAGTTGGGACCACCAGAGTTTTTAAAAAAGCCAGATCCAATTAAGGCGGAAACATAGGTTAATCAAATTACCAAGATATTTGATGTCTTGGGATGCACGGAGGAGCAAAAGGTTCCATTCGCCACCTTTATGTTCCGTGGAGAGGCAGATTACTGGTGGAAATCTGTGAAGCGTACTGATTAGTGTCTTTATGACCACTTATTCGGATAGTAACCAGTTCATTCTGTTGCTTAAACTCAAGTAATCCTGTGCGTTTAATGTGTTTTTCCTTTGTTTTGTGATTTTCAGGTTTAGGAACTCTCTTGGCGCAAATTGAGCTTAAAAAGATGAAAGTTCGCCTAAATGGGGCAAAGCACTGAAAAGAGCTTAAAGCATGATGATGGCATGGAATGAAGAAGAAATAGAACGATGCTGCGAGGCTAAAAGCTATGCAAGGAGGCAAGAAGTGCAAAGAAAGCAACAAGAAGCCAGCCTGCACCAGCCTTGAGCCAGCAACCAAAGCATCAGATTTTCCAGAGCCGCGCGGCCACGCCAGGAAGAAGGCTTGGGCGCGCGCGGCCGTGCCAGTCAAAAATATGGCCCAACTTTGACTTCAGCCAGAGAATGAACGGGAGAAGCTTATAAGGGGTCTTATTGGCAGCAAACAAGGGGATATATACAGATTTTGGCCTTAAGCCTTTGCCTTGGTTCATCTCTTCTCCTTTTATTTTATTGTTTAGTCTAGATTAATAGTAGATTAGATTAGAGTTAGGGTTAATTAATTAGTAGATTCTAGGGTTTAGTTAGTTTTTGAAGATTGAAGCAAGGGATTAGCATTGAAGATCCACACTTGGAGAAAGAACAAAGATTTGCATTTTCTATCTCTTAACTCTCCTTGTATTCAATTTGTATTCGGATAATGTATAATCTACTTGTGGATAATATATTTGAGTTGTCTATGACTTAAATCATATTTTGAGGTTTCAATGGAACCTAATGAGTAGTTAATGTTGATTTATCTTCCATGTGGTTCTTATTTGATTGCTATGTGATTGTCTATTGTGATGTATGCTTTCATTGCTTAATTGAGTCATGACCAATTACTGTGATAACCTATGTGGACTTAAAAGATGAAGTGTAGGTTTAGATCTAATTGCGGTAGCGGGCGTTCGTATGTTCACATGACGTTGGACGTATGATTTGTGCTTAGGATAGACATATACCGAAGCACAGCTCGTAGTCAATAGAGAACTTGACCTTAAACCCTATTTATTTGTAAACGCCATAGACATATATTGGTTTAGATAATGTGGGTGTTCACGTGCGTTTTATCAACTGTGGATTGCACGTGATATGGATTAGGTGCATCGAAAGATGGCTTTCTCTCACTTTCGTGTTCTCGGCTAACAACCTTAACTATTGATTTGACCTAATTGGAAGTGAATCGACTTAGATGAATCATTAGGGGAAATTGGAATCTCATGTCTTCATTATCTGATTTCACTCTAGAATTACTTTGTTAAGTTTTGTTTAGTTTAAATTCATTCTCTTTACTGCTCGTTTAAATAAGACTGAGATGATTATGGACTATTGATTTGGTGACCTTTTATCTGTTAATTCTCCGTGGGAACGATATCTGTACTTATACTTTATTACTTGTTGACCGTGTATACTTGCACGAATATAATGATCGGTAAAATGACCAACAAGTTTTTGGCGCCGTTGCCTGGGAATTAATTGGATAACTGTTTGCCAACATTAGTTTCAATCAAATTAGTCTTAATTTAAACATTTTATTTTTGTTTAATTCTCTTCCTATATTCTCTTTTCAGGTACAATGGATCTTAATTTCTATCCATGGTGTTACACAAGGCAAGAGCAATCAAGAGAAACAGGGAATGATGGTGTCGACCCACTTGCTACACTTTCAGCACAGTTAGAGGTTCTCTCAAGGAAGTTGGATACTGTTTCAGCCCAACAGAGTCGAGAACCAGTAAATACTCATGATTATGGTGCTGGAAGCTATACGAGCCATCAGGATCCTATCAGTTATGGACAAGAGCAGTATGGGGGTGATTACTCCTGCAATGAAGCTTATCCCAATTATCAGCAAGATTGGGGGTATCACCCAAACTCTTCAGCGAGCTATCAAGACCAATACTGCGAGCCAAGTCCAATGTATGCACCAGACCCCACATACCAATCTCCATGTTTACAAGAAGAGCAGTCAATAATAGACGTCCTGTATAGGAGCTTAGCGAACCAAGAGGAGATGCTTAGGAGCCAAGAACTATCAAACCAGAATTTTCAGGATCAGATAGCCCTAATCAACAATACTCCTACCAATGAGCTTCAGTACATAGATTCTGAGGCTGAAACAGAAAAGGCAAGATTGAAAAGTTTGTGGGTCAATTCAATAGCATTGACGGAGGAGACCTTGATTGAGCAAGAGAAGTCAATTGAGAATCTCCAGAGTTGGGTGGAACAAATTAGCACGGCTTTTAGGAATGAGGAGGTGATTGATCAAGGGACCAAAGATCAAGATCTTTAAAGTCCAATGCCTCAAATGTTTGAAGCCGTGAGCAAAGGCCCTCAAGAGACTTGGTGCTATGATATGGATGCAGAAACTGATGAAGAGCCAGAAATGCACATGCAGCTGGACGAGCTAAAGGCAATGGATAAAGAGGAGATAATTGGGGATGTGGAAAAGTATGAACCAACCGTGACAATACCCCAAGAGCCTTCTCCACCGAAGTTTGAGATGCCAGTGAAGTTTGCACACCCTTGCCCCCTTGGTAGCCACATCACAGAGACGGATCTCGAGGATATGAGAGAGTCCGCATTCTTGAAACCATGGTGGTCAGAAAAAGAGAGAATAGAAGAAGAATCCGTTGTGTTCGGTGTACCTCAATGCCTCAATCATTTCACGTACACAATGGAAGCAGTGCCTAGCTCCCCAACCTTCATCATGGGGAATTCCTATACATATCATATGCTAGGTAGTTTAAATTCGAAGCCTCTCCTGTTGGGAAGCCTCCAAGCTCACATGACAATTCTAATGGATGGAGGGTTTCTCCAATATTATCGGGGGATCGGTTAGTAGTATCAGACACAGTCTAGCTAATGGACTATAAACTCAGCGCTCGATGGGAGGCACCCCATCATTTCTCTCTCCCTACTTGTTTAATTCTAATTATTTATCTACCTTTTCTCTCCCTCATGTTTAATTCTCAGTAGTTTAAGTATTAGTTGTAAATGTTTCAACATTTTTGGTTCTAAAGGTTCAATGCCTACATTTTTGGGTTTAGGCATTAGTGCGTATAATTTTTGGGAATATCAAGTAATTGAACATATTTTGGTGCACTTGCACATTGCATACGCGCATAGAGAAATTTTTGGGAATCAAATGCATATATCCTTCCATGTTTCATTCTCTTAGTTGTAAATAGTTTATGTTTGCTTGTGATAGTTTAAGAGGGCTTAATAAAGGTGTATGCTTTTCTCAGGTTAAGGCTGCTAAAAATGAATCAAGAGTCAAAGGGCCATCATCAATCCATGCCAAATCTGCAGAAATTGAAAATTGGCAGAGGGCGCGGCCGCGCGTTGGGCAGAAGGGGCCAGACTTAAGCTATTTTTGGCAGATTTTGGGGCACTTCACTTCATTTCATTTCAGACGCTCAGCCCCACATCTCTCTCACTCAAACCCTCGATTTCTTCCCTCCTTCCTTCCATCAATCCTATAATCCATCAAGCTAAAATTCCCAACCCTCAATTCTCCCATCTTCCCTCTCCCTCATTCTCTTGCACTAAACCCTAACTTCATACACAAATCCCCTCCACCACAAGCCCTAGTTTCAAAAACTCCTACCTCCTCAGTCGAATTCACCAACACACCCATCAACCTCATCCTCTCAAACTGATCAATCGAGACAGTGAGTGTGGGTTCAAGAACATAGCAAGATTTTGATTTGGTTAGGTCTTTGAGGGCATTATTGGATTGCGTCTTCTATTCTCATTTCAAATGGCATCTAAGCGCAGTAGGAGGGAGTCTACCTCGATGGGTAGTGATTCTGAGCACGGGGGAGGTGGCATCGATTATGATGACCACAAGTTTATCAGTCTGAAGGCACAGAAATTCTTCCATGACGCTCTGGTAGGCAGGACATTTATGCTGGAGCGAGGGTTAGCACCAGACAGGAAGTTGGACGGACATATGGCAGCTATGATCAGAGGGAGGGGCTGGAATATTTTTTGCGAGGAGCCTATGGCAGCCCCCATCTCTGTGGTCCAGGAATTCTATGCCAATGCCAAATTCACCAAGTCCAACAAGATCTTCGTGAGGGGATGTGAGGTGTCCTATGCAAAAGAGAGCATCAACGAGCTTTTCAGTTTACCAAATATTGCATTGGATGCACCTGAGTCTCTTTATGCTAGGGAGTGGGGATTAGAAACGGATGCTATTAGTGATTATTTGTGCAAGCCAGGAACATAATGGAAACTGAAGTAGGGGACGGATCAGAAATTGCATTTCCCCCAGGTCGCCTTGAGTAGATATGGGAAGGCGTGGTACAGCTTCATTTGTGCAAATCTGATGCCGACACAACATCAGAATGAGGTTACTGAGGACCGAGCTATTTTGCTATATGGGATCGTTAAGGGTAAAAAGATTGATTTGGGATACGTGATCAACAGTTCAATCCGTAGATTTCTGAGTGGCGGTAATTCAGCTAGTATCCCACACACATTCGGTGATTACTAGGCTCTGCATTGTGAATGGAGTTATGTGGTCAGACGCAGAGCCGATGCAGATGCCCATGAGCACCATTGACCACCCTACCATTGAATCGTTCAAGGTTTGGAAAGGGGGCAGATCTCATTCTTTGGGAACGGGGTTTATTTTACCAGATCAGAGAGAGGCTGAGGAGACTTTAGAGAGGATGCCACCAGAGCAGTCCTAAGTCCTCCCACACAGTCCAGGAACACATTGAAAGGATGGAGAGGAGACTGCAGCACAGGATGGACGCCATGAGCATAAACTTCCAGGCCTTCACTATGGATTTATGCGGGGCACTGTCCCACGCCTTCGGCCAGATGAGAGTGCAAGTGCAGTTTCTGACCTATGGATCCGCCGCTGCTTATCCACCTCGAGACACACTGCTTGAGGAGGACGATGAGGACGAGGGCGACAACAAAGCCGAATAGGGGAGTTTCTTTTTACCTTTACCTTCAATGAGAACATTAAACATTGCAAGTTTGGGGGTATTAGTTTTGTTTTTGCATGCAGTTAGTTCATTTCATGTTGTGTTAGTTCATTTAGTGCGTGTAGGTTGTATTTTGTAAAAATTTGTTAAAATTTTAAAGTTTTTGTTTTGTTTTTGCATTCTGTGTTAGAGCATACTGCATGAATCCAGTTTCAATTAGTTAGTTATGTATTTGGCCTGTGAAGAATCTTGAATCACTTAATTTTTGAACTGATCTAAGACCTAAGCTTAATTATATGGTCATATATGTAAATCCTTATCTGTCAGATACTGTGTAACCAGTTAGCACAATAGAGTAACCATCATAACATGCTAAGTTTAAATTTTCACATACTTGTCTTCTGGTGGAAAAGCTATGTTTTAATAGAAGAATTTCAGTTCTCATATGATAATAACTAGACTGTAAAAAGCTTAAGTTTGGGGGAAAACAGGGGGTATGCATGTTATGTGGGGAGAGGGAGCGTAAGACACACTCCCCTTTGAAAAGAAAAAGAAAAAGAAAAGAAAACAAAAGAAATGATTCAGAAAAAGAAAAAAAATAGAATAAACACTTTGGCTACGTCGAGTTCTGTGGCCTTTGATATTCGAGCAAGTAAGCCCTCGGGGTGTCTCTACACCCAGCACCCTAAGGCCTTCTGGTCTGGGAGTCGTTGGTCGAAAGCTCGCTACATGGGTATCATTGAAAAGCCTAAGAGAACTAGGCATTGCACAGTTGATTGTGTACACGGGAAAGTGCGAATACGCCCTCGTGAGTAATAAAAGCTTAATAAAAATCCCCTGTTGACTCTTAACTTTAGTAATGCATGGTCTTGGTTAGAACTTATATGATTTACTGCTTTTCTTAAGTTGAAACTTGTTTTTCCCCTAAGAAGCATAATATGTGAGTAATTTATCTAAAATCATGTCTATTGGTTGCTAGGCACACAACGCACAATACATCAGTGCCGACAGTTTTGGATTTGCAAGAATATGCCTTATGGCCTTGTCTTGGGTAGCTTATCTATTCGATTATCTTGTGGTTTTCTGAGGCATTGATTTGAAAGTTCATTACTGACTAAGACATGGATTCGCATTCATATTAGTATAGTTTGCAATCATTGTAAATATTGCATTGCATCTTGTGTTTGGTTTTGTATTGGTTGCTTGAGGGCAAGCAATGTGTAAGTTTGGGGGTATTTGATTAGTGGTCTTTATGACCACTTATTCGGATAGTAACTAGCTCATTCTGTTGCTTAAACTCAAGTAATCCTTTGCGTTTAATGTGTTTTTTCTTTGTTTTGTGATTTTCAGGTTTAGGAACTCTCTTGGCGCAAATTGAGCTTAAAAAGATGAAAGTTCGCCTAAATGGGGCAAAGCACTGAAAAGAGCTTAAAGCATGATGATGGCATGGAATGAAGATGAAATAGAACGATGCTGCGAGGCTAAAAGCTATGCAAGGAGGCAAGAAGTGCAAAGAAAGCAACAAGAAGCCAGCCTGCACCAGCCTTGAGCCAGCAGCTAAAGCATCAGATTTTCCAGAGCGCCGCGGCCGCGCCAAGAAGAAGGCTTGGGCGCGAGCGGCCGCGCCAGTCAAAAATATGGCTCGACTTTGACTTCAGCCAGAGAATGAACGGGAGAAGATTATAAGGGGTCTTATTGGCAGCAAACAAGGGGATATATTCAGATTTTGGCCTTAAGCCTTTGCCCTAGTTCATCTCATCTCTTTTTATTTTATTGTTTAGTCTAGATTAGGAGTAGATTAGATTAGAGTTAGGGTTAATTAATTAGTAGATTCTAGGGTTTAGTTAGTTTTTGAAGATTGAAGCAAGGGATTAGCATTGAAGATCCACACTTGGAGAAAGAACAAAGATTTGCATTTTCTATCTCTTAACTCTCCTTGTATTCAATTTGTATTCGGATAATGTATAATCTACTTGTGGATAATATATTTGAGTTGTCTATGACTTAAATCATATTTTGAGGTTTCAATGGAACCTAATGAGTAGTTAATGTTGATTTATCTTCCATGTGGTTCTTATTTGATTGCTATGTGATTGTCTATTGTGATGTATGCTTTCATTGCTTAATTGAGTCATGACCAATTACTGTGATAACGTATGTGGACTTTAAAGATGAAGTGTAGGTTTAGATCTAATTGCGGTAGCGGGCGTTCGTATGTTCACATGACGTTAGACGTATGATTTGTGCTTAGGATAGACATATACCGAAGCGCAGCTTGTAGTCAATAGAGAACTTGACCTTAAACCCTATTTATTTGTAAACGTCATAGACATATAGTGGTTTAGATAATGTGGGTGTTCACGTGCGTTCTATCAACTGTGGATTGCATGCGATATGGATTAGGTGCATCGAAAGATGGCTTTCTCTCACTTTCGTGTTCTCGGCTAACAACCTTAACTATTGATTTGACCTAATTGGAAGTGAATCGACTTAGATGAATCATTAGGGGAAATTGGAATCTCATGTCTTCTTTATCTGATTTCACTCTAGAATTACTTAGTTAAGTTTAATTACTTGTCTAGTTTAAATTCATTCTCTTTACCGCTTGTTTAAATAAGACTTAGATGATTATGGACTATTGATTTGGCGACCTTTTATCTGTTAATTCTCCGTGAGAACGATATATGTACTTACATTTTATTACTTGTTGACCGTGTATACTTGCACGAATATATTGATCGGTAAAACGACCAACACGTACTCAGCCTTTCGCACTCAAGATGTCTTGGGAAGAGTTCTAGAAATTATTCAATGACAAGTACTTTCTAGAAAGTATTCGTCATATGAAGGAGGTAGAGTTCATCAAAATGGAACAGAATAACATGACGGTATCCCAATACGAGGCTAAGTTCGCGGAGGTATCCCGATTTGCATCTCATTTGGTGGATAATGAGGAACGTATGATACGAATGTTTCTGAGAGGTTTGAAACCCGAAATTCGTCAATACCTCATTTCTCACAAACTTTACTTGTATTCAGATGTTGTGAATAGGGCTCAATTATTGGAACCAGATAATGAGTCTGTTCAACCAAGGGACAACAACCATAGTCGTACCGGTGGCAGCAGTCATCGGAACAATGATAACCAGCGTGGAGAAAATTATTAGACCAAAAGCGGTAACCACTCCGGTGGTAATCGTGGCCGTGATAATAGAAGAAGTAAGTCGGGGGGAGATTTCAAAAAGAGAAGGTACAATAATGACAACGTAAAGACGTCGGCAGCAGCACCAGCACCAACAATTGTGTCTAGGGGAGGAGAACGACCACCAGTCGTATGTTATAAATGTGGACAAGAGGGACGCATCAGTCCAAATTGCACACAACAATCCAAGGTGTGCTATAACTGTGGAAAGGAAGGTCACATAGCTCGAGTGTGTCCTGTAGCCAAACCAAGTCCAGCTGGGACGGTAGCACCAAAGGCTATCCTAGATAAGTCACAGTTGGTGGTTCCAGAGAGGGCGTTTGTCGTGACTACCCAAAAAGCGAGAAACCCAAACGAGTTTATCACGGGTAAGCTACTTATAAACTCTTGCCAAGTCTATACCTTATTAGATACCGGTTCTACCCATTCTTTTATTTCACCTGCTTGTGCTCAACGTTTGAACTTGACTCCTGAGAAATTAAACTTTGACTTATCTGTTAAAACTCCGTTGGGAGAAACCTCCGTTACATCCACAGTTTATAAATTTTATTTGATTTAAATTGGCACCCTCACATTACCGGTTGATCTTATCTCTTTAAAAATACTTGCATTTGATGTGATTTTAGGAATCGATTGGTTAACCACTTATCATGCCAAAATTGATTATTTTCGTAAGGTTGTTAGTTTTCATATTCCTAACCAACCTATTGTGCGAATTCAAACAACTAAACCACTAAAATCAATCAATGTCATTTCAAGTCATAAAGCTATTCGTTTATTGAAAAACGGATGTCAAGCTTTCTTAGCCCATGTCACTGATTTAAACCAGAATACGTCAGATTTGAATGATATTTCTATTGTTAATAAGTTTCCTGATGTATTTCTCGAAGATCTTCCTGGCCTAACCCCATAACGTGAAGTTGAATTCTTTATTGACCTTGAACCCGTTACAAAATCCATTTCTAAAATCCCATATCGAATGGCTCCTATAGAACTTCAAGAGTTAAAGGTCCAACTACAGGAGTTGTTAGACATCAGTTTTATACGTCCTAGTACATCTCCTTGGGGTGCTCCTGTTTTATTCGTAAAAAAGAAAGACGGGAGTATGCGACTTTGTATTGACTATCGGGAGTTGAACCATGTCACCATCAAGAATAGGTATCCGTTACCACGTATTGATGACCTGTTCGACCAGTTGCAAGGTGCGTAATTTTTCTTAAAGAACGATCTTTGTTCTGGATATCATCAGTTAAAGATTAAAACTGAGGACATTCCGAAGACTGCCTTCAGAGCTCGATACGGGCACTATGAATTCTTAGTCATGTCTTTTGGATTGACTAATGCTCCTGTTGCTTTCATAGTTATGATGAATCGTGTATTCAAGGAATATTTAGATCATTTTGTGGTTGTCTTTATTGATGACATCCTCATTTATTCTAAAAGCTGTGAAGATCATGAACAACACTTGATGCTGGTACTCCAAAAGCTTCGTGAAAACAAGCTATATGCCAAGTTGAAGAAATGCGAGTTCTGGCTTGAGGAAGTAGCATTCCTTGGACACGTGGTATCGAAACATGGAATATCAATTGACCTGGCGAAGATTGAAGCAATACAAAGTTAGGAGCAACCTAAGTCGGTAACCAAAGTACGTAGCTTTATGGGCTTACCTGGTTATTATCGGAGATTCGTAGAAGGATTATCTCGGATCGCTACTCCATTAACTAAGCAAACTTGAAAAGATACAAAATTTGTATGGAACGAGAAATGCGAGAAGAGCTTTCAAGAGCTCAAGAGGAGATTCATCTCGTTACCTGTTCTGACAATACCATCTGGTTCGGATGGATTTGTCATCTACAGCGATGCTTCGGGCAAAGGGTTAGGATGTGTTCTCATGCAATATGGGAAAGTCATAGCCTATGCATTGCGACAACTCAAAGAATATGAGAGGAATTATCCTACTCATGATCTAGAGTTGGCAGCAGTCGTTTTCGCATTTAAGATCTGGAGACACTACCTGTATGGGGAGAAAGTGGAGATCTATACGGATCATAAGAGCCTTAAATATTTATTCACTCAAAAGGAACTTAACATGCATCAACGACGCTGGCTTGAGCTGTTGAAAGATTACAACCATACCATCCAATACCATCATGGAAAAGCAAACGTGGTAGCTGACGCGTTGAGTAGAAGATCGTATGCGGGAACGAGTGCTATGCTGTCAACATAAAGACCCATTTTACATGACTTACAAAGGATAGAGATAGAGTTAAAGACTCCAGGGACCCACGTGATCATGTCAAATATAAGCATGGAACCAGCTTTAATTGATAGAGTTAAAGCTGCTCAAGCTACAGACCCGGAGCTAATGAATATGAAGAAGAAGGTGCAAGAAGATGTTATTCCAAAAGCAAGAATCGATGAAGAAGGAATACTTCGAGTCAACTCTAGACTTTGTGTTCCTAACGATTCCGATTTGAAGTCTAAAATCATGATGGAGGCACACAACACACCGTTCGCAATCCACTCTGGAAGTACCAAAATATATCGTGATCTTCGACATATATTTTGGTGGAGCAATATGAAGAGAGAAATCGCGGAGTTTATCTCGAGGTGTTTAACGTGTCAACGTGTCAAGGCGGAGCATCAAGTGCCAAAAGGTCCATTGCAACCACTTGAGATTCCAAAATGGAAGTGGGAACACATCAGCATGGATTTCGTTACGGGTCTTCCCAAGGTTTCTCAAGACATAGATGAAATTTGGATTATTGTCGATAGATTAACCAAGTCTGCTCATTTTTTGCCTATACGAGAGACTTATTCACTTGAACGTCTTGCTCGTATGTACATAAATTAGGTTGTAAGATTGCATGGCATGCCAGTATCCATAGTTTCGGATCGTGACCCAAGATTCACTTCACAATTTTGGGTCAGCTTGCAGAAAGCTATGGGCACCGATTTACGATTCAGTTCTGCATACCATCCTCAAACGGACGGGCAATCAGAAAGGACTATTCAAACTCTTGAAGATCTATTGGGACTCTGTGTTCTAGACTTCAAAGGGAGTTGGGATAAGTACTTACCATTGGTGGAATTCTCCTACAATAATAGTTATCAAGCAAGTATAGGCATGGCTCCATTCGAGGCGTTGTATGGACGAAAGTGTCATTCTCCAGTATGCAGGGATGAGGTGGGTGAAGCAACATTGTTGGGACCGGAGTTAGTACGTATGACTACGAAAAAGATTCAAATGATCCGACAACGTATACAAAAAGCACAAGATCGACAAAGGAGTTATGCGGATCTTCATTGAAGAGACGTGGAATTTAATGTCGGAGACTATGTATTGTTATGTGTTGCTCCATGGAAAGGAGTTACGAGATTCGAAAAAAGAGGAAAGCTCAACCCACGATTTATTGGTCTATTTAAAATCCTTAACCGAGTTGGAAATGTGGCATATAGACTCGCCTTACCTCCAAGCATGTCTCGTGTTCATAACATTTTTCATATATCCATGCTACGTAAATATGTGAAAGACCCAAACCACATTATTGAATTAGAACCAGACAAGATAGCCGAAGATTTAACGTATGAGGAGGTACCTGTCAAGATCTTGGATAAGAAGGATCATGTTCTACGCTCAAAGATTATACCTCAAGTCAATGTTTTGTGGAGGAACCATGATATTGAGGAAATGACCTGGGAGTTAGAATCAGAAATAAAAGCAAGGTATCCTCACTTTTCGAAATACTAGGTACGTACGTCAATTTCGAGGATGAAATTTTATAAGGAGGGGAGGTTGTAAGACCCCAACTTTTTATGAATAAGATTTAATTTCCTCTATATATTATTTTAAATAGTAAGGTGTTGATTTGATGAATGTGATAAGTTATGGGGTGATATGTGCAAGTTTTACTAAGTAAGCAAGTGGTCATAAAATATTCATTGTGTCGGAGACTATTCGTTTGGTCGAGAAATATTCTTGTTGTCGGAGAATATTTGTACGACGGCGCAGTCATTTGTGGGCCCCATAACGAAAAACTGTCGGATGAAGAAAACGACAAGAATAAGTTTTCTAAAAATAAGGGCAAAACTGTTACCGTTAAACTGTTGAAATACACGGTGGTTAAAGAGCAGTAATACGCGTTGTTGCACAGTAGCACACGGTATTGCACATTATTTCAAATTATTAATTTTTACGTAAGAAGTCACTTACTCAATAATTGTTATAGTAATTACTATTCAATATCTTATATTATTGATTCAATAATTGTTACGTTGATATTTTATATTATTAATTGGCACTGCACAGTATTTTACATTATCAAATCAATAATTTATATTATTTGAATAATATTATTAGATAGCATTATTGGTAATGTCTAGGAAGTTCTGTCTAGGAAAGGGGTTTGGTCATCTAATTGTGCGCCAGTAAGGAGAAATCCTTATCGGAAAGCCCCCTCTTTCCTGGGAATGACCTAGTTGTCATTATTGTGATTCTGTAATTTATTTGTGAATAATAATTGATTATTGATAAAAATGATAAGTAAATATTTATTCAATTTTGATATAAATGGAGGAATTTTTAACAAAAAAGACATTTGTTGAAAGTTGACATTTTATCTTTTCTGATAAAATAATTCATTCAAATATATTATTATATTATTATATTATAATAGTATAATGTGATGATATAATAATATAATTTTATAATTTAAATGGTAACATTTTTACAATAAATTCATTATATATGAATAAAATGAGGTGGAAGAGAGAGAATAAAATGAGGTGGAAGAGAGTAAATTGGATCTGAATTATTTTTGTTGCTATAAATGTTTTTTGAATTAAAACATGTTGGTTGGCCCCAGTTGTCCTTTTGTTTGTAAAATGCTGATTTTTAGTTTGGCCAAAGTTGGTGTGCGGAGGAAATCGTCCGTTATTAATTTTTTCAGCTTTGGTGTGCTAGCATTGTCCTATAAATAGGGTGCTTAGTTAGAAATGAAAGTCACACTAGAATCAGTTATTTCTTTCTTTATAATATCAAGCGTATTTCTTGTGAGTATTTAGATATTTTGAGTGTTGATAACAGTGCAAGATTTCTTCAGCATAATATACGTTATTCCAATCAAAAGTACTTTTCTATTGAGGTAAGGGATATTATTTTTCTCATAAATGATGTTACTCTCTTTCAATATTTATAAAGAATATTATTTTCTTTCATATTCCATATTATGAAAGTAATAATATTTTATTTCATATCCCCAAATTCAAACTTACTACGGTAAGTATTGCCTCTATATAATTCCTGAAATGATCAGAAATTCTTTAAGTTTTGCGTTTCATCTAATATCATTTCTCACCGGAATGTTGGTATGAACTTTCTTATGAAATTTTTACCTTTTTAATGTCAGGGTTACTATTCATCCATACGATACTATTCATAAATACAGTACTATTTATACGTACGGTACTATTCACGAGTACTATTCACAGAAAAATTAAAAATTTTTTCTTTGTCCAAGTTATCTGTTATAGTTCTTATCTTTAATTGGATCCATGTTTTGAACTTCATTCTTGAATTTTGCTTCACAATTGATTTTTATTGAATATACTTGAAATTGGATAAATTAAATTACGAATTCCTAATATTTGTCCTTTATCTCACTGGAATCATTCTTTATATTATTTTTTATTATCCTCAGTCTTAAATTATGGTGAATTAAAGTTATCTTTGGCCTGTAGTGCAAAGATGAACTGTTGGTTGATGAATATCTTTGGCCTGTAGTGCAAAGATGAATGATTAATTGATGAATATCTTTGGCCCATAGTGCAAAGATGGACAGGTGTTGATATGATCATGACCACTGGTGATACAAATGAATATTTTTGGCCCGTAGTGCAAAGATGAATATTTGATTTGAAATATATTGATTGATGTTACAGTGATAAAATGTTGATGATGGACTTTTAAATCATAGAAGATAGTAGACATCATTCTCTACTTAACTCTTCTAATGAATTGTTATTTCTGCTGCAATTGTTGATCTAAAACTTGTTGTCCATGATATTTTATCTAATTTATTGAAGGCTAACGATAATTTATTCTTCATTATCTTAGTCATAATATTCTTTACTGGGCTAGTTGAGCTCACCATTTTCTTCAATTGTTCTCTTCAGAAAATGAGAATGTCGCAGGGATTAGTTGGGGAACGGAGTGATGGTTTGGGTTAGAGTTGCAGTAGTCCTCACTATTTTATAAAATAGTGTGATAATATTTATAATTAATGAGGACTGAATTTGAGCGTTTATATTTCGTATTATATACTATTTGTATTGAAGTTCACTATTTGTGTAGTCGTATTTTGCATGATCGTTTGTTATAAAAGATTTGTATTTAGATTCTGTACCATGTATTTGGCGACTCAGAATGGATTGTGTATTGGACCTATTTTGGGGGCGTCACAAGATTTCTTCCTTTGATCAACGTTAGCCACCCAAGTGTTTGGCCTCTAAAGGTGATCCACCAAGGAAGATGAATTATCAAAAAGGAGGGTGGTTGGCTAAACTCTAGTTTTTTATTCCTTATAGAAAAGGAGTACTCTCCAACAATTGGAATTGCATCAACTAATATCTATAATAAGACTCCTATTATATAGATATTGGTCAACCCTTCTAATCCTATTAGACATAGGGTTTCATTTAATTAATTAAACTCCTTTAATTAATTAGGCTTCCCAACATATTGGGATTTAATTAATTAAACTCTTTTAATTAATTTGTCTCCTAATCTTAATAGGAATAAATGAGAGTACTAATATTAAATTAATTCCTAAACTCCTTTAGAAATTAAAATAATAATAATTGTAATAATATTAAAAAGACTCCTCTTATTAATTTATATTTAATCTTTCCAAAATATTAAATAATAAACATTAAGGTATTAAATTTATTCTATCACCATAGATTAAATTAATTACACTTAATGCATTATTATGATTATGCCATTACCTTCTTAAATAATTATTCTTTCTTTTATGGTGTGACCCTTTAGGTTCTCCATATTAAACTGGTTGTGAATAAATCAATTCGAACAATTCTAATCTTATTTAAATAAATAAATTAAACTAATAATCTATTTAAATAAATAATATTTATTCTACAATAGGGTTAAGCCTCCCTAGCGATCAACGACTTTATAGATAATATAGATTTCAACATTAATCATAAAAGAACATATGAGTAAATAGTTATCGTACAATTCAATCCTTCCACCATACAATGTCCCAATTAAATATAAGATATGGAATTACTATCAAGTCTTATTTTATTTAATCATATGTATTTTGATTAAAAAATGCACAACTCCAAATAATGCAAATTAGAAACTCCTTTTTAATTTCATTCTGCCTTGGCCAAGGACTACTAGGTTGTTATTTAACGAAACATATAGGACATATCTCTTCTTTTACAAGAAGTGATAGATTCTTTATTGATCATTCATTATCTCCATATATTACTCATTATACCCAAGCATAAGGGTTTTTAAGGAATAAGTCAAAGTATAATTTATTACATACAAGAATACTGTAATGATCTCAAGTCCAAGGATCACTTGTACTACTATCACATTAGGAATTCCTATTGACATGCAAGTAAAACTCCATTATGTATTCCATAGCGAGTCACGTTCAATGAACTTATTCTCCAATAAGCACCTACATACTTACTTTAGTGTCTCCACACAAATAATCATGAGATCAATCATCCTCATCCAATGAGCAAGCAACATATGTACCAATTTATCTGGATTTACTAATCCCCTTTTTAGTAATCCAACGATTGGGAATTATTTTAGTTTTAAGCTTTCTAAGAATTTAGATCTCATTAGCATGATCAACATCATGATTCTAAAAGCATTGCTTAAAACTATGAGTTATTTATATATTATAAAAACAGCATCATGTAGACAATTAAATGCCTTTAATAAGTGAATAATTTTAATAATAAATAAATAAGATCTTCTCCAAAGTATATGCTTTATCATCATATATGATTGGCTTGTATGCATACTACTTTCATATTATGCCTGGCTAGAATCATTAGCACAGACTTAACAAGAATAGTTCATAAATAAACTGCACTCTCTCACACTGAACAGTTCAATTACAGAACAATTCATCTCATAGAAACACCGAAGTGTTAACGTTGTGGCACAAGGTCTCATACATTCCAACACCTTGTAAAATATCACACATTTGCACATACGAAATACTTTCTCATGTTCAACATCTGAGAAAGTTAAGAAATTAACATTCATAATAAAGTATGAATGAAGTTAGAAAACTTGCCTTAGCGCTGCATACCGCTTACGCTATATCGTTCATCGTAATCCCTATATAACACATAAGGGATACACATATCCATTAGTCATATACTTGACTTATGCATTCGTTTAAACTTCACTTTACTTTTTATGGTTCACGTTCTTATAATCTAAGTTTACGCGACCAACCCCCATATTCATTCCTTTTATTCTCTCAATAACCTTACACTTAGCACACATCGAGTCTCTAACAATATTCAATATAGTACACTGAGTGGTTTCCCATAAACAACCAACAAACTAGTTTCCCGTCTCGTCTACACTGTCTTCCACAGTGAGTTAGATCGGTTGCTAGGTCGTATATACCGTCGCTCTTTGACGGAATCGTTTAGCCCAGATAATATATCTCGACCATTATAGACTACGCTTGCATTAAAATTTAGACTCAACTTATTCGAACCATTATAGCAATAATGTTCGTTATGTTAATCCTCCTTACATTTCTTACCACGTCCGGTCCATTTGACTCGGAACGTTATTTAAGTTACTATTGTTAACTTGGCTTCTCAACGTTATACGTTATTCTTCATTCTCTTATTACCGTTCGTTACATCTTATCATCATTCATATGCCATCAACCGACTCTTGTCGATCATCGTTAGACAACACGACAAGCGAAACACTAATCGGTTTGCTAGGTCGCACACATTTCCACTAGATTCCCGTTATCGGACTCCGTATAGAAATTATATACGTTTTATCTTCATTTCTTAACGTTCTCTTATTCCACACCTCTATTACATATCATGTAACCTTGAGGCGCACATTAAACTCAACTACGATTCACGGATTACGTTTTCAGATTTTGATTTTTAAATTTAAATATGTTTATTCAACGTTTAATTCTTAAAACCATTCTTAAACATGTTGTTTAAGTGTTCTCTCTTCATGAATATTAATCATTTACTTGCTCTACAATTACCATGTAAAAAGTTGTGTTATAAAATATCCGTGTCAGAAATTTTCCACTTAAGGGAGCTGCAACGCCAACTTACAAGGCTTGGGCGGCGCTGCGGTGTCGGCCCTGTTCTATTGAATTTTTTTTCTAAGTTTTTCAATTTCTGGAATTTTCGAGCTCATAACGCGATCATTATAACTCAGAATTGGCTCGTTCTAAAGCCAATAGTTCACATATAACATGTTCTAGGATTCCATCTAGCCGGAATTCATTTCTGAATCCGTTGGCGAAAAATTCATCGTTTCGTCCATTTTTACGCGTTCGTTAAACGTTCGTGAACGTTCGACTCTCAATTATTCATTTTAACTCCGAATTCGTCCATTCTTGCTCTCGCAAGTCTTATTTACCTAATTACACATTAAGCAATCGAAAAACATCGTTTCTGAATAAAACGATGACTTTTGACTTCTATTCCGGGAAAATTTACGATTCGACGATTAACGTCTAATCGCGTAACTTTTGCCGAATCTTCGTTATTCAATATTTTTACTCCCAACCAAATGGAATCAATCAATTGGTTATTCATCTATGATTCTAACCATTATAAACATCTAAGTTTTAATGGTTTTCTTCATTAAGTTACTTAATCATTTCATTATGGTTTTAACCCATTTCTTCATTAACTTCTTAACCATTCACTTAAAGTTTTACTTGTTCTTGGTTATTAGTGTTTTAAAGTTCACTAACATCCATCTTATTACTTTCTACAATTCATGCTCTTCCAATTTTCATTTCTCTATCAATTTAAGAATTGAAAGAAGATGAAAATTCAAGGTAAACACTTATACCTTAAAAGTGTTCTTGTGTTCTTGACTTTGTTCTTGACAAAAGAATTACATAGCTTCTTTTGCTTCTTGTTTTGCTTGACAAGAGCTCTCCTTTCTCTCTTCTCTTCTCTCTCAAATGAGTTGTTGGTGATTTTCCAAACCACCAACCAAAGGTTAAGCTTGCTATTTATAGAAATGCAAGATGAAGGGTAGTTTGGTCTTTAGACCAAACCTCCTCAAGTCCACCTCCTCCCACATGCATACCATGTCATCCTATGTGCTAGCATGTGCTAGCACATGGCCACCATGTACTCCCCCATGTCTCACATGTGCCATCATGGGTTATGGGTTGCCCCATGGTTTTAACCCACCCGTTTACCCATCGGTTCGATCCGCGGGTTTAATTCTTAATATTAACTCAAATTAAATCTATTTACTTAGTATAAAATTCGTATTATACATCGTATTAATTCTCGTATTCTCTTAGTACCATACTCGTATAATAACTAGTATTATATTCGTATTTGCTATGTATAATAATCATTATTATTACACTTAACCATTTTCTTCTTTAATTCCACTTTCCCTAACCCCTAGGGTTTTAAGTCCGCAAGCGAAAACTTTGCGAGCCATAAATAAAATATTATTACATATTCTATTTCGTCTTAAAATCCTATCATTACGCGTTTCTCGAAATTTCAATATTAATTCCTGAGCAAAAATATATGAATACTGATCTTCTTCGAGAAAAAACTTTTCTCGGCTAACTTAACTTTTCACGGTATATTACTGTCAAATCTTTCGACAGAATGTCATTTCGACATTTTGATCTCCCAAAAATGCTTAGGGTTCTCAAACCCTAACCCTTAGGGTCAAACCCTAACCTTTATAGTTTCAATAAGTGAATAGTGTATATTTCGTCTTTTTCTCAAAAATATTTTTTTCCCAAAAATCTTTTATCTTCGTCTTGAAAATTCCTACCCGTTCATTCTAGCTCGTAGCCAGAATCCTCCTGGTTTAGAGTCATCCTATGTCATAGAATAACTAATAAACACACAACACAGAATATAATCAATAAAGTTCGTTTTATTAATTATTAATTTTTAAACTTAATTTTTGGACAATTCGATTTTCTAGGTTGTCACATGTTATGTGTGATTTCATTAAATTTGAAGAAACTTTGATAAAATGGCAAAAACCTTAATTTTGGATCCTTAAATTCATGATTTATGTAGTTTATGATATTAAAAGCATGCTAGTAATCATGGGTTATGATTCTATATAAATTGTAGTGTCTGGGTATGCTTAAATTGTTGTATGGACAAAGAAATTGGAGTTTATTAGCTTTGTTATGTGTTCTTCGTGAGCTATTACTGTCTGCTGCTGAGTTGAGGCGCTGCAGCGCCTGTCTCAAGTGTAAATAGCGCGCTGCAGCGCCGAGCCTGAGCCGCAACGCCTGGTTGTTGGCTTAACAGCAGAGCTGCAGCGCCAGGTCCGCGCCGCAGCGCCGGATCTTAGGCTGTTTGGCTGCGCCGCAGCGCCACTTGGCAGATTTGCCCAAAAAATTCTATTCAAGTGTTCGAGTCCAGAAAATGTAATTTAAGCCTAACCTAACCTAATGAACATGAAAATGTAATAATCATATAATAAGATGTTAAATGTGACGCCCCCAAATTCGGGTTTCCTAACCTCGGGTTTGGTGCTCACGATCCATCATACATATCACATCTAACTATCCATTCAATTATGAATTTCATCATTCATTACATTACCTTAATAAAAACATACATTAAAACATAATTATACCATCGTTATCCCAGGTTAACTAACCTTAACCTTGCATGTCTATTAATACAAAAGACTTAAACAAAATTATAATATAATAATCATTGAACAACTTGATACTACTTGGTCGCCTTCGCCTTGCCTTTGTCCTTATTAGAACCTTCTGCTACCTCGACTTTAGCTGAAATATTTTATTTAAGCAAGGGTGAGCAACGAGTTTGCTCAGCAAGTTAAAGCGTACAAATAAAGATAAAGAAGAATTTAACTTTCTAGAATTGCAACGATATTCGAAAGATTTCGAAGTAGCTGAATAATAATTCATTTGCAATAACAAGGATTTTCTTTAGTTTCATACTGAATAACATTCCAAAAATGAAAGAGTAAAATTCTATCGAAGGTTCAATAATATTCGATTAATTAAGAAGAATTATCAATATTACAACAATATTCAACAAAGTAGGATATTCCCAGATTTCATGCTGAGTGATCACAAATGGATCAAGAACTACTAGAGGAATCATCAGTAATTAAAGTTGAATTACCTCAAGAATATAAGTTAGTTATAAAAACTAATTATACTCTTCTGCAAATACATGAAGTGATCAGCTCCATTGTACCCTATATTATGCATAATACTCAAAAATCGTGCATGGGTCGTTTTACGACAATAAAGTTCCCCCTTTTATAAGGGTTGTTCTTCTCAGTCTTACATCATGAGTCCGTACCATGACAATATGGTTTGGATTGAATTCAAATAAGTGCTATGAATTTATCATATAATATCAATGTTGATCTAGCCAAAGTAAATGGCATAAATCAACTCATAATAAATAGAACGTTTCATGCTTTATCAAATATAAGTCTCGCCAAAACAAATTGCTGAGACACAGCTCATAAACAGTTCATGTAATAGATCAAGAAATCAGATGCACTAGGTGCAAATAACAATAATCATTATGGATGTGAATAACCAACAATAATTATTCACTAATCATGCTTTGAAATTAATAACTCAAGTGGAATTAGGAAACTTGCCATAATGCGAATATTTAATAATAATATTAGATGTGGAATAATCAACAATAATTATCCACTAACATGCTTAAAAAATAATAACTTGAGTTTGAGTTAGAGAACTTGTCTGTTTGACGAGCTGCAACTATCTTTAATTAAAACTCTTTGATTTACCTAGCATTGACAATGTTGGTCTACTAATTAATACTGCGTATAATCGTAGGTCTATACGCTTAGTTATACTATTATCTAGCAAATAATTCAATCACACTATACACGTAGTATAATGTACCATCATTAGTCTTATAGGTTATTTAATAAACCTTAGGTTAATGATTAAATAAGTTTATAAGGTTTTTATTGAGTAATAAACACTTATTAGACCCTTAAATAATTTATTATAATTATTTAATTAATGAGTCATTTAAATTATCTCCATGTATTAACTCTATCTTCCTTTAATTACCATTTAATATTAGTTAAATAGTAATTAATTAATTACTTTTAGTTATTATTAAATAAATAATTACTAATTATATCTACTTATTATTTAATATTAATTAAATATTGAATAATTAACATTATTCATTTTTAATTATTATTTAGTATTAATTAAGTAAAAATTAATTAATCATTTATCCTTAAATAATAAATAATTGATTCATTAGTCTTTAATTATTCATTACTATTAATAAATGAACAATTAATTAGCCTTTGTCCTTATTTAATATTAAATAATTATTTATTTATCCTTGAGTAATAAATAATTAATTTACTTCATAAGTCTTTAATTATTCTTTCTTATTAACTTAAGAATAATTAATTATCATTTATTTTTATTTATTATTTAATATTAACTAAATAATAAATAATTACTTTATAAATTTTATGTCAATATAAGTAAGTAATTACATTATTACATAATCTTACTTGAGCATTCTTTAATCATTAATTAATATTAATCAATGGTTTAACCCTATTTATTATTTAATTTTAATTAAATAATCAATAGTTACTTTATTTATACTAACTCTACTTAATTATCACCCAATACTATTTAGATATTAATTAAATAGTTAATTACATTCAAATTTCATGTAATTAGTTTAATAATCAATTAATTGCATTAAAAATTATAAATTAGTAAGTTTTAAATGATTTTAAATGAGTTTAAACCACTAATTACTTAATAATTAGCTAACTACTCAGAAAAATATTGGACTAAATATCTTAATATTCTTCAGAATTTTAAAAAAATTTGGGTCCAAGAACCACCGCCGGAACTGGCCGGAAAGTGGCCGAACCGATCACCGAAAAAGTTTGGTCGGTTCGGTTATTGCTGAACCGGCAGTAGGTTTTCTAGATTTTTGATTTTTTTTCCAAATTTGGGGTCCTTCACTAAAACTTGAATAGAATGAAATCTACAACTCTGATTTGGGTCCAATCAGACTAGTTGGATTTGAATCTTCCCGAACTACAATTTTCAGTCATCAAACATCAAATTTGGATCTGTTTTGGTATCAGAAATTAGCCCAGAAGTTGCTATTCTTGCACATGAGTTCATAGTTGGAGTGTTTTGGTAATAAATTCATATCTTGCTCATTTTTTAACATTTTTACATGCTTCCAAAGGGGTTTCTCTCTTAACTCATAGTTCTAGCATACCAAGTAAAAAATTACAAAAACTATTTGTAGATTTCAAAATAAAAAGCATAGATCACCCATTTAAATTAGGTTTTTCCCAAAAACTTCCTTAGCTTCCTTTTTCCCAAATTTCCAACACCAACTTACATAGATGAGCTAGTCAAACATATTATACCCAAGATTTATCATTCATATAAGACCCTAGCCTATTAAAACTTGCACTTCTATGAATCTCTCACAAGATCACATAGAACACATAAAACATAAAAATTAGTGTTTGATTTCTTACCTTGTCTTGTGGGATACCCTCCTTTTCTTTCCAAAGTAAGTTAGGAACTTGGGATGCGTGAAATACTCCCTTCTCTTCCTTCCCTCTACATCCGAATCTCTCCCTCTCTTTCTCTCTTTGTATTTTTGCTAGCTTTGGGAGAAAGTCGGAGAAGAAGAATGGTGGAGAATGAAATGGAATGAAATGAATGTGTTGGTGAAATAAAATGGGATACTAATATCCCCCATGTTCTTTTTGTCCCTTGGATAAAAGGGTTAGCATTATCTCTTCCTAATCATGCCTAATCATGCCATTAAGGATGCTAATTAGATTTTTCACCAATGAGAGCATGACACACTTGTCCTTGTGTGTAAGACTTTCTACTAAGGAACTTGATTAGCTAAATTTTTTTTGCCTTAAAAGGCTTAATAGGCCGGTCCCCCATTGCCCCATTATCCCTCTATTTTGCTTTTATTTTATTACACAAATTTGATTAATTAAAGGTCTAAAATACTCTTAATCAAGTGGGCTAAGTATGAGCTTGCATTTTTATTTCTTTCGGGCTTCTCCTTTAATTGTTTTGGGCTATGTAATAAACATAGTTTAATAATTTTAATATATATTACCCTAATTGTTTATTTAGGGTTTTCATTTTCACTCTTATAGAATTTAATTACTTACACATATCTCTTTAATCAATAACCTAATTAGGTTTACTTTAATTAGGTTTAAAATTATTAATCACTTGAAATAGACAAAATTAATCTATTAGGTTAGTATAACTTTTAAATACTAACATTTCTCAATACCATAACCCTTAGGTTATTTAATTACCTTACCTAATATATAATTAGGTTATGTGGCTTTCCTTTTTAATAAAATCTATAAATATACATATCCATACTATAATATATATATATATATATATATATATATATATATATTTATTTAGCCATACCCATTTTCACACAGTCCTCACATATTTATTCACTATATAATAGTCATACTAATTAATCATTTAAAGAATATAAATATTTCTATTTAACATTCAAGGCTAACACTCAAGCTATGTTAATGTTTCAACATAACTTATCTTACTCTTCCTTAACCAACTTGATTAAGTATTGATCTTAGTTAATTTGAAATAACTAAATTAACTATCTTGTTTAATTTATATCTTATAACACATATTCACTTATAAACTAAAAAAAATTTATTCGTAAAAAATTATAATCATATAAAGTTCTCGGTCCTTACATTCTCCTCTCCTTATAAGGATTCCGTCCCCGGAATCACCATTACCTTACATTCAAATTATGTCTATCATTAGACCTTTATTTATAAATCCAAATTTATTGCCCTAATATAGGTATTACTTTTTTTCTTCTTTCATTTACTTCTTCCCATCTTATTCAGGGTAGAAAATTCTCTACTTAACTTAAGTCTCATTTGACTTGCCATAGCTCATAATTACCTGTTATATTTAGGTAACAACATCTTACTCACAATAATATTCCTTTAATTTGTTAAGCAACATGTGCTTTCTCTTATTCTACTTTGGAACCTCAAAGGGTTACCGTAGACCACTCAATATATGTGTTTTCTTTTAATAATTCATAAAGTTGTATCATCAATTCCTTTAGTTTTATTTACACGATACTAACCTGTGATATCATCATGTGATACCAACCTATGACTCGAATCCGCATAGGAACAACACCTCCTAGTGATATCTATCAAATAAGGCGTGCGTAATTATATTACTAATTGAAATTTTACCTGGCACTACTCCATTCAAAGCGACTGCATCCTGGAACGTCATGTTAAACGTGCGTGTTGTTGGTCTCGCTGGTTAAGCTGGTCCATTGGTCGTTAGAGTCCCACTGCTGTTTCCTTTGTTGTTGCTTCCCTTCTTTGCATTCTTCTTTGGACATTTACGAATTTGATGGTTTGACGATCCACATAAATAACAACCTTGTATCTTCTTTGGACTGGGAAAATTGGGAGAGATATGTCCCTCTTGGCCACAGTTAAAGTACACTCCTTTGCCCTTCAGGCAGATTCCCAGATGATTCTTCCCACAAATTGCACACGGCTCACCTTTCTTCCTACCTTCTCTTGATTTGTTTCTTGATTGGGTGTTATCGCTCCATTTACGCTTGTTAGAGTTACTCCCTCTACTGCTACCTCCTTCATTCGTCATTTTCTTCTTTTCCTGGTGATACCTCGATACGGCTTCACTGCCTCCCTCAGCGATGATTGCTTTTTCTAACAGAGACGAAAATGTATTAATCTGTAGCACCGCTACCTTGCTAAATATCAATGGCTTCAGTTCGTTTTCAAACCTTCGCGCCTTTCGTTCCTCCGTGTCCACCTGATGCAGAGCGAATCTAGGTAATTCGTTAAATCTGGCGGCGTATTTTGAAACAGTCATGTTTTCCTGTTTCAGCTCTAGGAATTGAACCTCCATCCTTGCTTGCATACTTGGCGAGAAGTAATTCTCGCTAAACAATTCTTTGAACCTTGTCCATGTCACCACTGCTGTTCTTGCCTGCTCTATCCTGGTTTGTCTCCCACCAGTAGTTTGCCTCCCCCTTCATCAAATAGGTAGCAAAAATGGTCTTTTGCTCCTCTGTTACTCTAGCAATAACGAATGCTTTCTCTATCTCTTTTATCCATGTCTGAGCTTCTATTGGATCTAATGTTCCCTTAAACTCTGGTGGTCCTACTGCCTTGAAGTCTTTAAAATTCGCTAATTGATTTCTTGGCTGATTTTTTGCGGCTGGTGCCCTATTCTGCATAACTTCTGCCATCATGTTTACAAAGTCTTGCATTGGGTTTGGTTGACCTCCTCTTGCATTGTTAACCGACTCTTCGCCCTCTTAGTTTCTTAGTACTCTTCTTGGTTGCATTGTCTGATTAAACAAAACTTTAATTTATTACTTCATCTTTTACACCTTTATGCCACATCTGATTAGTGCTATCAAAAAAAATTTAACACAAAATTTTAAACTCAGCCCAATTCAGCTTGCTGAATTAACCAATTCGACTTGCTGAATTAACCAATTATCAGTTAACAGCTTTCTATCATTATTCTCAAAACATATTTACTTAATCAAACATATATTCATATTTATTCAACTAGTTCATATTACTTTACATTGCATAGCACATACTGCGATAATCATTTACTATCCCTTTTTGACAACAAAAGTCAGGAATCACTGCGATAATTATACCAAAGTTGAGACTTACAGAGGTTATCTCAATATTCATACATAAGCGAGGATTACATTCATATAGATATATAATTACATATACCTACTCATCGTCTACAATACTACATTACTAACATATTATCTTTCTCCAAAGGTTCTACTCCTCATACTTAATTTTTCTTTCTTCCACTTCCATCACCAGTCTTCTTCCTAGGACAATTCTTAGCCTGATGACCTTTTTCTCCACACAAAAAACATCCTCCTTTCTTAGGTTTGGGACAATTGGGAGATATGTGTCCTCCTCGTCGGCAATTATAACACACATTCTTACCCTTCACACATTCCCCAAAATGCTTCTTTCCGCAGTCAATACATGCCTTCTTCTTCGGCTGTGAATCCCCTGATTTGTCGTCATTGTCATTATTCTGTTTCCTTTTATCATTTTTCCTCTCTTTCTTCTTTCTTAAAGTTCCAGACGATACATTGCACTCGGCTCTCCTCCCATCGACTAGTGCCTTCAGCTCATTTCGTTCTTCAGTTGTCTCTATTAGTGCCCTTACCAACTGGTCATTTAGTAATCTTTCTGCATTCCACATTTCCTCCAAAAAAAACACCTTATTCCTCAAATTCTGAACTTCCCCTGATGCTTGACCATCTACGGCCACTATACTGCCTTCTTCTCCATCTTCTGTCTCTATTTCTGGTCCTACTTTAGCTTCTTTGGAATCTACTTCTTCCTCTTCATTCAGCTCCATCTCGGGGTACTCGTCATGATCGCTTCCTCGATTTACCACAAGTTCTTCCTTTAGAACTTTCTCAATTGTCCCTTCTTCTTTAAAATTCTTCTCTGATTCATCTACCATTTCACCTTGAGCTACCACCTCGGCCATTGGCACTGGTACAGCTACTAGCATCTCAATAAGCACTTGAGTTTCTCTAATCTCATCATCTCCTGACATCCTACAACCAACAAATTTCATTAATATCTCTCAATAAAATATACATTCATTATATGGAATGAAAATATATTTCATAACAATACTAATTCTCCAAGAAAACTCTATATGAGTTTTATCTCCTTTTATTCCTTAATCTCATCATTTACTGGCATTCTTCAATTAGTTTTGAACAACTTGATTAATACCTTACCAGTAAACACAATCCATAAACACTAAGTGTCCACACATCTTACTATTGATGAATTTTCTTAATCCATCACTTAGAACTCTAAATGAGTTTTCTCTATCATTCTTATGGTTATATTTCTAAGGCTTTTCCCCCACCCGAGGTTTATAACCTACAGCTCTGATACCAACCTGTGACGCCCCCAAATCCAGGTTTCCTAACCTCTGGTTTGGTGCTCACGATCCATCGTACATATCACATCTAACTAACCATTCAATTATGAATTTCATCATTCATTACATTACCTTAATAAAAATATACATTAAAACATAATTATACCATCGTTATCCCAGGTTAACTAACCTTAACCTTTCATGTCTATTATTACAAAAGACTTAAAAAAAATTATAATATAATAATCATTGAACAACTTGATATTACTCTGTCGCCTTCGCCTTGCCTTTGTCCTTATTAGAACCTTCTGCTACCTCGACTTTAGTTGAAATATTTTATTTAAGCAAGGGTGAGCAATGAATTTGCTCAGCAAGTTAAAGCGTACAAATAAAGATAAAGAAGAATTTAACTTTTTAGAATTGCAACGATATTCAAAAGATTTCGAAGTAGGTGAATAATAATTCATTTGCAATAACAAGGATTTTCTTTAGTGTCATACTGAATAACATTCCAAAAATAAAAGAGTAAAATTCTATCGAAGGTTCAATAATATTCAATTAATTAAGAAGAATTAATAATATTACAACAATATTCAACAAAGTGAGATATTTCCAGATTTCATGCTGAGTGATCACAAATGGATCAAGAACTACTCGAGGAATCATCAGTAATTAAAGCTGAACTACCTCAAGAATATAAGTTAGTTATAAAAACTAATTATACTCTTCTGCAAGTGCATGAAGTGATCAGCTCCATTGTACCCTATATTATGCATAATACTCAAAAATCGCACATGGGTCGTTTTACGACAATAAAGTTCCCTCTTTTATAAGGGTTATTCTTCTTAGTCTTACATTATGAGTCCGTACTATGACAATATGGTTTGGATTGAATTCAAAGAAGTGCTATGAATTTATCATATAATATCAATGTTGATCTAGCCGAAGTAAATGGCATAAATCAACTCATAATAAATAGAACGTTTCATGCTTTATCAAATATTAGTCTCGCCAAAACAAATTGCCGAGACACAGCTCATAAACAGTTCATGTAATAGATCAAGAAATCAGATGCACTAGGTGCGAATAACAATAATCATTATGGATGTGAATAACCAACAATAATTATTTACTAATCATGCTTTGAAATTAATAACTCAAGTGGAATTAGGAAACTTACCAATGCGAATATTTAATAATAATATTAGATGTGGAATAATCAACAATAATTATCCACTAACATGCTTGAAAAATAATAACTCGAGTTTGAGTTAGAGAACTTGCCTGTTTGACGAGCTACAACTATCTTTAATTAAAACTCTTTGATTGACCTAGCATTGACAATGTTGGTCTACTAATTAGTACTGCGTATAATCGTACGTCTATACGCTTAGTTATACTATTATCTAGCAAATAATTCAATCACAGTATACACGTAGTATAATGTACCATCATTAGTCTTATAGGTTATTTAATAAATCTTAGGTTAATGATTAAATAAATTTATAAGGTTTTTCTTGAGTAATAAACAGTTATTAGACCCTTAAACAATTTATTATAATTGTTTAATTAATGAGTCATTTAAATTATCTCCATGTATTAACTCTATCTTCCTTTAATTATCATTTAATATTAGTTAAATAGTAATTAATTAATTACCTTTAGTTATTATTAAATAAATAATTACTAGTTATATCTACTTATTATTTAATGTTAATTAAATATTGAATAATTAACATTATTCCTCTTTAATTATTATTTAGTATTAATTAAGTAAAAATTAATTAATCATTTATCCTTGAATAATAAATAATTGATTCATTAGTTTTTAATTATTCATTACTATTAATAAATGAACAATTAATTAACATTTGTCCTTCTTTAAGATTAATTAATTATTTATTTATCCTTGAGTAATAAATAATTAATTTACTTCATAAGTCTTTAATTATTCTTTCTTATTAACTTAAGAATAATTAATTATCATTTATTCTTATTTATTATTTAATATTAACTAAATAATAAATAATTACTGTGATAATCCGAACACTTATAAGATAATGAATTATGAAGTATATGAATTCGATGAGTAAGGTATATGGTAATAATCATTGGAAAGAAAATGAACGGATTAAAGAATATATAATACTCAAATATAATTGAGTTCAAGTGAAAGGTATGAAATAAAACCTAGAATTTGTTGAAGAAATTAATGTAGTAGGAAATATAAAACCTATACTAAGGTAATGTGTTGAAGTTATTCAACGATAAATATTTTTAAAGAGATTTGAGGGAAACCTGAGTAAGGTAGGGTTTCAATGATTTCGAGGACAGAATCCTTATAAGGAGGGAAGGATGTGACAACCCGAATTTTCAAAAATTATTATAATAAGAATTTAATAAATAAAATTCTTATTACGAGATGTTTTGAGTTTGGATATGTGTGTATATGTGTTATATGTGGTGAAGTATATGATGTGATGTGAATATAGAAGATATATATATATGTATATATATATTCATAGATTGGAGGAATGAGGTTTAGTAGTTAATTATTTTAACTATTAAAGAAAGGAAACGGAATTGTTTGAAAAGGGAATTAAGTTAATTAAGTTGGAAGTTATATTATTGAATAATATAATTTGATTATTATGCCTTGTTGGCACTATAATTGTTATGAATTAAATTTTATAAATAATGAGAGTAATTCACTTAATTAAAATAGTGAATTAATATAAATATAATTATTTTAATAAAATATGAAGGTAATATATTACATGTAAGAGTAATACGTTTATGTAATGGCTTAATATATTATATTTAACCAAGTGAATGTAAATGGGTATGAGAATGAGAAGAACTAATATAATTATAAATAAATATTGGTGTTAGGATTAATGAATAAAATAAATATTCAATGGAAATTAGTATGGAATAATTTATTTAAGTATGATGGTATTAAATAAATTGATTAATATTTAAGTAGTGATTAGATGTATGGATTAAATAAATTGTATTGAGACAATTTATGCGAGGAAAGGAATTAAATAATTAAATATTATAATTATATAATTCATGTGAGTTAATTAAAATAAACGGAATAAATATTAACTATTTTAATAGAAATATTTATTCTAATAGAGATGTTTATTTTAGTTACAAAGGTAATTTCATAATTTATAGTGTAGTAATTATACATGTTATAATTGCATAATTACTTAATAAGGCTAAATAGTTTAACAATAAAATAAAGGTGTGACAAATGGGCCTTATAATAAGAGAATTACAATAATAAATTAGAAAGGTGTTATTTGATGCTAGCCAAACAAGGTCTTATGACCTTTGGTATTTTAAACAGCTATTTGTATTTTAACTGATGCGTTAAAAATATTATTAAGGCTTTTTCAGTTTTATTCACGTAAAAATATTCCTAAGGCTAAGAAGAAGAAGAACAGAGAAGAAGAGAGAGCCTAGAGGAAAAATTGAGAAGTTGTTTTGTAAAATCAAAGAAGGAAGATGATTCAATCAAAGTTGCTCTAATCATCTAGATAATCTAAACAAGAATCAAAGGTAATAATCTATCTTTGAGTTCTTAGTTTTATTTTCTTGAGTATTCCTTGAAAAGTTAGATTTCTACGGTTAATTCATTAAGGAATTGGTTATAGATGTTAATGGATATGTTTAATATGCTTTATATCATCTAAAAGTGATTTTTAAGAAATCAAATTCATAAAGATGTGTTGGAAGATGAAGAAATTTGGGTTATGGCTTAGTATATATATTTTGGTCTATTTTAAGGCTTAAATTGATGGTTAGATCATGTATATAACCTTAAATTGATGATGTATTATGATAGTACTCGAAAAAACGAAAACAAACCAAGTTGAACGAGTCAAAACGGATGTAAAACGAATTCGTAGTGAATGAATTCGCTAAATATATGTAAAACATAAACAATTAGCATGAACACTGAATTGGAACCCTTAAAAGAAATTGGTAATATTTTTGAAGTGTTATAATTATCATATAAATGAGTAGTTCAGTGTTTCACGAATCCATAGAGTCGAAAACGGACTCAATCGGATGTGTATAGCTTGATTTATGAAGATGGGAAGGAGGAAAGGGTTATAAAATTCGTCAAAGCCACAAACTGGAAAGAAAACTCGCATAGCACGCTACCAGGGGCGCAGCTGCGCTGCCCCCAAGGCTGTTTGGGGCGCAGCTGCGCCTGGAACAGTGTCAGTCCGGGACTATATTTGACCTCCTGTGGTAAAATAGCCATAGAATTTTTATACGAACTCCGATTGAGGTAATTCAAGATGATCCGGAACGAGCACGAGTAGACCTACAACTTTTGTTCTTTAAGTTTTTTAATTTGAAGTCATTATCAGGGGTCAAAATGGTTATTTTTGGGACTGATGTGTTTTTGGAGGCAATCGTGGGGCGTCGGGCATGCACGTATTCACATGTAATGCTCCCGACCATGTAAAATGATGTTCTAATAACCATAACATGACTAGTATGTATTATAATGATACTTAACATTAATTCTTAAGTATTAGACAATTCGTATGGGCGTGCTAAGCGTGCGCAAATGCGTGTCGTTTGGGTGTTCGAATAGGCAAGTTTGACGTACGTACGTGCAAGCGTCGCAACGCCGTAACGAGTGTGTATGACCTTGTTTAACATTATGTTTTTAATAAGAATGAAACATTATAGAGTAATGTAACCAAATATAGGAGCATGCAAAGCACATGCAAAAGAGGCGAGTTAGGCGTGTGACGTATAAATGTCGAAACGCTGTGTAATGTGATAATATACTTAAATAGTGTTTCAATTCTAGTGAAACGAACATTATAATATATGAAATATGATTAATATAAAACCAATAGGTAGTCCTAGCGGGACTTAAACACTTGAATGAATTTCGTATATTACGAAAAAGAAATATAGTGAAATATAAGTTGATAGTTAACACAATCAAATTGAACATTGTGTATTGATAATAGGAAGGGTTATGAGATGTAGTGTAAAGTTTACATTACAATTAATATGCTTTACTATGTGACTAATAGTTGATGTGCATGATTATATAATTGTGTAGGGCACGTGAAGTGCAGATATCTGTAAGCTGTTAAACTGTTATTGGTAAACAACGATCAAGGCAAGTCTTTCAGTTCCTATTTTCTACGTGAACTTGATGATGAATTGTTTTAAATTATTTTGTAAAGAGCATGATATGTTGTATATATGTTGTAAGCATAAAATGTTAAAGTCAATTTATGACTACATTGATTGATTAAAGAATGTTGATTGAGTAAGGAACTCAATATTTATATTTGTTATGTGAAGTAAAGCATGTATGCCATGTTACTTTAATTATTATGAGATGTATGTTGAGCATGTATTTATGTGCTATGTGATGCATGAAAGCTGTTAGATCTTGCTGAGCTGTCGAGTTCATTCTTGCAAATAATCACTTTTGCAGGTTAAGGATTCATGGTAACGCTATGTGCTACTTGAAAGAAATGAATCAGATGTAATGCATGCAGATTTATATACTTTGGCTGAATTGTTATTACTTTGGACCCTATTTAAGGCTTCAGATAATGTATTTGATAATGTATGATGGTTAACAGATGTTGAGTTGTAAAGTTTAAATTTTAACCGATGTATAAGGGTTATTGAACGTGATTGTAAGTTTTAGTTTATAATAACTTTGACGAAGCAATTCATGAAATAAAGTTGTATCAAAGTTATGTAACGATAAAGGTTGAGATTCAGGGAAATATAGAAGGAATAATATAAAAGTTTTAAATATTTTGTATTTTTAGTGATTGTATTATTGATTAATGATGTAAAGTCTGAATAAGGATGTATTGTTAACGACCGATGTCGAGAGTTGTATTGTATGAATTTTGGGGTCGTTACAGTTGGTATCAGAGCTGATAGGTTATACACCTTAGGTAAAAGTACCTTAGGCTATGACCTTAGAGATTGAGTAGTTAAGTTACGTATAACGAAAAGGTGATTCCTTTCACATACGTAGAAGTATAAGATGAGTTAATTCCAAGAAATGTTATAAGAAGAAGGTGAGAATAACGAGGAATAAAACTCGAATAAAATGTTGAACTTTATGAACGAAGTTAGAAATTCTTAAAAGAAGAGTTAATAAATAAACAAGAAGATTCAAAGAAGAATCTTGAAGAGATATGAAGATGAGAATCAGGAGTTACCTAACTCCAATAATAAAGATGACGAATAATGATGAATAGACGAAGTCTATAGGATTAAAGCATAATGAAATCATGATAGGAAAAGATAAGAAGCTTTAAAACAAAATGATAATAAGATAAGAAAGAATCATAAAGGAGATGATTATAGAATAAGATCACAACGTGATCTTTTGAAGTTGAAAGACAGATGGTCTGTAATGATTTAATAGTTATAGTTTGATGCTATAACGAGAATGTACTATGATATAGTACGAGGTTAACTCACGAGGAGTTATAAATGATGAGATACAAGAAAACTGTATCGAGTATAGAGCGAGAAGTTAAGAAGAAGATAGAGTTATGTAGGATTTCAACGGAGGACTCATGTGGTGGCTGAGTTGTACAAATCTTTGTATGGGCAGGGTTTGGTGCTTACACTTGGCTTATCATATTGATAATCATTGGAAGGTTGGTGTCGCGCTATCGATATATATATGACGAGGAGGTGATTCTTTTCTCATATTATATTTGATAGTTAGAGTCAATAGAGATTAGATTAGATGATATTAAGATTACATTAGATGATCTTAAGGTTAGGCGAGTTCTTAAAACTCATGCTTATGGTAAGTTCATGACTCATAATCATATGGTATGTTTGGAATTCCTCAGCGAATGGACGCCTATGGTCTGACTAGGAAGTTCTTAAACTCATATTATTGTGGAAAGTTCCTGACTTCCAACGTGTGGAAAGTTTGATGAACTATACTGGGAATAGAAAGGTTATGATGTAGGAAGCATTGATGTTGTTTAAGGTTGATAGAATGATTAAGTAATGATGGAGTAAAAATTTAATTGATGGAGAAAGTTTTATATTCTAAATCTCCTAGCTTTGCTAGATTTTTAAAATTTATTGACTTCGTGCTGATGTTGTACTTCCGTTTTCTTAAAAAAAAAAAATATTGGATCAAATGATGGAACCAATGAATTTTTTAAAATAGTGCTATTATTCACATGTCTATGTTAATTACTTCAGCTAGACAAAAATAATTTTAAATTTTTAAAATGTATTTTATGTGTTCTATGCATCATTTGATATGGTGTAGAGACAATAATCGAGGAAGTTATCAATGCAGTTAAACCTAGTGTTGGATGTGATCATATGATTGTCAGCCCACTATGGTATGATGTAGTATGACGACGTCATGTAATGACGAAATCCTCAATGTACCATTATTACGGTACGGTATCAGGATATTATGAAAAGATTCATTTATTTTTAGTTTTCTTAAACTATATAAAAAAGGAGGGGATTTATTTACTTTTAGTTTCTTTAAATGAAAAAAATATATTTTGAGTTGGTTAAAGATATATATATTTATATATCTCGATTGATGTCCGAGTTATTGCTAGAAGTCTATGCTACTTGATTCAGCTAGACGAATATTGAAAAATGTTCATGAAATTCAAGCGTTCTTTGTCAAACTATACAAAACCAAATTGTTTTGGTGTGGATTCAAATGTTAAGAAGCTGAGGTGAACAACCCTATAAAAGGGGACATGTTATCGGAGACAATGGTTCCGAAAGTAACGCATATGGTCGTTACGATGTTAAGATGTAATACGTAGTGCACGATGTAGGGGTACGATAGGCTGATCACCTAGAGTACTTGCAGAGAGTGTTTTCAGTCTATGTGATTGCTAAACATTCTGTTAAAGATGGTTTACAGTGGTGATGCACTATTAAACCTGGAGAAGAGTTCAAGGTCTTATGACCCCTCAGCGTGAATTAAAATCTTTTAAATTCCTGTTATTCATATTGCTTCTCAATTATTGAGCAATTGTGGAAGATTTTTATTATTCTGAAGGTGAAGGTGGCAAGAATGATATTCCTTAGAAAGAAGTAGTTGTAGAACGCTTTAATCCAGTGAATAAAGATTAACGTAGAATCTATTTCGATAGATTGAACGAATGAAGATTAATGAAAATTTCGAGGACGAAATTCTTAGAAGAATGGGTGAATGTGATAACCCGAACACTTATAAGATAGTGAATTATGAAGTATATGAATTCGATGAGTAAGGTATATGGTAATAATCCTTGGAAAGAAAATGAACGGATTAAAGAATATATAATACACAAAATATAATTGAGTTCAAGTGAAAGGTATGAAATAAAACCTAGAATTTGTTGAAGAAATTAATGTAGTAGAAAATATAAAACCTATACTAAGGTAATGTGTTGAAGTTATTCAACGATAAATGTTTTTAAAGAGATTTGATTGAAACCTGTGTAAGGTAGGGTTTCGGTGATTCCGAGGACGGAATCCTTATAAGGAGGGAAGGATGTGACAACCCGAATTTTCAAAAATTATTATAATGAGAATTTAATAAATAAAATTCTTATTACGAGATGTTTTGAGTTTGGATATGTGTATATATGTGTTATATGTGGTGAAGTATATGATGTGATGTGAATATAGAAGATATATATATATATATATGTATATATATATTCATAGATTGGAGGAATGAGGTTTAGTAGTTAATTTATTTTAACTATTAAAGAAGAGAAACGAAATTGTTTGAAAAGGGAATTAAGTTAATTAAGTTGGAAGTTATATTATTGAATAATATAATTTGATTATTATGCATTGTTGGCACTATAATTGTTATGAATTAAATTTCATAAATAATGAGAGTAATTCACTTAATTAAAATAGTGAATTAATATAAATATAATTGTTTTAATAAAATATGAAGGTAATATATTACATGTAAGAGTAATACGTTTATGTAATGGCTTAATATATTATATTTAGCCAAGTGAATGTAAATGGGTATGAGAATAAGAAGAACCAATATAATTATAAATAAATATTAGTGTTAGGATTAATGAATAAAATAAATATTCAATGGAAATTAGTATGGAATAATTTATTTAAGTATGATGGTATTAAATAAATTGATTAATATTTAAGTAGTGATTAGATGTATGAATTAAATAAATTGTATTGAGACAATTTATGCGAGGAAAGAAATTAAATAATTATATATTATAATTATATAATTCATGTGAGTTAATTAAAATAAAGGGAATAAATATTAACTATTTTAATGGAAATATTTATTCTAATAGAGATGTTTATTTTAGTTACAAAAGTAATTTCATAATTTATAGTGTAGTAATTATACATGTTATAATTGCATAATTACTTAATGAGGCTAAATAGTTTAACAATAAAATAAAGGTGTGACAAATAGGCCTTATAATAAGAGAATTATAATAATAAATTAGAAAGGTGTTATTTGATGCTAGCCAAACAAGGTCTTATGACCTTTGGTATTTTAAGCAGCTATTTGTATTTTAACTGATGCGTTAAAAATATTATTAAGGCTTTTTCAGTTTTATTCACGTAAAAATATTCCTAAGACTAAGAAGAAGAAGAACAAAGAAGAAGAGAGTGCCTAGAGGAAAAATTGAGAAGATGTTTTGTAAAATCAAAGAAGGAAGATGATTCAATCAAAGTTGCTCTAATCATCTAGATAATCTAAACAAGAATCAAAGGTAATAATCTAGCTTTGAGTTCTTAGTTTTATTTTCTTGAGTATTCCTTGAAAAGTTAGATTTCTACGGTTAATTCATTAAGGAATTGGTTATAGATGTTAATGGATATGTTTAATATGCTTTATATAATCTAAAAGTGATTTTTAAGAAATCAAATTCATAAAGATGTGTTGGAAGATGAAGAAATTTGGGTTATGGCTTAGTATATATATTTTGGTCTATTTTAAGGCTTAAATTGATGGTTAGATCATGTATATAACCTTAAATTGATGATGTATTATGATAGTACTCGAAAAAACGAAAACAAACCAAGTTGAACGAGTCAAAACGGATGTAAAACGAATTCGTAGTGAATGAATTCGCTAAATATATGTAAAACATAAAAAATTAGCATGAACACTGAATTGGAACCGTTAAAAGAAATTGTTAATATTTTTGAAGTGTTATAATTATCATATAAATGAGTAGTTCAGTGTTTCACGAATCCATAGAGTCGAAAACGGACTCAATCGGATGTGTATAGCTTGATTTATGAAGATGGGAAGGAGGAAAGGGTTAGAAAATTCGTCAAAACCACAAACTGGAAAGAAAACTCGCATAGCACGCTGCCAGGGGCGCAGCTGCGCTGCCCCCAAGGCTGTTTGGGGCGCAGCTGCGCCGGGAACAGTGTCAGTCCGGGACTGTGTTTGACCTCCTGTGGTAAAATAGCCATAGCATTTTTATACGAACTCCGATTGAGGCAATTCAAGATGATCCGGAACGAGCACGAGTAGACCTACAACTTTTGTTCTTTAAGTTTTTTAATTTGAAGTCATTATCAGGGGTCAAAATGGTTATTTTTGGGACTGATGTGTTTTTGGAGGCAATCGTGGGGCGTCGGGCATGCACGTATTCACATGTAATGCTCCCGACCATGTAAAATGATGTTCTAACATCCATAACATGACTATTATGTATTATAATGATACTTAACATTAATTCTTAAGTATTAGACAATTCGTATGGGCGTGCTAAGCGTGCGCAAATGCGTGTCGTTTGGGCGTTCGAATAGGCAAGTTTGACGTACGTACGTGCAAGCGTCGCAACGCCGTAACGAGTGTGTATGACCTTGTTTAACATTATGTTTTTAATAAGAATGAAACATTATAGAGTAATGTAACCAAATATAGGAGCATGTAAAACACATGCAGAAGAGGCGAGTTAGGCGTGTGACGTATAAACGTCGAAACGCTGTGTAATGTGGTAATACACTTAAATAGTGTTTCGATTCTAGTGAAACGAACATTATAATATATGAAATATGATTAATATAAAACCAATAGGTAGTCCTAGCGGGACTTAAACACTTGAATGAATTTTGTATATTACGAAAAAGAAATATAGTGAAATATAAGTCGATAGTTAACACAATCAAATTGAACATTGTGTATTGATAATATGAAGGGTTATGAGATGTAGTGTAAAGTTTACATTACAATTAATATGCTTTACTATGTGACTAATAGTTGATGTGCATGATTATATAATTGTGTAGGGCACGTGAAGTGCAGATATCTATAAGCTGTTAAACTGTTATTGGTAAACAACGATCAAGGCAAGTCTTTCAGTTCCTATTTTCTACGTGAACTTGATGATGAACTGTTTTAAATTATTTTGTAAAGAGCATGATATGTTGTATATATGTTGTAAGCATAAAATGTTAAAGTCAATTTATGACTACATTGATTGATTAAAGAATGTTGATTGAGTAAGGAACTCAATCTTTATATTTGTTATGTGAAGTAAAGCATGTATGCCATGTTACTTTAATTATTATGAGATGTATGTTGAGCATGTATTTATGTGCTATGTGATGCATGAAAGCTGTTAGATCTTGCTGAGCTGTCGAGCTCATTCTTGCAAATAATCACTTTTGTAGGTTATGGATTCAAGGTAACGCTATGTTCTACTTGAAAGAAATGAATCAGATGTAATGCATGCAGATTTATATACTTTGGCTGAATTGTTATTACTTTGGACCATGTTTAAGGCTTCAGATAATGTATTTGATAATGTATGATGGTTAACAGATGTTGAGTTGTAAAGTTTAAATTTTAACCGATGTATAAGGGTTATTGAACGTGGTTGTAAGTTTTAGTTTATAATAACTTTGACGAAGCAATTCATGAAATAAAGTTGTATCAAAGTTATGTAACGATAAAGGTTGAGATTCAGGGAAATATAGAAGGAATAATATAAAAGTTTTAAATATTTTGTATTTTTAGTGATTGTATCATTGATTAATGATGTAAAGTCTGAATAAGGATGTATTGTTAACGACCGATGTCGAGAGTTGTATTGTATGAATTTTGGGGTCGTTACAGTTGGTATCAGAGCTGATAGGTTATACACCTTAGGTAAAAGTACCTTAGGCTATGACCTTAGAGATTGAGTAGTTAAGTTACGTATAACGAAAAGGTGATTCCTTTCACATACGTAGAAGTATAAGATGAGTTAATTCCAAGAAATGTTATAAGAAGAAGGTGAGAATAACGAGGAATAAAACTCGAATAAAATGTTGAACTTTATGAACGAAGTTAGAAATTCTTAAAAGAAGAGTTAATAAATAAACAAGAAGATTCAAAGAAGAATCTTGAAGAGATATGAAGATGAGAATCAGGAGTTACCTAACTCCAATAATAAAGATGACGAATAAGCATAGCTGTTAGAATAATAATTGAGTAATCATCGATAAGCTTGCAAGATAGTTGAAGTTGTATAACCTCACAATAAAGGAACTTGCACGAATAAATAGCTAGCACAAGTCCAATACTTACCCTTAGTGCGATAAAAAATGAGTAAGGATTGAATAAATGCCCAATAGAAATTAGGGTTAGGAAACTTGCCTGATACGCCTGCTACAATTAACGCTATCTGCTAGCTCTTCACGTAACCTATTCATATGTGTCACGTTAAGCAATTAGGTTTTCGAACACGACTCTTAAATATAATGGTTTCCTTTTATCTCAATTGGATTATCATCTAACATGTAATCAATTAACAATGCAATTCAATTACACAATACCATTCAATTACATAAACAGGTTGCAACTTATAGGTCCAGGGGTTAAATATAAAAATCTTGGAAAATAAAGTTTCTGGAAATTTTTCTGACCCAACCAGACCCGACCCGGATCAGACTTGACCCGGAGCGACCCGGACCGGCGCAGCTGCGCAGCCTCAAGCCGTGTTACCGGCGCAGCTGCGCTGTCTAGCAAACCCGGACTCCAACTTTGAGTGGCGCAGCTGCGCAGCGTTAAGCCATATGAACGGCGCAGCTGCGCTGCTCTTCATGCCCAGAAAAGTTTTTTTTTTCCTGCCGAACAGCCTACTTCCCGATTTAATTCCCACTTGTTTACAAGTTGTATGACCATAATATTTGGACACCATACACTCCATACATCACAGTATTTTACAAAAATACAACGTACATGAAACTAACATGTTAAGACCTCGATCCAGGAGTCTAGATAAGCGTGCCAGACTGCCTTCCAGACTTAGAAAATTTCTGGAAATTCTCAGAATTCTGCAGATTTTTATACCAACATACTTGCTTACGAAATTCATAACATGATCATTTTAACTCTGTTTCTTTTGAAAATTGGTCAGGTGAGACATCATACTACATAGTATTTTACAAAATTAACACATACAACTAATGAGTCACAGAAGCTATGATTCCAAGGCTCCGAAAAACCCAAAAAGTCACAGATTCTAAGTTAACCCACTTTGACAAAAATTCATGATTTTGATTCTAGCATGCAAGGACTTGGTTCCTATTGTCCATAACATATATACTAACATAAATATATGTGTTACAATAATCAAACTCACTAACTTTTCATGTTTTGAGCAATTTAACATCTAAGAAGCATTTTAGCAAACACTTAGCATGCATGGCATAAATTCGTACGATTCAATGTGTAAGAGACATGAATTAAACCAGAACTTTCATTCTCTACATCCACATATCAGTAACCAACATGAACATAGCCTCACAAAATCAAAACAAATCATTTACCATGGCTATACATGTTTTTTCTTACTATTTTCTTAAGAACATATGAAAGAGAGTTCATGCTTACTTTTTTGGACGAATTTCTTCCTTGTTTTAACTCTGATAATCCTTCCTCCTTAATTTAGACTCTCCAAAACTCTAGAAATCGTCACAACACTCAAACTCTCATTCTCTTGATTTTTTTCTTCTGTTGGTGGAATTTTATAAAAAGGAAGGAAGTATAGAGGTGGAGATTATATATATATATTATAAGCATTGGTTTCCCTTGCCTCTTCCATTCCCATCTCAGGAGTTACACAAACTTGCAACAAATACACAATTAAAAGATGGAATTAACTTGGGAGTTAGAGAAAATGAAAGAGTTCTTGGTTTAAAGAGGAGAATGAAGTACTCCCTCCTTAATATCATTGTTATATACGTATATACTCCTCCATGTTGTCCAATTTCAATTGTCACCAAGTCCCACCAGCTGCTGACTAATTAAAATATTAGTATTTTAATCATTTAAATCAACTAATATATTATTTTGACCATTTTGCCCTCCGTAGCCGAACGTTGCGATACTTATATTGATTCCTACTAAAGTCGACGTCCTAGACGTCATGGGACTATCCGTTTCGTCAAATTTCTCTCCGAAATTTGTTGTTGACTTTTTTTTTCCCGAAAAAGTCAACCGGTTGACTTTGACCAAAAAGTCAACCGTGACACATTTTTGTGGTTACAGTCTATCCTGACTAATTTCGACGTTCTGGACTCAAATACGCAGTCCGCGTCTCTAAATTTCGCTCCGAACTCAAACTCATACTATAAAGCCATCCCACGAAATTAATAAAATTAATTCCATACTTAACCAATTTAAATAGTTGAATTAAACTGAACCAACCATTTAAATACTCCTCATCACATATCATAAAATAACACATGTATGTATAACATAGATACATCTAATAAAAGAAAACACACAAGAATTTCACATAAATTCGTTTATTGATAATTGTTAAATGACATAATAACCTCGGATATTACATTCACCCTCCCTTATAAGGATTCCGTCCCCGGAATCATTACACATCAAACAAAAAGATTGGGGTAATCTTTCATCATTTTCTCCTCGAGTTCCCACGTAGCCTCTTTGGCATTGTGGTTCCTCCATACTAGCTTAACAGAAGGTATTATCTTATTTCTTAACACTTGTTCTTTTCTATCAATTATCTGTATTGGAACCTCTTCATAGGTTAAGTCCTTTTCGAACTGAATGGGTTCATACTCTATGACGTGCTTGTAATCCTTCTTATAGGGTCGTAAAACTGATACGTGGAACACATTGTGTATATGTTCTAACTCCGGAGGTAAAGCTATTTCATAAGCTACCTCACTGACTCGCCTTAACACTTCAAAGGGTCCTATGAATCTGGGGCTAAGTTTTCCTTCTTCCCAAACCTCATTTTCCCTTTCCAAGGTGACACTTTCAGAAACACATAAGTGCCGACGTTGAAGTCTCGTTGTTGCCGATGTTGATCAGCATATTTCTTCTGTCGATCCTGAGCTGTCACTAATCTCGCTCGTATCATTTTGATCACATCTGTAGTTTGCTGCACTAATTCTGGCCCTAGCAATTGACGTTCTCCCACTTCATCCAAGCACAATGGCGTTCTGCATTTCCTTCCATATAAAGCTTCATAAGGTGGCATCCCGATGCTCGCGTGGTAACTGTTGTTGTATGAAAATTCCACCAATGGTAGGTGGTCATCCCAGCTTCCTTTGAAGTCCATAACACATGCTCTCAGCATGTCCTCCAATGTTTGAATAGTTCTTTTGCTCTGCCCGTCTGTTTGAGGATGATACGCGGTGCTCAACCTCAGTTGCCTTCCCATGCGTTCTTGAAAGCTTTTCCAGAAATTAGCTGTGAACCGCGGATCGCGATCTGACACAATTGATATAGGTACACCGTGCCTGAAAACGATCTCCTTGATATAAAGCTTTGCCAACTGATCCAAGGTATATCTGATTTTGATTGGCAAGAAATGCGCTGACTTGGTCAATCGATCAACGATTACCCAAACTGCATCGTAACCCTTCTGTGTATTTAGAAGTCCTACCACGAAGTCCATCGTGATATGCTCCCATTTCCATTCCGGAATTTCTAATGGTTGAAGTAACCCGCTCGGTCTCTGATGTTCCGCCTTAATTCTCTGGCATATCAAACATCTGCTGACGCACTCTGCCACTTCTCTCTTCATATTGGGCCACCAATAATGTTGGCGAAGATCCTGATACATCTTTGTACTTCCCGGGTGAATTGAGTAACTTGAGCTATGAGCTCCCTGCAAGATTTCCTCCTTTAACTCGGATACCCCTAGCACCCAAATTCTCCTCTCAAACCTTAATAATTCATCACCACCCACATTGAACTTAAGCTCCTCTCCATCTGAAATTCTTTTCCTCACCTTCTCGCATTCTTCATCGCTGCTTTGTTCTTCTTTGATTTTGTCCAATAGAGTCGGTCGAACCTCCATTGCGAACAACTTCCCATCTGACTCGCTCGGACTCTTTACCTCGAGTTCCAAACTGGCCATTTCCCTAATCAACTCCTCTTGAGCCGTTAGCATTGCCAATCTGCCACTGCCCTTTCTGCTTAGCGCATCTGCGACAACGTTAGCTTTCCCTGGATGATATAAGATGTCGCAATCATAATCCTTTATTTGTTCCAACCATCTTCTCTGTCTCATATTCAACTCCTTCTGCGTGAAGATATACTTTAGACTTTTATGATCCGTGTATATTTCACACTTTACACCATATAAATAGTGCCTCCAAATCTTTAAGGCAAATACTACCGCTGCCAATTCCAGGTCATGGGTAGGATATCCCTTCTCGTAATCCTTCAACTGACGTGATGCGTACGCAATAACTTTACCATGTTGCATAAGTACACATCCAAGTCCTTTATGCGACGCATCACTGAAAATCACAAAATCACCTGTATCGTCTGGTAAAGACAACACCGGTGCCTCACTCAATCTTTTCTTAAGTTCCCGAAAACTTTCTTCACACTTCTCTGTCCAGACAAATTTGACCGACTTCTTCATTAAATTTGTCAAAGTTCCTGCCAACTTGGTGCTCCGCAAATCGCGCTAGTTCGTTAAACCTAGCCGCGTATTGCGCCACCGTCATCTCACCTTGTTTTAACTCTAGGAATTTCACCTCCATCCTATTCTTCATACTTTTCGGAAAGTAATTCTCGAAGAACAGCGTTTTAAACTTGTCCCAAGCTATTATCCCTTCTCCAGCTCTTTGTTGATTAGCCTCCCACCAGTAGTTCGCTTCTCCCCTCATCATGTACGTGGCAAACACCGTCTTCTGATCTTCGCCTACGCTAGCTATAATGAAAGCTTTTTCGATCTCTTTGATCCACGTTTGTGCGACGATTGGGTTGGTAGTTCCCTCGAACTCCGGGGGTCCTACACTCTTAAAGTCTCTAAAGGTTGTTACTGGCACAGTTTGAGGGTTCGGGCGAACGGGTTCATTGTTCCTTCCCCTTAAGGCTTCTCCTAACAAGTCTACCAGTTTCTGGATCGGGTCTACTTGTTCTCTCTCATTGTTAACGGATTCTTCGGGTGCAGTCAATCTACGTCTGGGCGGCATTATCTGCATCACAATTTTTCATTTTATTATTATTCAAGTATATCACTTAAGTATTTCTTTTAATACTAAAAGAATAAATTTATAACACGTTTCTAAAATCAACTCCATTTATATTCATATGCCATTTCATTTCATTACATGATTTTCCTAGCATACTGCTATAAATGTTATCACTTATATCCCCTAATATCACAAAAGACGGGGAATATACCAACCTACTACCATACTACCCCTCTAACAGAAGCTAACTCGGGGTTTACATCATCATCCCACATCTTACACAAAAGATCAGAATTACAACATAGTATATACAATACATAAAGACACAACTAGTACTACCACTAGACTGGCTAAGGAAATCTCATCCCATCATCCCGCGCTCCACTGCGCTCTTGTACTCCAACTGTGCTATATACGCGACCAGCTCTCGGCTCAAGGTATGTAGAGTCTGTCCCTGTTCTGCCGGGTAGTGGTACACACCATCAATCACCCTTTCAAAAGCTGAACGGAACACATACCCCATCTTGTTCATCTTTCTCTTCTTGCACCTGACCTCGTCCTCAAGGTCGTTAGCTCTCTCATTGGACGCTTCCCACTTCTCCTCGAAGTGTAACCTATCCATCACCTCCAACTCTAGCTGAGTACGGAGTGCCTCTTTCTCAGTCTTCTCACTCAGCTCCCTCTGCTCAACCTCTTCTAGCTTCTCTGCCAAATCTACATTCCTAGCCACTGACCTGTGAAATAGAGTCCCTATCTGGATCCCTGCCTCCCTACGGTAGGCAATCTCCACCTCTAACTCTTGCATAGCCAGCTTCCTCTGGTGGTCCTCGTCCCTCAGCTTCTGGAACTCAGACTCTCTCTCGTGGGCTTCTGCCTCCAGCTCTTGGACCCTGCAGTCTAACTCTAGGATCCGCTCCTCGTATTCTCCTAACATCTGCTCCTCTATAGTAGCCTCATCAGAGTCCTCTACTGGCTCATCCTCCATCGGCTCCTCCTCTGGATCAGACTCTATCTCAATCTCGTCCTCGTCGTCAAACTCGGATGGTGCAACTGCCTGCACTGGCACAGCCTCTAGAGGTGCCTCGTATACTACATGTATATCTCTGGGCTCCTCCTCTGCTACTCTACTAGGTACCCCTGTGTCTGTCATCCTACACTCACAAACACAAGACAAGAAATAGCATCTCCATTAGAATGTTAAACAAAATATAAGTTCATTATATAGAATGAAGTTATATTTCATAACAGACTAAGTCTTTCAAGGAAAACTCTACATGAGTTTTATCTCCTTCCTAACTTCTAAGTTCGCCTAAGTTATAGTCTAAGGACACTCGTTCCTAAGGTTTATAACTACGGCTCTGATACCAACCTGTGACGCCCCCAAATTCCAGGACCGCCACTTGGTCTCTCGAATTCGGTTCATCACGTGCTCATGGTAATACATCACAATAATAATAATTAAATATCATACGATCACAGCGGAAAATCTATTCTAGAATAATTTACAATGATTTATTATAATTATTCCCCCAAGTCTCGCAACCTACAGTACTTAATAGATTACATAATAATATCAGTTAACGACTTATTACATAATCTAACTTAAGCTTAAACATAATCAAATCCAGTCTTACTACATCATCTTCATACAATATTAATATATTTAAAACATAACAGACATAAGCTAGTTGGTAGCTTTGCCCTTGCCCTTATCAACGCCCGAAGGTTCACCATGCTCTGCCTTAACTGAAATGTTTTAGGGAAAGCAAGAATGAGCACAAATTGCCCAGCAAGTAATATACAATAAGGGTGAGTAATAAGATTCTCAATTCTCGAAAGGGTATAACAAGATTTGATAGTTCAAGAATAACAAGAATATCAACAGTTCTCAATATCAGTCGCTAAGGACAGGATAATATCAATATGATTCAATAATAAGTCAATTCAAGATTTCAAATAATTGAATACTGAGTAGTCACTACGGACTATGAACTTCTACTAGAATTGTCAGTAATAAACTGAAAATCCAACAAAAACAGGTACAACAGGTGATCAGCCTAAAGTACCCTTGTTATGCATAACAATCAACCATACTCAAGTGTGCACGTCGGTTCTCCGACAATTATATATTCCCTTCAAAGAAGGTTGTTCTTCTCAGTCAAATATAAGATCCCGCACCAATCAATTAGTTTGGGTTGCTTTTCAATAACATAAGTCCAGCCGAATCAAATGGCATAGACACTTTCACAATATTCAAGAACAATACTAAGTTCAACATGAATAATAGCTTTAATGAAATAAGAGTTCAAGTGTGCTAATTCGATTCAACAGATTAAATAGGAAACTAGTTTGCAATACACAAGATAGGATACTTGCATAGTAAAAGAGTATAAGTTAGGAAACTTTCACAATCATAGATTTCCTTGCATAAAGTAAATGCGTCGGTTAGGATACTTGCACTTTAAAAGAGTGTAAGTAAGAGAACTTGCCTTTAGCGTAGTTTATCCACGAAAAGCAAATCAACACTTTCGAATTCCTATCGTAATACAGTTACGTATATATATGATATTCATTAGTCATATAATTTAACTTCACATTTTCTCTTTGAATATACGATCAACACATAAGCTAAGTTTTACCTAGCTACACAGTTACATAGAATATAATTTCTATCCTTAACGTTCCTTCTTTAGAGTTTAAACGCATTCTCATATTATATAAGATCTCAACAATTAGCAAACATGCTTGCATATTATTAATATCACATAAGACCACAATCAATACTAAATATATTTCATTTTAGCAAGTTACGGCATCTCCTTAAGTTAACCGTCAAAAATCGGTTCAAGTAACATCATATAATATCGCGTAGCATTTATTCATATTTAAAGGATACTTTCATGCTTGTATAACTTTTCCAAATCCAATCGTACATGGTATAGGTTCTTAAGTTAATACTTAAAGCCATTCAAGGACACGAACTCATATGGTCTAACATGGTCGCTTTTAAACACATAAGATATTCATATAACTTGTATTAGTCATGCTCATGAGTACTCGTATTGCATATATGTAGCTAGCATTGTTATTATCTTGAAAACATGCTTTGTTCATGCTAAACTTTAATCATGGCAACTAATCATGGTATATATATATATGCATGACACATGAATGAGTCTAAGAGTACTATCACATGTGTCCATAAATGTCAAATTCTAATTCTCGTCATAACATACCAACGTTCACGTTCAAAGCTTATACTTTGTTAGTATAGTTCATTAATAAGGTCTATCATGTTCATGCTTCCTTATGAAACCTATATATGTAAGTTAACATGCTTTTCATGTATTTCAAGGCTATCTAAACATGCTCTTAACATCAAAATGACTATATAGCATTTATATGATCATATCCACCTTCAAACTTCTATTCTTGTTAGGAATGAGCACTAGTTAGGTTCACATGTTCATATTTTATTACGGAACTAATATAGATAAGCTAACATGCACTTCATGTGTCTCTAGGTGGTACTAACGTGCTTGCAAGGTCAGTATGTAAACATGCTTCATATATGTTAACGTCGTTTATGAAACTTTAAATTCGTTTCCAAACTATATGTCGTTTGGTTAATCATGCATGCTAATATACTAAAACATGCTTACATTGCCTCATTAGGTTTATATATATGTATTAATCATGCTCCCAGGCTTGTTTAAACAAAAATCAAACAATTAGTTCATAACAGTTTTGTTGCAGAATACAAAAAAACTGAACACAGAGGCTGGCGCTGCGGCGCGGCACAGCAGCTCACTACTGGCGCTGCGGCGCGAGTGGCGCTGCGTGCGGCTGCGGCGCGGGCTGCGGCGCGTGTGGCGCTGCGGCGCGGGCTGCGGCGCTGCGGCGTCGAGGCAGTTTTCTGCAGTTCAGACTGCAGCGAAATCCGACCAAAAACCTCCCATTTCATCGATTTCAACATACCCAAATGCTATTAGACTTGTTTAACTTACTAACACATACATATATGCTTATATAACAGTCAATAGCAATTATCAATTCCCAATTTCATGAACTCTAACTAATTTACGAATTTCATGTATTCACAGAAATTAAAGAGGAACAATGGAAATGAAAGACTATTCAGTGGTTCTATCATGTGTGTATGTTCATATAACAACAATATAAGGGTTCTACAAACCAATCATGATCCAATTTAGCATAATCAAGAATTTCAAGGAAACTTCGGAAACAGAAAACGGAAATGAAGAACACAGGAAGAGGAATTATACCTCTGTAAATGATTTAAGCTTGCTGCTATCTCAATAACACTGATATATATATATATATATATATATATATATATATATATGCTCTCTAGTCTCACTTAGCCAAAATGCTCAGCAAAAGAACTGAAGAAGGAGGAGAACTTATTTATAGAGAAATTCATGACCAGACAAAGCCTTTTCCTTCCAAATCAAAACAACGGATTGAAGGATTGCATGCTAGATAAGAAGGAGTTGGTAAATAGTTGGTGATTTCCACTATTCTGCCCACTCCCTTCATGATGGCTAGAATGCTGAGTTTGAGAGAAGAGAGTAGGCTAGCTTCATGAGTGTTTACGTGTGAAGAGATAGTGACTATCATTTAGGGACAAGCCAAACAAACCTCAGCATTCTTACAAATGGACTATATGCTACACTTGTATATATATATATACACACCATATACTTATGTTATATATTATATGTACTCTTAGGTTATAATTACAATGTTCTCCCCATAATGTAATAAATGCAATTTGAATACATATAATCTATGTACATTTTATCTTACCGATATAATACAATCGGATACTACCACATTACATTATATCATATATTATTAAATTGTATTACTCAACAATTATTTATAATAGATCCATGATACATTATTTTAATGTATATCCACACATCATTTGTCACCTACACATATTATAACATATAGTTACTATACATTTAATTCGCATGCTTGCACATATAATTTCTCATCTTATAAATTGAATATTAATTAATAATATACACATATCCTACATCAATCAATATAATTGTTAACCTCCATAACAATTTAATTAACCCTTATATGATTAATTATCACTTTGATATAAATCTTATTGTATTTATAAACACGTTGCTCATTATTATTATGTTTCTTGCAATAATAATAATCACATATTATTAATCAATCCTCATTAGTATTTTATAAAAGTTAATTAATATTCTTCGATTAACAATTAATATAGATTAATTGTTCGCTTAAATTAATATAATCATTCTTATATTACGTCACTGTGCCACACAAGGCAATCAACGAGTTTATCACAAACTCCACCAATTTCTCAATTATTATAATTATTCAATTATATATAATTGAATTAATTCATCTCATAACACAAAATCATTTATATTCAAATAAATTCTCATTTCCATTAATATATTTATTTAATAATATATGGAAATTCTCGGGTATTACACCTACTTTCTGTGTATCGACGATATGGGCCAAATATCCTACACATCCCTTCCTTAGCAACTTCCTCGCTTGCAACATCGTCAGACAACTCGAGTGTCTCGGCGACTTACTCCCGTAGAATACTACCTTAGACTGATTTGGAGTCTTAAGGTTTATACACTTCTTCTGGCAATCTATCATCGCTCCATGGTTAAATAACCAATCCATTCCTAGAATTACATCAAATTCCCCTAATTGAATCGGAATTAAATTCACAGGCAACTTATACCCACTGATATCTACAACACAATTCCTATAGACATGGCTAACGGGAATAACTTCCTTATTAACGACTTCTATGTTCATAGGATATTCTAGTTCTTCCTGGGGTAAGTTTAATCGTTGGGAGAATTCATGCGACACGAAGGAACAAGTAGCACCCGAATCGAATAATATGTAAGCAGATATATCGTTGACCGGAATGATACCTGAAACCACGTCCCTGAACCGTTATGTTGAAAGTCCTTGCTGTTGGTCGATTCTGAGTTGGTGGTCCAGTAATTGTGAGATTTCCACCGCTTGGTCCCCTTCCTCCATTTCCTCCTGCTGAATTCTTCTTTGAGCAATTCCTTGCCTGATGGTCCAATGCTCCACAATTGAAACATCCATTTCTCTTTGGTGCAGAGCAATTGGGAGAGATGTGCCCCTCTTGCCCGCAATTGAAACAAACATTCTTCCCTTTTAGACATGCACCCGAGTGATTCCTCCCACACTCCTTGCACGCCTCCGTTCTCTTCTTTGCTTCCCCTGGTTTCCCCCCAGAGTTTCTCGAGTTGAAATTGTTGTTGTTGTTGTTCCACTTCCTCTTGTTTGCACCACTGCTGCTGCTACCTTCCCCGCGATTCCCTCCTTCATTTTTCTTATTTTTCTCCTTATTAAACTTCATTAGGGCTTCACTTCCGCCCTCAGCAATTATAGCCTTCTCCAGGAGAGTCGCGAAGCTGTTCGTCTGCAACACCGAAAGTCTACTGTATAACCATGGTTTGAGACCCTGCTTAAACCTCCTCATTTTCCTCTCCTAAGTGTCGACCTGATGAGGCGCGAACCTCGCCAGTTCGTTGAATTTTGCGGCGTACTGGGGTACGGTTATGTCTTCTTGCATCAGCTCCAAGAATTGCATCTCCATACGACTCTGCATACTCGCAGGGAAATAGTTTTCGAAGAAGATCTTCTTAAACTCTTCCCAAGGTATCACACCTTCTCCCGCCCTGATCTGGTTTGCCTCCCACCAGAAATTGGCTTCACCCATCAGCTTGTAAGTGGTGAAGATTGTTTTTTGATCATCTCCTATTCAAGTAATAGCGAACGCCTTTTCGATTTCCTTGACCCAAGTTTGGGCTTCAATAGGTTCGGTGGTTCCTTTGAACTCAGGTGCTCCCGCGCTCTTAAAATCTTTAAAGTGTGCCACCTGTCCCGCTGTAGGGTTATTGGTATTCGGGGTTCGATTCTGAAGTGCCCCAGCTAGCATGTCTACGAATTGTTGCATGGGGTTCGGTGGACCCCTAGCATTACCGCCTGACCCTTCTGGTACTTGACGACGTCTTCCTCTAGCCATCTATCTGTTTAAATAAACTTAATGTTATCATCTCATAACTTATTCCTACAACATATATAATTCATATAAAAACTTAATCATCACATCACATATTTAAATAAAAGCATATTTATTTATAAACATAATACCCAAGGTATTTCTTTGTCTTATGGAATTAAGCCATTTACATCACTTTAACCATCATATTTAGTAACATTGGAAACCAAGTTTTATTTCATAGATAAGCGTTCTACACGCTAGTAGTAAAAGTTTATCACAAACAAACTAAAGACCTCGCCTAATGGCGTCTTCATGCTCTTCATTCGCTATCTCCAGCACCAGCCCACGGCTTATGGCATGTCTAGACCGGTACTCCTCACGTGGAAAGTGATACACCCTATGCTGGAACCTCCCATGTGCTGATTTAAACGCATACTTCATTCTATCCATCCTAACCTTTTTATCTCTTACTTCTTCTTCTAACTCGTCTGTTAGCTTCTCGGCCTGAACACGGCCTCTGCTCTCATATCCCCAGAATGTGGTAATGATCTGCTTGTCAGTTTAGAGAGTCTGAATCCTCGACTTTAGCCCATTAATGGTATGTCCCAAGTGGGTCCTGATAGCTTCTTTCTCATCCTTCAGCCTATCCGCCTTCTGACCTGTTGTTCGCAGCTTGTCAGCCAGATCCCCGTTCCTAATTATCAGGTGTTGCACCAATGCCCCAAGCGATGCTGCAGCCTGCTGCTCCCCCTGATACAGATCCTCCAACTCATGGACCTTGTCATCTAATTCTGTAATCCTATCCATCAACTCATCCAACATAGTATCCTCAGGTGCTTCCTCAGAGTCCTCCTCGGGCTCCTCTTCCCCTTCAGGATATTCCTCTGGGTCTGACTCAGCTGCTGCCTCAGCTATGGGCTCAAGTACAGCTGTTACCAACTGCTCACTCACGACGTGAATATCTCTAACCTCCTCTTCTCCTGACATCCTACAATCAAGACAAACAACTCGATTAGTATTTTAAAATAGATATTGATTTTGTTTTTAGAAAAATAAATTCGACACTACACTTAGAACTCTACGTGAGTTCATCTCCTTATTACTTCCACTAACTTCCCTAAGGTCATAATCTAAGGTTCCCCACCTAAGGTTTATAACCTACGGCTTTGATACCAACCTGTGACGCCCTCAAATCCGTGTAACATCGATTACAGGGCAAGGTGCTCACGATACAACATACATCATCATCTATCTAAGTAAATTCCCATAACAATAATAATATTATAACTATTACGTACATACTCCAAATAAAATCCCAAGTCTTTACAACCTTATATAAACCACAACTTAAACTTAGCGTTTATCGCTACATTACATCATATGCGAAAATATAAACTTATTACATAAGGTAACTAGCATCATTTCATCTTAGACTTTCCCTTGTCCTTGCCCGAGCCCTCAGCCTTCTCATCCTTAACTGAAAGGTTTAAGCAAGAATGAGCACAAATTTCTCAGCAAGTATATAAAGTAGTTTGAAAACATACATCAGGAGTAGAAACATCTGAATAGCTATAACAGTTGAAAGAATTGCCAAGTGTTAAACAGAAATATCAAGAATAAGAGTTTAAGAATTCTCAATATCATACTAAGGGGTGTAAAATACCCTGAACATTACTTTGTTTCATCGAAAAATCATCAGACGGTTTAACAATCAAATAGATTGTAAACGGTCTCTGCAAGTACTCCAGGTGATCAGCCTATTGTACCCTACATTGTGCACAAGTATTAAGTTTAAACTGCATAAGCATAAATGGGACTATATGCCCGACATCTGTTTGCCCGTTTATTCGGGTTGTTCATCTTAGTATTCATGCGAGACCGCACCAAAGCAATTTGGATTGGTAAACATTAAATAGCTTCGAAAGATTTGAATTAAATCATTTTTCATCGATAATAACTAGCCGAAAACAAAGGCCAGGAAACATACTTAGAAACAGTTCTGTAATGACATGAAACTTATAAGCATAGCTGTTAGAATAATAACTGAGTAATCATCGATAAGCTTGCAAGATAGTTGAAGTTGTATAACCTCACAATAAAGGAACTTGCACGAATAAATAGCTAGCACAAGTCCAATACTTACCCTTACTGCGATAAAAAATGAGTAAGGATTGAATAAATGCCCAATAGAAATTAGGGTTAGGAAACTTACCTGATACGCCTGCTACAATTAACGCTATCTACTAGCTCTTCACGTAACCTATTCATATGTGTCACGTTAAGCAATTAGGTTCTCAAACACGACTCTGAAATATAATGGTTTCCTTTTATCTCAATTGGATTATCATCTAACATGTAATCAATTAACAATGCAATTCAATTACACAATACCATTCAATTACATAAACAGGTTGCAACTTATAGGTCCAGGGGTTAAATATAAAAATCTTGGAAAATAAAGTTTCTAGAAATTTTTCTGACCCAACCCGACCCGACCCGGATCAGACTTGACCCGGAGCAACCCGGACCGGCGCAGCTGCGCAGCCTCAAGCCGTGTTACCGGCGCAGCTGCGCTGTCTGGCAAACCCGGACTCCAACTTTGAGTGGCGCAGCTGCGCAGCGTTAAGCCGTATGAACGGCGCAGCTGCGCTGCTCTTTATGCCCAGAAAAGTTTTTTTTTTCTTGCCGAACAGCCTACTTCCCGATTTAATTCCCACTTGTTTACAAGTTGTATGACCATAATATTTGGACACCATACACTCCATACATCACAGTATTTTACAGAAATACAACATACATGAAACTAACATGTTAAGACCTCGATCCAGGAGTCTAGATAAGCGTGCCAGACTGCCTTTCAGACTTAGAAAATTTCTGGAAATTCTCAGAATTCTGCAGATTTTTATACCAACATGCTTGCTTACGAAATTCATAACTTGCTCATTTTAACTCCGTTTCTTTTGAAAATTGGTCAGGTGAGACATCATACTACATAGTATTTTACAAAATTAACACATACAACCAACGAGTCACAGAAGCTATGATTCCAAGGCTCCGAAAAACCCAAAAAGTCGCAGATTCTAAGTTAACCCACTTTGACAAAAATTCATGATTTTGATTCTAGCATGCAAGGACTTGGTTCCTATTGTCCAGAACATATATACTAACATAAATACACGTGTTACAATAATCAAACTCACTAACTTTTCATGTTTTGAGCAATTTGACATCTAAGAAGCATTTTAGCAAACACTTAGCATGCATGGCATAAATTTATACGATTCAATGTGTAAGAGACATGAATTAAACCAGAAATTTCGTTCTCTACATCCACATATCAGTAACCAACATGTACATAGCCTCACAAAATCAAAACAAATCATTTACCATGGCTATACATGCTTTTTCTTACTATTTTCTTAAGAACATATGAAAGAGAGTTCATGCTTACTTTTTTGGACGAATTTCTTCCTTGTTTTAACTCTGATAATCCTTCCCCCTTGTCAGTTTAGACTCTCCAAAACTCCAGAAATCGTCACAACACTTAAACTCTCCTTCTTTTGATTTTTTTCTTCTCTTGGTGGAATTTTATAAAAAGGAAGGAAGTATAGAGGTGGAGAGTATATATATATATATTATAAGCATTGGTTTCCCTTGCCTCTTCCATTCCCATCTCAGGAGTTACACAAACTTGCAACAAATACACAATTAAAAGAAGAAATTAACTTGGGAGTTAGAGAAAATGAAAGAGTTCTTGGTTTAAAGAGGAGAATGAAGTACTCCCTCCTTAATATCATTGTTATATACGTATATACTCCTCCATGTTGTCCTATTTCAATTGTCACCAAGTCCCACCAGCTGCTGACTAATTAAAATATTAGTATTTTAATCATTTAATCAACTAATGTATCATTTTGACCATTTTGCCCTCCGTAGCCGAACGTTGCGATACTTATATCGATTCCTACTAAAGTCGACGTCCTAGACGTCATGGGACTATCCGTTTCGTCAAATTCCTCTCCAAAATTCGTTGTTGACTTTTTCCCCAAAAAAGTCAACCGGTTGACTTTGACCAAAAAGTCAACCGTGACACATTTTTGTGGTTACAGTCTATCCTGACTAATTTCGATGTTCCGGACTCAAATACACAGTCCGCGTCTCTAAATTCCGCTCCGAACTCAAACTCATACTATAAAGCCATCCCACGAAATTAATAAAATTAATTCCATACTTAACCAATTTAAATAGTTGAATTAAACTGAACCAACCATTTAAATACTCCTCATCACATATCATAAAATAACACATGTATGTATAACATAGATACATCTAATAAAAGAAAACACACAAGAATTTCACATAAATTCGTTTATTGATAATTGTTAAATGACATAATAACCTCGGATATTACACAAGCTGGCTGTACAACTTAACCAGGTCCATCATGGGAACCGAACCTAGATCCATGAGTTGAATCATAGATCCTGTAGCTCCTAGGCTCACAGGAAATCAAATAAACAGCTTGCATAATGAATATATTGCAATAAAATGTAAAACTATACTAGACGTCGCTAAACGAAAGATTTATCAGTCAAATCTTCGTACGCGCGTAGCTTATTGATTTCAGTTTCCTCTAGATACAAATTTAGGGTCACGTGGTCGCTAAATATTTACAAAAACTAGAAAGAAAACTAAATTTGTACAGATCTTAGCCATTCTAGCTTCTAGGTTCAAGTTTTACAACTTTTGAACCGATTAAAAGCTAGATCTAGCTAGATCCAGTATAGATCTAGTCAATACAGCTCAAATATTAACTATTTACAAGAAATGAAAGGTGAAAAACTCAGATATGATGAATATTGACCGTTAAAAATGTATATATATCGTTTATATACGTATTAGAGTAAGCGAAGAAGGCAGATCTGAAGAAATCTTATAGTATATAGCGAAAACAACTCTCGAAATACTTTTAGCGCTCCGATACTCGTTTCCCACCGGTTAAAATTTGATATGTTATAGTATATGTGTATGAATGTTTACAAAGAGATTTTACAAGAATCGGAGTACGTATGAGCCTCCTTTTAACCTTCCTAGCGTCTATTTCTCTCGTCGCGACACTTTCTTCTTCTCTATCTTCTTCTATAAGCTAAGGGGGAGGGGGTATATATAGACCCCGATGGCCGCGGGTCTACCTGCGGCAACAGAAAGTCTACCTGCGACTGTTTATAGTGGGCCCGGGCTGGTGGGCCCTGCTATCTCGAAGTACGCGCACTCCGACCAACGCGCTGTTTGCTTGAACCTTCATAACTTTCAATCCAGGAATCCGATGGAGGCGTGCTATAAGCTACACAATGACATGGGGCTTGACCTTTTTTGAGTCTGGGAAGATGGGTCTATAACCATGTCTTCGAGTCTTCACAGTCAGTCCGTTGAGCTGTCTTGCGTTGTTTTCACTCGGGATTGCTGCTATGGTTCTGCATGATATTCTTCATGATAATTTGACTTAATTTGATGATGTGTTAGCAAAATTACCCTTTTGCCCTTCCGAGTTGGTTCCGGGCTTGACGTGGCTGCAACTGTCTTTCTTGGGGTTGTCTCCGGGGTTGGACTGCTGTTGACTTTTGTCTATCTTCAGGGCTGCCACTGAAGTTGACTTGATGATTCCCAGGGTTGTCTCTAGGGGTCTGATTTGATGATTTCCCGGTGTTGTCTCCGGGGAGCTGGTTTGATGATTTCCTGGTGTTGTCTCCGGGGATCTAGTTTGATGATTTACCGGTGTTATCTCCGGGGGTTTGGTTTGATGATGTAATCCTCCAGGGTTATCTCTGGAGTGCGAAAAGATGCTTTTGCCCTCCTATAAGGTTAGTAACAGCAATGCAAAATTTCGAGTGTCTACAAATACCCCTTTTATCATGTTTATGCAATGCAATGGAATGAACAGGATAAAGATTGCTAGACACTAGAAATATGATAAAATGCAAATGTAATGCAATGCATGGTATGATATGCTATGAATGCTATATGCCTCTTCGGTGTTAGCTGCCACAGATTGTATCAACGCCCATTTCCTATCCTCTGATGGGGATGAATTTTATGGCTGATACCGTCGGATCTTCCTTAAGTTAACATTGGGGTTGTTACCAACGCTCTCTTTTTCGATACGCATTATGGCTTTACTTTCGCTGGGGATATTCTTCTTCTCATGAGTGACCTCAGTGGGAATTCCCGATGCTTATCCTGATTATAGCTTACACCGATTTACACTATCGGATCGACGCTACGTTGGGGCTGTTACCAATGGTTTGGATTGCTATCTGGTTAATGCCGACGTTTTTTGTCGAGGATAGGACTCTTGCTATCTACTCGAACGGTAGTTTACAATGGTCTGACCATCACCGAACCTCCTCGATGCCTACTCGAACCATAGTTTACAACGGTCGATTGAACTGATTTGATTTAATACCTACTCAAACGGTAGTTTGCAGGGTTGACCATTAACGAACCTCCTCGATGCCTACTCGAACGGTAGTTTACAACGGTCGATCTTCGCTGAACTGATTTGATTTGATGTCTACTCGAACGGTAGTCTGCAGGGTTTGACCATCACCAAACCTCCTCGATGACTACTCAAACGGTAGTTTACAACGATCTATCTAAACTGATTTAATGCCTACTCGAACGATAGTTTGCAAGGTTGACCATCATCGCACCTCCTCGATGCCTACTCAAACTATAGTTTACAACGATCGATTGAACTGATTTAATGCCTACTCGAACAGTAGTTTGTAGGGTTGACCATCACCGAACCTCCTCGATGCCTACTCGAACGGTATTTTACAATGTTCTATCTGAACGGATTTAATGCCTACTCGAACGGTAGTTTACAAGGTTGACCATCACCGAACCTCCTTGATGCCTACTCGAACGGTAGTTTACAACGGTTTATCTGAATAGATTTAATGCCTACTCGAACGGTAGTTTGCAAGGTCTGACCATCACCGAACCTCCTCGATGCCTACTTGAACGGTAGTTTAAAACGGTCTATCTGAACTGATTTAGTGCCCACTTGAACGGTAGTTTGCAAGGTTGACCATCACCAAACCTCCGCGATGCCTACTCGAATAGTAGTTTACAACGGTCTACTGAACTGATTTAATGCCTACTCGAATGGTAGTTTGCAAGGTTGGCCATCATTGAACCTCCTCGATGCCTACTCGAACGGTAGTTTACAATGGTCTATCATCGAAAAAACTTCTGCTTTGATGTATCAGCTGGAGATTTCATGTATAACAAATTCCATCATCGGTCCTTCCCGATGGAGATAGTTTTACATAGTCGTTCTTGTCAGGTTTTTTGGACGTTATGCTGGGTTGATGCCAGTGACTTGTAATGTCAAATCCGATGACCTTGGCAGAAATGGCTTTTCAACAGTTTACACCATCAGTTCTTTCCCGATGCTACGCTGGAGTTGTCATCAACGGTTTGTAATATTAGGTACTTTGATCTCCGCTAAAGTAATTCCCAATGGCTTATACCACCGGACCTTTTCCAATGCTACGCTAGGAGTTGTCGCCAAAGGTCCACACTGTCAGGTACTCAGGTCCTTGTCTAAGCTATTTTTAACGGTTTTTATCACCGGATCCTTTCTCGATGCTACGCTGGAGTTGTTATCAATGGTTGGATTCACCAGATCCTTCTCTGTTGCTACGCTGGAGTTGTTACCAACGGTTTGCCGAAGATTTTAGACTTCGAAGTTTGACGCCCTGTTTCAGGGTTTCAGGCCCTTTTTGCTCAATCGTGTAGAACCTTTTTTTTGCTGATTTGACTTTTTGGCCTTAGGGGACTCCGCTGTAACTCAAATTTAATCGAGCCGGAGGGGGTGGTACCTATAGACAGTCAAAATTTCCTTTCCCTGTTACTAACAATGTAGGAGGGCAAAATGGTTCCATCAAATCAACTTCGATCTCCAATCGAACCATCAGTTCAACCCCGATCTCAATATCGGGCCAGTCAAATCAACTCTGATCTCTAATCGGACCAATAGATCAATCCCGATTTCAATATCGGACCATCAAATCAACTCCGATCTCCAATCGGACCGTCAGTTCAACCTCGATCTCAATATCGGGCCATCAAATCAACTCCGATCTCTAATCGGATCGTTAGTTCAACCCCAATCTCAATATCGAGCCATCAAATCAACTTCGATCTCTAATCGGACCGTTAGTTCAACCCCGATCTCAATGTTGGGCCATCAAATCAACTCTGATCTCCAATCGGACATTCAGTTCAACCCTGATCTTAATATCGGGCAGTCAAATCAACTCTGATCTCCAATCGGACCGTCAAATCAACCCCAATCTCAATATCGGGCAATCAAATCAATTCCGATCTCCAATCGGACCGTCAGTTCAACCTCGATCTCAATATTGGGCCATCAAATCAACTCCGATCTTCAATCAAACCGTCAGATCAACCCCGATCTCAATATCGGGCCATCAAATCAACTTCGATCTCTAATCGGACAGTCAGATCAACCGCGATCTCAATATCGGGTCATCAAATCAACTCCAATCTCTAATCGGACCGTCAGATCAACCCTGATCTCAATATCGGGCCATCAAATCAACTCAGATCTCCAATCGGACCGTCAGTTCAACCCCGATCTCAATATCGGGCCATCAAATCAACTTCGATCTCCAATCGGACCGTCAGTTCAACCCCGATCTCAATATCGGTCTGTCAAATCAACTTTGATCTCCAATCGGACCGTCAGATCAACCCTAATCTCAATATCGGGCCATCAAATTAACTCCGATCTCCAATCGAACAGTCAGATCAACCCCGATCTCAATATCAGGCTTTTCAAATCAACCCCAGTCACCAATACCGGGACAACCATAGCCTCGAATACCAGTCTTAGGATGTCAACTCAGCCTCGGTCTCAACTCGGGAGGTACAGATCAGCCCCAGTCTCAGCCCGGGAGGTACAGGTCAGCCCCGGTCACAACCCGAGAAATCAAGTCAACTTCGAGAATGAACCTGAAGCTCCACAACATCTCCAGAAGACAACCTGGAATGACCAAGTCAACTTCAGAGATTACACTGAGGACTGACAGACTCGAATGGGATCCAAGTCTTGGAAACAACTCCCGAAAGTCAACCAAAGGCCATGCCGACACTGAAGGCAACCCCGAGAGAGGCAAAATGGTCATTTTACCAACCTCAAGCCGATTCGGTCAAGCTTAAGCCAAATTGATGCCACCAAGGTCAGAACAAACCATAACGACGATCCCGAGTGCAAACAGCACAAAATAGCTCAACGGACAAACTGCGGGGAATCGAAGACCTGGTTATAAACATGTATTCTTGGACCCCAAAAAATGTTTTATCCCATGTCATTGTGACACTCTCGGGGACGGCTTTCCAGAAAGGTATCGCACACCTCAAACGAACGCTCCGATCAAAAGTTAGAAAGTGTCGACTTTGATCTCGTGTTGCTCGGAGTGCACGTACTTCGAAATAACTCAACTGAACACGTGGGCCCCACCAGCAGAGCAGCACCTCTACCTGCGGCAGCAATAGGTAGAGCTAAGGCTCCTTGGCCTATAAATAAATGTGCACCCCCCCTTATTTCAAAAAAAAGAAAAAAGGCAGCGAACCTCTGTCCGTTTGATTTTCTGACTTTTTCACCTCTTCTAAACCCAAATTTGTTCACTCTAACACGTAGATATACCCACATACTACCACATATCAGAAAATAACCGATAGATTCTGACGTTTAGAGCCAACGATTTGGCAAAAAGTCCATGTAGCAGTCCATTGTAAGTATTTTTATGACCAGAAAGTGATTCCTACTTCTTTGGACGATTTTGCACTTGCATATCAAATTTTGTTTTCTAAATATGCCCGAAACATAGTTCCGTGGCCGTTTTCGTCAAAATTTGGTATATTTTTGTACATAAACTCAATTTTTGGCATTTCTACAACTCGAATTGACGATCCGGCAGCTCTAACAGCTTCAGTGCACTAGCACCTTCGTTTTAAGCAACTTCGCCGGACTGGGTTCTCTTCCCAGTCCGAGTTTGGCTTTTTCCCTTGTTTATTTAACTATATATATACTACCTTTTCAATTCTATCAAGCCCAGATGTCAAATCTGAGATTGTTTACCGCTTTTATATATATTTATGCATATATAAGCAGCCTTCACCACCACTGGGTTCTCTTCCCAGTCTTGGTTGACTATATTTCTGTCAATATATATATTTATATATTTCTATCCGGCCTGGATTATTCTGTGGCCCTTATACTATTTTTGCACACTTCACTATTACTAGGTTATCTTCCTAGTCCCTGGTTGACTACATTTTTGTACATTTACATTTCAGTTCGGCCTGGATTATTCTGTGGCCTTTTTACTGCTTTTATATATAAATATGCATATATAAGCATCCTTCACCACCACTGGGCTCTCTTCTCAGTCTTGGTTGACTACTTTTCTATCAATATATATATATATATATATATATATATATATATATTTTAATTCCAGCTCGGGCACCGGTGTGAAAACCCATCGCCCTTTACAGATTTTGTAAATTTAACTGTGTATATATCTTGGCTTTATTTGCTTTTCATTAAATTAATGCTTTAAATATTCATTCGATATGAATCGACATTTTTCAGTCACAAAAGCAACCTCGCGTCCCTTAGATCGCTATCTAGTGGGAACGAGTTGCTTCGGCCAGGTGCGAACCAGGATTTACTGATGAATCCTCGGTTCTAGCAATATTGGGATATATATCTGTTTCTGTACAAATTTGAACTGTGCAGGTTTATTGGCTACTCTCATGTGAGCCTAGGAATCGTGGGATTCATGATCAAATCGATCAGAATCTGATTCCCACGATGGACAAACTCTGCTTTACGAATGTACCCTGCTAGTTTTTCTGTAAAATGTACATATAAAAGACTTTAAAACGGTTATCCGGATTTAAGGTCTCAACATAGTGAAAATATGGTTTGTCGTGTCAGAGTCCCTCCGATGGTTTTTATGCCCATGAGGAGACCGACACTTGTATATTTTTTGTGGTCGAGGATGCTTCGCAACCCGACAATCACCATTCAATGTGAGCATTAAGGCTAAAAAGATAAAACGGAAGTATCGGCATGCTTCAATTCCCATGCTAGTGTAAGGGTTTGATAAACTAGCTTTCAAAACATCATTTTCAATTCAAATCAAAAGAAAAGCTTTTGCAAAACAAATCAAATACTTTTACAAATCAAATGAAAGACTTTTTTCAAATCAAATCAAACCCTTCGTATATAGGTTCAACGAAGCAAAGCACTACTTTCAATTAATCAAACATATGCCCAATTTTCAAGCAGCATTCACACACGCATTTCAATTTTTTTAAGGGAACTATTGAAAAGATGTGGTACCGTGTTTACACGGGAGTCGTGGGGTGCCTAGCACCTTCCCCACACTTAACCAAGCCCTCAAGCTCAAAATTTTGTTTTCAAAGATCAAGTTTTAACAGTGTCAAGCAATTGAGCCTCTTTCAAACAAAACTCGGTTGAGTTAGTGCAACCATTTCAAATATACCAATTGGCGACTCTGTAAAACGTTCAAATCGTCGACATGATACATGTTGGCCTTTCCCTAAAAACCCTTCAAAACCTTTTTTGCAATAAAAAGAGTAAGGGTAGAGATAACTTAGGAAGAGATGAAAGATCCGGGTTGTGACCCGACCAACGGATTTTTTCCCGACGTTGACAGGTGGATACTCTACTGGGGATGGTAGAGGGCTTAGGCCGCTTTCAAATCTTTTCAAAGCATTTCCCTTTCAAAATAATAAATGCGTGAATTCTGCGTCTCTATATTAAATGAATGTGTGAATGCTGCGTCTTTACATTAAATGAATGTGAATGAATGCTTTCCTTCTTTTTAGTGCTTCACACCCATATTAGTGCTTCGCACCAACTGTCATCATATGCATACAGTGAGGGCGATGTATATGAATGTATGTTGTGCATTCCTCCCACAAGGAGGCAAAACCCATCGGTGATAAGTAATGTCTCTGGGGACGACTTAGTCTCTGGGGCTCATGAAAATGCACCACCCAGATTCGCTCTAGTTGAAAGATCGGATTAATTTCCCCTCTAGTAGATTGCGATGATCTTGGGACCTTCATGCCAAAAATCCGCGAGAGTAGCCTAAGATAGGTCAGCCTCTGATTAACCAAATTCAAAGGGAAGCTTCGTCATGCCTTCCTCTTTTAATTCAGTGTCCAGTTTTCAATATTTATTTCTTGTCATCTTGTCATCAAAACAACTGCCCTCTGTTTTGCAGGATAAAATTAAAAATCACCTCATGCATCTTATCCCTACCTACCTCAGGAAATTGACACGCCTACGTTTTGTTGTAGGTAAAAAATTGGTCCTGTCACTAGATCTAAGTCTAAAAAAAGCACCAAGTCCATCCACGGACATGGCTTCGAGTGCTCTAACAGAATCCACCCCTGTATCTAGGGAAGAGTTCGTAGGACTGAGAAATCAGATAGCTGAACTAGCCGGTTTTCTGAGAGAACAAAGCAAGGCCCTTAAAGGGAAGTAAACCCAAACTCATACAGAACCAGGAGCACATGGTGGTAGTGGTCGTCAAGAGACTGAAAAGGCCGAGACTCAGATTCTTGGACCACAGAACCAGGACACAACCAACAAAACCCCTGAAATCACCACCCTCAACAAAGAATAGGAAGCTGGTGACCTTCTCAAGAAAGTACAACAAATGGAGGAAACTCTCCGGTCTATCAAAGGGACTGGGGCATTCGGCAGTGTTAATTACTCCGACCTCTGTATTTTTCCCGGGGCTCGTTATCCTGAAAAATTTTGAACTCCTGATTTCGAGAAATATGATGGATTGGGAGATCCATATACACATCTGAAAGTGTTCATCGGAGAACTCGGATCCTATGCAGAGGACGAGAAGCTTCAAATGTAACTATTCCAGAAAAGTTTGACTGGAGAAGCCAGAGCCTGTTATGCCCGTTTGGACAACTCTAAGATTCACAGTTGGGAAGAGTTAGCCCATGCCTTCCTCAGTCAATACAGCTTCCAATCTCAACTGGCTCCAGACAGATACCATATAACCAAAATCAAGAAAAAGAATACTGAATCATTTAGAGAATATGCCCAACGATGGAGGCGGGTGGCAACACAAGTCACCCCAGCCATGAATGAATCTGAGATAGTCATGACCTTCATCGACATCCAAGAGGCGCCATATTATGAGAGGGTCCTAGCAGGCATAGGAAAACCATTCTCTAAAATGATCGAGCACGGTGAAATGGCAGAAATAGGGCTCAAATCCGGGAAGATCAAGGATCTAACCGCCCTCGAAGCTGTTGCTGAACATATCCAGTCTGGAAATTATGGGAGTAATCCCTGGAGGGTACACAAAAAGAAAGATGAAGAAGTGTCCTTAGTGTTGCAAGGACAAAATCCAAGGGGCGAGGCAAACAGTATGCCCATTCAAAAGAGGAACTATACCCCTTTCCAAACTCCAGCACAGCCTTCAAACCCTCCATTCCAGAAAAATATGGAGGCCAGGCGTCGAAGAACTTTCACCCCTCTAGAGGATTCACTTGAGAACATATTCAAACTTCTGACTGCTCAAAAGAAGATTGTCCAACTCCTTCCACCCACCAATACCGGTGGATAAAATTTTAATCCAAGCAAGAAGTGTGCTTATCAATCTGGATCTCTAGGACATGACACGCAAGACTGTTGGTCTCTCAAGCACAAAATACAAGACTTGATCAACAATAGAGAGATTGTGGTAACAAAGCCTGAACAACCGCATATGCAGGAAATCCTCTTCCACAACATAAAGAAGAAAATGGCAACATGATCAGCACCACAAGTGAAGAAGGATCCAAATACCTCCGTTATATAGGAGAATCAACACCATCCAGTAACAGCACCCCAGACAGTTGGGAGGTCTTCGAAAGGAGGTTTCTGATAGAACAGGAAATGAAGTCTATCAAAGAACAAATCTAACAATTAGCAGAACTGGTCGTCTACCAACATCAGATCACCAGAAAAATGATCAAATGGGCCAACCAGTCTAACATCGATTGTCTTCCCACACCGGAGATCATTTCCCCGAGGAATCAATATCAGCCTCATGAGAATGAACTCTGGACCAACAGGGTGACCAAAGAAGAAAGCGTCCAAACTAGTGCAAAATTCCTATTTCAAAGGAACTTCACCAACTTAAACCAGTCAATGGAAGAAATCCTCCAGAAGCTAATCAACGAGGGAATGGTTGCAGACTTGTTACCACCATTAAACCCTCGGGCTAGAAAATTCAAACCTGATCAAATATGTTAGTACCATTCCAATACACCCGGCCGTGATACTGAGGATTGATGGGCACTTTGTAACCTGATTCAAGACATGATTGAAAATGGTGACCTGATAAGGGGAAATCAAGTTCTCGACCTCCCAGATGAAGAAACTCTCTGGATCCCCACTGTATGGAATCAGGGTACCGTAGCTGTCATCTCCTGTAATGAGGAGTCAACCCTCAAACCATTAGTATTGTCAGGGAAAGGGGTTCAAGAAATATAAAATCCTGTGAAGGTGGCCGCACCCGAGCCTTTAATATTGCCCTTCAGACCCCAGTATCCAATTATCAGTCTGAAGCGGGTCCCATGGAACTATGGGAACGCTGAAGGGTCCACCTCAAACAACATTACCGTTGTACCAAAGGACAATCCATTATACCTGCCTCAGCGGGTGATCAAACCAGTCATCAAAGCCAAAGCAAAGGTGGATGATGAGAAAATTGAAGAGTTCCTCAAAAAGATGGGACACAATGAAATCAAAATAGTGCAGAGCTTGAAAGACGCACCCAAGAAAATGTCCATTCTAGACTTGGTCTTATCCTTGGTGGATCATTATAACATTCTAGTGAAAGTACTAGAAGAAGCCATCTGCCACATACCGTAGATGCCGAGAAATTCCATCACGTGGTGGAACACATTTTCAACAACAATGTGATATCTTTCACTGATAATGATATCCCTGCAGAAGGAATGGGCCATCATAAGTCCCTGCATATAGCTGTGATGTATTCTGGGTATGTAATCGGAGGGGTACTCATTGACGGAGGATCATCCCTCAACATATGTCCCTACGATACTTTGGAAAGAATGAAAATTAACCCGAACCGGACCAAAACCAGTCATGTGGTCATCCGGGCTTTCGATGGATTGCGTCGCCAAGCTATGGGAGAAATAGAACTACCTTTGGAGATTGGCCCACACACTTTCTACGTATCCTTTCAGATGCTCAATATCGCCACTGGATATAACCTTTTGCTGGGCAGGCACTGGATTCATATGGCAGGGGCAGTGCCATCCACCCTCCATCAATAACTCAAATACATTATCAATGGCAACCTCATCACGGTCAATGCTGAACCAGAATACCCTATTGGCATACAGGGAGATATGCTAGTGATCAGCCTGGATGCAGGGATTGAACTTGCAAGTTTTCAAGCTCTGGAGGTGAGCGATACGCAGTATCTACCTATCGGAGCACCAGCCCTGAAGCTTAAGGTCTCCACCGAAGTAATGACAGTGGGTCAGGAAATGGTGTCCCTGGGTTTCCATCCTAGAGAAGGGTTAGGAAAGAAACAACAAGGTATCAAGAGCCCGATACAAATCCCTAATCAGGTTGGGAGAGCAAGATTGGGATTTTCATCCCGGGCAAACCACCGAAACCCACATAAACATCCCAAGGCTCATGCTTCCACCGTATTGCTGCTAAACCTTACTAATACCGGATGGGTAAAACCAATGAGGAAGATCCCTACTGTGGTATCAGCAATGCTATTTCCTCCAATCATACCTGTCAATGAAAGAAAATCCCTCAAGTCTGAGGCGGATAGCGAAAAGGGAAAAGAAAAGATCCTGTACGAAGGACGAGACCTATTCGCTAACATGCGGGTCATCATAAACTATGAGGGTATGAATGATGAGATCCCATACTGCAAAGACGAGGATCAGATTCAAATTCCTCGCATCAAGAAGGAAAAAGGGGGCAGTTCAAAGAAAAACCCATGCCCTATTATAAAGGATGTCTTAGTCGTCATCCAAGACGAGACAGATAATCACAAATCCCTAATCCTCCCGGTTCATGAGGATTTGACCTAGGATAACTGGAGCAGTGTCCCTTGCCTCTGTCGAAAAGGGACTCAAGCGTTGGATGTGTTTGTCTCTGCTGATGAGATGCCAACCTGTCAAAATGACTACGACTTTGATGTAAAACTGAACTTCGACTTGATGGATATTAATCAAGAGGAGGAAGATGACTATAAGGTGCCTGAGGAGATCAAAGAATGGGTCGTAGACAAACCCAAATAAAACCTTAACCAAACCACCACTATCAACATAGGAACCTCCGAAAACATCAAAGAAATCCAGATAGGTTTAGACCCCACACCAGACCAAAAAGCCGACCTGATCGAACTCCTAACACAGTTACAGGATGTATTTGTATGGTCACATGAAGAAATGATTGGCCTCTCTACTGACATTGTCATCCATTGAATGCCCATCAAAGACGGGTTCAAGCCAGTCAAACAAAAGCTCAGGCGATTGAAACCTGAATGGAGTCTGAAAGTTAAATAAGAAGTTGTCAAGCAATTCAAAGCCGGGATTATCATAGTATCAACCTACCCAGAGTGGCTTTCCAACATAGTTCCCGTACCTAAGCCCGGAGGGAAGGTACGAGTATGTGTGGATTACCGGGACTTGAACAAAGCCTGCCGTAAAGGACAACTTCCCGGTACCTTTCATCCACATCCTGATCAACAATACTGCGCAGTATGGCATGTATTCCTTCGTAGATTTCTTTGCTGGTTACCATTAAATCATGGTTGCTAAAGAGGACCAGGAGAAAATAGCTTTCATCACTCCTTGGGGAACCTTTTGCTATAGACGACTATCCTTCGGCCTCATCAATGCCGGAGCCACGTATCAGCGAGCCATGATGGCCTTGTTTCATGACATGATGCACAAAGAAATAGAGGTCTATATAGATGACATCATCATCAAATCCCGGAGGGAAGATGGTCACATCGACCATCTCAGGAAGCTGTTCAACAGGTTACGCAAGTACAACCTCAAGCTAAATCCCGCCAAATGTGCTTTTGGCATCAAAGCAGGCAAGTTGCTAGGATTCTTGGTGAGTAATCGAGGCATCGAACTAGACCCCGCCAAAATTAAAGCCATCACTGAGATGCCAGTACCTCAAACAGAGAGGGAGATACGTGGGTTTCTGGGGAGGATCTACTTCATAAGCAGATTAATTTCCCAGCTCACAGCAACCTGTGAACCAATATTCAAGCTAGTATGTAAGAATTTCTCCACTAAATGGAATGAGGATTGTCAACAAGCCTTCCTTGCTATCAAGAAGCAGCTGATTAAAGCACCAATTTTGGTACCTCCGAGGGATGGAGTTCCCTTGTACATGTACCTGTCCGTCAATGCCAATGCAATGGGCTGCATGCTAGGACAAAAAGATGATAGTAGCAAAGAAAGAGCCATCTACTACATCAGCAAAAGATTCTGTAGTGGGGAATAGAAATACACCCTGATCGAGAAAATATGTTGTGCATTAGCATGGGCCGCAATGAGGTTACAACACTACCTCCATGGGCACACGACCTGCCTCATATCCCGCATGATTCAACAAGCCAATGTTGAATTGTTGACTGTCCAAATGGCAGTTGATCCTACAATAATTCGACATTGTCTACGTGACTCAAAAGTCAATCAAGGGTCAAGGTATTGCAGATCAATTAGCTAAAGCACCTTCAGAAGGGTTCGAGCCCCTGGAGACTTATTTCCCAGATGATGGAATCATAACAATTCAACAACTTCAGCAAGAGAATATAGTCCAACCATGGAAAATATATTTCGACGGAGCAGTAAACATGGAAAGTGCCGGAGCTGGGGCAGTCCTTATCTCTGGTACAGGAGAACAATATCCTGTGGCTACCAAACTTCAATTTGGCAACACCAACAACACGGCCGAGTATGAAGGCTGTATAATGGGGTTGAAACTAGCCCAATCCATGGGTATCAAACACCTACTGGTCTTTGGAGACTCTGAGTTGGTCATTAGACAATCCACTGGGGCATATCACACCAAAAAACTGCATTTGCTGCCCTACCATCGACAGCTAGTCAAAATATCCTTGGAGTTTAAAGACATAACCTTCAACCAAATTCCTCAGAGTAGGAATAATTTTGCTGATGCATTGGTAACGTTGGGTTCATTAATCCGTATATTCGATAGGAGTGGGTTTCCCAACATCAAATTCACAGCTCAGAAAGCCTTGACATATGGGAATTACATTAGAGAAGTATCAGCTGAAATACCTCCTGTCAAGCAGCCTTGGAATCAAGACTTCAAGGAATATCTACGAGATGGATCTACACCCGTTGGAGCAAGCCAATCCACGCGAAAACGAATTCATAAGATGGCTATGAAGTTCTATCTAAGCGGAGATGCCCTCTACAAAAGAGATGCTGGAATAGGCCTATTAAGATGCCTTGATAAAGAATAAGCCCAGAGACTGATGGATGAAATCCACGGTGGTGTCTGTGGTCCACACATGAGCGGTCATCTGCTTGCCAAAAAGTTATTAAGAACAAGACATTACTGGATCTCGCTCAAAGCTGACTGCAACGATCACGTCAACAGATGTTTTTAATGCCAAGTACATGGAAACGCCATACATGCTCCTCCGAATGAGCTACACAACATGAGTTCGCCATGGCCTTTCTCTATGTGGGGAATGGATGTGATCGGTCCAGTGGAAACAAAAGCCAGCAATGGTCATTAATTCATCTTCACCATGATCGATTACTTCACCAAATGGGTTGAAGCAGCCTCTTTTCCCAAAGTCACCAAAGAGGTCATCATTAGTTTCATCAAAAATAATGTCGTATGTCGATATGGACAACCAGAGGTGATTGTATCGGACAACGCCAAGAACCTGAACAATTAAATGATGAGAGAACTATGTAGCAAGTTCCACATCAAGCATCTCAACTCCGTCATTTATCGGTCCAAGATGAATGGTGCTGTCGAAGCGGCCAACAAGAACATCAAAAAAAATCATGCAGAAAATGTCCGCCAATCACAAAGAATGGCCTGACCTGCTGCCTCTCACCATGTTAGCATACAGGACGTCAATGCGCACCTCTACTGGGGCTACCCTCTATTCGTTGGTCTATTGCATGGAAGCAGTCCTCCCCATAGAAGTAGAGATGGAATCCTTGCGAGTATTGATCGATGCTCAGTTGGACGAAGATCAATGGTTGCAAGACCAATACCACCAACTGTCCTTGATAGATGAAAAAAGGGCTACAACCATTTTCCAAGGGCAGTTATATCAGCAAAGGATTGTTCGATCCTACAACAAGAAGGTCCGAATACGGCAATTCAAAGAAAATGACTTGGTGCTGAAGAAAATTTTAGCCAATCAAGATGAAGCTAAAGGAAAGTTTGTCCGAAATTGGGAAGGCCCTTTCATTGTTAAAGAGGTGTTGACGGGAGGAGCTATCAGATTACAAGAAATGGACGGGAACGAATTTCCCCAACTCATCAACTCAGACACCATAAAAAGGTACTATATCTGAAGCACATGCATACCCGCATCCGGGTCCTACAAATTAAATCAGGTTCAATTTTTCACCAAAAAGCCGGAACTACGAATGACCTGATTTCCCTCAACCCGGGAGTACGTAGGCAACCATTTCTGGTGAGGTTAAAATAAAATAAAAATTCAAAACTCATCAAACCAAAATTAAAACCCAAGACAAATGCTTTTCAAACCTCTCTCACACAAAAACCAGAACGACGCGGTTTGACCTTCAAGAAAAAACAAAAAACCAATAAAAAACCAGTCTCAAAACAACAGCAAGTCATGAAAGAAGTGGTAATCACTCAGCAATGACAATAGATCTCCAAACAGGGAAGTGAATCAAAAAACTATATTTTTTGATATAAAACTATTTGATATATATATAGTATCCTGTACATGACATAAATGGCTGATCTAGTCTGTGCAGAAAAGATAAAGCTAGTCTATGGACCCAAGGATAAGCGGGCCAGCAATGCCACCATGGCATCTCTCTCAGAAGATGGAGGAGCAGCGACAAGTGCAAAACCCTCAGCCTCCATACAGCTCAAAACCTCCACAGTCATCTATAGTGTGGCACTTGTGGTCATCAATATATACGCTTATCTCGGTAACCAGACCGTGAGTATAAGGTCGAAGGGTAGTACTGCCAGCAATATGTAAATCATGGGAAGCTATAACCTCATCCCCCTCCGCAAAAATTGCGTCCCTAGCAATCAAAGTCTCCTCGATCTCATCAAAATCTGCATCTCTAGCTGAGCGGATCTCATCCCTCTCCACAACAGCTGCATCTCTGGCAGATCGGAGCTCCTCTCTCTCCATCAAGCCAGCATTCTGAGCGACTCGAAGTGCGTCCCTCTCAGCCAAAGCTATATCTCTGCCAGATAAGGCGGTCAACATCTGCGCTCTAGCTAAATCCCGCTCAAAGGTCATCTTAAATAGCGAGTCCGCCAAAGCCGGATCTGTGCCTGCAAGAATAGTCAGCGGATCACTAACTAGTACTGCTGTCAAAACCATAAAAATCTCATCCTCAGTGGGAGAATCAGGATCCTCCATAGGCTCCTCCTCATCAGAGTCCACAATCGGAGATAAATGAACAAGTGCAGCTGCTGCCAAATCTGCTTCCAACCATGCCGAGTACTTTGGAGAACGGTTCGGGTGGCTACTGGAGAACTCAACCCTCTCTCTATGAGTCCAACACTCATATAATCTGATCAAATCGGCCGATGACATAGACATTGCTGATATCCTCTGATCAGCAGACCCCTCGAATCGGTACAAGCTCTGGAACTGATCAAATTGGCTCATAACAGCCAGGGGATGATAAGTAGTCACTCCCCTCAAACCCGCTAGAGGCAAGTAATCCATGCCAGGCGCATGAGTAATGAAGCTATATGGGAAGGCTAACCCTGAGCATGGCAAAATCAAGAACGGATGCTCAATATCCGACAGAAATGCTGACCACGTCTCGGCATCAGTACACTCCACAGGCTGAAAGGAGTAAGATGTGGCTACCTCGCGAGTAAAGCAATATCCATGAGGCCTAAAAAATCCGATCGAATCGGATATGGGACATCAGCCATACATACAGCAAAATCGAGCTACCTCGAAAGAACCCCTCCAGGTGGGTAATACAATAAGTGGCTGACCGCAGTGTCTCAACTAATATAATTGGGATAATGGTGCTACCCTGTCTAAGGGCCCGAACAACAACTACAAATCCCACATCTAGGTGATCCAAGCGCAGCGGCATGTAGACGTATGCCGCAATGCACATCAACAGAATATCTACCCTTGCCAAATGCCACAGCTCTGCTGAAATAATAAAGTCCCCAATATGTCGATCATAGCTGTCAAGCTCCCCAAAATGATCGATCAAGAAGTCAATCAAGATCACACGCCCAGATACGATCTCGTCCGCGATTACCCACTGACAAAGACCGGACATCCGCAGGAATGGTCTCCGCATATCACTAATAGCAGTCCGGGCGCACGACAAGTCCAAAGCCAGATCGATAAGCTGCTCGTACTTCTCCAAAGTCGGCGTCAGCTCATGTCGCCCAATGCAAAACACCTGCCTCTCGGGTATCCAGCAGGATAATATGCCATCCACAAACCCATATGGCACCTGAAAATCTACAAGGGCCAGCGAATGCCCTAACATCTGGTCAACTGTCCCTCTGGCTGAGAAGGGCAGGCTCTCGTACCATGACCTCAATGATGAAGCCACCTCAAATTGTGGCAAGTGCTCGATACGGCTAACCGCAGACGATTTCATCTGTGTCACCGTACCACAAGACCATCCAGAGGTCAAATATGAACTCATCTGTCTAAATGCATACATATGGCATAATACATGCATGATGACAAATATAAACATGATGCGATAGATAGGAAATATCATGAGCATATATGATAAACTATCTACTACGGGCATCATCCCTGTCTGATAATACAAAGTAAAATGAAGAAGTACAGGAAAATGGGGTACCACCACTCAACTATTAATAGTGGTCTATCAAAATGATGGCACAACCGCCAAATAGCCAAAACAGTGGCTGACCAAAAATATAGCTGCCATAGCTATCCAAAAAGATCTAGATAATCCACGTTCAGGGTATCAACCTGCTCCATCTTCGCTGTAGATACAAAGTTGCGGTCATCAGGCATGTCTAGGCGGTATAAGGGAGGATATGCCCCTGCAAAATTGCTACTAAATGGACCTGAAGAGGGGCCCATTTCTGAGTTGGACGGGTCAAAAGAAGATGCCTCTAACGGATCTTGGCCAAGGTGCCTGATAAAGAAGCGAGCCCTATCCAACTCTCGGGTCAGATCTGCAATCTGGTCTAAATGAGTCAGCTCCTTGAGGCAAGCTATCCATTCCGTCATCATCACAGACCCTGGCACCATGTCTGCCATGAACTGGGTAGCCCGAGTTTGAGCTCCAATAGTGCGAGGACTCCACCATCTGCTAAAATCCTCCTGGCTGAACGGGCCCTCTGACAGGGTGAAGCCATCTATGCCCTCTATGGGAATGTTTGTCAAAGGCATGATCAACGGCCAATGATGCCGAGCAGGAGGAATAATGGATGCGGATCTCACCCGTAATACTCCTGATGACACGCTCTCTTAAATAGAGCTCCCAGCCTCCCTCTGCCAAAATCAAGACTCTGTGGGTCGACAATACAAACTCTCGACCAGTGGGAAAGCCTCACTCGAATCCGACGGTTAAAAACTTAGAGGTATACGGCGTCTAGGAAATCAATCCAGCCGTCAAAAGCTCCAACTGTAAGTGAACATGTGTAAATCCCTCAGCAACAGGGACCTCCGTGAAAGTAGAGTGATGCCAACGCCGTCCTCAAGGATAGGTCTCCAGACCTAAAGCATTGGCGGGTCGTAGGCAAGGAAGCCTCTCAAATGCCCAGAACTGGCCATGTGAATATCAAAAGTTCTCAGTGATCAAGACTGACAAATATAAATGCTGAAATCAAAAAGGTACAAGAAAGATGTACTCACCAGCAGAAACGGGTAGAATCCTAACCAAGCCTCCGTCGAACCCTCTGAAAGCATGCACATGCCCCCGGAGAAAATAGGCAAAGGTGTAGGAACCTCAATCAAAATCACTAAGGCGCTCTACATACCGGGTAGCGCAAACCTGGGCGAAGGACATAGTAGATGAGTTATCCGTCACAAAATAACCCCTGATGATCACCAGAAATAATCGCCTCAAAATACGATCTTTAACCCTCCGATCATCAGGTGGAGGCTCCAGCAAAGCCCCATCCTGGGTCCCAGCAGGGACTTAACGACAGTGGGCGTAATGTCAGCCACGACAGGCACTGGCTCACCCTCAAACTCAATGCCGGTGATGAACCTCCAGTCCATAGAGGTCATCATCACCTCACAGTCCAGCAGATGAAGGGACTGAGTCTGGTGGAACCAGCGCTCAGACAAAGCCCTCATATACCCCCAGGGGAAACGGTAGGGAAGAATGGAGAAGAAAGCCTGGAACCCCCAACCATCAACAATATCCCTGTAATCCTCATGCAAAATATGATGCAGGGAGTGCACGTTAAACCAGTTCCCTCGAGGCTACGTAAAGCCGGGAACCTGCATCAAAAAACCAATATATGTCAAAAACCTGTGCCTCGAGAATGGCAAAACAAAGAAAAAGAATCCAAGAAGAGAAAAACTTCAAGTCACCTCATTGGCGTGGAGATATCTCGAAGGATGGCAACTCAAGTCGCCTAGCAGCTCCTGGGTAGGCACAACAATGCCTGGAACCTCCGCACATGGAGCCTGAGCTGGAGCTGGAGCTGGAGCTGGAGCAACAAAAGAAGACTGCTCATCATCAATGTCAATCGGCGATTCATTCTGAGATGGACGAATCACCGACTTTGCCAACCTGCGAGGTGGTCTAGCCGGACGTGGCTGAGGAACATCAGAGGCCCTCCTAGGTCTAACTCCTGAAACGACTCTGCTAGCACTGCCAGGTCTATCACGATCCATCACCTGTGCCAAGTCTCCAAATCACCTCAGAAAGGGTGTGGTAATCCTAAAACCTGTGGCTTATTAATTTAAATTAGTATTCTATGCATCTCAAAGTCCTAAAACATGCATGGGTCAGTCAGAAATACCCAATAAAGTCAAAACTGTATGTTTTTCAAAAGATAAATCCTAAAAACATGCATGGGTCAATCAAAAATCCCCAGTAGAGTCAAAATTGCATGTTTATAAAATACTCATGAAAAATTGCATAAAACTGCCAAAAACTGTCACTTTCAAAGCATCCGGTACAGACCGAGTTCAATCCAGCCGTGGGTTCAGCCCCAACGAAGTATCGGGTACAGATCGAATCTAATTCAGTCGTTAGTTCAGCCCCAGTGAAGTATTAGGTACAGACCGAATCCAATTCAGCCGTTGGTTCAGCCCCAGCGAAGTTTCGGGTACAGACCGAATCTAGTTCAGCCGTTGGTTTAGCCCCAACGAAGTATCGGGTACAGACCTAATCCAATCCAGCCGCTGGCTTCAATCCAACGAAGTATCGGGCACAAACCGAATCCAGTTCAGCCGTTGGTTCAGCTCCAGCGAAGTATCGGGTACAGACCGAATCCAATCCAGTCGTTGGCTTCAATTCAACGAAGTATCGGGAATAGACCGAATCCAGTTTAGCCGTTGGTTCAGCCCCAGCGAAGTATCGGGTACAGACCGAATCCAATTCAGCCGTTGGTTCAGCCCCAGCGAAGTATCGGGTACAGACCGAATCCAATTTAACCGTTGGTTCAGCCCCAACGAAGTATCGGGTACAGATCGAATCCAATCCAGCCTTTGGCTTCAATCCAACGAAGTATCGGGTACAGACCGAATCCAATTCAGCCGTTGGTACAGCCCCAACGAAGTATCGGGTACAGACCAAATCCAATTCAGCCGTTGGTTCAGCCCCAACAAAGTATCAGGTACAGATCGAATCCAATCCAGCCGTTGGCTTCAACCCAGCGAAGTATCGGGTACAGAACGAATCCAGTTCAACCATTAGTTTAGCCCCAGCGAAGTATCGGGTAAAGACCGAATCCAGTTCAACCGTTGGTTCAGCCCTAGTGAAGTATCGGGTACAGAACAAATCCAATTCAGCCGTTGGTTCAGCCCCATCAAAGTATCGGGTACAGACCGAATTCAATCCAGTCGTTGGCTTCTACCCAACGAAGTATCGAGTATAGACCGAATCCAATTCAGCCGTTTGTTCAGCTCCAATGAAGTATCGGGTATAGACCAAATCCAATCCAGTGGTTGGCTTCAATCCAACAAAGTATCGGGTACAGACCGAATCCAGTTCAGCCGTTGTTTCAGCCCTAGCGAAGTATCGGGTATAGACCGAATCCAATTCAGCCGTTGGTTCAGCCCTAACGAAGTATCGGGTACAGACCGAATCCAATCCAGCTGTTGGCTTCAACCCAGCGAAGTATCGGGTACAGACCAAATCCAGTGCATCCGTTGGTTCAGTCCCAGCGAAGTATCGGGTATAGACCGAATTCAATTTAGACATTGGTTCAACCCCAGCGAAGTATCGGGTACAGACCGAGTTCAATTCAGCTGTTGGTTCAACCCCAACGAAGTATCGGGTACAGACCGAGTTCAATTCAACCATTCAGCCATTGGTTCAGCCCCAACGAAGTATCGGGTATAGACCGAGTCCAATTCAGCCGTTGGTTCAGCCCCAGCGAAGTATCGGATGCAGACCAAATCAAATTCAGCCGTTGGTTCAGCCCCAGCGAAGTATCAGGTATAGACCGAATCCAATTCAGCCGTTGGTTCAGCCCCAGCGAAGTATCGGGTACAGACCAAGTTCAATTCAGTCGTTGGTTCAGCCCCAGCGATGTCTTATCTGTTGGAGCAACCTCCGCGAAGCATCTGAAGTGATCTGGTGACGGAAACCATATAATAGTCCATCCCCGATGATTGAATCTGTTATATATATCCTCAAAAGGAGCACCAAGAAGAATTGGTGATTCAACTGCTTGTGATAAAATGCCGATGTAAACTATCATCAGGGTAGGCATCGAAAGCATTCCTTAAGGAAATTGGGTAATCGATAAGTATCCCCAGTAGATGAGCCTTTAAAATATGCAACAGCACCGGCCGAAGGGAAATCAACACTGCAAAGAATACCGCTAGACAGGGAAGCCATTGGTCTATAACCAAGGTAGCATCAATGGTATCATCCCTTGCTAAATCAATAAAGCTATCACAGAGGACATCATCCTCAGCAGACCAAGACAAGAACAATCTGTGATAGCTCATCTCTGACAAGCGCGTCAGTGGTTCCACCATCAGTGGTCATCTGACAACGTCCACCCTAGGCAATCATGAATGACGTCATCCCAAGCAGAAAGTGACAAAAATAGTTCGCGGTAGCCTAGTATTGATATCCCCAGCAGAAATGTAGAAAACATTTCAGTTTATCATCATCAAAACAAACATCGACAACAACGATGGGAATCAAACCGTTGGTCTTAGCCCCAACTCAAGCACCGATAAAGGTAAACAATTTGCGATGCGATTTACAATGCGATTAGCGAAGCGATTTGCAATGCGATTAACGATGCGAAGTGCGACCTGCGAAAACATTTCAACATTCATTGCATTGCATCATTAATATCTTTGCATTTCAAGTGTCTAGCAATCTTTATCCTTCTCATTTCATTACATTGCATGAGCATGATAAAGAGGTGCATCTGTAGACACTCGAAATTTCCTTTCCCTGTTACTAACATTATAGGAGGGTAAAATGGTACCATCAAATCAACTCCGATCTCCAATCGGACCGTCAGTTTAACCCTAATCTTAATATCGGGCCATCAAATCAACTCCGATCTCCAATCGGACCATCAGATCAACCCCGATCTCAATATCAGGCCATCAAATCAACTCCGATCTCCAATCGAACCGTCAATTCAACCCAATCTCAATATCGGGCCATTAAATCAACTCCAATCTCCAATCGGACAGTTAGTTCAACCCCGATCTCAATATCGGTCACCAAATCAACTCCGATCTCCAATCAGACCTTCAGTTCAACCATGATCTCAATATCAGGCCATCAAATCAACTCTGATCTCCAATCGGACCGTCAGTTCAACCCCGATCTTAATATCGGGCCATAAAATCAACTCCGATCTCCAATCAGACCGTTAGTAAATCAACTCTAATATCCAATCGGACCGTCAGTTCAACCCCGATCTCAATATCGGGTCGTTAAATCAACTCCGATCTCCAATCGGACAGTCAGATCAAACCTTATCTCAATACCGGGCCATCAAATCAACTCTGATCTCCAATTGGACCGTCAGATCAACCCTGATCTCAATATCGGGCGATCAAATCAACTCTAATCTTCAATTGGACTGACAGATCAACCCCGATCTAAATATCGAGCCATCAAATCAACTCCGATCTCCAATCGGACCGTCAGTTCAACCCCGATCTCAATATCGGGCCATCAAATCAACTTCGATCTCCAATCGGACCGTTAGATCAACCCCGATCTCAATATCGGGCCATCCAATCAACTCCGATCTCCAATCGGACCGTCAGATCAACCCCAATCTCAATATCAGGCCATCCAATCAACTCTGATCTCCAATCGGACAGTCAGATCAACCCCGATCTCAATATCGGGCCATCAAATCAACCTTGATCTCCAATCGGACCGTCAGTTCAACCCCGATCTCAATATCGGGCTGTCAAATCAACTTCGATCTCCAATCGGACCGTCAGATCAACCTCGATCTCAATATCGGGCCATCAAATCAACTCTGATCTCCAATTGGACCGTCAGATCAGCCCTGATCTCAATATTAGGCCATCAAATAAACTCTGATCTCCAATCGGACCGTCAGATCAACCTCGATCTCAATATCGGGCCTTTCAAATAACCCCGATCACCAATACCGAAATAACCAAAGCCTCGAACACCAGTCTCGGGATGTCAACTCAGCCTCGGTCTTAACTCGGGAGGTATAGATCAGCCCCGATCTCAGCCCGGGAGGTACAGGTCAGCCCCAGTCGCAACCCGGGAAATCAAGTCAACATTGAGAACAAACCTGAAGCTCCACAACATCTCCAGAAGATAACCTAGAATGACTAAGTCAACTTCAGAGATTACACTGAGGACAGACAGACTCGAATGGGATCCAAGTCTTAGAAACGTCTCCCAGAAGTCAACCAAAGGCCATGTTGACACTGAAGGCACCCCGGGAGGGGAAAAATGGTTATTTTACCAACCTTAAGCTGATTTGGTCAAACGTAAGTCGAATTGATGCCACCAAGGTCAGAACAAACCATAACGACGATCCTGAGTGCAAACAGCACAAGACAGCTCAACGGACAAACTGTGGGGAATCAAAGACCTGGTTATGAACCCATCTTCTTTGACCCAAAATTTTTTTTATCCCATGTCATTGTGACACTCTCGGAGAGGGCTTTCCGAAAAGGTATCGCACGCCTTAAACGGACGCTCCGATCAAAAGTTAGAAAGTTTCGACTTTGACCTCGCGTTGCTCGAAGTGCACGTATTTCGAAATGACTCAATCGGACATGTGGGCCTCACTAGCAGAGCCGTACCTCTACCTGCAATAGTAGCAGGTAGATCTGAAGCTCCTTATCCTATAAATAAACGTGTACCCCCCCTCATTTCAAAAAAAAAGAAAAAATGCAGCGAACCTCTGTCTGTTTGATTTTCTGACTTTTTCACCTCTTCTAAACCCAAAATTTTTCACTTTAACACGTAGATATACCCACATACTACCACATATCAGAAAATAATAGGTAGATTCTGATGTTCAGAGCCTACAATTTGGAAAAAAGCCCATATAGCAGTCCATTGTAAGTATTTTTACGACCAGAAAGTGATTCCTACTTCTTTGCACTGTTTTGCACTTGCATATCAAATTTCGTTTTCTAAATATGCCTGGAACTTAGTTCCGTGGCCATTTTTGTCAAAATTTTGTACATTTTTGTGCATAAACTCAATTTCTGGCATTTCTACAACTCGGATTGAAGATCCGGCAGCTCTAACAGCTTCAGTGCACTTGCACCTTCATTTTAAGCAACTTTACCGGACTGGGTTCTCTTCCCAGTCCGGGTTTAGCTTTTTTTTGTATTTATTTAACTATATATATACTAACTTTTCAATTCTGTCAAGCCCAGATGTCAAATCTGAGGTAGTTTACTACTTTTATATATATTTATGCATATATAAAGCAGCCTTCACCACCACTAGGTTCTCTTCGCAGTCTTGGTTGACTACATTTCTGTCAATATATATATATATATATATATTTATATTTCTGTCCGGCTTGGATTATTCTGTGGCCCTTATACAATTTTTGCACACTTCACCATTATTGGGTTATCTTCCCAGTCCCTGGTTGACTATATTTCTGTACATTTACATTTCAGTTCCTCCTGGATTATTCTGTGGCCTTTTTACTGCTTATATATATAAATATGCATATATAAGCAGCCTTCACCACCACTGGGTTCTCTTTCCAGTCTTGGTTGACTACTTTTCTGTCAATATATATATATATATTTCAATTCCAGTCCGGGCACCAGTGTGAAAACCCATCGCCCTTTACAGCTTTTGTATATATAACTGTATATATATCTTGGCTTTATTTGCTTTTCATTAAATTAATGCTTTAAATATTCATTCAATATGAATCGGCATTTTTCAGTCACAAAAGCAACCTCGCGTCCCTTAGATCGCTATCTAGTGAGGACGAGTCGCTTCGGCCAGGTGCGAACCAGGATTTACTGATGAATCCTCGGTTCTGGAAATATTGGGATATATATCTATTTCTGTACAAATTTTAACTGTGCAGGTTTATTGGCTACTCTCATGTGAGCCTAGGAATCGTGGGATTCATGATCAAATCGATCAGAATCTGATTCCCACGATAGACAAACTCTGCTTTACATATGTACCCTGCCAGTTTTTCTGTAAAATGTATTAAAAAAAGACCTTAAAATGGTTATCCAAATTTAAGGTCTCAACATAGTGAAAATATGGTTTATCGTGTCAGAGTCCCTCCGATGGTTTTTATGCCCATGAGGAGACCGACACTTGTATATGTGTTGTGGTCGAGGATGCTTCGCAGCCCGACAATCACCATGCAATGTGAGCCTTAAGGCTTAAAAGATAAAACGGAAGTGTTGTAATGCTTTAATTCCTATGCTAGCGTAAGGGTTTGATAAACCAGCTTTCAAAACATCATTTTCAATTCAAATCAAAAGAAAAGCTTTTGCAAAACAAATCAAATACTTTTACAAATCAAAGCAAAGACTTTTTGCAAATCAAATCAAACCCTTCGTATATAGGTTCAACGAAGCAAAGCACTACTTTCAATCAATCAAACATAGGCCTAATCTTCAAACAACATTTGTTAATCATATTACAGATCAATATATGCGTGCAAGTATACACGGTCAACAAGTAATAAAGAGTAAGTAGAGTATCGTTCCCACGGAGAATTAACTAATAAAAGTCACCAAGCACTAGCCCATAACCATTTCAGTCTTATCTAAACGAATCGTTAAGTATTTTGAATAAAACTAAGTAATTAAACTAAAACTAATTAACCCTAGAATAAAACCAGATAATGAAGATATGAGATCTCAATTTTCCCTATTGATTCATCTAAGTCGATGCACTTCCTGTTAAGTCAAATTAATCATCACAAATTGTTAGTCGAGAACACGAAAGTGAGATAAGACCATCTTTCGATGTACCAAATCCATATCATATATAATCCACAAATGATAAAATACATATGAACACCCATATTACCTAAACCATTATATGTCTATGTGATTTACAAATAATTAGGGTTTAAGCCCAAGTCCTCAATTGACTACAAGTGGTGCTTCGATATATGTCTATCCTAAGCACGAATCATACATTCCAACGCCATGTAGAGCATACAAACACAAGCTATTACGATCAGATCTAAACCATATTTCGTCTTTCAAGTCCATATGGATTATCACGGTAATTGATAGTTAGGCAATTAAGCAATTGAATTCAACTGTAATAGACAACTTCATGACAATCAATAAAACCAACATTGAAGAATATCAAAATAAACTATTCAATAGGTTCCATTGAAATCTTAAAATATAATCTAACTCATACTAGAATTAGATCTACCATCCACAATTGAATAAACATCATAAGATTACAAAGAGGGAATAAAGAGAATATATAGATAGAGAATGCAAATCTGATTTCTTGCTCCAAGTTTAAATCTTTGATGCTATCCAAATGCTTCAACCTTCATATCCAATCAAATCTAGAAACTAACTATTCAAATCTACTCTAATCTAATATTGAAATTAAAGAGAAAAGATAGAACAATATTAAGCTAAGGCTCCCAAAAGGGGAGATCACCCTTGGTTCTACTCCTATGTCTCTCTTATATAAGCCTTCGTATCACCCTTCGCTCAAGCCACACTCCACTTAAGTGAAAGTCAAAATTCTGGTCAACTTCGAACCGGCGCGGCCGCGCACCTATTAGCTTTGATTCAGGCTTGGCCGCGCTCTTCTGTAGTTCTGCAATTTGCTACTGCTTGGCTTCTGTTCCCATCCTCTGCTGCCAACAATCCCATGCCTGACAAGTTAACCATTTTGATCCTCACAGCATCAGCAACTTCCCATTTAGCTTTGCAAATCACCAAGAGAGTTCCCAAACATGAAATCTACAAAAATAATGAAAAATGCAAGAAAAGCAACCGACTCACATGAGTTTAAACAATAATTTAAGCTATTTTATATCTAAATAAGTGGTTATAAAACCACTTATCAAATACCCCCAAACTTAAACCGTTGCTTTCCCTCAAGAAACCAAAATAAAACCAAACACAGATGCAACACACTAACTACAATGTATGCAACCTACACTAACATGAAGGTGAATCCAAGCATCAGTCAAAAATGAAACAAATAAGCAACGCCTCAGAAAAACTACAGGATAATCAAACAGAGAATGCTACCCAAGAACAAGATCGAAAAGCATATCATTCTGCAAATCCAAATCTGACAGCACTGATGTAGTGTGTGAGCGTGAAGCAACCATTAAACATGCTTTTGAACAAATTTATCACATACTATGCTTCTTAGGAGAAAAAACCAGTTTCAACTCAAGAAAAATAGCAAACCAAATAAGTTCTAACCAAGACCATGCATAACTTAAGCTAAGAGCCAACAGGGAGTTTATTTTGCTTCTATTTACTCACGAGGGCGATTTTGCACTTTCCCGTGTACACAATTGACTGTGTAATGCCTAGTCCTCTTAGGCTTTTCAATGATACCCGTGTAACGAGCTTTCGACCAACGACTCCCAGACCAAAAGGCCTTAGAGCGGTGGGTGTAGAGACACCCCTAGAACTTACTTGCTCGAATATCAAAGGCCACAGGATTCGACGTAGCCGAAGTGTTTATTCTATTTTTTTTCTTTTTCTTTTCTATTTCTCTTTTTTTCCACACATAGCATTCATACCCCCTGTTTCCCCCAAACTTAAGCTTTTTACTGTCCTAGATAATACCACTTGATAACTGAAACTCTTTTATTAAAACACATAATTGCCACCAGAAGACAAGTATGTGAAAATTTAAACTCAGCAAATCATGGTGGTTACTCTAGGGTGCTAACCGGTGACATCAGTATCTGACAAATAAGGATTTCCATTGTGATATGACATTATAATCAAGCTTAAGTCTCAAATCAGTTCAAAAAGAAGGTAATTTCAATTTTCGCTGATAACTGGATTCATGTAATATGTCCTAACACAATCAACTAAAACAAAACAATTTTTTTGAAAATTTAACCAAAATACCTCTTAACATGCACTATATGAACTAAACAATATGCAATATGATATAAATTAAACTAAATGCAAAATAAACCTAATACCCCCAAACTTAAAAACTGCAAATGTTCTCATTGGAGGTAAAAGGAAAAAGGGAACTCCCCTAGTCGGCCTCGTCGTCTTCCTCTTCCTCAGCCTGCTCTGGTGGTGTTTCTGGAGGAGGGTAGGCAGCAGCAGATCCATAGGTAGAGAATTGCACCTGCACTCCCATCTGACCAAAGGCTTGGGACAATGCCCCAGAGAAGTCGGTCGTAAAGGCCTGGAAGTTTATGCTCATAGCATCCATCCGGCGCAGCAAGCGCCTCTCCATCCTATCCAGTCGCTCTTGAACTGCGTGGGAGGATTCAGCCTGCGCTGGTGGTCCCCTCTCAAGCGTCTCTCCACCCTCTCTCTGCTCATCCTGCCCTGGTAATATGTACCCTGCTCCCTGAGGGTGGGATTTGCCTCCTTTCCACATCGAGAACTTTTCAATCATGGCGTGGTTAATTGGGTTCATGGGCAACTGCATCGGTTTGGCGTCAGACCACATAACTCCATTCATAGCACATAACCTGGTGATCACTGATACATGTGGGATACCCGCTGAAGTACCGCCTCTCAGAAATCTGCGGATTGAACTGTTGATAACGTACCCCAAAACAATTTTCTTACCCTTGATAATCTCATATAGCAAAACAGCCCTGTCCTTAGTGACCTCATTCTGATGCTGTGTTGGCATTAGATTGGCACATATAAAGTTGTACCATGCCTTTCCATATTTGCTAAGTGCGGCCTGTGGGAAATGTAGCTTCTGATCTGTTCCTTGCTTCAGTTTCCATATCGTGCCTGACATGCACAGATAGGCACATATGGAATTCAGCTCCAAGCCCCACTCCCTAGCATAAAGAGACTCGGGGTGATCCAATGCAATGTTCGATAAATCGAACAGTTCGTTGATGCTCTCCTTTGCAAAGGACACCTCACATCCTCGCACAAATATCATATTGGACTTTGTGAACTTAGCGTTGGCATAGAATTCTTGTATCACAGAGATGGGTGCTGTTATAGGATCCTCGCAAAACAAATTCCACCCCCGTTCTCTGATCATGGATGCTATATGCCCATCCAATCTCCTGTCTGGCAGTAAGGCCCTTTCCAATACGAAATTTCGGCCCACTAACAAGTTCTGGAAGTATTGCTGAGCCTCCAGACTAATAAACTTGCGGTCATCATAAGCGATGCCGCCTCCCCTTTTGTGACACCCCCAAATTCGGGTACTTCGTTTCCACATGATTTGGTGTTCACTTTCTAATATAACATACATCTACCCAATGAATAATGCAAAGTAACTACAACTTCAATTAAAATAAATAAATCTCCCTTACAACAAGGGTTACAACCTTTGTAAAATAAATCCCGGGTTACTCTACTGACATGAATATAATAAAGTGCGGAAATAAAAACATAACATTCAAGTCTTATTACAATCATTCTCAATTAAATAAAACAAGTCTTAACTTGCTTTGCTTTCCCTTGCCCTTACTCGTAGACGGAGCATCAGCGTTATCAACCTTAACTGAAATTGTTATTTAATGCAAGAGTGAGCAAACCACAGCTCACTGGAGTTTAACAATAATATAGACATGAAAAGATATCTTTAAAAGAATCTGAATAATATGATTCGCTTCAACAATGAAGAATTGAATAATAATTCTTTCATCGCAATTATAATTCAAAAATAGAATTTATCTGAGTGTCATAAGACCTTTAAACTCTTGTCCTAGGTTATAAATATTTCTATTTAAACCTTTAATAGTCAATAAGACTATGGACCTTAACTCGTACTTAGGGGGATCAGCCCTTTGTACCATGTATTGTGCACAAATATCTTAACGCTATGCGTAGTAACCTTCCCTAGTAAATAGGGTTGTTCAACTCAGTAATTTGAATTCAAGTCCGCACCAAAGAAAGTTTGATTTGGATAAGCTTACAAGGGTAATTTAGAATTCATGTTCATCAACTTAGGATTAGTTGAATCGACTATCAATAATTCGTAAATAACAGAATTATGACTAACATATGCTTTAGAATCAACTTAAAGCATTTAAAATAATAACTGGATCTTACTTGAACGATAAGTTAAGATCATTTCAATTAAATAAACAATTGTCCAATACAGAAATGGAAAGGACATTCTCAACAATGAATATATGAATTCAAGAAATTATGCATAATTAACAAGTTTAAGATTAGAAGACTTGTATAAAAAAATTAATATAAGATCAGGGTTTAGAAAACTTGCCTTAAGCGCAAGCTACTTAACTCAACCACGTACTTAAACACTTCCTATACACATTCAATTATAATAATCTAAATTAGTTAATACATAACTAATTCACATAAGTGGTTAACCCTCATGGTTAACTCACTCTAATTAAATAAATAATAATAATTAACTATCACATATTTAATTACATCACTTATGTATTCACATAATTAAATTAATTATGTATTTAACTAAATTATAATTAAAACACTTAATCAAATTATAATTACTTAAATTATAATTACCATTTAAATTATAAATAATTATAATTTAAAATCAATTAAACTACATCATGCATTTATAATTACACAATTTATAATTAATCATGTATTTATCAATAATTAATTAAACTATAACATGTATTATAATTACACAATTTATAATTAATCATGTAATTATCAATTTAAAATCCACAATTAAACATGTATTTATTAAATTATAATTACTTAAATTATAATTTAAATTAACATCTAATTGATTAAAATAAATCAACTTCTATACATTATAATTTCACAGAATTATAATTTAAATTAAACATTTACTCTTAATTATAATTAATCAAATTATAATTAAGTAACTTATTTTATAATTAAACAATTATAGTTTATAATTTAAATACTATATTAGGTTTCTTTTTTCTCAAATATGAATTTATCACAATCATATAACAACATGTTATATCATTTAAATATATGTCCACTATCAATGAATAATTAAACTAAAGCTCAAAAATAATCTGCACAAATAAACTAAAACCACTGTCCAAGCACTGTGCACGGCGCAGCTGCGTAGCCAGCAGCCTGGGCACTGGCGCAGCTGCGCAGGGGTCGGATCAGAGATGGGCAAGCGGCGCAGCTGCGCTGCTTCTGGCCTTGCTGCCGGCGCAGCTGCGCAGTAACTCGGCCAGACGCAGACAGCCACGACTCTTTGCTTTATCGAACAAACCATACAATCCAACAACCGACAATACCAAGCAATACAAACAACATAGGACACATACATGCAACAATACATATATACAACATGTACTTAAACACAAAAATCACCTAAGTAACAAGAATCAGTGTTTTAAAAACTTAATTTTTGATATTTTCATATAAACTCATACTTTAACAAAATAAGTCACTGTAAATCCAATTCTCAATCAATTTCAACTTATAACACATGTATTCTTTTCATGATTGAGTATATAACATCCTAACAATTCCAATAGGCATATTAAAAATAATTAAATCATAACTTTTACTCTAAAACTCAACCAAATACATGAACTACATATGAACACTATTTTCACACATAAAAATTTGTTTTTACAGTACTTTGATTTTGAAAACAATCATTAATAGCATACATGTAATGGATTACAACATCCCTCAATTCATATAACATGTAATAACAAATTTATCAATTACAATCCCAATTATTTAACAAAACTCAAGAATACAAAAACTAAAAACAAGAGGTGACTTGTTACCTTAATTCTTGATTAAGCTTTGATAGAGGGTAAGAATAGCTCTGATAATCCTACTTGATTCTCAGAATTCCAACTCTTCTCCACCTTCCTTGTAAAAAAATTCACAGTGTTTCCTCTCTGTCTTCTCTTCTTCTCTTTTCTTAGTTTAGACTTAGGAAAAACTAACGTAGTTTAGGAAAATATAACTGTTATATGATAATATACGTATATAATAGATATAATAACATGCAACGTAATTGACAAATATATAATGTCTAAATTAAATAATTAGCAGTTATAATTTGTTTTGAATTTTAAAAGCCATAAGGTCATGTTTGGCAAACCTTTTATTTAAAAACAGATTTTAGTCACTAAGGTCATGTTTGGTAGAAATAGGTTTAAAACAAATACAAGGGCCTTGTTTGGCAAAACAAATTTAAAAATCTTTTTCTTTATTTTAACAAATTATTTAACACATACTTTAATGTCACATTTTAATTAATTAAATATTAATCATCTAATTTAATCAATTAAAATCTAACATCAATTAATCACATAATATTGCTACATAATTATAATTACTCGCTACTTATAATCCATGTAACACTTCATCACATATCTCATCTAATTTAATTATCTCAATTAAATTAGAACTATAATATAAAATTAATATACATTAATTAAATAAATATTACACATTCATTTAATTAATATATAACACTTAATTAAATCACTCCATAAATCACATAATTTATTTATTTAACTCAACTAAATAAATCACATAAAATATTTATTTAACTCAATAAATATTTAAAATTAAATATAAAATTTCAATCGTTACACCCTTGCTCAAAATCACTGCCCGCTGATGTAGATTCTCTCCGACTACGCTTAGATGCCATTTGGACTGAAAATAGGAGCTTCAAATTCTGTTTCATCACTTCCCACAATACTTCCCCAAGCTGCTGCCGAATTCTCACAAACTCTACTCCAATCTTTCAATTTGACAATGTGTAAACACTCTAACACACTCTGCTCCAAAATCACACAAACTCGACAACAATTAAAAACACTCTGGCAGCTACAAATTAGGATGCTATAGGCTGAGTTTGAATATGGTGGATATGGTGGGTTTAAGGTTTGTGAAGAATTTCAGTTTGAGATGAAGAGGGATGGGGAATGGATGTGTGAATTTGTAGTTTAGATGAGAAGGGGTTGATTGCAACTGAAATTAGGGCTTGTGGTGAAGATTGAAGATATCAAGTGTGTATCTGTGTAATTTAGGGAGAGGATTGGAGAGATGAATAGAAAAATTAGAGGTGATTGGAGATTTTAGATGATTAAATGCTTATGTGGTAAGATTCAGGTTGAATTCATGTAGAGATAGAGGAGAGAAAACTTCGACTACTTAAGAAAATGAGGATTTGTTTTCAAGTTAGTCGATTATACTTGAGCTGCTGAAACGAACTGCACGAGGCACGGCCGCGCTCCAACTTAGGCTTATCCAGGCGAGGCGGCGCTTTTCCCCAGAATTATGATTTGAAGCTTTTCACATGAACTGATGATGGGCCTTTAAAATTTGATTCATGTCAAGTGGATTTAACCTGAGAAAAGCACATAACATTTATTAAACCTCTAAACTACCAAAACTTAATATGAACTATTTGCTACTATGAAGAATTAACATAGAGGGAGAAAATGAGAGAATGTAGGTAATGGACAATTAAACAAATAGGGAGAAATAGGTTTGATGGGGTGCCTCCCATCGAGCGCTCGGTTTATAGTCTGTTAGCTGGACTTTTTCTTACCACCGCTATCCAATTCCTCTACGATAAGCGAGAAACCCTCCATCCATTAGAACCACTGTGTGCATTGGGAGGTTCCCCTTCATGAGAGTCTTCGGATTGAAGCCACCTAGCCTATTTCTTGTACATGAATTCACCATTTTAAAGTTCGGATAGATAGGCGCTTCTTTCGTTGTGTTTGTAAACCGATTAGAGCATTGGGGCATATACAACACAACGGACTCTTCTTCTATTTTCTCTTCCTCGGACCACCATGGTTTCAAGAATGCATCACTATCATAAAGATATTTACCTGCGATGTGACTACCAAGGGGGCATGGGTGTGCAAAATTCACTGGATTTTCCGACTTTGACTGAGAAGGCACTTGGGGTGTTATAAAGGTTGGCTCATAGTCATCATTTTCCATATCCCCATTTGTCTTCTCATTGTCCACTTCTTTCAGTTCATCCAGTTGCATGTACACTTCCGGCTCTCCATTAGTTTTAGCATCCATGTCATAGCACCCATTGTTTTGATAGCACCCATTGTTTTGATGGCAGTTGCTCTCGGCTTCAAACATTTGAGATAATTGATTCTGAAGATTTTGAATTTTCATCCCTTGCCTCAATCAATTCCTCCTTCATTAGAGTCATGCAAATTTGATCCGTCCAATTTTGAAGATTCTTAATTGACTTTGCTTGATCAATCAATTCCTCCTTCATTGATGCTATGCAACATTCTTCTTCCAATCTTGCCTTTTCTATTTCAGCCTCAGAAACCATGTATTGAGGATCATTGATTAGAGTTTGGAATGTGAATTTTGGTGCGTATGCTGGACTTGGATCCCAGTATTGGTATTGATAATAGCTCCCTGAAGAATCTGGGTGATAACCCCAATCTTGATGATAAATGGAATAAGCATCATGGTTGAGGTAATCACCCCCGTACTGTACTTGTCTAAAACTGATGGGGTACTGATGACTCATATAGTTGCCAGCACAATAATCATAATTAAATGCCGTCTCTCGACTCCGTTGGGCAGCAACAACGTCCAACTTCCTCGGAAGAACCTCAAGCTGTGCTGATAATTCAGAAATTGTGTTGAGTCCATCAATCCCTATTTCCCTTGGCTGATCCTTCCTCGTGTAAAACCATGGATAAGCATTGAAATCCATAGTACCTGAAAAGAGAGAATATAGGAAGAGAATTAAAACAAAATAAAAATGTTTAAATTAAGACTAATTTGATTGAAGCTAATGTTGGCAAAAATTTATTAAACTAAATCCCCGGCAACGGCGCCAAAAACTTATTTGTCGTTGTATCGATCAATATATGCGTGCAAGTATACACGGTCAACAAGTAATAAAGAGTAAGTAGAGTATCGTTCCCACGGAGAATTAACTAATAAAAGTCACCAAGCACTAGCCCATAACCATTTTAGTCTTATCTAAACTAGATAATATAGATATGAGATCTTAATTTCCCCTATTGATTCATCTAAGCCGATGCACTTCCTGTTAAGTCAAATTAATCATCACAAATTGTTAGTCGAGAACACGAAAGTGAGATAAGACCATCTTTCGATGTACCAAATCCATATCATATATAATCCATAGATGATAAAATATATATGAACACCTATATTACCTAAACCACTATATGTCTATGTGATTTACAAATAATTAGAGTTTAAGCCCAATTCCTCAATTGACTACAAGTGGTGCTTCGGTATATGTCTATCCTAAGCACGAATCATACATTCCAACTCCATGTAGAGCATACAAACACAAGCTATTACGATCAGATATAAACCATATTTCGTCTTTCAAGTCCATATGGATTATCATGGTAATTGATAGCTAGGCAATTAAGCAATTGAATTCAACCATAATAGACAACTTCATGACAATCAATAAAACCAACATGGAAGAATATCAAAATAAACTATTCAATAGGTTCCATTGAAATCTCAAAATATAATCTAACTTATACTAGAATTAGATCTACCATCCATAAATTGAATAAACATCATAAGATTACAAAGAGGGAACAAAGAGAATATATAGATAGAGAATGCAAATCTGATTTCTTGCTCCAAGTTTAAATCTTTGATGCTATCCAAATAATTCAACCTTCAGATCCAATCAAATCTAGAAACTAACTATTCAAATCTACTCTAATCTAATATTGAAATTAAAGAGAAAAGATAGAACAATAATAAGCTAAGGCTCCCAAAAGGGGAGATCACCCTTGGTTCTACTCCTATGTCTCTCTTATATAAGCCTTCGTATCACCCTTCGCTCAAGCCACACTCCACTTAAGTGAAAGTCAAAATTCTGGTCAACTTCGAACCGGCGCGGTCGCGCGCCTATTAGCTTTGATTCAGGCACGGCCGCGCTCTTCTGCAGTTCTGTAATTTGCTGCTGCTTGGCTTCTGTTCCCATCCTCTGCTGCCAACACTCCCATGCCTGACAAGTTAACCATTTTGATCCTCATAGCATCATCAACTTCCTATTTAGCTTTGCAAATCACTAAGAGAGTTCCCAAACATGAAATCTACAAAACAATGAAAAATGCATGAAAAGCAACCGAATCACATGAGTTTAAACAACAATTTAAACTATTTTATATCAAAATAAGTGGTTATAAAACCACTTATCAGCATTCACACACGTATTTTAGTTTTTTTAAGGGAAATGTTGAAAAGATGCGGTACCGTATTTACACGGGAGTCGTGGGGTGCCTAACACCTTCCCCACACTTAACCAAGCCCCCGAGCTCAAAACTTTGTTTTTAAAGATCAAGTCTCGACAGTGTTCAACAATTGGGCCTCTTTCAAACAAAACTAGGATGAGTTGGTACAACCATTTCAAATCTACCAACTGGCAGCTCTGTAAAACGTTCAAATCGTCGACATGATATATGTTAGCCTTTTCCTAAAAACCCTTCAAAACCTTTTTCGTAATAAAAAGAGTAAGGGTAGAGATAACTTAGGAAGAGATGAAAGATCCGGGTTATGACCCGACCCGTAGATTTTTCCCGACGTCGACAGGTGGCGACTCTGCTGAGGATGGTAGAGGGCTTAGGCCGCTTTCAAATCTTTTCAAAGCATTTTCCTTTCAAAACTATAAATGCATGAATTCTGCGTCTCAACATTAAATAAATGCATGAATGCGACGTCTTTACATTGAATGAATGTGAATGAATGCTTTCCTGCTTTTTAGTGCTTCGCACCCATATTAGTGCTTCACACCAATTGTCATCATATGCATACGGTGAGGGCAATATATGTGAATGTATGTTGTGTGTTCCTCTCACAAGGAGGCAAAACCCGTCAGTGATAAGTAATGTCTCTAGGGACGGCTTAGTCTCTAGGGCTCATGAAAATGTACCACCCAGATTCGCTCCAGTTGAAAGATCGGATTTATTTCCCCTCTAGTAAATTGCGATGATCTGGGACCTTTATGCCAAAAAGCTACGAGAGTAGCCTAAGATAGGTCAGCCTCTGATTAACCAAATCTAATGGGAAGCTTCTTCATGCCTTCTTCTTTTAATTCAATGTCCAGTTTTTAATATTTATTTCTTGTCATTTTGTCATCAAAACAACTGACCTCTGTTTTGCAGTATAAAATTAAAAATCACCTCATGCATCTTACCCCTACCTACCTCAGGAAATTAACACGCCTACGTTTTGTTGTAGGTAAAAAATTGGCCCTGTCACTAGATCTATGTTTAAAAAAAGCACTAAGTCCATCCACGGACATGGCTTCGAGTGCTCAAACAGAATCCACCCCTGTATCTAGGGAAAAGTTCGAAGGACTGAGAAATTCGATAGCTGAACTAGCCGATTTTTCGAGAGAACAAAGCAAGGCCCTTAATGGGAAGCAAACCCAAACTCATACAGAACTAGGAGCACCTGGTGGTAGTGGTTGTCAAGAGACCGAAAAGGCCGAGACTCAGATTCCTGGACCACAGAACCAGGACACAATCACCACCCTCAACAAAGAACAGGAAGCTGGTGACCTTATCGAGAAAGTACAACAAATGGAGGAAACTCTCCAGTCTATCAAAGGGACTAGAGCATTCGGCAGTGTATTTTCCCCGAGGCTCGTTATCCTGAAAAATTTTGAACTCCTGATTTCGAGAAATATGATGGATTGGGAGATCCATATACACATCTTAAAGTGTTCATCGAAGAACTCAAATCCTATGCAGAGGACGAGAAGCTTCGAATGCAACTATTCTAAAAAAAATTGACTGGAGAAGCCAGAGCCTGCTATGCTCGTCTAGACAACTCTAAGATTCACAGTTGGGAAGAGTTAGCCCATGCCTTCCTCAATCAATATAGCTTCCAATCTCAGCTGGCTCCAAACAGATACCAGATAACCAAAATCAAGAAAAAGAATACTGAATCATTCAGAGAATATGCCCAACGATGGAAGCGGGTTGCAGCACAAGTCACCACAGCCATGAATCTGAAATAGTCATGACCTTCATCGACATCCAAGAGGCGGCATATTATGAGAGGGTCCTAACAGGCATAGAAAAACCATTTTTTGAAATGATCAAGCATGGTGAAATGGCAGAAATGGGGCTTAAATCGGGAAAGATCAAGGATCTAACCGCCCCCGAAGCTGTTGCTGAACATATCCAGTCCAAAAATTACTGGAGTAATCCCCGGAGGGTACAGAAAAAAAAAGATGAAGAAGTGTCCTTAGTGTTGCAAGGAAAAAATCCAAGGGGCGAGGCAAATAGTATGCCCATTCAAAAGAGGAACTATACCCCTTTCCAAACTCCAGCACAACCTTCAAACCCTCCATTCTAGAAAAATATGGAGGTCAGGCGTCGAAGAACTTTCACCCCTCTAGGGGATTCACTTGAGAACGTAGTCAAACTTCTGACTGCTCAGAAGAAGATTGTCCAACTCCTTCCACCCACCAATACCGGTGGACGAAATTTTGATCCAAGCAAGAAGTGTGCTTATCATTCTGGATCTCTAGGCCATGACACGCAAGACTGTTGGTCTCTCAAGCACAAAATACAAGATTTGATCGACAACAGAGAGATTGTGGTAACAAAGCCTGAACAACCGCATGTGCAGGACAATCCTCTTCCACAACATAAAGAGAAGAATGTCAACATGATCAGCACCACAAGTGGAGAAGGATCCAAATACCTCTGTTATATAGGAGAATCAACTCCATCCAATAACAGCACCCCAGACAGTAGGGAGGTCTCCGAAAGGAGGTTCCTGATAGATTAGGAAATGAAGTCTATCAAAGAACAAATCAAACAATTAGCAGAACTGGTAGTCTACCAGCATCAGATCACCAGAAAAATGATCAAACGGGCCTACCAGTCTGACATCGATTGTCCTCCCACACCAGAGATCATTTCCCCGAGGAATCAATATCAGCCTCATGAGAATGAACTCTGGACAAACAGGGTGACTAAAGAAGAAAGCGTCCAAACTAGTGGAAAATTCCTATTTCAAAGGAACTTCACCAACCTAAACCAGTTAATGGAAGAAATCCTCCAGATGCTAATCAACGAGGGAATGGTTGTAGACTTGTTACCACCATTAAACCCTCAGGCCAGAAAATTCAAACCTGATCAAATATGTCAGTACCATTCCAATTCACCCGGCCATGATACTGAGGATTGCTGGGCACTTCGTAACCTGATTCAAGACATGATTGAAAATGGTGACCTGATAAGGGGAAATCAAGTTCTCGACCTCCCAGATGAAGAAACTCTCTGGATCCTCACTGTATGGAATCAGGGTACCGTAGCTGTTATCTCCTGTAACAAGGAGTCAACCCTCAAACCCTTAGTACTTGCCAGGGAAAGGGGTCCAAGAAATACAAAATCCTGTGAAGGTGGCCGCACCCGAGCCTTTGATATTGCCCTTCAGACCCCAGTATCCAATTATCAGTCTGAAGCGGGTCCCATGGAACTATAGGAACGATAAAGGGTCCACCTCAAACAACATTATCGTTGTACCAATGGACAATCCATTATACCTGCCTCAGCGGGTGATCAAATTAGTCATCAAAGCCAAAGAAAAGGTGGATGATGAGAAAATTGAAGAGTTCCTCAAAAAGATGGGACACAATAAAATCAAAATAGTGCAGAGCTTGAAAGACGCACCCAATCAAATGTCCATCCTAGACTTGGTCTTATCCTCGGTGGATCATTACAACATTCTAGTGAAAGTACTAGAAGAAGCCCATCTGCCACATACCGTAGATGCCGAGAAATTTCGTCACGTGGTGGAACATATTTTCAACAACAATGTGATATCTTTCACTGACGATGATATTCCCGCAGAAGGAATGGGCCATCATAAGTCCCTGCATATAGCTGTGATGTATTTCGGGTATGTAATCGGAGGGGTACTCAATGACGGAGGATCATCCCTCAACATATGTCGCTACGATACTTTGGGAAAGAATGAAAATTAACCCGAACCGGATCAAAACCAGTCATGTGGTCATCCGGGCTTTCGATGGATTGCGACGCCAAGCTATGGGAGAAATAGAACTACCCTTGGAGATTGGCCCACACACTTTCTACGTATCCTTTCAGGTGCTCAATATCGCCACTGATATAACCTGTTGCTGGGCAGGCACTGGATTCATATGGCAGGGGCAGTGCCATCCACCCTCCATCAACAGCTCAAATACATTATCAACGGCAACCTCATCACGGTCAATGCTGAACCAGAATACCCTGTCGGCATACAGGGAGACATGCTAGTGATCAGCCTGGATGCAGGGATTGAACCTGCAAGTTTTTAAGCCCTGGAGGTGAGTGATACGCAGTATCTACCTATCGGAGCACCAGCCCTGAATCCTAAGGTTTCCACTGAAGTAATAACAGTGGGCCAGGAAATGGTATCCCTGGGTTTCCAACCTGGAGAAAGTTTAGGAAAGAATCAACAAGGTATCAAGAGCCCGATACAAATCCCTAGTCTGGTTGGGAGAGCCCGATACGAATGTACCCTGCCAGTTTTTGTGATGACCCCAAATCTGGGTCTCTCGATTACCTCGGATCCGGTCCGCCACGATACATCTATCGCGGAACTAATACATCTTTTATTCAAAACTTAATGAAAAGATCACTTATTACAATATAGAAATATAATTTCTCTTCATATCCAAGATCTTGTATGATGACCCTAAACTTTTATAAGTTTTCAAATCTCGGTCATATACCAACCCTGTTTATACATCATAACTGATGTTACAAAAATGCGGAATAACTTAAACTTTTCTATATACTTTGAATAACATCTTTCATTGAATTCAAAATTTTGAATCAATTACATAATCTTGAATCAATTATAAACTATGATTCACTATGTTCGAATTGCCGTATAAACGTAGACATCTTATTTCGAAATCCCTATGTGTTTTCATAACACAACTTACAATTTCAACATGTATAAAACATTGTAATCTACTATCATATACATCTTCTAGAACCTAAGCATGGATCAAGAATATATATTTAAATAAATTAAAATCTTCGAACTCTATCACGTAGCACGTAACTTTTATCGTGAGTCCTTAACCTGCAAAAGTGGTTATTTTGCAAGAGTAAGCTCGACAGCTCAGTAATTCTAACAGTTTTCATGCAACACATAGCATATAATATCATACCCAGTTCATGCATTCATAATCAATCGATATATACTACGCATGTTACTTCTCACATAACAAACATATCATCAAAGATCAACTTTCAATCTCATACATATCTCATATACAGTTCATATATAAGTTAACATCATCATGGCATAATATAATTCATCTAACAGTTATTGAATTCATATATCAAATAAGAACTGAAAGACTTTCCTGATTCGTAGTTTAACAACTACGACTTAACTGCTTAAAGATATCTGCACTTCGTATATTCCTACACGATTACATAATTAGTGATTCATACTTATCAGTTATACGCATCCATCCATTCTCAACATAATAAAAATTTATACATTGTTGTCTAACTTGGTTCTTAGAGCCTTCGTTTTTACTGTCTCATCGTATTCTTAGAATAACTATGTACGTATAGGTATACCTTAACAATACATACTTACTATCATCCTTCATATACATGTATCACACACTCAACTAAATGTATTCAACATATATTTAGAACTTATATGATCCTTATTATTCATATGTTTCTCAAACCTTAATGGAATTATAGTTTTCGAGTTTTATATAACCATTGTACAAATCAACACTTAATGCATCATTAAGATTCTATTTTATAACTCAGAAATAATAATGTAAACATGCTACTATGTTCATCACGTATACATATGAGGTGCCATACTAGTTAAGACGCATGCTCACAAATACCTTTACCATATACGCACAACTATCATCAATAATTGCTTTAAAACATATCTAATTCATGCTTAACTAACTTTCATAGTGTCTAGTAAGGTGTGTGCACATACATGACATTTAAAAGCACTAGCATGTATGCTCAAACATATTAGAACACTAATACACTATGATCACGCAACTTAGTTTGCAAAAAGTCCGAATCTTACTTTTGAAACCATTACGACTTAAACTATAAATGCTAGGGTAAACTTAACACTTTTAAATCTACATTTGATGCCTATCTAGACCATGCAATCATGCTCAAAAAGTCAGAACATAAGCATCAATAGTATGTGTCAAGGCTTATTTTAAAACTTTATAACTTTCTTTAGAAATCGCACACTAACAAAGTCAAAATGTTCATGCTATGTCAAGGTACTTACTCATACATGTTAGACCTGATTTCATGCATGTCTAAGTTATTTACACATGCTACAAATATCAGAATACATATATGATATGTTTATGACAAGTTTACTTTAACAAATTCTAAGTTCATTTATAAACTATAAAGCTTTTCATCAATAGTGTATGCTAACATGGCTACACATGCTCATACTATATGAATATACTCATATATGTATGTTACTCATGCTCTTATGCTTGCCTAATGTGGTATTACAAGATAACATTCAGCAGGCTGTGTAACAGAAACAACAAATTCTAGTTCAGGCCTGGCACAGCTACGCCGCTGGCCAGTACAAAACTGGCGCAGCTGCGCAGGGCTCCGACCAGAAACAGACACAGGCTGCTTCGACAAGTTAACAACCCAAACGCATAACTTTCTTAACCAATCGATTCTATACCAGCCATAATGTAATTCTATCATGCTTATAACTTCATATAACACTTAATAATCATACTTCACAATTCAATTACCATCTAAAATGTGAAATCAAGTAATTGACACTGAAGAACAAGAATAAGAATATACCTCTGTTAAGAAATGGGCTTGCTGCTAAACAATTCCTATATTGCTGCTATACTAATTCTTCCTTAACTCAAATGGAAACGCAGTATACTAACTCTTCTTATCAACATCTCAGCAAAAGAAAATGAAAGGAATGGTGGTTGAGAGTTGGTTATAGACATTTTAATAACCATACAATGTAATTATCTTCCAAATTAAACCCATGGATTTCAAGTTTGTATAATGGTTAAGGAATGGTGGTTGAGAGTTGGTAAATCTCATCATGAATCCCACACCCCTTGCAATCATTAGCTAGCTTGTGATGAAATTGAGAATAGTAGAGTAGCCATGTGGGTTCACGTGAAGAAGAAATGAGCACTCAATGTTGGACAAGAAAAGAACTCAGCAAAAGCAACTAGCAAGTGTAATATACTAATGTTATACACCTATACACCTTATATATACACTTAGGGTACATGATATATATACAAATTTCATTTCATATAACTTAGGTTATAAATGAATTACAAATAAAATTTCCAATTGTAATGTATTAAGTAAGGTTACACATAGATATACATCACATATAATCCATGTACATTTTTTTAATACCGAATCTAATTCAATTGAGTATTATTATTATTACTCATCATAACTGTTATAATAATTATAATAACTTATTGAAATCATTATCAATTAACAATTGTTTATTGATATTAATATAAGGTAATAGGATATACATTAAAGTCTTCCTACACACATCATGTTACATAAGTAATAATATTATGTAACTCACATAATGCCATTAATGTTACTATATAGTCTATACATATATAATATACATCCATATTAATGCGTCACATTGCCTTACATACAATATAGATAACAACCATATAGTAAAGGTTTAATTAATTAATTATAACCGCATTATATTTATTAATAATTACACGCTTATGTTTTATTACTCTCAACAATAATAAATTCACACGTTATCGATTAATTACCCAACGTATCAACTAATCAATCATGTTTAACTACTTATATTCAAGTAAATTGAATATTTAAATACTAATGCTTCTATTAATAATTCACACGTTATCGATTAATTACCCAACGTATCAACTAATCAATCACGTTTAACTACTTATATTCAAGTAAATTGAATATTTAAATACTAATGCTTCTATTAATACCCTGATATAAAACCCTTAGGGTTGGTCCACTAATTTAATAACCCATTAGTGACTCCCTTTAATTAATCCTAGCAATTATACGCATAGGCTCTAACTCACATAACATGTATACTTGCACATAGAAATAATTCTCATAATAATATTAATTAATCTCGTTTAATCATTTCTTCAAAACATGATATAATAAGTTTTATAATATTATATCATTTCTAATAGAGGTATTAATCCTAATAAAGTGGCTTACTCATTTTCTCAAGATATTATTTAAATATAATATCTAAGCATTGATAAAATAGTTACATGTACAACACATGTATACTTTCTTTATAGAAAATAAATCATAAGTTATTTCCTATCAATATATATTACATATAGCCAATATGTTCAATATATCTACCCTTATTCATATTACCTCAGTTAAAGACATACAAGGTATTATTAATATTATTAAATAACTCTCCCACTTTTATTAAAATAATTTAATAAGAAATTATTCTAATATTCTTTATTAGAAATATCTAATAATTAATTCTCTTTCCACCAATCCACATAATTCAAGATATATATGTAACACGTATATACATTCTTTTAATCTTCACTTCTTGTCGTGAATTTAATTAATTAATAATTCTCTAACCAATACATATCTAATGATATATTGATTTTCTTTCTCTCTCTATCAACGTACATATATACAAGTCTAAACCTAGTACACCTCGTGTCTTTACTAGTAGTCTATATAGTACACTGAGTGATTTCCCACAAATAACCAACAAATTAGTTTTTGTCTTGTCTACACCATTTTCACAGTGAGTTAGATCGGTTACTAATTCGTATATACCTCCGTTCACTGAAGAAATCGTTTAGCCCAGCTCCTATATAGCAACCATTAAAGGTTACGGCTGTACTATCGTAAACCTAATACTTGCACGAACATATACTTCAGAAAATGGTGATTTATCAAAATATTCAATGTCACCAACTTACCATGATAAATAATTCTATAAATCATTTAATATAGATAGATAAATATTATCCATCTCCCTTACTAATTCATCTCTATAAATATATAGTAATGATATATATTTATTAAACACTAAGAATCACGTATTACATAGTTTACATTACCCTATGTAATTCAATACTATTAACCTCACCTCACAGATATAATCATATTCGAATTTATCTCATGCTCTAAGAATTTTATTCATTAAATTCTTATTAATAATGATTCTTGAAAATTCGAGTTCTTACAGTTTTTCTATAAAATGTACATACAAAAGACCTTAAAACGGTTATCCAGATTTAAGGTCTCAACATAGTGAAAATATGGTTTGTCGTGTCAGAGTCCCTCCGATGGTTTTTATGCCCATGAGGAGACCGACACTTGTATATTTGTTGTGGTCGAGGATGCTTCGCAACCTGACAATCACCATTCAATGTTAGCCTTAAGGCTAAAAAGATAAAACGGAAGTATCAGCATGCTTCAATTCCTATGCTAGCATAAGGGTTTGATAAACTAGCTTTCAAAACATCATTTTTAATTCAAATCAAAAGAAAAGCTTTTACAAAAAAAATCAAATACTTTTACAAATCAAATCAAAGACTTTTTGCAAATCAAATCAAACCCTTCATATATAGGTTCAACGAAGCAAAGCACTACTTTCAATCAATCAAACATAGGCCCAATTTTTAAACAGCATTCACACACGCATTTTAGTTTTTTAAGGGAAATATTGAAAAGATGCGGTACCGTATTTACACGAGAGTCGTGGGGTGCCTAACACCTTCCCCACACTTAACCAAGCCCCCAAACTCAAAACTTTATTTTCAAAGATCAAGTTTCGACAGTGTCCAGTAATTGGGCCTCTTTCAAACAAAACTCGGTTGAGTTGGTACAATCATTTCAAATCTACCAAATAGCGACTCTGTAAAATAGTCAAATCGTCGACATGATACATGTTGGCGTTTTCCTAAAAACCCTTCAAAACCTTCTTCGCAATAAAAAGAGTAAGGGTAGAGATAACTTAGGAAGAGATGAAAGATCCGGGTTATGACCCGACCTACAGATTTTTTTCCCGACTGTCGACAGTACCCACCCTAGGCTGTCGCAGGTCTACCTGCGACTGCCGTAGGTAGATTTGCTGGCAGACCATGGGTGGATTTATACCCCCCCGGCCTTTGAAAATTCAGTTTCAACTTGAAACAACTAAAAAATCCAAAATTTCTCTCTCAGATCTACTTAGTTCGGGCTTTTTTCGTGAAATCCGTCACCGGACCAGCGTTTTGCACAACTCCAGTAACGTTTACATCATTTATTTTCAAGTTTTGACCGTTAGAATGTCAGTTTTCATGTAATATGAATTTAAACGCAATGTATCAAATATGTATGCATAAATAACTTGATAAAAATGAACAGACCTAGTAAGTATGTGTATTTTACTATGCTGAGCATTTTGGTATAAAAATTTTCATTTTTGGGAAAGTCAATTGGCGACCTTTTTGGCTGGTTTATTCATCCTATTTGAAGACAAATGAGCCTGGATTTTTAAATAAAAATGCACATGGTAATTTAGGTTCCATGGTGAGTTTGATTTTGATGTTTTTCATATATATAAAATGATCATGATTTTGGATTGGTGTGCTACTGAATGGCCACCTAGTCAAGCCTATGTGCATGCGGATAGTCCATTTTACAAAGAAGACTGGCGAATTTTTTTCAAGAGTCTGGGCATTTAATAGGCATGTAATTTTAACTCTACTAGGGAAGTATGTTAAACTAATGCATGTTTTCACATGGGCTATGCATGATGCAATAATTTGAATTTAATTGCTTTAATTTTGAAGTGTACCTCACCTTTTTTTAGGCGATTTGGAGATTTTATTCAGGTTATAGACCCAGATAGACTGAGTAGTTCTCACTAGGTTTCTTCAGGTGTTAGAAGGAGGGCTTTTGACTTCTCTTTGCCTCGTCAGGCCCATAAGCCTCGTCGATTGACCGAGTCAGTGATTCATCCCATTCAGATGGATAGGACGGAGGCTATAGACGAGGAGGAGGATGTTCTTTTTAAGGATCCCGTCCCTCCTATTTCTACTCCTCGTAGGAAGCTTCCTGCTATTAGCGTGACGATTCTAGATTTTCTGGATGATTTGAGACGACATTCGTCTATTTATTTTCACTCGAACGAGGAAAATAGCAGTTTTCATTTTTCCTTTCCTCTTTTCCCACTTTTGGGGAGATGGTTTGATCTTGATTTTGAACTTGATGCAGGTTCCCGGCTTTACTCAACCCAGGGGGAACTAGTTCAATGTTCACTCTTTGTACCGGACCCTTCATCAGGAGTACGAGGCCGTTGTCCACTCTTGGGCCTTTGAGGCCTTCTTTTCCATTCCACCCCGTCGCTACCCATGGGGTTATCTGAGGGCTTTGTCTGAGCGCTGGTTTCACCATACTCAGTCACTCCATCTGTTGGACGGTGAGGTGATGATGACACCGATGGATTGGTGGTTCATCACTGGGATGGAGTTTACAGGGGAGCCGGTGTCTTTGGTGGCAAATATTTCTCCGGCTGCAGTTCGATCCGTCTTGGGAGTTCCTGCTACTGCCCTCAAAGGTCGGGCTGTCCATTCTGGCCCTTTCAGTATGGATGTTGTGAACGGAGTTTTGTCAGCGCCTCTGCCTGATGATCAGAGGGATAGAGATCGTATCCTTCAGCGATTGTTCTTGGTCATCAACAGGGGTTGTTTCCTAGCGGACAATTTCTCGACGGTTTCTTTTGCATTGGTCAGTGCCACTCGGGATGTGGACCATATTAGAGAGTTTGATTGGGGCTCATTCACCTTTGCTTACTTCCTTAGAGGGATGCGCCTACGCTCAGAGGGCGTGACCGAGGCTTGGCTAGGCTTTTACCCATTTCTGCTGGTGAGTAATTTCTCCTTTATCTTTTAATTTCTCTCGTTCGGGTTGTCGATTTTTATCATTGAGGACATTTGATTTTTCCATTTTTAGTATTGGGCATATGAGACGCTCCCTTGCCTATGCCAGGTTACTACTTTAGGTCTGGAGACCTATCTGCAAGGACGGTGATAAATGGTTTTAATGACCATTTATTTAGATATTATCTAACTTGTTTTGTTGATTAAACTCAAGTATCATTGTGCTTTTCATGCATTTTTGCTTTCTTTTGTAGTTTTCATATTGGGAACTCTCTTGGTGGTATTTGAAGCAAAAATGGGAAGGAAATGCAATCCGAACATCGTTTGGGGGTTTCATGTTCATTTTATGTTCTTGGATTGAAACTTAGGTCATATTGTAGAGCATCTTATAAGCTTTTCGGAACATCTTGAATCATCCCAATCGGAGTTTGGAGGCAAGAGTTATGGCCCTTTTACCATCAGACATTGAACTTAACTTCACAGTTTTGGGTTTCTATTGCACAGCTGTCACTTGGAGCTCAATTTAGATCTTTATTCGTCCATTATTTCTCAATTCTCAAAGAATGAAAGTTGTATATCTCTTCGATAGCTTCGATTTGACAGGTAACAGGCCCCGTAACGCCTCCCGAATTAAAAGTTATGGCTGTTCTACCAGAGTCCACTACAACAGAATTCCAGCAACGCGGCCGCGCCAGTTTGTAGTGTATTTTGGGCCCGGCCGCGCCCGTCCCCAGGCTAAAAATCTGATATTTGCTTCCAGTGCGCCCGTACCCAATTCCAAGCCATTCCCAGCGCGGCCGTGCCACTCCTGAACGTGACCAGACTTGACTTTTTCATTAAAGAGTGAGATTTGAAGCAAATGGAAGGGGCATTCATATTAGGCTTAGAGATAGAAACATAGGAGTAGATTAAAGGGGATTCCACCCATAGGTTAGATTAGATTACAAATTCTCCTCTCTTCTCTTCTTCTCTTGATTAGATTAGGTTAGATTAGAGTAGAGCCCTAGGTTTAATTAGAGAAGAAGATTGAAATAAGTGGAGAGCATTGAAGATTCAATATTGGAGCTTGAGAACTCAGATTTGCATTTTTCTATCTTTATACTCTCTTTGCTCTATATTTGTAATCTCTTGATGTGTATTCAACTTATGGATGATAGATGTGCTTCATTATGATATCTTAAACTCTATTTTGAGATTTTAATGGAACCTTTTGAGTAGTTTATATTGATATGCTTCCATGTTGGTCTTATTGATTGCTATGAGATTGTCTGTTACGATTCATGCTTTCATTGCTTAATTGATTAGCTACCAATTACTGTAATAACCTATATGGACTTGAAAGACGAAATGTGGGTTTAGATCTAATTGTAGTAGCGGGTGATTATATGTCTACATGACGTTAGACGTATGATTTGTGCTTAGGATAAACATATACCGAAGCGCCGCTCGTAGTCAATTGAGAACTTAAACCTTAATTATTTGTAGACCGCATGGACATATAGTGGTTTAGGTAATATGGGTGTTCATGTGCGTTCTATCACCTGTGGATTGTATGTGATATGGATTAGGTGCATTAAAAGATGGCCTTATCTCACTTTTGTGTTCTCGACTAACAATCTGTGACGATTAATTTGACCTAACTGGGAGTATGTTGATTTAAATGAATCATTAGGGGAAGTTGAGATCTCATATCTTCATTATCTAACTTTACTCTGGGGTTAATTAGTTTAAGTTTACTTATTTAGTTTTTAATTAAAACACTCTATCGCTCGTTTAAATAAGACTGAGATGGTTATGAGCTTGTGGTTTGGCGAGCTTTTATTATTTAATTCTCTGTGGGAACGATATCTGTACTTACTCTTTATTACTTGTTGACCGTGTATGCTTGCACGAATATATTGATCGATAAAACGACCAACAGACGGCGATGGCATTATTCCACCTTTACAGAGGTCCCTGTGGCAGAGGGGTTTAATCATTCCCATTTGCAGTTGGAGTTGTTGACCGTCGATTCCGTCACATGGGTTCCTTACACCCTGACCAGCTGACAGTTGGTTTTGAGAACGGTTTCCCGACCGGGATGGAGTATATATTATCCACTCGTCGAATCCCTCTCTTGATGGAGGGAGACTTGAGAGCTCTACTTGGGAGAGCGTGCCATTAGGAGTATTGTAGGGGAGATTCGCATTCCATATCTTCCTCCCACTGGACGTCATTGGTCTTTATCTCAGCCGATCACAGAGATTCCCCTAGCGGGTTTGGATGACTTTACATTGTCAGAGGGCCCTTATACCCAGGAGGCATTTTATCACTGATGGACTCCTCGCACCATTGGGGCTCAGACCCGTGCCACTCAGTTCTTGGCAGACATGGTTCTCGGGTCTGTGATGATAATAGAGTGGATTGCCTGTGTTCGAGAGCCTACTCATTTGGAGAAGATTTCTAGCTTGACCCAGCGATTAGACCGAACACATTTTTTCATCAGGCATTTGGGCAGAGATCCTACAGAGGTAGATTCTTTTGATCTGTCCAGCTCTGGTGCTGGCCCCTCAGGTGGCCTATATTCTGACAGCTTTACTGGAGCAGATCCCCCGCTATACCGACCCGATATCCCGTCTGGCAGAGATACAATGACTCAGGTGGAGTTACAGCAGGTTGATCGGCTAGATGTAGATATCATAGATTTCTTTTGATAGGCTCGTTATCTCTTTTGATAGGCCTCTATTAGATATTGGGCGGATATGCCCCATTTCCCTATACTTTTTATTTTTTTAGCTTTCAAATAGAGATGATGTATTAGATGATGATGTATTTAGGAATGTATGTATAATGCTTTCTATTCATTGCATCATATTGTCATTCATTATGATGCATGCATTATATATCATGAATATGCATGAATATTGTTGAGTTTAGCATTGACCCCTTGATGATCTCATGATACGGTTCTACAGATGTCGTCATCCACTGTCAGCCATATTGAGCACAGTCCACTGACTTTGATAGTTTCGTCTTTGAGGTCTTGGTATGATGGACTGCCTCATTTAGACTGTGTGGCAGTTGATCAGTATGTTAGGGCATTCCATGGACCTTCTGTCATTCCAGGTCCCAGTAGGTTTTACAGTGGGCATGATATCAAGCTGGATCCCTGATAGGAAGGTTTTTAGATTTGGGATTGATGAGCTGACCTCGACACTGGAGGAGTGAGCGTATCACTGGTTTACCTCTAGATAGGCCGTGTGCTAGAGTAGTTGTGGGCCAGTTACGGCGATAATTTATGACCATGACAGGTCTACGACGTACAGTCATTTTGGACGAGAACACATCTGGGCATGTAGTTCCCATGGACTTCTTGATTGACTGCTTTGGGTCTGCAGACAGCTATTTGGTGCATTTAGAGGATTTTACCATTGCTAAGGATGCTTGGCGGGTTGCCCGGGTGGACGCTTTCTTGATGTGCGTCATAGCATATTTGTATATGCAGCTGTATATGGACCATCTTGATATTAGCCTGGTCACCGTAGTTAGTACCCTTAGGGAGGGTCACACTATCCTACCGATGATATTAGCAGAGACGTTGATTTCTGCCACTTTCTGCTGAACTCACCCTACTAAGTTCTTTAGAGGCAGCGCTGTATTGTTATACATCTAGTTTATGATGCATTTGAGACCGATCAGTATCTTCAGACCCTATGGATATTATTTAGCACATGAGATATCTGCAGCTTATTTTTTTCGACTGGATGACTGTGTAGATACAGCGTCTTGGTTTGTCTTCTTGGCCATGATTGAGGATCCTTTCTCCATTTTGAATTGTTTAGGATTCAGCTCTCCTTATAGCTTTGTTACCCATGCAAGTGGGTATGGACTTTTTACCTTTGGCTGGTTTGGGAGGAGTGACTATATTCATCATTTAGCTGTCATGGGACAGTTCGACCAGTACCAGGATGTCCATTCTTTTGATGGAGCTTTTGATCAGCGGTTACTAGTCTCGTCATTGTTAGAGGATGATTTTTCTAGAGTTTATGATTATTAGATCCATCGAGAAAGGGTATATTTTTCCTCGAGTCATCCTGGTCGTTCCTCGGAGTATTCTGCATGGCTAGAGGCTGATATTGCATCATCTATGGTTGTTTATTCAAAGCCTAGCACTAATTTCGATGAGGTGGAGCCTATGGAGGATCCTGTTTCTCCTACCAAGGATGAGCTGTTTGCTGGTTTGACAGCAGCCCTGATTAGTGACACCCCTAGTTCTTCAGCTGCAGCTGGCCCACCTTCTATAGAGTCTTTGGAGTAGGTGATACAACTTTTAACTTTTGAGAGGGATCAGGCTAGAGCCTTAGTGTTGACAACCCTTTCTGGCCGAGATGCTACTTTTGCCGAGAGAGATGAGGCTCGGTCTTCTAGGGATGCTTCTTTTTTTGAGAGAGATGATGCTCGAGCTACCAGGGATGCTTCTGTTGCTGATAGTATGACTCTCAGATCATACACAGAGGGTATTGTAGCAGATATGAGTGCCTTTATGGATAACCATGGTATCACCTTGCAGATGGCGGTAGATCTTTTAGCTCGTATTGAGGTTGTAAGCCAAGAGCTCAGAGATGTGCCTTCAGCTCCAGAGAGGGATGCTATATTGGGTATGCTCTCCCGTTTGACCGCGGGCTTTCAGATTATCTTTCATTTTCTTGCATAGACTAGGTTAGCCATTTTTGTCATATACAAGAGACATTGTATATATTAAACAGTATTATATGGCAAGGACATATATTTTGATTCACTTCCCTTTTGCATATGTCTTGATCTTTGCTTGATGATTGCCATTTTCTTTGTGACTTGCTTCCTTGATGTATCACGACGTCTTCCTTGATGGACTGACATTGAGATGCCGAAGGGTCTCTCAGAAAGGTTCGTTGATCATGGAGGTTTTATCGGATTTGGGTTTTATATGAGGTTTGGTGTCTTGAGACTGGTATTTAATGGGATATTTTAGTGTATAGGTAAAGTGTTTGGCTTTTCTTCTGAAGGTTAGACCGCACCATAGATGGCTGCCTACGTACTCCCGAGGTTGAGGGAGATTTGGTCTTTCGTAGTTCAGGCTTGGCTTGAACGGTTGAAAAGTGTTCATTTGGGTTTGAGCTTGGTTTGAGCGGTTTTTGGATTTTTTTTATTTTGACCGCACCATAAATGGCTGCCTATATACTCCTGTGCGAGGAGATCAGGTCTTTCATAGTTCAGGCCTTGTAGTAAAGACTTGAATTGATTTGGTTTAATTTTTTCCAGGACCAGGATGGTGGTTTAAAGGCAACTCAGACATAGTACCTTTTCATAGTGTCTAAATTGATAAATTGAGGAAATTCTTCCCCATCCATTTCTTGCAATCTGAGGGCTCCTCCTGTCAACACTTCCTTAAAAATGAAAGGGCCTTCCCAGTTTGGGATGAATTTTCCTCTAGCTTCATATTAATTGGCTAGGATCTTCTTCATCACCAAGTCATTTTCTTTGAATTGCCTAGGTCAGACCTTCTTGTTGTAGGACCGAGCAATCATTTGCTGATATTACTGACCATGGAAGATGGCTGCCGCCCTTTTCTCATTTATCAGAGACAAGTGGTGGTATCTCTCTTGTATCCATTGGTCTTCTTCCAACTGAGCATCTATCAATACTCTTAATGATTCCATTTCTACTTTTATGGGGAGTACAACGTCCATGCCATAGACCAATGAATAGGGGGTAGTCTCAGTAGAAGCGCGCATTGACGTTCTGTAGGCTAACAGAGTCAGAGGCAATAAGTCAGGCCATTCTTTGTGATTGGCGGACATCTTTTGCATGATCTTCTTGATATTCTTGTTGGCTGCTTCGACAGCACCATTCATCTTGGGACGATAGATGACGGAATTAAGATGTTTGATATGGAATTTGATACATAATTCTTTCATCATCTGGTTGTTCAGATTCTTAGCATTGTTTGATACGATCACCTCTGGTTGTCCGTATCGAAAGATTATGTTATTTCTAATGAAACCAATGATCACCTCCATAGTGACTTTGGGAAAAGAGGCAACTTTGACCCATTTGGTGAAGTAGTCGAACATGGTGAAGATAAATCGATTACCATTGCTGGCTTTGGGATCTATTGACCCAATCACGTCCATCCCCCACATGGAAAAGGGCCATGGCGAACTCATATTGTGTAGTTCGTTTGGAGGAGCGTGGATGGCTTTTCCATGAATTTGACATTGATAGCATCTCCTGACGTGATCATCAAAGTCGGCTTTGAGGTATCTTCTTGGCAAGTAAAGTACCGCTCATATGGGGACCACATACTCCACCGTGGACTTCGTCCATAAGTCTTTGGGCTTGGCCTTTTGTCTAGGCACCTTAGCAGGCCTATTCCAGCATCTCTTTTGTAGAGTGCATCTCCGCTTAGGTAGAACTTTATGGGCATTCTATGGATCTGCTTTCTTTCAGCTTGGCTTGCCCCAGTGGACGTAGATCCATCTCGCAGATATTCTTTGATGTTCTGATACCAGGGCTGTTTGTTGGGAAGTAGTTCATCAGATACTTCTCCAATGTAATTTCCATAGGCTGGTGCCTTCTGGCTTGCAAATTTGATATCAGGGATTCCTCTCCTATCGGATATGTGGATCAAGGAAGAAAGAGTTGCTAATGCATCTACGAAATCATTTCTGTTTCGAGGGATGTGGATGAAGGCTATTTCTTCAAAATCCATAGCTATCTTGATGATCTGCCGATGATAGGGCAGCAAATGCAATTCCTTGGTGTGATATGCCCCGGTGGTTTGTCTGATGACATGTTAGGTTTGTAACAATCAAAGTACCGAAAGCATGGTAAAAACGGATTTTAAAATTTTACAAACCTTATACCCGGATCATCCTTTATGCATAATTATTAATTAAATGAAATAGAAGAAATTATAGAATCATACCCTTGTAGAACTAAGCTTCTACGGGCACAAGTTCAACTCCTAATCCTTCGTAATCTCCTTGAGTTCTCCGGGTTCGATTCCTTCCTTTGATCAACGTTAGCCACCCAAGTGTTTGGCTTCTAGAGGTGATCCACCAAGGAAGAAGAGATATTCAAGAAGGTGGGTGTTTGGCTAAATCTTAATTCTATCTCTATAGAATTTGTATACTCTCTCCCAACTATTGGAATAGTGTAATGTGTGTAACCTTGTTCCATAATAAAACTTTCTTATTTATAGATGTAGGCAACCCTCCTAAACCATTTAGGTATAGGGTTTCATATTAATTAATTAAATCTTTTAATTAATTAGGCTTCCCAATCCTATTGGGAATAATTAAACTCTTTTAATTAATTAGCCTCCTAATCTTATTAGAAATATATGGGAGAGAGAGAGTATCTTATTAATTAATTTCCAAACTCCTTTAGGAATTAAATAATAATAATAAGACTCCTCTTATTAATTTATATTTAATATTTTTAAAATATTAAATAATAAATATTAAGCTATTTAATTTATTCTATCACCATAGATTAAATTAAACATACTTAACTTATTATTATGATTATGCCATTAACTTCTTTAATAAATATTCTTTCTTTTATGGTGTGACCCTTTAGGTTCTCCATATTAAACAGTTGTGAATAAATCAATTAGAACAATTCTACTCTTATTTAATAAATAATTTAAAATAATAATTTATTTAAATAAATAAAATTTATTCTACAATAACGGTAAGCCTCCTTAGCGATCAACGAATTTTTAGATAATATAAATTTCAACATCAATCATAAAAGAACCTGTGAGTAAATAGTTATCGTACAATTCATTCCTTTCACCATACAATGTCCCAATTAAATATAAGACATGGATTTACTAGCAAGTCTTATTTTATTTAATTATATTTATTTCGATTCTAAAATGCACAACTCCAAATAATGTAAATTAGAAACTCATTTCTAATTTCATTCTGCCTTGGCCAAGGACTACTGGGTTGTCATTTATGGAATCACATAGGACATTCTCTTCTTTTACTAGAAGTGGTAGATCCTTTATTGATCATTCATTAGCTCCATGTATAAATCATTATACCCAATCATACCCTTTGCTATACCCTTAGGATCTTAAGGGACATGTTAATGTATAACTCATCATACACAAGATACTATGATGATCTCAAGTCTAAGGATTATTTGTACTACTATCACTTAAGGAATTCCTATTGATAGACAAGTAAAACTCCATTAGGTATTCCTTAGCGAGCCACGTTCAGTGAACTTATTCTCCAATAAACACCTACAAACTTGCTTTAGTGTCTCCACATAAATGATTATGAGAGCGACATTCCTCATCCAATGAGCAAGTCAATGTATGTACCAATCTATCCGGATTCACTAATCCCTTTTTAGTAATCCAACGATTGAGAACTATTTTAGTTTTTAAGCTATCTAAGAATTTAGATCTCATTAGCATGATCATAATCATGATTCTAAAAGCATTGTTTAAAACTATGGGTTTATCACATATTATAAAAACAGCACCATGTAGATAAATAAATGCCTTTAATAAATAATACTTTTATTAATAAATGAATAAAATTGTTACAAAGTAAATGCTTTATCATCAAACATGATTGACTTGTATGCATATAACTTTGAATCTCCCACTTGCACTAAAGCCAATCGCCATGGTATCTCATACCCATCTTCTCTAAGTGACGATCAAACTGCTGTTATGTTAAAGCTTAGTAAATGGATCTGCAATGTTGTCTTGAGAGTCCATACGCTCCAGGGTGGCATCTCCTCTTTCAATGATCTCTCTAATCAAATGAAACCGCCGCAACACGTGTTTGGATTTCTGATGAGACCTGGGTTCCTTAGCTTGTGCAATAGTTTTGGTGTTGTCACAGAATAAAGGTACTGCTCCTCTAATGCTAGGAACCGCACCAAGTTCAGTTATGAACTTCTTCGTCCAAACAGCTTCCTTTGCAGCTTCACTTACAGCTATGTACTCTGCCCCTGTCATTGAATCAGCAACTGTTTGCTGCTTGGAACTCTTCCAACTCACTGCGCCACCGTTTAAGGTAAACACATACCCCAAAATGAATTTACTATCATCTTGGTCCATTTGAAAACTTGAGTCTGTGTAGTCCTCTTATTTCAATTCAGACCCATGGTAGACAAGAAATACATCCTTAGTTCTTCTTAAGTACTTTAGGATATTTTCACGGCCTTCCAGTTTTCTTCTCCAGGATTTAACTGATATCTGCTCGTAACACTAAGTGCATGAGCGACATCAAGTCTCGTATATATCATACCGTACATGATAGATCCTATTGCTGAAGCATAAGAAATCTTACTCATACACTACACCAAAAATGGCCTCTAGTGAAGGACAAATCCTTCACAAGATGTAATATATCACTCACAATAGATTTGTTTCGATGGAATACTTCTTTCACACGAGTGCTCGTATAAGATCTCCTCGCAATTGGCTATCCTTCGCTAAGTAGTGACTAAATATTTTTTGTGAAGGATATATTGTGAATAATTTTTTATTCATAAATTATATTTGGTAATGGAATATTGTTATTTAGTGAAAGATTGGTTTCCTTCACAAATAATATTTTAAAAATGACTATTTGAAATTAGTGAATAACTTTATTCCCTCACAAATAATATATTATGACAAATAAATTTATTTAACGAGAGAAAATTTTCCTTCACTAATTTTAAATCGAGAATGTATTTTCAAATTAGTGAGGGAAATAATCCTTCATTAATGTCCATTTCTCAAGTAAAATCCTTCACAAATTATAAATTTATAAATAAAAAATTAATTGATAAATAATCAAAATTCATTTCAAATTATAATTAATTTTCAAATCAGTGATTTCATATTTATTATTATTACTATTATTTTTATTAATTATTGTAATAAATATTAAATTTAATATTTCAAGTTAATGTAAATGTCATACTTGTTTCAAACTAATTGATAAACTAATGCATAAAGAGCCAATAATTAAAACTAATACTCTATATATAAATAGATAATGCTCAAGTCACGATAAGTACAGAATTTGTTATTGTATCTTGATTCCCAAATATCATAGTACTTGCAATATTTAATAACTAACATAAGAAATTTGAAAGAATAACAACGAACTAGAAGGAATGAAGTGTACATCATGTTAGGTCCACTTCTGTAACGATTGAGACTTTATATATTAAATTTTAATATTTATTGAGTGAATAAATATTATATGTAATTTATTTATTGAGTTAAATAAATAATTATGTGATTGTGTGGATTGATTTAATTAAGAGTAATATTTAATTAAATTGATATGTTGTAGCATAATTCTAATTTAGTTGAGAATAATTTAATTAGATTTAATGTTATGTGCTAAGTGTTAATAATAATTTGTTACATAAATTATGTTTAATAAAGGAATTACAATTGTGTAACAATTTAGTATTATGTGTTTTTATTAATTAAATAAGTGTAGTATTTAATCTATTGATTTAAAGAGTTATTAAAAGAATGGAAAAGGATTTTATGTGGTTTTACCAAACAAGGCCCTTGTACTTGTTTAATCTTATTTTTTCCAAACAATGCCTTAAACTCAAAAAGTAGTTTTAAAAATAATTTGTTTTGGCCAAACAAGCCTTAGGGCTTTTCAAATTCAAAAGTTTGTAACATACCTAATTAATAAGAGTTAGTATATGTAATAATTATTAGGAGTTACATATTTTATGTATTACATATATTATATGTTATATGTATATACTACAAGATAAGTTAGTACGTAAGTTTATTCTAGCCTAAGTCTAAAACAAGAGAAGAGAAGAGAGAATTATCAGAGAAGAAGTAGAGGAAGAAGAAGAAGAAGAAGAAGGGAGACCTTGAGAAAACCAGAGAAAAGCTATCATCATCTCCATCTATCTCTTAATTCAAACTAGTAAGGTTATAATCTTAACCCTAGAATCAATTCATATGTGTTATGTTTTCTTCTTTGTCAAATTGGGTTTGTCATAATCATGATATTATATGTATGTATGGTATTCATATGTGATTGTATGCTATGAAAAGATTTTCAGAAATCAATTGTTGTAAAAACAAGTTTTAAAATCATGTTCTTCTATATTTTCATAGTTTTAGAATTCTATGTAAAAGTCTTTTTGTGAAAGTTCTTGAATTTGATAGGTATATGGGATGTGTACATATATATTTGTGTTTACATATGATTTCTATAGTTGTTTAAGTGTTTCAATTCACAAAGATGTGATGAACACTATGAAATCATGTTCATAGTGTTTAATCATGAAGTTATTTTGAAAATAGTTTTTAAATTATCAAAGAAATTGATGAAAGCATGAAGTTATGTGTAGTATGTGATATAACATGATTGTATATGAGTTATATGGTTGTGTTACCAATTCAATCCATGTATTTTTGATAAACAAGAAGAATTATGTTCATAGTGGTTTTCTGTGAATTAATTTCTAAAAAATGGCTTTTGAAACTATCAAATTGATGTTTGATTTTGAGTTATTGTTAAAATTGATCATGTATTATGTTAGTATGTTAAGAATAGAAGTTATTACAATTGGAATTACATGAATTGATTAAAAAACAAATTCGTAATAGCAATTTCCGTCAAGAACGCTTGATTTTGTAGTTTTCTTCGAAAATCAGGAAATCTTGGGTTTGATTATGTGTTATATGGATTTTATATGTTATGATCATGTTAATGAGTTTAAAATATTGTTTGTATCAAGTTTCATGTTTATTATGTTGGAAAAAATCGAATTCGGTGTGAAGGAATGAGCCAAATTGGCTTATTTCTCCGCCAGTTCGCGAACCAGGACCCTCACCAGGGGGTGACCCGCCCCAGCGGGTGTATTACCCTTGGGGGACCCGCCCCAACGGGTGATCTTGCTGTTCCGGGAATGTTGGTTTTTGCTTGTTGAGTTTTCATGCCCCGTTTGTTTAGCTAACTTATTTCTATTACTTGGAAAATGAAATAGGTAATAAGATAAAATGTTTTTGATGTGTTTAAGATGGATTGAAGTTGTATATGAGTGTGTTATATGTGTGTGGATGTGTTACTTTCATAAGGTACATAACACGATTCTTTGAGTTATATGCTTATGAATGTATGCCGTGAGTATAGACTCACGTACTTGACTAGTTAGCAACCAATGTGATAAATTACATTGTGAGTTGGACTTGAGTATGAAGTTCAACGGTTTAAATGTTATAGTTGGATACTAATAGATGTTTTGAACGTAACGTATATGTGTAGGGTAATTGTGAAAGTGGTTGTAATTGTTAAAGTGTAGCTTGTGCTTGAGGCAAGTTTCCTATCTCTAAACTTATTATTGTGCAAGTTTTTTAACTCTAAACTTGTTATTTAAATTGTGCAAGTCTTCTAGTTAAGCAAGTTCCCATTTCTAACTTGTTGTTTATTTTGTCCAAGCTTTGTTCTAGTCTATTATTCCTAATGCTCAAATATTGAAGTATTATTGAGATATTGTGATCTTGACTTAGTTGTTCAAGCAAGATCCACTTATTCTTTCAGTTGCTTTAAGTTATTTCTAAAGCATACCTACTTATTATGTAGTTTATTGTATACCTTACAGTTGATTCATACTCTTATATTATTGAACTGTTAAAGTACTATGAGTCGATTCAACTACTCCTAGTTGATGATAGTTGAAACTCTAAAGTTCCTTATCTATCCAAACCAAACTTTCTTTGGTGCGGACTTGTATTCAAATACTGAGAATGAACAATCCTAATTACTAGGGGACATTTATGCAAAAGCGTTAAGATGGTTGTGCACAATTCATGGTACAAAGGGTTGATCCCCCTAAGTACGAGTAAATAGTCTTATTAACTGTTAAAAGTTTAAATAAAATAATTTATAACCTAGGACATAGTTCAAGGTCTTATGACCCTCAGATGATTCTATATTCGAATTCTACGTATTGATGAAAGAATTATAATTCAATTCTTTATATTGATGAAAGTAAAGTTATTCAAACTCTTTTGAAACTATTCACTTATGTCATATCACTGTTGTATTTCCAAGTGAGCTTTTATTTGCTCACTCTTGCTTGTTTTATCACCACTTGCAGTTAAAACCAAGAATGTTGACATACCGTCAACAAGTAGAGTAAAGTTATTCAAACTCTTTTGAAACTATTCACTTATGTCATATCACTGTTGTATTTCCAAGTGAGCTTTTATTTGCTCACTCTTGCTTGTTTTATCACCACTTGCAGTTAAAACCAAGAATGTTGACATACCGTCAACAAGTAGAGAAAAAGGAAAGATGAACAAGTGAAGGCTTGTTGTTTCAAGTTTTGATTGTAATAAGACTTAGTTGGTTATGTTTTATTTTCCGCATTTACTTTGTTTGATGTTAAGGTTTAGTTAACCCTGGGATTTTATTGGACAAGTTGTAATCCTTTATCAAGGAAGATTTTATTTAAGTATTACGAAGGTTGTAATTTACTTTGCAATTCTTTATTATTGGGTAGATGTATGTTTTAGTTAGAAAGTGAACACCAAATCAAGTGGAAACAAAGTACCCGGATTTGGGGGTGTCACAACTTCATCATCATTTTCTTCAAGGAAATCAAGGTTGGGCCTGTAAAGTTCCTCTTGCAAAATAAACACCAAAATTCAATTTCAATAAGATGAGGAATAAGAAAAAATAAACCTGGTGAACTTAAATTAATAGGGAGAGAGATTAATGAAGGACAAAGACAAAAATATAACTATTAGTAAATACCTCAACTGAATCATAGTTGGTAAATGTTTGAAGGAAGTTTGAAACATAAAAACTCATGGTAGCACTACCTTTATGAAGAATGAAACTGCTACAATTAAGAAACTAATAGTCATCCCAGAGGAGGAGATCTGCACCAAACAAATCTGTTGCATTGAGCTAGCTGTGATAATAACATTGTTTACATTATAAAATAATTTGTGGCAAACTCACAATCAGTAGAATCCTACGGCCTGTTTTGTCCACCAACCTTGTAGAAATTGTAGTAGCTATCACCTAAATGGTACAAATAGCATTATTAGATGATTTCACGGAGTAAAGAAGCTCATTCAATATCAGAATAAATTCTAAGGTAACAATTTTGCTAGAAATTAATATTTCATTTAAGAACTTAACTGAACTTGGCACACATAATATTTCATTTAAGAAGAAAACTTGAAAGTTGACAATGGGAAATCAATATGTAAACGAGTTGCTCAAGCAGTTTAACGAAACTCTATAGTCTGTACTTACATTGGAGTTAGTGTCCACTTTAACATCAGTTAACTAGTAGAAAAAAGTAAATATATAACGTTTAAATGGTCTGTACTTATAAATTTTCTTTAAATAATTAAATTACAGCTCTTTTTGTTGAGCAGATAGAGTTAGAGTTCAGCTTAGCCATAACATGCCTGGCCTATTTGGGCCATTATGAACGACTATTGCAAGATATGTTATTGTGGACTACATTCTAGGCCCAAGCTAGCCAAGGTTAATAATTTATACAGTACTCTAGGTTTCTTGGTCAGTTGGGCCTTGGCTCAAAATTTATACGTTGGGTCATACTCCCTAGGAAATTCTCTCGGTTTCACAAGAAGAATATCTTTCTAAATTTTTTTTATTGTATTTTTGGTGATAAAATTTTCATACATACAATTCCGCTACTGATGCTATCTATGTTTATGGGGCAAGCAACCAAGCAATAAGAATAGGAGGAGGAGGCTCCTGGGGAGCAGCAACAGACATAAATAGGGCATACACTAATATTGCCAATACAGACGGGAAAAAATTCACTCTTGCACCACAACTGCAGGTGGTTGGGTCGCAATGGCACCAGACACCGGTAAAATTATGATGTGTGTTCAATAATTGTGATACCCCCAAATCCGGGTACTTCCTTTCCACAAGATTTGGTGTTCACTTTCTAAATAAAACATGCATCTACCCAATAATAAAGAATTGCAAAGTAGATTACAACCTTCATAATTACTTAAATAAAAATCACCTACCTTATAAAAGGATTACAACCTTGTCCAAAATAAATCTCAGGGTTATCTAACCTTAACATAACAATTAAGTGCGGAAATAATATATCATAAACTAGTCTTATTACAATCAAGATTTAAGACAACAAGTCTTCACTTGCTCATCTTTCCTTTCCCTTTACTGGTTGACGGTACGTCAACATTCTCGGCTTTAACTGCAAGGGTTATAAAATGTGCAAGAGTGAGCAAACAAAAGCTCACTTGAAATATAACAATGATATGACATAACTGAATAACTTCAAAAAGGGTTTGAATAACTTTACTTTCGTTAAAATAAAGAATTAAATAATAATTCTTTCATCATATTTAAAATTTGAATATAGAATTTATCTGAGGGTCATACGACCTTGAACTATGTCTTAGGTTATAAATATTTCTATTTAAAACCTTTAACAGTCATTGAGACTATGGACCTTTAACTCGTACTTAGGGGGATCAGCTCTTCGTACCATGTATTGTGCACAAACATTCAATGCTTTCGCGTAGTAACCTCCCCTAATAAATAGGGTTGTTCATCTCAGTATTTGAATACAAGTCCGCACCAAAGAAAGTTTGGTTTGGATAAGCTTAAAGGAAATTTGGAGTTTCAACTATCATCAAGTAAGGAGTAGTTGAATCGACTCACAATACTTTATCAGTTCGATAACATAATAACTATGAACCAATTGTAAGATATAACAATAGACTTCATAATAAGTAGGCATGCTTTAGAAATAACTTAAAGCAATTGAAAGATTAAGTAGATATTTCTTGAACAATTAAGTCAAGATCGCAATACTTCAATAATACTTCAATACTTGTGCATTATGAATATTGGAATACAACATAACTTGTACAATACATAACAAGTTAAGAATCGAAAATAAACTTGCATGATATAATGAGCAAAGGTTAGAGAACTTGCACAATGAAGAGATTCAATGAGAAAGCTCGCATAAACGTCAAAGAAAGGTCTTAGGAAACTTGCTTAACGTAAAAGAATAAGGATTAGAAAACTTGCTTAACGTAAAAGAATAAGAATTAGAAAACTTGCTTAATGTAAAAGAATAAGGATTAGAAAACTTGCTTAACATAAAAGAATAAGGATTAGAAAACTTGCTTAACGTAAAAGAATAAGGATTAGAAAACTTGCCTCAAGCGCAAGCTACACTTTATAATTACAATCCACTTCCACAATTACCCTATATATTACATTGTTTTTATAATATCAAATAGTACACGATTGTTACGTTAACATCATTGAACTTCTTACTTAAGTTCAACTCACAACGTGATTTACAACATAAGTTGCTAACTAGCCACATACGTGAGTCTATACTCACAACATACACTTCACAAGCTTATAATGCTTTAAACTATCAGGCGTACCTTATGAAAGTAATAAACACGTACACATATAATATATTCATATAAGACTTCAAGTCATCTTAAACATATCAAAAGTATGTTATCTCATTGTCTATTACACTTAATAAGTCATCAATATACGTTAACTAAACAAACACTGCACAAAAACTCAACGAAGCACAAAACAAAAACCCGGATAGCAGGTTGCCCTGCTGGGGAGGGTCCCCCAAGGCTAAAAGCCCTGCTGGGGTGGGGCCCACTACTGGTGAGTTCCCCCAGCTTGCTAATGGCAGAGAAATAAGCCAATTTAGCTTATTTCTTCACACAAAAGTTTAATTTTTCTCAATATGATGTACATAAAACTTAATGAAAACAAAATTTTAGACTCTTAACATGATTATAACATACAAAATCATTGCAAACATAATCAAAACACAGTTTTCATTATTTTTGAAGAAAACGACAATATCAAGCGTTCTTGACGAAAATTGCTATTGCGAATTCATTTTTAAATCAAATCATGAAATTCTAATTGTGTTAACTCTATTTCTTAACATATTAACATAATCCATAATCAATTTAAACAACAATTGACAAACACATACCAATTTTGTTGATTTAAAGACTATTTTCAAAATAAGCTCACAGTAAATTACTATGAACATGATTTTTTCACGTTCATCATAATTACGTGGATTGAATCGCTAACACAACTATATAATTCATATATAAGCATAATTATATATATACATCACATATATACATCATGATCAAGTAATTTACACAAAAAGGTTTTTTACAGAGAAGTTCTATTTATGAAAAATATGGAATACGCAAAACACAATATAGAAAAGATTTAACATAGAGATTATACCCTTTCTAGCTTGGATTAGGAGAAAAGATGAAGATGATGATGGTGTGTTTGCTTCCTTTTGCTTTCTCAAAGCCTTATTCTTCTTCTCTCTTCTTCCTTTCCTCTCTATCTTTTCTCTGTTCTTTCTTTTCTCTCTGTTTTGTTCTTTCTTTCTCTAACAGACTAACTTTTCTAAACTAACGTTTATTATAGATATATAATATACATATAACATATATAACATATATGTAACTTACAATATTAATGTAGCTAATAAGTATTATACTAATTACATATACTAACTACTACTTAATTATATAAGTTACAAAATTTTGAATTTAAAAAACCCTAAGGCCATGCTTGGTAAAACAACATTATTTTTTTAAAACAGATTAATAGTAACTAAGGCCATGTTTGGTAAAACGGGTTTAAAACAAAAGTAAGGGCCTTGTTTGGTAAAATTAATTTAAAACTCTTTTTAATTCTTTTAATAAATCTTTTACCCCATAGTTTAAATGCTACACTTTATTTAATTAAATTGCAACCTTCTACTTAATTAAATACAAGCTAACATTTATTAATTAATTAAAATTGCACATAATACTAAATTGCTACACAATTGTAATTCCCTTATTAATCATAATTCATGTAATAAATTAGTAAATCATTATAAACAATTAGCACATAATATTGCTCTAATTTAATTATTCTCAATTAAATTAGAATTATGCTACACCATTACTTACACATCAATTTAATTAATTCTGTTGCACTTAATTAAATTACTCCACAACAATCACACAATTTATTTATTTAGCTCAATAAATAAATCAAATAAAATATTTATTTAATTCAATAAATATTTACAATTAATATATAAAATTTTCATTCGTTACAATCTTCCCTCCTTAAAAGAATTCTGTCCTAGAATCACATAAAAAAAAATCTCATCTATTACATTCTTCCCCCCTTAAAAAGATTTTGTCCCCAGAATCGATATATAAAGGGTTACACAAAGGTTAAGCAAATAATTGAGGATACGATTTACTCATTACATCTTCGAGTTCTCACGTGGCTTCTTCAGCACTGTGATTCCTCCAGATTACCTTAACAGAAGGTATCACTTTATTTCTAAGTACTTGTTCCTTCTTATCAACTATTTGAATCATGAACCTCTTCATAAGTTAAGTCTTTATCAAACTGTAAAGGCTCGTATTCTATTACATGTTTGTAGTCGTGTTTGTACGGTCGTAACACGAAAATATAGAATACGTTGTGTATATTGTCTAGCTCCGGAGGTAACGCCACCTCGTAAGCCACTTCACCAACTTTTTTTAGTACCTCAAAAGGTCCAATAAATCAAGGGCTCAACTTCCCCTTCTTACCAAATCAAATCTTCTCCTTCTAGGGAGATACCTTCAGGAAAACGAAGCTTCCCAGGTAAGAATTCTCGATTCTGTCGATATTAATCGGCATATTTTTTTTGTCTGTCTTGAGCAGCAACCAATCTTGTTCTGATCAACTTCACGATTTCGGCAGTTTGTTGTACCAGTTTCGGTCCCAACAGTTGACGTTCACCGGCTTCATCACAGTACAAAGGCGTTCTGCATTTCCTGCCGTATAACGCTTCGTAAGGCGGCATGCCAATACTCGCGTGATTACTATTATTGTAGGCGAACTCCACCAACGGTAGATGATCATCCCAACTTCCCTTGAAGTCCATAACGCAAGCTCTCAGCATATCCTCTAGTGTTTAAATCGTTCTCTCGCTCTGGCCGTCAGTCTGAGGATAGTATGCCGTACTCATTCGTAATTGCATTCCCAGACATTCTTGTAATCGCTTCCAGGAATTTAACGTGAAACGCGAATCTCTGTCGGACACAATCGACACCGGAATACCGTGTCAAGAAATGATTTCCTTAACGTACAGCTTCGCTAACTGATCCAAGTTGTACTTAATCCTGATCGGTAGAAAGTGGGCTGACTTTGTCAGTCGATCCACAATCACCCAAATCGTGTCGAAACCCTTCTGAGTCGCTGGAAGACCCACTATAAAATCCATCGTGATACGCTCCCACTTCCACTTTGGAATTTCCAACGGTTGTAGCAATCCGCTAGGTCTCTGGTGTTCTGCTTTGACTTTCTGGCACATTAAGCATTTCGCAACGCATTCAGCAACGTCCCTCTTCATATTCGGCCACCAAAAATGGTGTCTGAGATCCTGGTACATCTTCGTACTCCCAGGGTGAATAGAATATCTCGAGCTGTGAGATTCGCTCAAAATCTCCTCTTTTACTTCTGTTACTGGTGGTACCCAAATTCTTCCTTCAAATCATAGCAGACCTTCATTATCGATCTTGAACTTGAACTCTTTGCCATCGGCTATTCTTTTTCGAATCTTTTTGCACTCTTCGTCGTGAAGTTATGCTTCTTTCACTTTGTCTACCAGAGTAGAACCAGTAGTTACTTGAAACAACTTCTCATCCGATTCCTTCAGAAACTTCACTTCCAGTTCTAATCTAGTCATCTGTTCTATTAACTGGTCCTAATCAGTTAACATGTTCAGCTTCTCCCGACCTTTTCTGCTCAAGGCGTCGGTGACGACGTTAGCTTTATCCGGATGGTAAAGAATCTCGCAGTCGTAGTCTTTGATCAGTTCCAACCATCTCCTTTGGCGCATGTTTAAATCCTTTTGTGTAAAGATATACTTTAGACTCTTATGATCTGTGTATATCTCACACCTTTCTCCATATAAGTAGTGTCTCCATATCTTTAGAGCAAACACTACTGTCGCCAATTCTAAATCATGGGTCGGATACCTTTTCTAATAATCTTTCAGCTGTTTTGATGCATAGGCAATGACCTTTCCGCTCTGCATTAGCATGCAGCCTAATCCCTTATGTGAGGCATCACTATATACTACGAAATTTCCAATACTATCTGGTAAAGACAATACAGGCGCAGTACTCAACCTTTTCTTCACCTCCTAAAAATATTCCTCACACTTTTTCGTCCAAACAAACTTAACTGTTTTACGAGTCAAATTCGTCAATAGAGTTGCAATTCTAGAAAAGTCTTGAATAAATCTCCGGTAATAACCAGCCAATCCCAAGAAACTCCTCATTTCAGATGGCGTCTTCGGCTGATCCCAATTCATTACAGCTTCAACCTTCGACGGATCTACCGAAATCCCATCTTTGTCAATCACGTGGCCAAGAAATTGCACACGTTCTAACTAGAATTCGCACTTCGAGAATTTTGCATAAAGCTTCTCTCGTCTCAGCGATTCTAAGGTTAGTCTTAAATGTTCTGTGTGTTCCTCCTCGGTCTTGGAATAAACCAGGATGTCATCTATGAACACTACTACGAACTTATCTACGAATGGCTTAAACACTCTATTCATTAAGTCCATAAATACAGCTGGGGCATTCTGGTACGAAGGGCTGATCCCCCCGAGTACGAGTTGAAGGTCCATAGTCTTAATGACTGTTAAAGGTTTAAATAGAAATATTTATAACCTAGGACATAGTTCAAGGTCGTATGACCCTCGGATAAAGTCTATACTCAAACTTTAAATATGATGGAAGAATTATTATTCAATTCTTTATTTTGATGAAAGTAAGGTGATTCAAACTCTTTTGAAAATATTCACTATGTCATATCACTGTTGTATTTCAAGTGAGCTTTTGTTTGCTCACTCTTGCATATTTTTACAAACCCTTGCAGTTAAGGCCGAGAATGTTGACATTCCGTCAACAAGTAAAGAAAAAGGAAATATGAGCAAGTGAAGGCTTGTGGTTTCAAGTTTATATTGTAATAAGATTTAGTTGACGATGTTTTATTTTCGCATTTACTTTGTTTGATGTTAAGGTTTAGTTAACCCTGGGATTTTATTTGGACAAGTTGTAATCCTTTGTTAAGGAAGATTTTTTTAAAGTTTTATGAAGGTTGTAATTGGATTTGCAATTCTTTATTATTGGGTAGATATATATTTTAAATAGAAAGTGAACACCAAATCATGTGGAAACGAAGTACCAGGATTTGGGGGTGTCACAGGTTGGTATCAAAGCAGTAGGTTATGAACCTTAGGTGGGGCGAAAACCTTAGGTAGTAGCCTTATAGTAAGATCAAAAAGATAGTGGTGATAGGTAAAGATAATAAACTACCTTATGTGCTATGTGTTTACGTTTAGGTATTAGAAGAGTGACGACTCGATATCACGTAATAATAAACTTTAAAAAATTTTTGTAAGGATGACGAACATTGGAGAGTCCAGTCAGGCTAGAGAGGATATACCTCAGGTGCCTAGAGAGGAGAAGATCTGAGACATCCATGTTGTCTGGGAACAGCTGGTTAGGAGAAAGCCATCTCCAGGGATCACCGTAGCTGGTTAGGAGCGTGAGCTGACATCTATTCCAGAGGAAGAGGACGAAGACGAGTCTGAAGAGCATAAAGAGGAGGAAGAGGATCCCGAAGAAGAATTTCCACCTCACTCTGTTAGTGCTGAGATGTACGAGGCAGTCTATAACAGTAACGTGGAGCTTCATGGTCGAGTCGGAGAGCTCGAAGAAACCATCCAGCAGCGGGACGAGACTATCAAAGAGATAGCTAGTGATCTAGAAGAAGTGTAGTGGAAGCTAATCCACGTAGAGAATGATCGAGACGAGGCCCGAGCCGAGCTAGCAAAGCTGAAACAAGACATCCAGGAAGAGTCAACAAAGCGTGCCAGAGCTGAGAAAACAAGCTTGAGGGCTATTCAACGAGCCGATCGAGCTGAAGATGAGGCTGAAACCAAGAGAGCCAAGCTAAGGGAAACAAAATACGCTTTCCATACGGCCATAGATAGGGCCCAGGACCGTATCTTCTATTACCCAGCTCAGTTCTAAGGTTTACCGTGGTATATGGTGGACCGAAGGACAGCGTTTCGGGTGATGGAGGAAGAACGAAGAGAGGTTGTGCGACGTCTTAATATGCCTAGACATTAGAGCTTTTAAATTATGTGTTTCTTTTTGTAATCAATAAATGTAAATACTATAGCTTGAGATAATAATGGGATAAAGTGATGATGTAGTCCTGTAACTTGTTCCAGTTCAGGACAGATGATGTAAATAGCAGAAATGCTATCTATCTTATATTTTAAAACTACGAGTAATGAATAAAAGAAGTTTATGGATGTGCTATGTGTTCATATATGAACTGAGTTATTTAAATGTTTAAGCTGAACTTGAATACTTAAGAATTGAATAAAGGAGCTAATAATAATTTTTCTTAATAGAAAATGCCTCCTAGAAGAAGACCAACACGTCAAAACCCCGAGGGTTCGACGAACAACAATGATGGAACAAATCCTAACTCGGTTCAGCAGTTAGTGAACCTGCTGACAGAAGCGATGACGAATTAGCCGCAAGTGCAGGGTACTATATTTAACGAATTCAAGGCAGTAGGGCCGCATGAATTCAAGGGATCGACAAACCCTATAGATACTCAGACGTGGGTGATGGAAATGGAGAAGGTATTCGACGTAGCTAGAGTCGGTGAAGACCAGAAAATGGCATTCGCGACTTTCATGTTGAAGTCAGATGCTAGCTTCTGGTGGCAGGCTAATAAGACCAAAGAGGGTTAAGGAGTCATACCGTGGGTACGTTTCAAAGAGATGTTTTTTGAAATGTACTTCCCTGTGAGTTCACAGGACCATATGGAGGTCCAATTCCTAGAGCTTAAGCAGTGAGGGATGACAATGTCTGAATACGCCTGCAAAGTTTAACGAGTTGGCCAGGTTCGCTACATACCAAGTCAGCACAGACGCTAGGAAGGCGAGGAGGTTTGAGCGGGGACTGAAACCCTGGCTCTACAGCAAGGTCTCTATGTTCCAGCTGAATACGTTTGCAGCTGTGCTGGAAAAAGCCATTCTAGCTGAAGGAGGGAGCAAAACCGTGACTAAATTTAACCAAGACAAGAAGAAGAAGATTAAGATGGAAAACAAGGCTGGTGGTAGCTGGGCTATCCATCAAAAAACAAAGTGGAACGACAGTACCTCTGCTGGGAGTCAACAAGGAGGCCAATAGAAGAGGAAGCTCGAAGCATGTGCTACATGCGGGAAGACTCACACTGGAGTGTGCATGAAAGGGAAACGGGTGTGCTACAACTGTGGTCAAGAAGGCCACATCGCGCCAAATTGCCCAAACCCAAAGAAGGGAGCTTGCTATACATGCGGATCCAAGGATCACATGGCTTGCAACTGCCCTAAAAAACTAGCGGTAGGGTCAACATGGAATGGAGGAAATGGCAGCGGCAGCACTCTGACTATTGCCAGACCATCACCACTGCAAGCCGTTCGACCCAGTGCCCGTACGTTCAACATGATGGTGCAGGATGTCGTGCAATCAAAGAATGTGGTGGCCGGTATTATTTAGATCAATAGTATAAATGCATATGTATTATTTGATTCGGGTGCTACTTGTTCATTCATATCTGATAATTTTGCTAAAATCCTAGACTTACCTGTAGAAGAGTTAGCTTACCCCTTGAACATAGAAATTACGAATAGGGAAGTCATTCCTGTTAGGTTTGTATACAAGAACTGTAGGTTGGATATTAAAGGTCAGGAGCTGAGGGTAGATTTGATTCCGATAAAACTAGGGGAATTCGATGTCATATTAGGGATGGACTGGTTGTTCAACCATGGGGCGGTAATCGACTGTCAGAAGAAGTCGGTAAACCTTACAACTCCGTCAAAGGTAGTGTTCTATGGTAGTAAATCGCCTAGATAGGCGAGCTGTCTGACGGTGATGCAAGCCAAGAAACTTTTGACGCAAGGTTGTGTAGGATATCTAGCCTACATAGTAGATACGCGTAAGGAGAGCCCGAAGATAGAAGAGATACCAGTGGTTAAGGAGTTTGTGTGACACCCCCAAATTCGGTATCTTAATTTTCACAGGATTTGGTGTTCACTATTCAAATATCATAAGACTATCTACCCATAATAATAGGAATTCATTAAATAGATAAATAATCCATCATCTTACATCATCTGAAATAATAATACATAATAAATCCCAGGTTATACTTAATCTTAAATCTCTGTTGCAAAAACGTAAATAAATAAGTCTTATATATCACACATTAGTCTTGAATTTTAACATATCCATATCATCACAAGTCCCCATCACTTGTTAGCTTTTCCTTTGCCTTTGCTACTAGAAGGCTCTTCACATTGTTCGTTCTTAGCTGCATTGTTATTATGCAAAAGTGAGCATGAATGCCTGCAAGTATAAAAATATGACAATAATAACATACGAGTGAATTTAAAGACATCTGAATAACAGAAAACTCAACTTTTGAATCAAGAATAATAATCGAGAATCAAATTACTTTTGAGGGTCATAAGACCTTAAACTCTGTCCTAGGTTGTCAAGTATATTAACCTTTAACAGTCATGAGACTATGGACTTAACTTCGTACTTAGGGAGATCAGCCCTTCGTACCGATACTGTGCACACTATCTTAACGCATAAGCATCATCAATTCCCCTTTGAAAAGGGTTGTTCATCTCAGTTTGACATCAGAGTCCGCAACAAATAAAGTTTGGTTTGGATAACTCAATAGTAGTTCTGGAATTTAGAACGCTCATTAACTATGGACTAGTCGAATCATATAAGTTCGCTAGTCTTAAAGAATTCAACAATAAATGATATTCAATTTGAATATTAACTTCTCAAGGATATACAATCGAATAAGTATTGTATAACTGAAATGATACTTTTAAAAGAATCATGGCATCTCATATGAAATTCTGCACTTGAATAATCAAGGATAAATACTTTGCTCGATATAGAATTTAAATCTATAACTTGCTCAAATGTAAAGATTTGAGTTAGGAAACTTGCCTCGTGCACAAGCTACAATTATAACTCACTTCTTTAATTACTCTTACCTATCAATACATTCACAATATCAATTAATCACAGGTTCAATATGTATATCGATTCACAACTGTGTTCTTCGAACTCATTATTAGGTTTTTCAAATAATGGTTTATGTGGATCAGTTAACTTGTTAATTAATCACATAACTTAAGTTATTAACTTATATTAATAATTTATTACATACATAACATGTCTTCATGGTTATTAGACTTAAAATAATGTCTTCATGTTTATATTACATTATTTAAACTTTACAAATAATAGTTTAAGTCACATAATTAATTTATTAATTAATCATATAACATAAATTAATAAACTCATATTAACATCTTATCATATATACAACATGTCTTCATGTCTATTAGATTCAAAACTCATTTCTCAAAATTCAACACTTAACAAAAATTTTCAAAAATTTCAGACAGGCGCAGCCGCGCGCCGTTTAGCCTTGCACCAGGCGCGGCCGCACGGCTGCATTTTTCCAGATTCTGAAGTTCGCGAACGAACACAAAACTCGGCTATTTTCTCCCAATTTACACCATTACACTGATTTGTAATGTTACCCATGAAGTATAAACTTCATAGGAACATCACAAATCATTACTAACATGTTTCTACCAATTTAGATCATGTAATTACATCAATTACAACAATCACTTTCACTGTTCTTCATAAATTGTAAAATTTTATGAAAAATATAAAATCTAACATTACGGATTCGTTACTACACCGAATCCGTTCATTTCAATTCCATTCTCTTTGTTTAACATATACAATCATATTCTTGTATCAATTTAAATATAAACATATGATTAAATCATTAATTTAACCCATATGGGTTATTCAACCATATTCAATACTCTGTATTTTCAAGAACCCAATTCTTGACAAAATCCCATGGTGTGATCACTTTAATTTACATATATATTGTGACGCCCCCAGAATAGGTTCAGTCAACCCAACCCATTCTGAGTCGCCAAATACATGGTACAGAATTCAAATACAAACTTTTATATCACACGGTCGTGCAAAATATGACCACACAACTATGAGTGTCAATACAAATATGTAAAAAATATTAACATTCAAACTAAGTCCTCATTACAATTATTCTCACACTATTTATTAGAAATAGTGAGGACTACTACTGCTCTAACTCGGACCATCACTCTGTTCCCCGACTAGTTCCAGCGACATTCTCATTTCCTGAAGAGGACAATAGATGAAAAAGGTGAGCTCAACTAGCCCAATAAAGAATATTATGACTAAGATAACGGAAAATAAATTATCGTTAGTCTTCAACAATTCAGATAAAATATTATTGACAACAAGTTTTAGATCAATATTCGCAGCGAAAATAACCATTCATTAGAAGAGTTAAGTAGAGAATGAAGTCTACTATCTTCTATGATTTAAAAGTACATCATCAATATTTTATCCATGTAACATCAATCAATGTAACGATTGAGATTTTATATTTAATTTTAAATATTTATTGAATTAAATAAATATTTATGTGAATTATTTATTGAGTAAATAAATAGATTAAGTAAATTATGGTAATGATTTAATTGAGTGTTACATATTAAATTAATGAATGTTATTTAATTGATATGTATATATATTAATGTTATATTATAGTTCTAATTTAATTGAGATAATTGAATTAGATGAATTATGTGATGAGGTGTTACATGAATTATAATTAGCGAGTAATTCTAATTATGTGGCAAATTTTATGTGATTAATGGATGTTAGATTTTAATTGATTAAATTAGATGATTAATATTTAATTGATTAAAATATGACATTAAAGTATGTGTCAAAATGATTTATTAAAATAAAAAGAAAAGAATTTTTAAATGATTTTTTTACCAAACAAGGCCCTTGTATTTGTTTTAAACCTATTTCTACCAAACAGGGCCCTAACTATCAAAAAGCTGTTTTTAAATAAACTGTTTACCAAACATGGCCTTAGCATTAATAATCAATTTTTGAAAATAACCTTGTTTTGCCGAACAAGGCATTGTGGTTTTTGAATTTTGTAACTTATATAATAAATGTACTTATTATATATATTAAGTAATTAGCAGTTACATATATATTATTAGTATACGTATATTATATCAGTTATAATATATCTATACTACGTTAGATTAGAAGTTAGTTTGTAAAGCTAAGAACAAAAAGAGAAAAGAAGAGCAGAGAAGTTAGAGAAGAGAAGGAAGAAGAAACTTGTGAAGGCTAGAATTAGTCATTGTATTCTTCTCCAATCATCAAAAAGGTAATTAATATCTTATAGTTTTAAAGAATTGTGATCAGTTGTTCTTCATTGTTTTGAGTTTCTGTAAATTTAGTTTTCTGTGAATTTCATGAAATTATGTAATCATGAATTTTATATATATGTATTGTATCCATGTGTTGATTGTGGTAATTGTATGACATAAGAGGATTTTAAAAAATTAAATTACTGTAGAAATATATTTTTAACAGAAAATTCATGTTTATATGAGTTCATATAGAATATCATGAGTGTGGTTAATGTTAATTGAGAAATTCATGCAATTGGTATGTGTTAATATGCTTATTAAGTAATTTCTGGATGCTATCTTCAACTTAGTATGTAATGCATGTATATAAGTTCGAATTGATGGAGAAAAATAGTTACAGTAGATTATTTTTGAGAAAATATGAGTTTTCATGAAAATGGCCAAATTGGATTTTTAAAACTTGTGATTATCATTGTTTAAATGATTTTGTGTTTGGAAGCATGCTTTATATATGTGTAATAGCGTATATATGTTTTACAGAGTCTATAGTACTGTATTTTTGGCGTTGTTGGCTTGTATGGGTTAATCGGTGAAGCAGAGTAACGTGGCTGTCTGCGTCTGGCCGAGTTGCTGCGCCGGCAGCAAGGCCAGGAGCAGCGCAGCTGCGCCGCTTGTCTTTTCCAGATTCTCACCCTGCGCAGCTGCGCCGGTTTCAAGGCAGCTGGCTGCGCAGCTGCGCCAGGCTCTGTTCAGAGGCAGTGAATGCTAGTCATTTGTGCAGTGTTGTTTCTAACCTAGTTTAATTATGCTATGACAGTGAGCATGTATCTAGTTGCTACAATATGTTGTTAACATAAATTTGACAAATTTATATTTAGAAAAGAAAAGAGGTTTGAAAACCTTAATGTATGATTTGAATTATTATTTAAATGTGATATATGATTTAAATAATTATAATCAAAAGTAAATGTTTATTTTAAATTATAATTTGGTTAAATTATAATGAATAAAGGTTGATTTATTAAATGTTAATTTAAATTATAATTTGTGTAATTATAATTTAATAAATGCATGTTTAATTGTGGATTAAATTGATAATTATATGATTAATTATAAATTGTGTAATTATAATGCATGTTATAGTTTAATTAATTATTGATTATAATTGATAAATACATGATTAATTATAAATTGTGTAATTATAAATGCATGAATGTGGTTTAATTGATTTTAAATTATAAATTGTTTATAATTTAAAAGGTATTGATAATTTAAGTAATTATAATTTGATTAAGTATTTGAATTATAATTGTTTAATTATAATACATAATTAATTTAATTATGTGAGTATATGTGTGATGTGATTAACTATGTGATAGATAATTATTATTGTTTATTTAATCAGAATGTGAGTTAACCATGAGGGTTAACCACTTATGTGAATTAGTTACGTGTTAACTAATTTAGGTTATTGTGATTGAATATATATGTGTAGGAGGTATTAAAGTACGTGAATTGAATTAAGTAGCTTGCGCTTGAGGCAAGTCTTCTAAACCCTAAACTCGTTAATTTTACGCAAGTTTTATAAACCCTAATCTTGTATTGATTTTATATGATCTCTTGAATTCATATATTCATTGTTGAGAATGTCCTTTCCATTTCAGTATTGGACAATTGTTTATTTAATTGAAATGGTATTAACTTATTGTTCAAGTAAGATCCAATTATTATTTTAAATGCTTTAAGTTGATTCTAAAGCATATGTTAATTCATAATTCTTTTATTTTGAATTATTGGAAGTCGATTCAACTAATCCTTAGTTGATGAACGTGAATTCTAAATTACTCTTGTAAGCTTATCCAAACCAAACTTTCTTTGGTGCGGACTTGAATTCAAATTACTGAGTTGAACAACACTATTTATTAGGGGAGGTTACTACGCATAGCGTTAAGATGTTGGTGCACAATACATGGTACGAAGGGCTGATCCCCCTAAGTACGAGTTAAGGTCCATAGTCTTATTGACTGTTAAAGGTTTAAATAGAAATATTTATAACCTAGGACAAGAGTTCAAAGGTCTTATGACCCTCAGATAAATTCTATATCCAAATTTTAATATTGATAGAGAATTATTATTTAATTCTTTATTATTGAAGCAAGCTAAGTTGTTCAGATTTTCTTAAAGATACTCTTTCATGTCTATATTATTGTTAAACTCCAGTGAGCTGTGGTTTGCTCACTCTTGCATTAAATAACAATTTCAGTTAAGGTTGATAACGCTGATGCTCCGTCTACAAGTAAGGGCAAGGGAAAGCAAAGCAAGTGAAGACTTGTTTTTTTATTTAATTGAGAATGATTGTAATAATTAAATGTTATGTTTTATTTCCGCACTTTATTATATTCATGTCAAGGTTAGAGTAACTCTGGGATTGATTTTGAGAAGGTTGTAACCCTTGTTTTAAGGGAGATTTAATTATTTTAATTTAAGTTGTAGTTTATTTTGCATTATTCATTGGGTAGATATATGTTATATTAGAAAGTGAACACCAAATCATGTGAAAACGAAGTACCCGGATTTGGGGGTGTCACAATTAATATATATCTCAAATCAAATATTCATCTTTGCACTACGGGCCAAAGATATTCATTTGTATCACCAGTGGTCACGTTCATCTCAACACCTATCCATCTTTGCACTACGGCCAAAGATATTCATCAGGTAATCATTCATCTTTGCTCTACAGGCCAAAGATATTCAGTTATATCACATTTTAGGACTGAGGATGATGAAAAACATTTTAAAGAACGAATATAGTTCAAAAATACTTCGTAATAATCAATTGTAAAGCGAAATTTAAGAATAAAGCTCAAAATTTAGATCTATTCAAAGATAGGAACCTTAACAAGCAACTTGGACAAATAGAAGAAAATTTAATTTTTTCGTGAATAGTACCGTATACGTGAATAATGCCGTATACGTGAATAGTAACCCCGACGGAAAAAGTAAGAATGTCATAATAAAATCCATGCCAATATTTTGGTATAATGATATTGAAAATAATAACATCATTTACGAAAGAAAATAACATCCCTTACCTCAAAAGAATAGTACTTCTGACTGGAATATCGGATACAAGGCTGAAGAAAACTTGCACTGAATAGCAACACTCAAAGTATATAAATACTCACAAAAATACGCTCGATATTATGGAGAGAGAAAACTTCGGATTCTGGTGTGATTTTCAATTCTAACCTAAGCACCCTATTTATAGGAAAAGCTTAGGATGCCAAAGTAGACTTTTGAAACCACGAAGCACACTTGTTTTGATTTTCTTTTTTTTATGGCTGCTTTCAATAGTCAAAAATTAGAATTTTTTTCAAAAAAACAAAAATGGGGCCCACCCATGTTTTTAATAAAAACATTTATTGCCGAAACTTCAATAATTCATAATAAATAGCCCCTTTATCAGAAAAATACAAATTCTATGTTCTTTTTATAAGAAATTTAATTCTCAACAACTTTGTAGAAGGAAATTTTTCCAAATTCCAAACATAAATTATCTGAAATTCATAAACGGATGATTTTCCACACCCAAAATACTGATAAAAACACATCAGCACTAATTCCTTCTTTTATATCCACAAAATAAATATTTTCTTATCATATAAATTAATAATTAATTATTCACAAATAATATTACAGAACTACAATATTGACAACCAGGTCGTTTCCAGGAAAGAGGGGGCTTTCCGATAAGGATTTCTCCTTACTGGCGCGCAATTAAATAACCCCTCCTAGACAAAACTTTCTTAGACATTATCAATAATGCTATCTAATAATATTTTTCAAATAATATGAATTATTGAGTTAATAATGTGAAATACTGTGCAGTGACAATTATTAAATCAATAATACAAAATATCAACGGAAGCAATTATTGAATCAATCATATAAAATAGCAACGTAGCAATTATTAATATAAAATATCAACGTAGCAATTATTGAACCAATAAAATATCATGCAATTATTGAATCAATAAAATATTGAACAGTAATTACTGTAACAATTATTGAGTAAGTGACTTCTTACGTAAGAATCAATAATTCAAAATACTGTGCAATACCGTGTGCTACTGTGCACAACGCGTATTACTGTATTTTTATCATCGAGTATTTCAACAGTTTAACCGTAACAGTTTTACCGTTATTTATAAAAAGGTTATTTCTGTCGCTTTCTATATCCGACAGTTATTCCGTTGTGGGGCTCACAAATAGCTGCGCCGTCGTACAAATATTCCCCGACAACAAGAATATTCCACGACCAAACGAATATTTTCCGACAACAATGAATATTTTATAACCACTTACTCATTTTGAAATATTTGCACATTTCACCCATAACTTACTACATTAATTAATCAACCCCTTACTATTTCAAAATAATATATAAAGAAAATTAAATCGTTATTTATAAAATTCGGGGTCTTATATTCTCCCTTCCTTATGAAATTTCGTCCTCGAAATTGATGTACGTACTTGGTATGTCGAAAAGGTGAGGATACCTCGCTTTCATTTCCGATTCCAACTCCCAGGTCATTTTCTCAATTTCATGGTTTCTCCACAAAACGTTAACTTGAGGTATAATTTTCGAGCGTAGGACATGCTCCTTCCTATCCAAGATCTTGACAGGTACCTCCTCGTACGTTAAATCTTCGGCTATCTCATCTGGTTCTAACTCAATAATGTGGTTTGGATCTTTCACATATTTACGCAACATGGATATGTGAAAAATATTATGAACACGAGACATGCTTAGAGGTAAAGCGAGTCTATAGGCCACATTTTCTACTCGGTCAAGGATCTCAAATGGACCAATGAATTGTGGGTTGAGCTTTCCTCTCTTCCCGAATCTCGTAACTCCTTTCCATGGAGCAACACGTAACAATACATGATCCCCAACATTAAATTCTACGTCCTTTCGATGAAGATCCACATAATTCTTTTGTCGATCTTGTGCGGTTTGTATCCGTTGTCGGATCATTTAAATCTTTTCCGTAGTCATACGTACTAACTCAGGTCCCAACAATGTTGTTTCACCCATCTCGTCCCAGCATACTGGAGAACGACACTTTCTCCCATACAACGCTTCGAATGGAGCTATGCCTATACTTACTTGATAACTGTTGTTGTAGGAGAATTCCACCAATGGTAAGTACTTATCCCAACTCCCTTTGAAGTCTAGAACACAGAGTCTCAATAGATCTTCAAGAGTTTGAATAGTCCTTTCTGATTGTCCGTCTGTTTGAGGATGATAAGCCGAACTGAATCGTAAATTCGTGCCCATAGCTTTCTGCAAACTAATCCAAAATCATGAAGTAAATCTGGGGTCACGATCCGAAACTATTGATATTGGCATGCCATGCAATCTCATAATCTCATTCACGTACATATGAGCAAGACATTCAAGGGAATAAGTCTCTCGTATCGGCAAGAAATGAGCAGACTTGGTTAATCTATCAACAATAACACAAATCGCATCTATGCCTTGAGAAACCTTGGGAAGACCCGTAATGAAATCCATCGTAATGTGTTCCCACTTCCATTTCAGAATCTCCAGTGGTTGTAATGGACCCTTCGGCACTTGATGCTCCGCCTTTACACATTGACAAGTTAAATATCTCGAAATAAACTCCGCGATCTCTCTTTTCATATTGCTCCACCAAAATATATGTCAAAGATCACGATACATTTTGGTACTCCCAGGATGGATTGCAAACGGTGTGTTGTGTGCCTCCATCATGATTCTATGCTTCAAGTCGGAATCGTTAGGAACACAAAGTCTTGAGTTGACTCGAAGTATTCCCTCTTCATCGATTCTTGCTTCTGGAATAGGCACCTTCTTGCACCTTCTTCTTCATCTTCATCAGCTCCGGATCCGTAGCTTGAGCAGCTTTAACTTTATCAATCAAAGCTGGTTCTACGCGTATACTTGACATCATCGCACTCGTTCCCGCATATGATCTTCTACTCAACTCGTCAGCTACCACATTCACTTTTCCAGGATGCTATTGGATGGTATGACCGTAATCTTTCAATAGCTCAAGCCAACGTCGTTGCCGCATGTTGAGTTCCTTTTGAGTGAAGAAATATTTAAGGCTCTTATGATCCGTATAAATCTCCACTTTCTCCCCGTACAGGTAATGTCTCCAGATCTTCAACTCGAAAACAACAACTGCCAACTCTAGATCATGAGTAGGATAATTCCCCTCATATTCTTTGAGTTGTCGCGAGGCATAGGCTATGACTTTCCCATGTTGCATGAGAACACATCCTAACCCTTTGCCCGAAGCATCGCTATAGATAACAAATCCATCCGAACCAGATGGTATTGTCAGAACAGGTGCCGAGATAAGTCTTCTCTTGAGCTCTTGGAAGCTCTTCTCGCATTCCTCGCTCCAAACGAATTTTGTATCTTTCCGAGTCAACTGAGTTAATGGAGTAGCGATTCGAGAAAATCCCTCTACGAACCTCCGATAATAACTAGCTAAGCCCAGAAAGCTTCGTACTTCGATCACCGACTTAGGTTGCTCCCAGCTTTGTATTGCTTTAATCTTCGTTGGGTCAACAGATACTCCACATTTTGATACCACGTGCCCAAGGAATGCTACTTCCTCAAGCCAGACCTCGCATTTCTTCAGCTTGGCATATAGCTTATTCTCACGAAGCTTTTAAAGTACGAACTTCAAGTGGTGCTCATGATCTTCACGGCTTTTAGAATAGATGAGGATGTCATCAATAAAGACAATAACGAATTGATCCAAATACTCCTTGAATACACGGTTCATCATATCCATGAAAGCAGCAGGAACATTAGTCAATCCAAAAGACATGACTAAGAACTCATAATGCCCGTACCGAGTTCTGAAGGCAGTCTTCGGAATATCCTCATTTTTAATCTTCAGCTGATGATATCCAGAACGAAGATCGATCTTTGAAAAGAATTGTGCTCCTTGCAACTGGTCGAACAGGTCATCAATACGAGGTAGCGGATACCTATTCTTGATGGTGACATGGTTCAACTCCCGATAGTCAATACAAAGTCGCATACCGGGTTCAAGGTCAATAAAGAATTCAACTTCACGTTCTGGGGGTAGACCGGGAAGTTCTTCGGGAAATACATCAGGAAACTCATTAACAACGGAAATATCATTCAAATCTAATGTATTCTGGTTTAGATCAGTGACATGAGCTAAGAAAGCTTGACATCCGTTTTTCAATAAACGAATAGCTTTGTGATTTGAAATGATATTGACTGATTTTAGTGGTTTGGTGGTTTGGATTTGCACAACAGGTTGATTAGGACTATGAAAACTAATAACCTTACGAAAAAAAATCAATTTTAGCATGGTAAGTGGTTAACCAGTCAATTCCTAAAATCACATCAAATGCAAGTATTTTTAAAGATATAAGATCAACAGGTAAGGTAAGGGTACCAATCTGAATCAAGCAAGATTTGTAAACTGTGGATGTAACAAAGGTTTCTCCCAACGGAGTTTCAATAGATAAGTCAAAGTTTAATTTATCAGAAGTCAAGTTCAAACGTTGAACACAAGTAGGTGAAATAAAAGAATGGGTAGCACCGGTATCTAACAAGGTGTAAACTTCGCAAGAGTTTATGATTAGCTTGCCCATAATCACCTCGTGTGGATTCCTCGCGTTTTAGGCTGTCACGACAAACGCTCTTCCAGAAATCACCGACTTTGACTTGTCCAAAACCTCCTTGGGAATCACCACCCCCGCTGGACTTGGTTTCGCAACAGGACAATCTCGAGCTATATGTCCTTCTTTTCCACAGTTATAGCATGCTTTGAATTGTTGTGGGCAGTTTGGGCTGATGTGTCCCTCTTTCCCGCATTTATAGCATACAACCGGTGGTCGTTCTCCTCCCCTAGAAATAGTTGATGCTGGTGCTGATGTCGACGTCTTCACGTTCTCATTGTTATACCTTCTCTTCTTGAAATCTCCCTCCGATTCGCTTTTTCTACTATCATGGCCACGATTACCACCGGAATGGTTACAGCTTCTATCATACTTTCCTCCCCGCTGGTTGTCATTACTCTGATGATTGCTACCACCGGTATGACCTTAGTTGTTGTCCCTTGGTTGAATATAATCACTATCTCGTTCTAACAACTGGGCCATGTTCACTACATTCGAATATAGAGAAAATTTGTGAGAAATGAGGTATTGACGTATTTCGGGTTTCAAACCTCTCAGAAACATCTGCGTTATACGTTCCTCATTCTCCACCAAATGAGGTGCAAACCTGAACAACTCCGCGAACTTAGCCTCGTAGTGGGACACCGTCATGTTATTTTATTCTAGTCTGATAAACTCTACCTCCTTCATATGACGAATACTTTCAGGAAAGTACTTGTCATTGAACAGTTTCTGGAATGCTTCCCAAGACATCTTGAGTGCGGCAGGCTGGGTACGCTTCACAGACTCCCACCAGTAATCTGCCTCTCCTCGGAACATAAAGGTGGCGAATGGAACCTTCTGTTCCTCCGTGCATCCCAAGACATCAAATATCTTGGTAATTTGCTTAACCCACGTCTCTGCCTTGATTGGATCTGGCTTTCCCTGAAATTCTGGTGGTCCCAACTCTTTGAACTGCTTGACAGTGACAATTCATGTGTTGTTATTATCTCCACCTGTATTTTGCACACGAGTTTCTCTCGTCTGGTTTTGCATGAACTGCAAAAAACTTCTAAACATCTCATTGTTTATCGTCTGATCAGCGTTGTTTTAAGGATGAACATTGCCTTCCTATTGCACGTTCTCCTGGTTGGTGATTAAAGGTGTCTCCACTATAATACCCGAGAATTTCCTAATATTATTAAATAAATATATCAATGGAAATGAGAATTTATTTGAATATAAATGATTTTGTGTTATGAGAATAATTAATTCAATTATATATTAAATTAAATAATTATAATAATTGAGAATATGTGGAGTTTGCGATAAACTCGTGAAAGCCTTGTGTGGCACAGTGACGTAATATTAATGATTATATTAATTTAAGCGAACAATTAATCTATATTAATTATCGTAGAATATTAATTAATGGTTATGGAATATTAATGGTGATTAATTCATAATATGTGATTATTATTATTATTGCACGAAAAATGATAATAATAATGAGCAACGTGTCTATAATATAATAAAATTTATATTCATTTAATGTGATATTTAATCATATAAGTGTTAATCAATTATTATAGAAATTAATAATCAATGAGGAATGGATTAATTAATACTATCGTTAATTAATCAATGAGATAAATAATTTATTTATTTGACAAATAAGTGAGTTATTAATATAATAAGATTATATTAATTGATATATGCAAATGTGCAATACTTGAATATATAAAGTATATGGAATACAATTATATTATATAGTGTGGTGCAACATTTATGTGGCTATTCTTTATATGGACTATGTATTAAGATTAATTAAACTATGTGAGCTACATGATTAATGCTTATGTGACAATGTGAGTAAGTATACATTAAAATGATATATCATGAATATATTGTAAACAATTATTGAATTAATAGAATCTAATAATGAATGAGATAATGTAATATGGTAATATTTGATTTGAATTATATCCGGTAAAATAAATGTGCATGAATTATATGTGTGTAAATTACACTTATTACAATATGTGAATTACATTGTGACATTAAATTACAAACTAAGTGTAGATATTATGTATAAGTATACAACATAAGTGTTGTATGAATCCATGGCTGAGCTGCATTCTCTTGTCCCATAATAAGAGTCACATTTCATTCTCTTCACGTGGAAAACTCCAAGCTAGTCTACTGCCTTTTCTCTCAAAATCAACATTCTAGCTATCATGATGAACAAGGGAGTGGTATTGATAATGAGTTTCACCAACTAATTACCAACTCTCCATTAACCTCTATACAATACAAAATCTCGTTGGTTTAATTTGATGTATATATGCATTGTCTGTATTTTGGTTTCTCTATAAATACAACCCATCTCCTTCTAAATTGATTTGCTGAGAATTTCTAAGAGAAGAGAGTATACTGTGATTGTCTATTTAGTTGAGAAGGAATTTCTATAGTAGCATTAGCAAGCCCAAACCATTAACAGAGGTATATTAAGCATTCATTGTTCTTCATTTTTCAGTTTCTGTCAAAATTCCAATTCTTGATTATGGATGCAAAACATGCCAAATGGATTATAGAAAGCTTGTTTAGTTGTTATAATAGACTTATAAGCATATTGAAATATAATGTGGTTATTTTCGTGAGGAAATTTTGTGAATTAGGTTGATGTTTTTCGAAGCAAGAGCTTCTAGCTCTGTACAGGTAACGGCGCAGCTGCGCCCTGGTTATACTAGGGTGCTGCGTAGCTGCGCCAGTGTTGGACTTATGTTTTGATGGCCAAGGCCCTGCGCAGCTGCGCCAGTTTTGAACTGGGACGCTGCGCAGCTGCGCCGGCTACTGGATCTAGTTCCTGCTTTCTGCTAGAAATCTATTATGGTATAAATAACTAATGTGACTTGAACAAGTCTATTAATGAGCTTGGCATGCCTATATGGATATATTGAGACAATGTAAGCATGTTTTACTAAGAGTTACACACATACTTATAGTTTGCGATAAACTTAGAGTTTTATAAACAAAATTTGAATTTGAAAATGAACTCGATATGTATACTTGCCATGTTAACATTCTGACCTTGCAATCATATTTGTATGATTTAAGGATGTATGAAAAGCATGCTAACTCGCGTATATAGGTTCCATAATAAAATGTGGACATGTGAACCTTACTAATGACAACATAAGCTTTAAATATGGACTTTGACATGTTATATTAGGACTCTACATTCTGATATTTTCAACATGATTGAATATGCTTTGAAGGCATCATACATGTACGTACTTGTTATATGTAATGCAAGTTAATCAAGCATGAGTTCGATTAAGTCACGAACTAGTAACAGTGCTAGAATCACACATCCATGACATAGAAATATATGAACATGCGTATCAATAAAATATATGACTACTTTATATCTCTAAATGATAAGCATAACAACTTATGTAAATTCATGGCATTGCATAACCCTAAGTCGTTAGGGATCATGAATTAAAAACTAAATCATATATGATTGGAATTTGAAAGATTGAACAAGCATGAAAGTATCCTTTAAATATATGTACATACTTTGTGATATCATATGTTATGTGTTACTTGAACCCGATGGTTAACTTATGAGAATGCCATAACTTGCTAAAATGAAATATATTTTAGTATTGCTTGTTGTCTTATGTGATATTAATAATATGCGAGTATGTTTGCTAATTGTGGTAGTCTCACATGATAGTAATGATGTACGAATATGATCAACTTGGGAAAACAGGAAGTTAAGGATAAAAATTATATTCTATATAACTGTGTAGCTAGGTTAAAACTTAGCTTATGTGTTGATCGTATATTCGAAGATAAAATGTGAAGTTAAATTATATGACTAATGAATATCATATATATACGTAATTGTATTACGATAGGAATTCTAAAGTGTTGGCTAGCTTTACGTGAGTAAACTACGCATAAGGCAAGTATCCTAAACCCTTGCATTATTTTATTCAACGGATATCGTAAGCGAGTATCTAAACCTTATCTCTTTTGGATACAAGTATTCTATCTTTGTATATTGCGAACTAGTTTCCTACTTAATCGTTTGAATTGAATTAGCATACTTGAACTCTTATTTCATTAAAGTTATTATTCATGTTGAACTTAGTATTGTTCTTGAATATTGTGAAAGTGTCTATGCCATTTGATTCGGCTAGACTTATATTATTGAAAAGCGACCCAAACTAATTGATTGGTGCGGGATCTTGTATTTGACTGAGAAGAACAACCTTCTTTGAAGGGAATATATAATTGTCGGAGAACAGACGTGCACACTTGAGTATGATTGATTGTTATTCATAACGATGGTGCTTTAGGCTGATCACCTGTTGTGCCTGTTTTTGTTAGATTTTCAGTTTATTACTATTAATTCTAGTAGAAGTTCATAGTCCTTAGCGACTGCTCAGTATTCAGTTATCTTGAAATCTTAAATTAATTTGTTATTGAATCACATTGATATTATTCTGTCCTTAGCGACTATTATTGAAAATTGTTGATATTCTTGTTATCCTTGAACTATCAAACTTTGTTATACCCTTTCGAAAATTAAGGATTATATCACTTACCCTTATTGTATATTACTTGCTGGGCAATTTGCGCTCATTCTTGCTTTCCCTAAAATATTTCAGTTAAGGCAGAGCAGGGCGAACCTTCGGGCGTTGATAAGGGCAAGGGCAAGGCTACCAACTAGCTTGTCTCTTTTATGTTTTTAAATATTTTATTGTTGTATTAAGATGATGTAGTAAGACTGGTTTTTATTATGTTTAAGCTTAAGTTAGGTTATGTAATAAGTCGTTCATTGATATTATTATGTAATCTATTAAGTACTGTAGGTTGCGAGACTTGGGGGAATAATTATAATAAATCATTGTAAATTATTCTAGAATAGATTTTCCGCTGTGATGTGTGTTATTTAGTTATTATTATTGTGATGTATTACCATGAGCACGCGATGAACCGAATTCGAGAGACCAAGTGACGGTCCTGGAACTTGGGGGTGTCGCATCCACGGTCTCATTCACTTCGTTGTTAACATTCTCAGCTGCCATTCTCAAATACTGCCATAAAACAAGGGTTAATTAAACAAATTAACATATCACATATTAACCCTATGCTCTGACAGACCAATTAAATACCACATAAGCTTAGGTAGGACATACTAGTGAAGGATTTACTCGTCTCTCCCCTCCTAGTTCTATTCCCCGATCTCCGCCAGAGATCATATCCCTAAGCTCTGATACCAACTGTGATACCCCCAGAATAGGTCCAGTCAACCTAACCCATTCTGAGTAGCCAACTACATGGTACAGAATTCAAATACAAACTTTTATATCACACGGTCGTGCAAAATACGACCACACAACTAGTGTCAATACAAATATGTAGAAAATATTAACATTCAAACTAAGTCCTCATTACAATTATTCTCACACTATTTATTAGAAATAGTGAGGACTACTACTGCTCTAACTCGGACCATCACTCTGTTTTCCGACTAGTTCCAGTGACATTCTCATTTTCTGAAGAGGACAATAGATGAAAAGGGTGAGCTCAACTAGCCCAGTAAAGAATATTATGACTAAGATAACGAAAAATAAATTATCGTTAGTCTTCAACAATTCAGATAAAATATTATTGACAACAAGTTTTAGATCAATATTCGCAGCGAAAATAACCATTCATTAGAAAAGTTAAGTAGCGAATGAAGACTATTATCTTCTATGATTTAAAAGTTCATCATCAATATTTTATCCCTGTAACATCAATCAATATATATCTCAAATCAAATATTCATCTTTGCACTACGGGCCAAAGATATTCATTTGTATCACCAGTGGTCATGTTCATCTCAACACCTGTCCATCTTTGCACTACGGCCAAAAATATTCATCAAGTAATCATTCATCTTTGCTCTACAGGCCAAAGATATTCAGTTATATCACCTTTTAGGACTGAGGATGATGAAAAACATTTTAAAGAACGAATCCAGTTCAAAAATACTTCGTAATAATCAATTGTGGAGCGAAATTTAAGAATAAAGCTCAAAACTTAGATCTATTCAAAGATAGGAACCTTAACAAGCAACTTGGACAAATAGAAGAAAATTTAATTTTTTTCGTGAATAGTACCGTATACGTGAATAGTGCCGTATACGTGAATAGTAACCCCGACTAAAAAAGTAAGAATTTCACAATAAAATTCATGTCAATATTTTGGTATAATGATATTGAAAAGAATAACATCATTTACGAAAGAAAATAACATCCCTTACCTCAAAAGAATAGTATTTCTGACTGAAATATCGGATATAAGACTGAAGAAAACTTGCACTGAATAGCAACACTCAAAGTATATAAATACTCACAAAAATACGCTCGATATTATGGAGAGAGAAAACTTCGGATTCTGGTGTGATTTTCAATTCTAACCTAAGCACCCTATATATAGGAAAAGCTTAGGATGCCAAAGTAGACTTTTGAAACCACGAAGCACACTTGTTTTGATTTTCTTTTTTTTCTGGCTGCTTTCAATAGTCAAAAATTAGAATTTTTTTCAACAAAAAACAAAAATGGGGCCCACCCATGTTTTTAATAAAAATATTTATTGCCGAAACTTCAATAATTCATAATAAATAGCCCCTTTATCAGAAAAATATAAATTCTATGTCCTTTTTATAAGAAATTTAATTCTCTACAACTTTGTAGAAGGAAATTTTTCCAAATTCCAAACATAAATTATTTGAAATCCATAAACGGATGATTTTCCACACCCAAAATACTGATAAAAATACATCATCACTAATACCTTCTTTTATATCCACAAAATAAATATTTTCTTATCATATAAATCAATAATTAATTATTCACAAATAATATTACAGAACTACAATATTGACAACCAGGTCGTTCCTAGGAAAGAGGGGGCCTTCCGATAAGGATTTCTCCTTACTGGCGCGCAATTAAATAACCCATCCTAGACAAAACTTTCTTAGACATTGTCAATAATGCTATCTAATAATATTATTCAAATAATATGAATTATTGAGTTGATAATGTGAAATACTGTGCAGTGACAATTATTGAATTAATAATACAAAATATCAACGGTAGCAATTATTGAATCAATCATATAAAATAGCAACGTAGCAATTATTGATATAAAATATCAACGTAGCAATTATTGATATAAAATATCAACGTAGCAATGATTAAACCAATAAAATATCATGCAATTATTGAATCAATAAAATATTAAACAGTAATTACTGTAACAATTATTGAGTAAGTGACTTCTTACGTAAGAATCAATAATTCAAAATACTGTGCAATACCGTGTGCTACTGTGCACAATGCGTATTACTATATTTTTATCACTGGGTATTTCAACAGTTTAACCATAACAGTTTTACCGTTATTTATAAAAAGGTTATTTATGTCGCTTTCTATATCCGACAGTTATTCCGTTGTGGGGCCCACAAATAGCTGCGCCGTCGTACGAATATTCTCCGACAATAAGAATATTCCACGACCAAACGAATATTCTCAGACAACAATGAATATTTTATAACCACTTACTCATTTTGAAATATTTGCACATTTCACCCATAACTTACTACATTAATTAAATCAACCCCTTACTATTTTAAAATAATATATAAAGAAAATTAAATCTTTATTTATAAAATTCGGGGTCTTACATATATGGCATAACCCATTTTTTTTTAACATACACAGAGCTCTATATGATCACATCATACTTTAATTTTCAAAACCACTCATCACAGAGAACTTTCCCAATACGTAAATAAAACTCTGTAAATCTTTGAAAACTCAATTAAGGCCAAATTAAATAAAATTGATCCTTTAACATATGATTATATGTTAGAAAACACATTATGATCACATACCCATATAGAAAAAGCCATATCATAACCCAATTGGGAAATCCAATTTTCACAAAAAAAAATTTAAAACACGTATATGAAAACTTTAGAAAATACAACTTTTGAAAACTTAAAAAGGAAGATTACCCTTTTTAGTATGAAGATAATCAAAGACACACAATTGATTCTCTCAAATCTCTCTGCCTTTCAATCTCTCTCAATTCTTCTCTTCTTTTTCTCTCTAACCTTTTTATGATATTTCTAAGTTTTGAACAAAATGCCAATGTGTATATGTATAAGTATATATATAATACGTAATAATCTATCCATTGCATTGTCAACTGTTAAACTCCCATAAGGGCCCTGTTTGGCTAGCACATTAATTCTTCTTTTCTATTTATTTTAATTAACTAATTACTATATAGTTAATTGTCACATTATTAATTATTCAATTAATTTTATTTAAATCAATTAAATAAAATATAATAACTTTCCAATAAATCACATTGTCACATAATTAATATTTTTATTAATTAATTATGTCAATACATTAATTCTTTAATTAATTAAAGTAACATTATGCTTATTTAATTAATTCATTTAATCAAATAAACTCCATTAAATATATACTTTGAACTATTAAATTACTACACATTAATTTAATTAATGTAACATATATAATTAAATTAATCTACCATAATTTCATGAATTAATTATTTAACTCAATAATTAAATCATTAAAAATATTTATCTATTTCAACAAATATTCAAATAATTATACAAAATTCACGTTCGTCACAGTTTGTGGACGTTTTTCCGAGCGATTTGGCAGAACTTCCGCCAGATAGGGAGATAGAGTTCGTGATCGACTTAGCGCCGGGAACTCTCCAATTTCGAAAGCTCCGTACCGAATGGCTCCAGTTGAGATGAAGGAACTGATGGTTCAATTACAAGAATTGCTGGACAAGAAGTATATTCAACCGAGCATTTCGTCGTGGGGAGCACCAGTTTTATTCGTCAAAAAGAAGGATGGATCGATGCGTCTTTGCATTGACTATAGAGAATTGAACAAAGTTACAATCAAGAATAGGTATCCCTTACCTAGGATCGATGACTTGTTTGACCAACTGAAAGGTGCTAAATACTTCTCGAAAATCGATTTAAGAAGCGGGTATCATCAGTTGAAGGTTAGAAAGGAAGATATACCGAAAACGGCTTTTAAGACTCGATATGGTCATTGCGAGTTCTTGGTGATGTCATTTGGTCTAACGAATGCCGCAGTTGCATTTATGGACTTAATGAATAAGGTGTTTAAGCCATTCCTGGACAAGTTTGTAGTGGTGTTCATAGATGATATTATGGTTTATTCCAAGACCGAGGAGGAACACGCTGAACACTTAAGGCTAACCTTAGAATCGCTGAGATGAGAAAAACTTTATGCAAAATTCTCGAAGTGCGAATTTTGGTTGGATCGTGTGCAATTTCTTGGCCACGTGATCGACAAGGATGGTATTTCGATGGATCCGTCGAAGGTTGAAGCGGTAATGAATTGGGATCAACCGAAAACGCCATCTGAAGTGAGGAGTTTCTTGGGATTGGCAGGTTATTGTCGAAGATTTATCCAAATATTTTCCAAGATCGCCACTCCGTTAACGAATTTGACTCAGTAAAACAGTTAAGTTTGTTTGGACAGAAAAGTGTGAGGAAAGTTTCCAGGAATTGAAGAAGAGGTTGAGTACTGCGTCGGTGTTGTCTTTATCGGATAGTTCGGGGAATTTCATGGTATATAGTGATGTCTCACATAAGGGTTTAGACTGCGTGTTGATGCAAAGCGGCAAGGTCATTGCCTATGCGTCACGTCAGCTGAAGGATTACGAGAAGGGGTATCCGACTCATGACTTAGAATTGGCGGCAGTAGTGTTTGCTCTAAAGATTTGGAGACACTACCTATATGGAGAGAAGTGTGAAATATACACAGATAACAAGAGTCTGAAGTATATCTTTACCCAGAAGGATTTGAACATGCGCCAAAGGAGATGGTTAGAACTGATCAAAGACTACGACTGCGAAATACATTACCATCCGGGTAAAGCTAACGTTGTCGCCGATGCTTTGAGCAGGAAAGGTCGGGAGAAGCTGAATATATTAACTGATCAGGATCAGTTGATAGAACAGATGACTAGATTAGAGCTGGAAGTTAAGTTTTCGAAGGAATCGAATGAGAAGTTATTTCAAGTAACTACTAGTTCTACTCTGGTAGACAAGGTGAAAGAAGCTCAACTTCATGACGAAGAATGCGAGAAGATTCGGAAGAGATTAACCGATGGCGAAGAGTTTAAATTCAGAATTGATAGTGAGGGACTGCTACGATTTGAAGGTAGAATCTGGGTTCCGCCAATATCAGAAGTTAAGTAGGAGATCTTGAGCGAAGCTCACAGTGCGAAATATTCAATTCACCATGGGAGTACGAAGATGTACTAGGATCTTAGACATCATTTCTGGTGGTCGAATATGAAGAGGGATGTTGCGGAATGCGTTGAGAAATGTCTAACTTGCCAGAAAGTCAAGGCAGAACATCAGAGACCTAGTGGATTGCTACAACCGTTGGAAATTCCAAAGTGGAAGTGGGAGCATATCGCGATGGATTTCGTGGTTGGTCTTCCAACGACTCAGAAGGGTTTCGATGCAATATGGGTCATTGTGGATCGACTGACGAAGTATAATTACTATCGATCAGGATTAAGTACAACTTAGAACAATTGGCGAAGCTATACGTTAAGGAAATTGTTTCTCGACACGGTGTTCCGGTGTCGATTGTGTCCGACAAAGATCCGTGGTTTACGTTGAATTTCTGGAAGCGTTTGCAAGAGTGTCTAGGAACGTAATTGCGAATGAGTACAACATACCATCCTCAGACTGATGGCCAGAGCGAGAGAACAATACAGATGCTTGAGGATATGCTGAGAGCTTGCGTGATGGATTTCAAGGGAAGCTGGGATGATCATTTACCGTTGGTGGAGTTCGCCTACAATAATAGTTACCACGCGAGTATCGGCATGCCGCCTGACAAAGCGTTATACGGCAGGAAATGCAGAACTCCCTTGTGCTGGGATGAAGTCGGTGAACGTCAGCTGTTAGGACCGAAATTGGTGCAACAAACTGCCGAAATCGTAAAGCTGATCAGAACAAGATTGGTTGCTGCTCAAGACAGACAAAAAAAATATGCAGATCAACATCGACAGAACCGAGAATTTTTACCAGGGAGCTTCGCTTTTCCTGAAAGTATCTCCCTGGAAGGGGAAGATTCGATTCGGCAAGAAAAGAAAGCTGAGTCCCCGATTTATTGGACCTTTCGAGGTACTATGAAAGGTGGGCGAGGTTGCTTATGAGGTAGCATTACCTCCGGAGCTTGAGAATATGCATAACGTCTTTCACATTTTCGTGTTACAACCTTACAAACACGACTATAAACATATAATAGAATACGAGCCTTTACAATTTGATAAAGACTTAACTTATGAAAAGGTTCTTGTTCAAATAGTTGACAGAAAGGAACAAGTGCTCAGGAATAAAGTGATACCTTCTGTTAAGGTAATCTGGAGGAACAACAGTGTTGAAGAAGCCACGTGCGAACTCGAAGATGTTATGATGAAATCTTATCTGCAATTATTTGCTTAATTGATTTTTGTGTAGACCCTTATATATCGATTCTGGGGACAGAATACTTTTAAGGGGGGAAGAATGTAACATATGAGAATTTTTATGAGAAATTTTTTTCCCTGTGTTGTGATTCTAAGGGCAGAATCCTTTTAAGGAGGGAAGATTGTAATGATTGAGATTTTATATATTAAATTGTAATATTTATTGAGTGAATAAATATTTTATGTGATTTATTTATTGAGTTAAATAAATAAATTATGTGATTGTGTGGACTGATTTAATTAAGAGTAATATTTAATTAAATTGATATGTTAGTAATGGTGTAGCATAATTGTAATTTAGTTGAGAATAATTAAATTAGATTTAAAATTATGTGCTAAGTATTTGTTGTAATTTACTAAGTGTTACATGAATATAATTTCAAGTGTGACAATTGAGTATTAAGGAATGTTAACTTTTATTTAATTGAATTAGAATGTTGTAATTTAATTAAATAAGTGTAGCATCTAACTTATGGGTTAAGATTTATTAAAAGAATGGAAAAGGGTTTTAAAGTGATTTTATCAAACATGGTCTAACCTTTCAAATTATTGTAACCTATGTAATTAGTAATATTTATTATGATAATTAATATTATACTTATTACTTATAATAATAATATAGGTTACATATATATTATATATGTATATGCATATTATACAATATATGTTAGATAGTAAGTACGTTAGGATTTTACAAACAAAGAAAGAAAGCAAAGAAAGGGTTAGAGAGAAAGAAGAAGAAGAAGAAGAAGAAGAAGAAGAGCTCTACATCATCATCTCCATCTCTTCTCCTAATTCAAACTAGAAAAGGTATAATCTTTAGAACTCCATAAGTTGTAATCATGTTCTTCTATATTTTCATAGTTTTAGAATTCTTTGTAAAAATCTTTTTTATGAAAATTCATAATTTTGATATGTGTATGGGATGTGTACATATATATTTATATATATATATATATATATATATATGCTTGCATATGATTGTTATAGTTGTTTAAGTGTTTTAATTTACAAAGATATGATGAACATGAAGAAATAATGTTCATGGTGTTTGATTATGAAGTTATTTTGAAAATAGTTCTTAAATCATCAAAAGAAATTGATGTGAGCATGAAGTTATGTGTAATATGTGTCATATCATGATATGATATGAGTTATATAGTTGTTTTAACAATTCAATCCGTGTAATTTTGATAAACAAGAAGAATTGTGTTCATATGATTTACTGTAAACCAATTCTTTTAAAAATGGCTTGTGAAACTATCAAATTGATGTTTGATTGTGGGTTATTGTTTAAATTGATAATTGATTATGTTAGTATGTTAAGAATAGGAGTTATTACAATTGGAATTACTTGAATTGATTGAAAAACGAATTCGTAATAGCAATTTTCGTCAAGAATGCTTAATATCGTAGTTTTCTTCGAAAATCATGAAAAACATTGGTTTGATCATGTGTTGTATGAATTTTTCATGTTATAATCATGTTAAAGAGTTTAAAATATTGTTGTTAGCAAGTTTCATGCTAATCATGTTTGGAAAAATCAAATTCGGTGTGAAGAAATAAGCCAAATTGACTTATTTCTCTGCCAATTTGAGAACCAGCACTTCCACCAGAGGAGGGACCCACCCCAGTGAGGCTATTGCCCATGGGGGACCCACCCCAGCGGGTTAACAAGCTGCCCAGGAAGTTTGGTTTTTGCTTGTTGAGTTTTCATGCCTCGTTTGTTTAGTTAACTTATTTATATAACTTGATAAATGTAATAGGTAATAAGATAACATGCTTTTGATGTGTTTAAGATAGATTGAAGTTTTATATCAATGTGTTACATGTGTATGAGTGTGTTACTTTCATAAGGTACATCACACGATTTAAAGCATTATAAGCTTATGAATGTATGTCGTGAGTTTATACTCACGTATGTGGCTAGTTAGCAACCTATGTTGTAAACAACGTTGTGAGTTGGACTTGAGTATGAAGTTCAACGGTTTAAACGTTGTAGTTGGGTACTAATAGATGTTTTGAACGTAATGTGAATGTGTAGGATAACTGTGAAGTGATTGTAGTTATTAAAGTGTAGCTTGCGCTTGAGGCAAGTTCCTTAATCCTTATTCTTATACGTTAAGCAAGTTTCTATTTCTAAACTCGACATTTACTTTGTACAAGCTTTCTAAACTATTCTTGTACGCTATGCAAGCTTTATCAATGCATATTTTATTATGCAAGTTCTTTAACCCTTGCTCAATATGTCATGCAAGTTTATTTCTGATTCTTAACTTGCTATGTATTGTACAAGTTATATCGTATTCCAATGTTCATAATGCAATTATTGTCATAGTGTTGTGATCTTGACTTAATTGTTCAAGCAAGATCTACTTATTCTTTCAATTGCTTTAAGTTATTTCTAAAGCATGCCTACTTATTATATAGATTATTTTTATATCTTACAATTGGTTCATGATTTTTATATTATTGAACTGTTAAAGCACTGTGAGTCGATTCAACTACTTCTAGTTGATGATAGTTGAAACTCCAAAGTTCCTGTATCTATCCAAACCAAACTTTCTTTGGTGCGGACTTGTATTCAAATACTGAGAATGAACAAGTCTATCTATTAGGAGACATTTATGCGAAAGCGTTAAGATGGTTGTGCACAATACATGGTACGAAGGACTGATCTCCCTGAGTACGAGTTGAATGTCCATAGTCTTAATGACTGTTAAAGGTTTAAATAAAAATATTTGTAACCTAGAATATAGTTCAAGGTCATATGACCCTCGGATAAAGTCTATACTCAAACTTTAAATATGATGGAAGAATTATTATTCAATTCTTTATTTTGATGAAAGTAAGGTGATTCAAACTATTTTGAAAATATTCACTATGTCATATCACTATTGTATTTCAAGTGAGTTTTTGTTTGCTCACTCTTGCATATTTTTACAAACCCTTGCAGTTAAGGCCGAGAATGTTGACATTCCGTCAACAAGTAAAGGAAAATGAAAGATGAGCAAGTGAAGGCTTGTGGTTTCAAGTTTATATTGTAATAAGATTTAATTGACGATGTTTTATTTCCGCATTTACTTTGTTTGATGTTAAAGTTTAGTTAACCCTAGAATTTTATTTGGACAAGTTGTAATCCTTTGTCAAGGAAGATTTTATTTAAGTTTTATGAAGGTTGTAATTGATTTTACAATTCTTTATTATTGGATAGATATATGTTTTAAATAGAAAGTGAACACCAAATCATGTGAAAACGAAGTACCCGGATTTGGGGGTGTCACATCTACAAATATAGAACATGAACATCTGATGATCTTTGGCTCTTTAGCCCTCACTTGGGCGGATTAGCATCCAATTCTCAAGTAAGGATCAGCTCATAATGCACAATACAACAAGTGAACAAAATTAACAGCTTATGAGTAAATGGTTCATAGTGTTACAATAATGAACCTCACTAGTACCCTTCTTAGCTTTTAATGTGGCAACCACATCTAAACACTTCTCAATGTCAGGGACCTTTGCCTAGTCAACAATAAAACAAAAAGCAATAGTCAAATTTCATATCAATTGGGGGGGGGGGGGGGTAAAGGTAAAGAATACAAAAATAAATTCATTATGGATGAGTCAATTAGAATCAGATCTTCATCAAAGTTTAAATATCAAAAGTTCATAGAAGTTAACATACTGTTCAAGCTGTTATATTATATAACCCTGAAGTTAAGAATGGTATAAATCCCAAAATCTGTTTATTTGAACTATGGCCATGTCATAAATATTCCAAGCATATAATGACTATGTAGCAGAAATTGGGGCAACACAATAATGACAACATGCTCTACGCATTATGTTCACATATCTATCAATTGTTGACACTTCACAATACCCTGTTTGATTATGTCTCCACAAGCTAAATCCTGACCCATTACAGAATAAGCATAACTTGCATCCAAACCCAGCAGTTGTAACCATATTTATTCAACAAATAGCATCACAAGACAAAACATTTTATGTTAACTCATCCATAGGAGCAGCTCTTTCCTAATGCCTTTTTAGAGGGATTTTCTTACAAGGACTCAAAAATTCTTACAAACATTTTTAACAAGCAAAAAATATTTGGTGGTAAACTGCTTATAAGCACTTTTTATGTAAATAAGCAGAATTCCAATAAGCACATTTTTGACAATGTATATTACCATTTTACCTACTTCATTACTATATTAGTATTCTATTGTTTTTGGTCTTTTTCCTTAAAAATAAGTGAGAAGCAATTCCTTCACTTTATATTAGTATTTTATTATATGTTGTGTATCAAAATGACCACCTCCCCTCCCCCTAACAAGAAAATTATTCAAAAATTTAAGGCCCGACCTTCCGAGAACAAATAAACAAATCCAAGGCCCGAAGGGATTAATAAAAGCACAAAACAACAGTTTCAGCTCAAACACATTACTAAGAAATTGAACTCAAATTATCGAAAACAAAAGGAAATTTGTGACATAATGGAAATGTCCATGCATATAAGTTGAGGACATACGGTTGCATAAGATTAAGTATATTTGTTAATTAATTTATCAACTCAGCAGACTAGACTTGGTCAATGAAAATCCAATACTTTATTATAAAGACAAACACATAATATTATATATAACATGCTCCTTTATTAATTAATTCTGGAATCTCTAGTAGTAGGTGTATATAGTGTTCAGTTTCATATATATAGTGAGTTATGCTTTGAACTTGCTAGACAAAAGAGCATAGCAGTGTCCCATAAATTAAGGTAAGTCGATCTGATCTGTACTCTGCTCCCTAGCTAGCTATGATATGGTCTCAAAATATATATGTATGCTGTAGTCTGTATGCATGTTGACAATGACAATAATTAATGCATATTGATAATTAGTAGTAGTTTTTTTATGTAGAAACTGGATTAAGTTGTATGTTTTTAATTGGGGAAAAAAAACTAAGAAATGATTCTACAAATGGAAGAGATCGAAGAGGTGAAGCAAAATCCTCAAGAAGAGCAGAGTATAGAACAAAATCCTGCTGATGAACAAGATCATGACACCAAGGAAGAGGATAAAGTCATTCACATGCTAGAATCAAGCCAAACCCAAGGGGAAATGACAAAAGGAAGAACTGAAGTCGAGCTTGTCAATCCGCAGGCAGTGGAGGAAGGGAAAGTTTTGAAAAAGCAGACCAACTTGTTAAAGAAATCAAATTAGAGTTCTAAGCAAATTCCCAAGACAAAAAACATAGTTCCTAGGCCATTCTCTCTGGCTATTGAGAAAATAATGAATGCGGAAAGACTGCATTCATCCGATGTTAAGCCCTCAAAACCAACTCTAACAAAATCCACCAATTTGAACTACAAGTAAGCTTATATATACTCTTTAATTTTTACTTTGTGGATGCACATTTGTAGCTAGCTAGAAGTTAATTAAAGGTTGAAACTTTCAGGAATTTGGCTCGACCATCTCTTGTTGCTGATATAAGAAGCGACCAGAGGCCTGCTACTTCAACTAGACCATTGAGTAAACCAAGTTTGAAGCAGGAAGTTAAAACTGATAAGCAGGTTAATAAGAAGGTAAGATTTATTACACTATCAGTTCATAGAATTTTTACTCTTCATCTATATGACAAACATTGTCGCGGTGTCCTGCCATTTGGGATTTATATTCAGAATAATTCAGCTATAAAAAAGAAAGTTGAAGCAAAGATCCCACAGGCCACTTTCAAGGTATGTGTTGTTCATGAAAATGCAAAGCTATTAAAACCTAAAGCTTTTAATTAAGGTAGTTATCAATCTACATAATGAATCGCGGATGTATAATGAATCTAGAGGCCTGCTACTTTTGTTCTACTTATCAACTAATTGGATATACTTATTTTAAGTCAAAATCATAGTTGATGCAGCAGAGAATATCTCGCACAAACCTTGAATCTGAAACAGCTACATCAAAAAGGAGTGCAGCCACTACTTCTTGTAGAATAACGGCAGCCTTGTTGTATCGATCATGTGTAAAAGTGATAGACTCCACGGCACGCTTGCGTGAGGTGGTCGTCGCTCCGATTGTTTCTAGCAAAATTGTTAGGTGAATTGCTTGCAACACCTTAACCCCTCGCCTATATGTAGACGGTAATCTTGGTACAATTACTCGCGTTCGAAAATCTGAGTTGAATGGACACCAACGACACCTTGACCCCTCGCTTATATTGAAGCGGTAATCTCGGTACAATTGACGATTGATGCGGTAGAAGATGCCACACACAACTATGTATTGTTGTATGATAAGTCAAAGTTGAATCTCAAAGAAAAACTAAGAAAATAACTTAGGAATTCTTCAAAGAACCAAAAGTAGAGAATAACCTTACAAATATATTGAATAATGAATAATGTCTAATACAATAGAAGTAACCCTTATTTATACTAGTTGCAAAAATTCTAATCCTAATAGCAATAGTAACAAATTATCCTAATCTTTATAGGAATAGTAACAACTTATTCTAATTCTAATAATAAAAGAAATAACAATCCAATTTAAAATTGGAATTGAAATTCTAACTAAATAAAATCCTAATTACATTAGTATTAAAACTAATTTCTAGAATCCAAAATAATCCTTGCCCCGTTCGAAACCAAATTGCCGTGTAATCCAAGCTGAAATTCCGTGTGAACTGATGATGATTGTCGCGTGAATCCAAGCTCCAATTGGAATTAAGAATTGCCGAAATTGGAACTGTTGATTTGCCGAATATGATTCAAGTCCTAAATATGTAAACTTTAAAGGATATGTATATATTTAGCTTTCCTTTGCTGGCCCATGTGATATGTATTGAATACTTCATACTTGCTGAATATATTAACATCCAAAGACTTAACTTGTGGCCCACAAATCATATATTCTGAATATGCTAATATGCTAAGTAAATTAGTCAGCCCATATGAATAATAAACTTCCTTTTCATGTAAAATTTGTTGGGTATCCTGATTTGCATGGTTTCTGAAATCAATTAGGAATCCGTGCATAGATTGAATTGAGTGGGCCAATTGGGTTAGCCCAATAATACTTGAATTGTACTCCTTTGAATAATCTTCAACCTAATTACTTGAAATCATTTGTTTAACCCTTGATGCTCGAGTCGATAGATTGACGAAAAATTCTGACCCGGTCAGTCTGTCATCATTCCCCTCCTCTTCAAAAAGATTTATCCTCAAATCTCGCATCTTCCCCTTTTTAAAAGGATTCGTCCACAATTCTGATCCCACACAAAAACAAACCAAGTTAGTAATACCAAACAAAACATAACCACCAATCTCACCTGGAAAATTAAATGAATAAGCAATATCAGCAACGCAAGCACGAATTTGAAAAGCTCTATCTCCTCCTGGATCAAATATCAGTATGAAGAACTCTTCATGTATCACAAACTCCCATTCACGAATTCCCGAATCAAAAATGAATCTTATGATCTCGATCATTCGTAAACAACACCACGTCAATGATCCTAGGTCAAATGTCAACTTTTGAAACTCATCACGTCGCATAAGCCCATACACCTGAATTCCTGGATCAAAAATTAATTTGATGAATCTCATCCCTTCGCAGAAACACATTCGTCAATGCACCTGGGTCAAATATCAGTTTTTGAAATTTGTCATGCAAACTCTCTTGAACTCCTGATTTAAACACAAAACAAAACAAATCAACATATATCTTTTGTATAATCAAGGAAAGCTGAAGAAACCCAAATTCATCAGCGAAGTCTACTAGAACAAAATTCAAAATACTTCCCTGTAGACTCTCAATGCATTGTTCAAATTGATTTGCACAATAAATCATGTTTTCTTCCTTGATGAGTATGAACCCATCTTGAACCTGCAAACCAAATTTAACCTTTCCCTTTCTAATGATATTAACACGTTTAAAATCAAGTAATTGCATCAATGGAATAGAAAGGTCACAATCACAAGTTGAAAATTCAATAGCATATCGACTATGATCACAAACAAACTCAACACATGCTAAAGAATTTCCCAAAGTGTTGACAAAAATTGGAATATCACCGAAATAGATAATAACAAATTTTCTCATGACAGAATGCAAAATATGATCCAACAATCCCATGTAATTATGCAATGCCTTAACTAATCCAAGTGAACTGACTAAACATGCAAATAACTTATATCTCAATCCATCTTGACGATAAACACTTTTCAAATCAATACCAGATGATAGCAAATCATGCAATGAAAATTTCTTGATCGGAAAAACATGATCACTACCATTGTCAACTAACGACAAGTTATGTATAGATTGACTAGCATGAAACCCTAACTCAACACATGGATAAGAAAATCTAGAATGAATTTCACACAAGTAAACACATCTAAAACGAGAAAACATATCATGCTCATAAACTAACTCAACAAAGATCAAATATCCACCATAATTTATGATAAAGATGATTTTACCCTCAAAATAATCAACAAATTTTCCAATGGAAGCATGCAAAACATGTTTTAAATAACTCATGAAAATACTAGATGCATTAGTTAATCTAACAGAAATAACTAACCACCTATATAACTCACATGCTAAAATAATTTTCCATTTATCACAATCTCTCATGCTAAATTGATTAGGCTTTGTCATCACATGATCATTATGATAGGTAGATAAAACATAAGAACTATGCAATTTATCAAGCATATTATCTAAACAAAGAAAAGAATAACGATACTTGTTTACCAATTCAAAATCGATGAACAAACTTGTTGTCCCATCCTCATTAGGTACTATGATCTCAGAATTAGCACATGGCCTCATGTTCGCTTCTACGATACCCTTCTCCATCAACTCTCCAACCTGCCTTGGCAACTCCGTCGTTTCCTCGGGAATACTATCAGCTGATTGGTTTAGAATGATAGCACGGGGTATATCATCAACAACCTGCACAAGAGACAAAACAGAACTAGATAAAGAAGAATCATTAGTGTTAGTATTCAAAAGCGCTGTCTCGTACGAATGTACAGTCATTGGCTTTTCAAAATACAACTCACTTTTTAACTCACTCTCTTCGTTATGTTCACCCTCTCGTTTGTTTTTCTCTCGTTTATTTTCAATCTCAATCTTTTCATTCTTTATTTTATTTTCTCTCTCATTCTTTTCAAACTTTTCTTTCTCACTATCAATCTTTTGAATAATTTTTTATGTCGATCTTTTTCTTCTTCTTCCCTTTGTTCACGATCTTTTTGTAAGTACATTAGATCGTCACGAACTTGCTCAGACGTCATAGGACAAAGGTGGATTCTTATTCGATTGTGTACCAATGAATACTTATTAGTACAACTGTTATGCTTCGCGTGCCTGCTGTGTCGCCATGGCCGTCCAAGTAACAAATGGCAAGTATGGATTGGAACTACATCGCATAATATTTTATCTTCATATCTGCCAATGCGAAAAGAAACTAACACTCGTCTAGTCACCATTACCTCCTCACAATCGACGATCCCTAGCATCTTGTAAGGACGAGGATGTGCAACTGTTGATAACCCTAGTTTCTCCACCATTATAGTGCTAGCAATGTTAGTACCAATTTCACAATCAATTTTTACAAGGCACACCTTTTCTTGCACTAAAAACCTAGTATAAAAGATGTCCTTTGAACTAGACATATTTCCTACAAAAATAAGGGTTAGTAATAAAAATAATTTTCCTCAAATGCTCCCTTACGTGTTTCACTCAAAACAATGTATCGCTCAATTTTATGCTCGTGTATCACTCAATAGGCTTTTACCCTCTATTAAGCTCACACTCTTGCCTTTTACCTCTCAATATTCCCTCTTATAGGTTCTTTTTGAATTCACCAAATAAATTCACAGTTTTATAATGTAATTCAAAAATAAATTATCAAGAACAAATATAGAAGGTATAACTATCAGAATACCACAAAATTCACAGATTGATTGCCTCGTACTCCGCTTGTATGCCCTTAAAATTCCGCTTGTATGCTTTTTCCCAAAAGTAATGATGTCGCTTCGTCGGAATTGATAATTAATGGAACAGAATGAACTTTTTGGTTGGAATTTGATAATTTGATGGTGTGCTATCAGTTTGGTTAGCACAATTAAAATAGAATTTGAATTTATTTTTCAATACTCTCTTCTTCTTCTTTTTTTCTTTTTTCTTTTTTTTTTTTTTTTTACAATATATATGTAACAGAAAATTAAAGATAAGTAACTCGCTAGAAAAGCTTAGCTTTGATACCAAATGATAGACTCCACGGCACGCTTGCGTGAGTTGGTCGTCGCCCCGATCGTTTCTAGCAAAATTGTTAGGTGAATTGTTTGCAACACCTTAACCCCTCGCCTATATGTAGACGGTAATCTTGGTACAATTACTCGCGTTCGAAAATCTGCGTTGAATGGACACCAACGACACCTTGACCCCTCGCTTATATTGAAGCGGTAATCTCGGTACAATTGACGATTGATGCGGTAGAAGATGCCACACACAACTATGTATTGTTGTATGATAAGTCAAAGTTGAATATCAAAGAAAAACTAAGAAAATAACTTAGGAATTCTTCAAAGAACCAAAAGTAGAGAATAACCTTACAAATATATTGAATAATGAATAATGTCTAATACAATAGAAGTAACCCTTATTTATACTAGTTGCAAAAATTCTAATCCTAATAGCAATAGTAACAAATTATCCTAATATTTATAGGAATAGTAACAACTTATTCTAATTCTAATAATAAAAGAAATAACAATCCAATTTAAAATTGGAATTGAAATTGAAATTCTAACTAAATAAAATCCTAATTACATTAGTATTAAAACTAATTTCTAGAATCCAAAATAATCATAGCCCCGTTCGAAACCAAATTGCCGTGTAATCAAAGCTGAAATTCCGTGTGAACTGATGATGATTGTCGCGTGAATCCAAGCTCCAATTGGAATTAAGAATTGCCGAAATTGGAACTGTTGATTTGCCGAATATGATTCAAGTCCTGAATATGTAAACTTTAAAGGATATGTATATATTTAGCTTTCCTTTGCTGGCCCATGTGATATGTATTGAATGCTTCATACTTGCTGAATATATTAACATCCAAAGACTTAACTTGTGGCCCACAAATCATATATTCTGAATATGCTAATATGCTAAGTAAATTAGTCAGCCCATATGAATAATAAACTTCCTTTTCATGTAAAATTTGTTGGGTATCCTGATTTGCATGGTTTCTGAAATCAATTAGGAATCCGTGCATAGATTGAATTGAGTGGGCCAATTGGGTCAGCCCAATAATACTTGAATTGTACTCCTTTGAATAATCTTCAACCTAATTACTTGAAATCATTTGTTTAACCCTTGATGCTCGAATCGATAGATTGACGAAAAATTCTGACCCGGTCAGTCTGTCATCAAAAAGGGATGCTTCTTGTTTTCATAACATCATCCAACTGTAAAACGGCGTACTCAATGTTAAAATTTTAGACCATATAAGAATCATAGAAATCGAGAACTAATATATCTATCGATCTACCTTATCATGAATGTGTGTATTTTGTTACCATAAGAAAATATGAATGGGCACGCGCTATACATGAGGCACTTGGTTACGACTATAACTCGAGAGAAATGAAGAACCAACATAATAAGAAAGCATTTCATATCAATTTGACTAGCTCCATTGCAATTACAAATATCATATAAAGTAAAATATTCAAAAAAAAGTCAAGGGCATATACCGTGTTCAGGTCAAATTATAGTAATTAACAAAGATTAGTTGCTCTTTTGTGATTACTCTTAACAAAATAGAGAAAATTTTAAAATATATCATATTATTTTCGTATGTGAAATCATCTAATTAAGCCTATTGATTTTGTCAATTGCCCTCATTTCAAGCCCAGATTTTCCTCCATCGTAGGCAATTGAAAAATTAACGCTCTGAACAACTCAAATAAGAAAAACTAGGTATTTTAAAAATTACAATTGACAATCACGAATTACCTATAACCTTGAATCTGAAACAGCTACAGCAGAGCATACTCTCGCTTTCTCCTAAACACTAACCTAGATCTGAAGAGAGAGACAAATACAAATAAGTAAAAATGACAGAATTAAAAAAGAATACACATTAACCTAGAAATTGAAATTACCATGAAATTTGATTTCTCTTCAAATTGCGCTGTTTTTGGCGAGAATTAGTGGAAGAAGAAGTGAATGGCTGAAATCGGAGGTCACAACAAGAGCTACAATGCGATAAGGGAATGGAGTTGCCGCGAAGAGGGCACAACAAGAGCTACAACGGCGGATGGTGTTAGGTCTCCGAATAGGGATGGAAGCAGGGATGCAACGACAGCGGCGGCGATGAAGCGGGAGCTGGCAGTGGTGGTTATGGAGTCTCTCTTGGAGCTTGGAGTGGCCTAGTGAGCTTCTGTCTCTGAAGAGAGAAGCATGAGAACCAGAGAGAGCTTAAATTTAGCGCATATATACGAATCACCTCCGTGTTTTTTTAATACATAAATTTTTTTTTTAACGTTATAATTATAAAATCAAAAATTAGCCCCTATAAATTCAAACGTTTTTACATATCTATTTACAACATTTTGTCAAAAAAGCAATGTACAAATAAAAATCACAACATTTTTATTTTTTTATAAAAATATTATCTATTAAGTGTCATCTTTTTATTATTTTATAGTAGTGTTTTCTCTTTTTTTGTCACTATCATTGTATGAAATTTTAAAATTTAATGTGGTGTAAACTTATTTACTTTATAGTTTATTAATAGAAATAGTCAATATTGTAAGTTACTTAAAAGTTGTTATTAAAAATAAATTTACTATTGTAAAAAAATTAATGTATTTATATTACAATGTATATTCACCACAATTAATTCTAAAAAAAATTATTTAGAATAGAACAGTGATCAATTTTTTCTCTCGCAAAAAGTCATTGAACAATAATATATAGTGAGTAATAATTCTTTCATTAATAGTTTTTTTTCCTCGCAATTTCTCACCATAAATTGGCGCCAAATGCCCTTCTATCACCTCAATTTTGGGAGAAAAAAATATAAATTGTGAAGGATGTTTCTTTCGCTAATAATTATATTGTCACTACATTTTTTTTTCTTCACTATTCCTTCGCTAGAAATCTCTTCATGTGAAGGAATGAATTCCTTTACAAAATTTATTTCACTACATCCCTAATTTCTTGTAGTGATACGGTTTCTCTCCTCAGGTGTCTTTGAGGCCTGTTTCTTGGAGAGATGTATTCCATGGCTCATCGGTATGAGACCTCTCTTAGAATCTTCCATGCTAAACCTCTTTAGCATCGTGTCAATGTAAGTTCCTTGGGACAAGCCAATCATCCTTTTAGATCTATCTCTATAGATCTTTTATCCCCAAAATATAGGATGTTTCTCCCAAGTCCTTCATGGAGAAGTGTTTAGATAACCAAATTTTGATTGACTGTAGCATAGGAATATCATTCCCTATCAGTAGTGTATCATCAATATAAAATACAAGGAATGAAACATTGCTCCCACTAACCTTCTTATACACACATGGTTCATCCTCATTTTTGATAAAATCAAACTCTTTGATTGTCTCATCAAAATGGATGTTCCACATACGAGAAGCTTGCTTCAACCCATAAATAGATCGTTGTAGTTTAAAGACTTGATTTGTTTCAACCGTTGAAATAAATCCCTCTAGTTGTGTCATATACACATCCTCCTCAAGGTTCCCATTGAGGAAGGCCGTTTTCACGTCCATTTGCCAGATTTCATAATCATAGTAAGCTGCAATCGCAAGCAAAATTCGAATGAACTTGAGCATTGTTACTGGCGAGAAGATTTCATCATAGTCAACACCTTGTCTCTTTTTGAAACCTTTCGTAACCAGTCGTGCTTTATAGGTCTCTACCTTGTCGTCCGCTTCAGTCTTTCTTTTAAAGACCCATTTGCACCCAATAGGCTTAATGCCCTCGGGTGATGAAACCAAAGTCCATACTTTGTTCTTATACATGGAGTCCATCTCGGATTTCATGGCTTCTTGCAATTTCTCTGAGTCTTTACTACTTATAGCATGTTTGTAATTCAATGGATCATCATCATTCATGATGTTTACCTCATTGTCATCCTCTATGACGAATCCATACCTTTCAGGTATCTTTGGTACTCTTTCAGATTTACGAATAGGGTGTTGTACAGATGGTGTCTCTACTTGGATAGGTTCATCAACTTGATCTATAGTGGTTTGTCATTCTTGAGTTTCTTCAAGATCTATTTCCTCCCACTAGCCCCTTTAAGGATAAACTCTTTTTTCAAGAAGGCAGCGTGTTTCACAACAAACACCTTTTGCTCAGTAGGATTATAGAAATAGTATCCTAAACTTTCTTTAGGATATCCCACAAACGTGCACGTATCAGATCTTGTCCCAAGCTTATCATTATGAAACCTTTTCACGTAAATTGGACATCCCCAAATCTTAAATGCTTAAGACTAGGTTTCCTCCCTGTCCACATCTCATATGGAGTCTTGGGGATGGATTTTGAGGGGACCTTATTTAGTAGATATGCAGCCGCTTCTAGGGCATAACCCAAGAATGATACTGGAAGATCAGTAAAACTCATCATGGACCGAACCATGTCCAACAATGTTTGATTTCTCCTTTCAGACACACCATTCAACTGTGGTGTTCCTGGTGGAGTTCATTATGAGATTATACCATTTTCTGTGAGATAATTGAGAAACTCACTGCTTAAGTATTCACCACCTCGAACTGATCGAAGAATCGTAATACTCTTGCCAATTTGTTTCTCTACTTTAATTCTGAATTCTTTGAACTTTTCAAACGATTTAGATTTGTATTTCATTAAATACACATATCTATATATTGAATGATCATCAGTGAATATAATAAAATAAGAATACTCTCCTCATGCATTCGTTGTCATAGATCCACATACATCTGTGTGTACCAACGCTAACAACTCTGTAACTCTTTCTCCTTTTTCACTAAAAGGAGATTTAGTCATCTTACCCATGAGACAAGATTCACAAGTTGGATATAATTCATAATCAGATAGCTCTAAGAGGCCATCTTTATGCAACTTGGATAATCTTGTTTCATTAATATGACCAAGTTTACAGTGCCACATAAAAGTATAATTAACATCATCTCTTTTCTTTTTCTTAGCTTGTTCAATTTGAAGTATATTTTCATGCAAGTCAAGTATGTAAAGTCCATTCAGTAATTTACCAACTCCATATAAAACATCCTTATTATAAATAGAACAACTATTGTTCTTTATTATAATATTATAATCATTCATATCCAATACAGAAATAGAAATAATGTTTCTTATGATTGTTGGAACAAAATAACAATTATATAAATTAATGGACTTTCCCGTCGGCAGTGCTAAACAATAAGTCTGTACAGCTAATGCAGCAACCTTTGCTCCATTTTCCACTCGTAGGACGATTTCATCTTTGTTTAGCTTTCTACTTCTGACCAGTCCCTGCATAATATTACATATGTGAGAACCACATCCGGTATCCAATACCCAAGTAGAAGTTTGACTTTTAGAAAAATTAATTTTAATCATGAACAAACTTTGATTGGAAGTCGAAGCTTCTCCAAGCTTCTTCTCTGCCAGAAACTTCTTGCAGTTCCTCTTTCAGTGACCCGACTCGTTGCAATGGAAGGACATTCCTTTGCTAGCTAGATCAGATTTCTTTTGATCCTTGACTTTCGCCCTGCCCTTAGCCTTCTTGGTTTTCTTCTTTTCAGAAGATACCTTGGGCCTTTTCCTTTTCTTGGAAGAATCATCCACCAGTAAGACTTGGTTCTTCTTGGATGGGAAGTGTTCTTCAGCAGTTTTCAACATGTTAAGTAATTCAGGCAAGCTGAAATCAAACTTATTCATGTGAAAATTCACAACAAATTGTGAGAAGGTATCTGGGAGTGATTGCAAGATCAAATCTTGACTTAAATCCCCATCCATGATGAACCCAAGCTGTCCAAGACGTTCAATCAAATTGATTATCTTTAGGACATGAGTCTCAACAGTAGTGCCCTCAGTCATCCGAGATCGGAAGAGCTCCTTAGATATCTCATATCTAGCAGTTCTACTTTCCTCACCATACAACTCTTGAAGGTGCAGCAATATAGCAGGAGCATCCATAGTTTCATGCTGACGCTGAAGTTCGTTACTCATGGATGTGAGTATGATGCATTGAGCCACAGATGCATCATCTTGCCACTTCTTAAAAGTAGTAATCTCTTCCTCAGAGGCTTCTTCTGCAACATTTGCAGGGATAGACGAATTTTGGACATAAAAAATCTTTTCTGCAGTGAGAACAATTCTCAGATTCTTTAACCAGTTCGTGTAATTCGACCCGGTTAGTTTGTTAACATCAAGTATGCTACGCAGTGATAGTGAGTGTGAAATTTTCAAATTCTGCATGTGAAATAAAATAACATTTTTAGCAAACATTTATTTAATTAATTATCAAAATAAATTAGGTCTTTATTTTAAATTGGTATCTCCCACTATTTTCTTCGAACTATATTACCCTCATAATATATAGTTCGACAAATCTAATTAAAGATTTGCTAGTAAGAATAAGGATCCCATTTTAAATGTACATAACCTTGTGTGTGCACGACAAACTATATATAGAAATAAATAGATAGACAACTTTTGTCAATTACATTGTGACGACCCCAGAATAGGTCCAGTAAACCAAACCCATTCTGAGTCGCCAAATACATGGTACATAATCCAAATACAAACTTTATATCACATGGTCGTGCAAAATACGACCACACAACTGTGAGTGTAAATATGTAGAAAATATTAACATTCAAACTAAGTCCTCATTACAATTATTATCACACTATTTATTAGAAACAGTGAGGACTACTACTGCTCTAACTCGGACCGTCACTCTGTCCCCCGACTAGTTCCTGCGACATTCTCATTTCCTGAAGAGAACAATAGATGAAAAGGGTGAGCTCAACTAGCCCAGTAAAGAATATTATGACTAAGATAATGAAAAATAAATTATCGTTAGTCTTCAACAATTCAGATAAAATATTATGGACAACAAGTTTTAGATCAACAACAGCAGCGAAAATAACAATTCATTAGAAGAATTAAGTAGAGAATGAAGTCTACTATCTTCTATGATTTAAAAGTTCATCATCAATATTTTATCCCTATAACATCAATCAATATACATCTCGAATCAAATATTCATCCTTGCACTACGGCCAAAGATATTCATTTGTATCATCAGTTGGTCATGTTCATCTCAACACCTGTCCATCTTTGCACTACGGGCTAAAGATATTCATCAGGTAATCATTCATCTTTGCTCTACAGGCCAAAGATATTCAGTTATATCACCATTTAGGACTGAGGATGATGAAAAATAATATAAATAACGAATCCAGTGAGATAAAGGACAAAGATTAGGGATTCGTAATTTAGTTTATCCAAGTTTAAGAATACTCCATAATAATCAATTGTGGAGCAAAATTCAAGAATAAAGATCAAAACTTGGATCCAATCAAAGATAAGAACCATAATAGACAACTTGGACAAATAAAAGAAAATTTAATTTTTTTTCTGTGAATAGTGCCGTATTCGTGAATAGTTCCGTATACATGAATAGTGCCGTATACGTGAATAGTAACCCCGACATGAAAAGGTAAAAATTTTATAATAAAATTTATACCAACATTCCAATGAAATGATACTAGATGAAACGCAAAATTCGAAGAATTTCTGATCATTTCAGGAATTATAGAAGCAATACTTACCGTAGTAAGTTTTAATTTTGGTATATGAAATGAAATATTATCGCTTTCATAATATGGAATATGAAAGAAAATAATATTTCTTACGAATATTGCAATAAAATAATATCCTTTACCTCAAAAGAACAGTACTTCTGACTGAAATTTCAGGTATAATGCTGAAGGAAACTTGCACTGAATAGCAACACTCAAAGTATCTAAATACTCACAAAAATACGCTCGATATTATAGAGAGAGAAAACTTCTGATTCTGGTGTGATTTTCAATTCTAAATTAAGCATCCTATTTATAGGAGAATGGAAGGGTACTATTTGAATAAAAATCACGGACTGCACAGTGAAAAATTTTGAACGAATTCACGGGCGCGCACAGGCGAAAAAATTTGATTTTACTATTCATTACTGTGCAATAAAATATTCTAATAAAATAAAACTTTAAATAAAATATTATATATATAATAATAATAATAAAACTCCCTCCCCTACACGTTTCCTCCCCCCCCCCCCCCGCCCCATTTTCATTTTTCATCCTACATGTGGGCCCCACCCCACATATCACTTTCACACACACATATAATATATATATATATATATACTGAATAATTCTATACAGATTATTTTGAAAAATGAGTAAGTGGGGGTATATATAATAGGTCAAATTTATAACAAATACTTCAATAAAAACCCATCTATTTATCTCAATTCACTTGGCTTCACAAAACACATTTTTAATAATATATTTTTTTATTATTAATATTATAATTCACAATATTAACATCCAATACTGATAAAAACACCTCAGTCCTAATTCCTTCTTTTATATCCACAAAAATAAATATTTTCTTATCATATAAATCAATAATTAATTATTCACAAATAATATTATAGAACTACAAAATTGACAACCAGGTCGTTCCCAGAAAAGAGGGGGCCTTCCGATAAGGATTTTTCCTTACTGGAGCGCAATTAAATAACCCCTCCTAGACAGAACTTTCTTAGACATTGCCAATAATGCTATCTAATAATATTATTCAAATAATATGAATTATTGATTTGATAATTTGAAATACAGTGCAATGACAATTATTGAATCAATAAAATATTATGCAATTATCAATGTAGCAATTATTGAATCAATAATATAAAATATTCAATAGTAATTACTGTAACAATTATTGAGTAGTGACTTCTTACGTAAGAATCAATAATTAGAATTACTGTGCAATACCGTGTGCTACTGTGCAACACCGCGTATTCCTATATTTTAACCACCGGGTATTTCAACAGTTTTAACGGTAACAACCCTGCCGTTATTTTTAGAAAAACTTATTCTTGTCATTTTCTTCATCCGACAGTTATTCTGTTGTGGGGCCCACAAATGATTGCGCCGTCGTACGAATATTCCCCGACAACAAGAATATTCCATGACCAAACGAATATTCCCTGACAACAATGAGTATTTTATTACCACTTGCTAATTTTGAAAAATTTGCACATATTTTCCATAACTCACCACATTTATCAAAACAACACCTTGCTATTTAAAAATAATAAAATAATTAAATTTTTATTCATAAAATCTGGGGTCTTACAACCTCCACTCCTTATGAAATTTTATCCTCGAAATTGACGTACGTACCTGGTATATCGAAAAGGTGAGGATACCTCGTTTTTATTTCTGATTTTAACTCCCAGGTCATTTCTTCAATTCCAACTATGACTCTCATGGTGCTTCAACCATAGTACCTCACAATGGTACCTATCAGTTTGCCACTGCACAAAAATGTCGTCTCCTACAGAGAGTCTGGCTTCGGTGCACCCCACACAAGAAGTCACCAGCGAAAGGCTCGGGGCTCTTTACTTATGGCTCTTGATGCTTCGCCTTGATACGTTTACACGTTAAACACCTCGAGATAAACTCTACGATCTCTCTTTTCATGTTGCTCCACTAGAATGTATGTCAAAGATCACGATACATTTTGGTACTTCTAGGATGGATTGCGAATGGTGTGTTGTGTGCCTCCATCATGATTCTATACTTCAAATCAAGATCGTTAGGAACACAAAGTCTGGAGTTGACTCGAAGTATTCCTTCTTCATCGATTCTTGTTTTTTTTTGGAATAACATCTTCTTCTTCATATTCATCAGCTCCGGGTCTGTAGCTTGAGTAGCTTTAACTTTATTAATTAAAGCTGATGAATATGAAGCAGCTTTAATTGATAAAGTTAAAGCTACTCAAGCTACAGACCCGGAGCTTGAGTAGCTTTAACTTTATCAATTAAAGCTGATGAATATGAAGCAGCTTTAATTGATAAAGTTAAAGCTACTCAAGCTACAGACCCGGAGTTGATGAATATGAAGAAGAAGATGTTATTCCAAAAAAAAAACAAGAATCGATGAAGAAGGAATACTTCGAGTCAACTCCAGACTTTGTGTTCCTAACGATCCTGATTTGAAGTATAGAATTATGATGGAGGCACACAACACACCGTTCGCAATCCATCCCAGAAGTACCAAAATGTATCGTGATCTTTGACATACATTCTGGTGGAGCAACATGAAGAGAGAGATCGCGAAGTTTATCTAGAGGTGTTTAACGTGTAAACGTATCAAGGCGAAGCATCAAGAACCATAAGTAAAGAGCCCCGAGCCTTTCGCTGGTGACTTCTTGTGTGGGGTGCACCGAAGCCAGACTCTCCGTAGAAGACGATGTTTTTGTGCGGTGGCAAACTAATAGGTACCATTGTGAGGTACTATGGTTGAAGCACCATGAGAGTCACAGTTGGAATTGAATAAATGACCTGGGAGTTAAAATCAAAAATAAAAACGAGGTATCCTCACCTTTTCGACATACCAGGTACGTACGTCAATTTCGAGGACGAAATTTCATAAGGAGGGGAGGTTATAAGACCCCAAATTTTATGAATAAAAATTTAATTTTTTATATATTATTTTTTTTAAACAGTAAGGGTTGTTTTGATAAATGTGGTGAGTTATGGAAAATATGTGCAAATTTTTCAAAGTTAACAAGTGGTAATAAAATACTCATTGTTGTCGGGAAATATTCGTTTGGTCGTGGAATATTATTGTTGTCGGGGAATATTCGTACGACGGCGCAATCATTTGTGGACCCCACAACGGAATAACTGTCGGATGAAGAAAACTGACAAGAATAAGTTTTCTAAAAATAACAGCTTGGTTGTTACCGTTAAAACTGTTGAAATACCCGGTGATTAAAATACAGTAATACGGGGTGATGCACAGTAGCACACGGTATTGCACAATAATTCTAATTATTGATTCTTACGTAAGAAGTCACTACTCAATAATTGTTACAGTAATTACTGTTCAATATTTTATATTATTGATTCAATAATTGCTACAATGATAATTGCATAATATTTTATTGATTCAATAATTGTCATTGCACAGTATTTCAAATTATCAAATCAATAACTCATATTATTTGAATAATATTATTAGATAACATTATTGGCAATGTCTAAGGAAGTTCTGTCTAGGAGGGGTTATTTAATTGCGCGCCAGTAAGGAGAAATCCTTATCGGAAGGCCCCATCTTTCCTGAGAACGACCTGGTTGTCAATATTGTAGTTCTGTAATATTATTTGTGAATAATTAATTGTTGATTTATATGATAAGAAAATATTTATTTTTGTGGATATAAAAGAAGGAATTAGTGCTGAGATATTTTTATCAGTATTGGTTATTAATATTGTGAATTCTAATATTAATGATAAAAAAAATGTTATTTAAAAATGTGTTTTGTGAAGCCAAGTGAATTGAGATAAATAGAGGGGTTTTTATTGAAGTATTTGTTGTAAATTTTGCTTATTTCATGGACCCCCCCTTACCCATTTTTCAAAACTGTCGGTAGAAGTTATCTCAGTTTTGTTATATATATATATAGATATTATATATATATATATATATATAATGATTGGGTGGGTGGGGGGGGGAAAGGAATCACGGATGGAATGATGGAAATGGTGGAAAAGGTGGAATGGTGTGTGTGTGTGTGTGTATATATATATATATATATATATATATATAATATGTGTGTGTGTGTGTGTGTAATATTAGTGTGTGGTGGGTGGTGTAAGTTGCCCGGGAAAGGAGGGAATATATATTATATATATATATATGATACGTATGAATGAGGGAGTATAAATTTATATATATATATATATATATATATTATAAGTTTTGTTTTATTAGATTATAAATAAAATGTATTATATTTTATTTAAATTTTTTTGTTTTATTAGAATATTTTATTGCACAGTAATGAATAGTAAATTAAAAATTTTCTCCGATTGCAGCCCCCGTAAAAAATACTGTTGGTCCGTGATTTTTAAAATTCAAATAGTACCCTTCCATTCTCCTATAAATAGGATGCTTAGTTTAGAATTAAAAATCACACCAAAATCAGAAGTTTTCTCTCTCTATAATATCGAGCGAATTTTTTGAGTATTTAGATACTTTGAGTGTTGCTATTTAGTGCAAGTTTCCTTTAACATTATACCTGAAATTCCGGTCAGAAGTACTGTTCTTTTGAGGTAAAGGATATTATTTTATTACAATATTCGTAAGAAATATTATTTTCTTTCATATTCCATATTATGAAAGCGATAATATTTCATTTAATATACCAAAATTAAAATTTACTACGGTAAGTATTGCTTCTATAATTCCTGAAATGATCAGAAATTCTTCGAATTTTGCGTTTCATCTAGTATCATTTCATTGAAATGTTGGTATAAATTTTATTATGAAATTTTTACTTGTCAGAGTTACTATTCACGTATACGACACTATTCACGTATACGACACTATTCACGAATACGATACTATTCATGTGTACTATTCACGAAGTATAATTTTTCTTATGAAAATTTTTACTTTTTTCGTCGGGGTTACTACTCACGTATACGGCACTATTCACGTATACGACACTATTCACGGAAAAATTAAATTTTCTTCTATTTGTTCAAGTTGCTTGTTAAGGTTCTTATCTTTGATTGGATCCAAGTTTTGATCTTCATTCTTGAATTTTTCTCCACAAAGTATTATTATGGAATATTCTTGAACTTGGATAAACTAAATTACGAATCCCTAATCTTTGTCCTTTATCTCACTGGATTCGTTATTTATATTATTTTTCATCATCCTCAGTCCTAAATGGTGATATAACTGAATATCTTTGGCCTGTAAAGCAAAGATGAATGATTACCTGATGAATATCTTTGGCCCGTAGTGCAAAGATGGACAGGTGTTGAGATGAACATGACCAACTGATGATACAAATGAATATCTTTAGCCCGTAGTGCAAGGATGAATATTTGATTCGAGTTGTATATTGATTGATGTTACAGGGATAAAATATTGATGATGGACTTTTAAATCATAGAAGATAGTACACTTCATTCTCTACTTAATTCTTCTAATGAATTGTTATTTCTGCTGCAGTTGTTGATCTAAAACTTGTTGTCCATAATATTTTATCTGAATTGTTGAAGACTAACGATAATTTATTTTTCATTATCTTAGTCATAATATTCTTTACTGGGCTAGTTAAGCTCACCCTTTTCATCTATTGTTCTCTTCATGAAATGAGAATATCGCAGGAACTAGTCGGGGGACAGAGTGACGGTCCGAGTTAGAGCAGTAGTAGTCCTCACTATTTTTAATAAATAGTGTGATAATAATTGTAATGAGGACTTAGTTTGAATGTTAATATTTTTTACATATTTACACTCACAGTTGTGTGGTCGTATTTTACACGACCGTGTGATATAAAGTTTGTATTTGAATTTTGTATCATGTATTTGGCAACTCAAAATGGGTTGGGTTGACTGAACCTATTCTTGGGTCGTCTCAGTTAGTATCAGAGCTTAGGGATATGATCTCTGGCAGAGATCGGGGAATAGAACTAGGAGGGGAGAGACGAGTAAATCCTTCGCTAGTGTGTCCTATCTAAGCTTATCTGATGTTTAATTGGTCAGTCGGAGTATAGGGTTGATATGTTAATTTGTTTAATTAACCCTTGTTTTATAACAGTATTTGAGAATGGCAGCTGAGAATGTTAACAATGGAGTGAATGAGACCGTGGAGACACCTTTAATCACCAACCAGGAGAATGTGCAACAGGAAGGCAATGTTTATCCTAAAAACAACACTGATCAGACGATAAATGATGAGATGTTTAGAAGCTTTTTGCAGTTCATGCAAAACCAGACGAGGGAGACTCGTGTGCAAAATACAGGTGGAGAAAATAACAACACGCGAATTGTCACTGCTAAGCAGTTCAAAGAATTGGGACCACCAGAATTTTTGGGAAAGCCAGATCCGATCAAGGCGGAGACGTGGGTTAAGCAAATTACCAAGATATTTGATGTCTTGGGATGCACGGAGGAACAGAAGGTTCGATTTGCCACCTTTATGTTCCGTGGAGAGGCAGATTACTGGTGAGAATCTGTGAAGCGTACCCAGACTGTCGCACTTAAGATGTCTTGGGAAGCGTTCCAGAAACTGTTCAATGACAAGTACTTTCCTGAAAGTATTCGTCATATGAAGGAGGTAGAGTTTATCAGACTGGAACAGAACAACATGACTGTATCCCAATACGAGGCTAAGTTCGCGGAGTTGTCCAGGTTTGCACCTCATTTGGTGGAGAATGAGAAACGTATGACGCAGATGTTTCTGAGAGGTTTGAAACCCGAAATTCATCAATACCTCATTTCTCATAAATTTTCTCTATATTCGGATGTAGTAAACAGGGCCCAGTTGTTAGAACGAGATAGTAATTATGTTCAACCAAGGGACAACAACCAAGGTCGTACCGGTGGCAGTAGTCATCGGAACAATAACAACCAGCAGGGAGGAAAGTATCATGACAGAAGCGATAACCACTCCGGTGGTAATCGTGGCCATGATAGTAGAAAAAGCGAATCGGGAGGAGATTTCAAGAAGAGAAGGTACAACAATGAGAACGTGAAGACATGATATCAGCACCAGCATCAACTATTTCTAGGGGAGGAGAACGACCACCGGTCGTATGCTATAAATGAGGGAAAGAGGGACACATCAACCCAAACTGCCCACAACAATTCAAAGCATGCTATAACTGTGGAAAAGAAGGACATATAGCTCGAGATTGTCCTGTAGCGAAACCAAGTTCAGTGGGGGTGGTGATTCCAAAGGTGGTTTAGGACAAATCAAAGTCAGTGGTTCCTGGAAGAGCGTTTGTCGTGACAGCCCAAAACGCGAGGAACCCACACGAGGTGATTACGGGTAAGCTAGTCATAAACTCTTGCGAAGTTTATACCTTGTTAGATACCGGTGCTACCCATTCTTTTATTTCACCTGCTTGTGCTTAACGATTAAATTTGACAACTGAGAAGTTAGACTTTGACTTATCTGTTGAAACTCCGTTGGGTGAAACCTTCGTTACATTCACAGTTTACAAATCTTGGTTGATTCAAATTGGTACCCTCACCCTACCTGTTGATCTTATATCTTTGAAAATACTTGAATTTGATGTGATTTTTGGAATCGACTGGTTAACCACTCATCTTGCTAAAATTGATTGTTTTCGTAAAGTTGTTATTTTCATATTCCTAAACAACCCGTTGTGCGAATTCAAATCAATCAATGTCATTTCAAGTCATAAAGCTATTCGTTTATTGAAAAACGGATGTCAAGTTTTCTTAGCTCATGTTACTGATCTAAACCAAAATACTACAGATTTGAATCATATTTCTGTTGTTAATGACTTTCCTGATGTATTTCCCGAAGAACTTCCCGGTCCTATTGAACTTCAGGAGTTAAAGGTCCAACTACAGGAGTTGTTAGACATCGATTTTATTCGTCCTAGTACGTCTCCTTGGGGTGCTCCTGTTTTATTCATAAGGAAGAAAGACGGTAGTATGCGATTTTATATTAACTATCGGGAGTTAAACCATGTCACCATCAAGAATAGGTATCCGCTACCTCGCATTGATGACCTGTTCGACCAGTTGCAAGGTGCGCAATTCTTCTCAAAGATCGATTTTCGTTCTGGATATCATTAGTTAAATATTAGAACTGATGACATTCCAAAGACTGTCTTTAGAACTCGATACGCGTATTACGAATTTCTAGTTATATCTTTCGAATTGACCAATGTTTATGCTACGTTCATGGACATGATGAACCGAATATTTGAGAAATATTTGGATCATTTTGTGATTGCCATTATTGATGACATCCTAATATTTATTTATTTAGAACGAACTCAACATGCACAACGACGTTGGTTGGAGCTGTTGAAAGATTACGATCATACCATTCAATACCATCCTAGAAAAGCGAACGTGGTAGCTGACGCGTTGAGTGAAAGATCGTATGCGATGTTGTCAACACAAAGACCTATTTTGTGTGACTTACAAAGGATGAATATAGAGTTCAAGACTCCGGAGACCCACATGATGATGTCAAATATGCGAGTAGACCCAGCTTTAATTGATAAAGTTAAAGCTACTCAAGCTACAGACCCGGAGCTGATGACTATGAAGAAGAAGATGTTATTCCAAAAAAAAAAACAAGAATCGATGAAGAAGGAATACTTCGAGTCAACTCCAGACTTTGTGTTCCTAACGATCCTGATTTGAAGTATAGAATCATGATGGAGGCACACAACACACCGTTCGCAATCCATCCTAGAAGTACCAAAATGTATCGTGATCTTTGACATACATTCTGGTGGAGCAACATGAAGAGAGAGATCGCAAAGTTTATCTCGAGGTGTTTAACGTGTAAACGTATCAAGGCGAAGCATCAAGAGCCATAAGTAAAGAGCCCCGAGCCTTTCGCTGGTGACTTCTTGTGTGGGGTGCACCGAAGCCAGACTCTCCGTAGGAGACGACGTTTTTGTGCGGTGGCAAACTAATAGGTACCATTGTGAGGTACTATGGTTGAAGCACCATGAGAGTCACAGTTGGAATTGAATAAATGACCTGGGAGTTAAAATCAGAAATAAAAACGAGGTATCCTCACCTTTTCGACATACCAGGTACGTACGTCAATTTCGAGGACAAAATTTCATAAGGAGGGGAGGTTGTAAGACCCCAGATTTTATGAATAAAAATTTAATTTTTTATATATTATTTTTTTAAAAAGTAAGGGTTGTTTTGATAAATGTGGTGAGTTATGAGAAATATGTGCAAAATTTTTAAAGTTAGCAAGTGGTAATAAAATACTCATTGTTGTCGGGAAATATTCGTTTGGTCGTGGAATATTCTTGTTGTCGGGGAATATTCGTACGACGGCGCAATCATTTGTGGACCCCACAACGGAATAACTGTCGGATGAAGAAAACGACAAGAATGAGTTTTCTAAAAATAACGGCGTGGTTGTTACCGTTAAAACTGTTGAAATACCCGGTGGTTAAAATACAGTAATACGCGGTGATGCACAGTAGCACACGGTATTGCACAGTAATTCTAATTATTGATTCTTACGTAAGAAGTCACTACTCAATAATTGTTATAGTAATTACTGTTCAATATTTTATATTATTGATTCAATAATTGCTACATTGATAATTGCATAATATTTTATTGATTCAATAATTGTCATTGCACAGTATTTCAAATTATCAAATCAATAACTCATATTATTTGAATAATATTATTAGATAATATTATTGGCAATATATAAGGAAGTTCTGTCTAGGAGGGGTTATTTAATTGCGCGCCAGTAAGGAGAAATCCTTATCGGAAGGCCCCCTCTTTCCTGAAAACGACCTAGTTGTCAATATTGTAGTTCTGTAATATTATTTATGAATAATTAATTATTAATTTATATGATAAAAAAATATTTATTTTTGTGGATATAAAAGAAGGAATTAGTGCTGAGGTATTTTTATCAGTATTGGTTATTAATATTGTGAATTATAATATTAATGATGAAAAAAAATGTTATTTAAAAATGTGTTTTGTGAAGCCAAGTGAATTGAGATAAATAGATGGGTTTTTATTGAAGTATTTGTTGTAAATTTTGCTTATTACATGGACCCCCACTTATCCATTTTTCAAAACTGTCGGTAGAAGTTATCTCAGTTTTGTTATATATATATATATATATATATATTTATATAATGATTGGGTGGGGGGGGAAGGAATCACGGATGGAATGATGGAAATGGTGGAAAAGGTGGAATGGTGTGTATATATATATATATATATAATGTGTGTGAGTGTGTGATGTGTGTGTGTGTGTAATATTGGTGTGTGGTGGGTGATGGTAAGTTGCCAGGGAAAGGAGGGAATATATATATTATATATATATATATAAATGATATGTATGAATGAGGGAGTATACATTTATATATATATATATATATATATATATATATATATTATATATAATTTTTGTTTTATTAGATTATAAATAGAGTATATTATATTTTATTTAAATTTTTTTGTTTTATTAAAATATTTTATTGCACAGTAATGAATAGTAAATTAAAATTTTATGCCGGTTGCAGCGTCAGTGAAAAATACTATTGGTCCGTGATTTTTAAAATTCAAATAGTACCATTCCATTCTCCTATAAATAGGATGCTTAGTTTAGAATTGAAAATCACACCAGAATCAAAAAATTTCTCTCTCTATAATATCGAGCGTATTTTTGTGAGTATTTAGATACTTTGAGTGTTGCTATTCAGTGCAAGTTTTCTTTAACATTATACCTGAAATTCCGGTCAGAAATACTGTTCTTTTGAGGTAAAGGATATTATTTTATTGCAATATTCGTAAGAAATATTATTTTCTTTCATATTCCATATTATGAAAGCGATAATATTTCATTTAATATACCAAAATTAAAACTTACTACGGTAAGTATTGCTTCTATAATTCCTAAAATGATCAAAAATTCTTTGAATTTTGCGTTTCATCTAGTATCATTTCATTGAAATGTTGGTATAAATTTTATTATGAAATTTTTACTTGTCAGAGTTACTATTCACGTATACGGCACTATTCATGTATACGACACTATTCACGAGTACTATTCACGAAGTATGATTTTTCTTATGAAAATTTTTACTTTTTTCGTCGGAGTTACTATTCACGTATACGGCACTATTCACAGAAAAATTAAATTTTCTTCTATTTGTTCAAGTTGCTTGTTAAGGTTCCTATCTTTGATTGGATCCAAGTTTTGATCTTCATTCTTGAATTTTGCTCCACAAAGTATTATTATAGAATATTCTTGAACTTGGATAAACTAAATTACGAATCCCTAATCTTTGTCCTTTATCTCACTGGATTCGTTATTTATATTATTTTTCATCATCCTCAGTCCTAAATGGTGATATAACTGAATATCTTTGGCCTGTAGAGCAAAGATGAATGATTACCTGATGAATATCTTTAGCCCGTAGTGCAAAGATGGACAGGTTCTGAGATGAACATGACCAACTGATGATACAAATGAATATCTTTGGCTCGTAGTGCAAGGATGAATATTTGATTCGAGATGTATATTGATTGATGTTACAGGGATAAAATATTGATGATGGACTTTTAAATCATAGAGGATAGTAGACTTCATTCTCTACTTAATTCTTCTAATGAATTATTATTTCCGCTGCAGTTGTTGATCTAAAACTTGTTGTCCATAATATTTTATCTGAATTGTTGAAAACTAACGATAATTTGTTTTTCATTATCTTAGTCATAATATTCTTTACTGGGCTAGTTGAGCTCACCCTTTTCATCTATTGTTCTCTTTAGGAAATGAGAATGTCGCAGGAACTAGTCAGGGGACAGAGTGACGGTCCGAGTTAGAGCAGTAGTAGTCCTCACTATTTCTAATAAATAGTGTAATAATAATGTAATGAGGACTTATTTTGAATGTTAATATTTTTTACATATTTACACTCACAGTTGTGTGGTCGTATTTTGTACGACCGTGTGATATAAAGTTTGTATTTGGATTCTGTACCATATATTTGGCGACTCAGAATGGGTTGGGTTAACTGGACCTATTCTGGGGTCGTCACACAATTAAATTGTTCCAAACACATATCATTATATATATATCAAATCTAAATAATTAATAACTCGCATAAAGGTTTGGCTCTGATACCACTGTTAGGTTTGTAACAATCAAAGTAGCGGAAGCATGGTAACAACAGATTTTAAAATTTTACAAACCTTATACCTGGATCATCCTTTATGCATAATTATTAATTAAACGAAAGAGAAGAAATTATAGAATCATACCCTTGTAGAACTAAGCTTCCACAGGTACAAGTTCAACTCCAAATCCTTCGTGATCTCCTTGAGTTCTCCGGGTTTGATTCCTTCCTTTGATCAACGTTAGTCACCCAGGTGTTTGGCCTCTAGAGGTGATCCACCAAGGAAGAAGAGATATTCAAGAAGGTGAGTGTTTGGCTAAACCCTAATTCTATCTCTATAGAATTTGTATACTCTCTCAACTATTGGAATAGTGTAATGTGTGTAACCCTGTTCCATAATAAAACTTTCTTATTTATAGATGTAGGCAACCCTCCTAAACCATTTATGTATAGGGTTTCATATTAATTAATTAAACCTTTTAATTAATTAGACTTCCCAATCTTATTGGGAATAATTAAACTCTTTTAATTAATTAGCCTCCTAATCTTATTAGGAATATATGGGAGAGAGAGAATATCTTATTAATTAATTCTCAAACTCCTTTAGGAATTAAATAATAATAATAGTAATAATAATAATAAGACTTCTCTTATTAATTTATATTTAATATTTTTAAAATATTAAATAATAAATATTAAGCTATTTAATTTATTCTATCACCATAGATTAAATTAAACATACTTAACTTATTATTACGATTATGTCATTAGCTTCTTTAATAAATATTCTTCCTTTTATGGTGTGACCATTTAGGTTCTCCATATTAAACCGGTTGTGAATAAATCAATTAGAACAATTCTAATCTTATTTAAATAAATAAATTAAACTAATAATTTATTTAAATAAATAACATTTATTCTACAATAAGGGTAAGCCCCCTTAGCGATCAACGACTTTTCAGAAATTATAGATTTCAACATCAATCATAAAAGAACTTGTGAGTAAATAGTTACCGTATAATTCATTTCTTCCACCATACAATGTTTCAATTAAATATAAGACATGGATTTACTATCAAGTCTTATTTTATTTAATTATATATTTTTTGATTCTAAAATGCACAACTCCAAATAATGCAAATTAAAAAATCATTTCTAATTTCATCCTGCATTGGCCAAGGACTACTGGTTGTCATTTATGGAATCACATAGGACATTCTCTTCTTTTACTAGAAGTGGTAGATTTTTTATTGATCATTCATTATACCCAGTCATAACCTTTGATATACCCTTAGGGTCTTAAGGGACATGTTAAAGTATAACTCATCATACACAAGATACTATGATGATCTCAAGTCTAAGGATTATTTGTACTGCTATCACTTAAGAAATTCCTATTGATAGGTAAGTAAAACTCCATTAGGTATTCCTTAGCGAGTCACGTTCAGTGAACTTATTCTCCAATAAGCACCTACATACTTGTTTTAGTGCCTCCACACAAATGATTATGAGATCGATCATCCTCATCTAATGAGCAAGTTAACGTATGTACTAATCTATCTTGATTCATTAATCCCGTTTTTAGTAATCCAATGATTGGAAACTATTTTAGTTTTTAAGCTATCTAAGAATTTAGATCTCATTAGCATGATCATCATCATGATTCTAAAAGCATTGCTTAAAACTATGGGTTTATCACATATTATAAAAACAACACCATGTAGATAAATAAATGCTTTTAATAAATAATACTTTTATTAATAAATGAATAAAATTGTTACAAAGTAAATACTTTATCATCAAACATGATTGGCTTGTATGCATATAACTTTCATGACCAATTCAAAATCTCCAAAGACTGCTAACCGTTGGATACCCATGGATTGGGCCAGTTTTAATCCCATTATACAACCTTCATATTAGGTTGTGTTGTTGGTGTTGACATACTGTAGTTTGATAGCCACGGGATACTGTTCTCCCGTGATGGATACAAAGACTGCCCCTACTCCTGCAACTTCCATGTTTACAGCCCCATCAAAGTACAGTTTTCAGAATTGGCCGGTATCTTCTTGAGGGTTTTGCTGAATTATCATTATTCCATCATCTGGGAAATAAGTTTCCAAGGGTTCGAAGTTCCCTGATGGTGCTTCAGCCAATTGGTCTGCAATTCCTTGACCTTGGATGGACTTTTGAGTCACGTAGATGATATCGAATTGCTGAAGGTTCAATTGCCATTTGGACAATCTGCAATTCAATATAGGCTTGCTGAATATGTACTTCAGAGGATCCATGCGGGATATAAGATAAGTGATGAGTGGGATTTATACCCGAGAATCGACTACTTTTATATTAAAAAAGTTGCATGTTATTATTATTTTATATTGCTTTTATATTATTTTGTTATTATTTTGCTTAATATATGTTTTGCAGGAGTTTACAGTTTATTTCTAGCTTTCAGAGGCAAAAAGGTCACTTTTGCAGCACTGGCGTTGTAGCGCTGGTTCTTAGTACAAAACTGGCACTATAGCGCTCCTTCCTTGCAAGCTCACCAGCCTTCAGCTCTACAGCGCCTCAGTTCCCTCATAAATATAGCGTCGTAGCGCCACTTATTGACCCGAGCCCTTGACCAGGCGCTGTAGCGCCATTCCTAGGCTTAATCTTGGCTGTCGACGTTGGGAAAAAAATACGGGTCGAGTTGGACCCGAAACTTTCTCTCTTCCTAAGTTTTGCTTTCTCCCCTTATATTATCTTATCTGTTTTATGAAGGGTGAAGGGTTTTTTAGGAAAAGGTCAACATGTATCATGTCGACGATTTGAACGGTTTACAGAGTCGCCAGTTGGTAGATTTGAAATGGTTGTACCAACTCAACTGAGTTTTGTTTTGAAAGTAGGCCCAATTGTTGGACACTGTCGAAACTGAATCTTTGAAACCGAAGTTCAAAGTTTGGGGGCTTGGTTAAGGGAGGGGAATGTGTTAGGCACCCCTCAACTCCCGTGAAAACACGGTACCGCATCTTTTCAATATTTCCCTTTTTATTTACAATGTGTGTGTGAATGCTGGAAGAAATTGGGCCTACGTTTATTTGATTTGAAAGTTTGGACATGCTTCATTGAACCTATATACGAAAGGTTTGATTTGATTTGTAAAAGTCTTTTTCTAAACAAGATATTAAAATGATGTTTTGAAAGCAAGTTTTCAAACCCTTACGCTCACGTAGGAATTGAAACACGTCGATACTTCCATTTTTTTTTATCTTTTTTAGCCTTTCGGCTCAATTTGAATGGTGATTGTCGGGCTGCGAAGCATCCTCGACCACGAAATATATACAAGTGCCGGTCTTCTCATGGGCATAACAGCCATCGGAGTGACTCTTGCACGACAAACCACTATTTCATTATGTTTGAGACCTTAAACCCAGATAACCGTTTTAAGGTCTTTCGGATGTACATTTTTTACAGAAAAACTGTACATTTGTAATGTGGAGTTTGTCCATCGTGGGAATCAGATTCTGATCAGTTTGATTATGAATCCCATGATTCCTAGGCTCACATAGGGAAGCCAATAAACCTGCACAACTCAAATTTGTTCGGAAGTATTCCAGGCTTGATAGAATTGAAATATATATATATATATGTATAAAAGCTGTAAAGGAAGACGGATCTGCCATCCTATGCCCGGACAGAAATCTAAATATATATATATATATATATATATTTATAAAAGCTGTAAAAGAGCCACGGAATAATCCAGGCTTGACAGAATTGAAATATATATATATATATATATAAACTATAAAAGAGCCACAGAATGATCCAGGCTTGACATAATTGAAATATATATATATATAACCTGTAAAAAGTCACAGAATAATTCAGACTTGACTGAATGTATATGTATATATATATATATATATATATATTATCGACATCAAGAAAAAATCTGCGGGTCGGGTCACAACCCAGATCTTTCTCTCTTCCTAAGTTATGTCTACCTTTACTCTTTTTATTTGTGAAAAAGGTTTTGAAGGGTTTTTTAGGAAAAGGCCAACATGTATCATGTTGACGATTGAATGTTTGACAGAGTCACCAGTTGGTAGATTTGAAATGGTTGTACCAACTCAACCGAGTTTTATTTGAAAAGAGGCCCAATTGTTGAACACTGTCGAAACTTGATCTTTGAAAACAAAGTTTTGAGTTCGAGGGCTTGGTTAATTGTGGGGAAGGTGTTAGGCCCCTCACAACTCCCGTGTAAACACGGTACCGTATTTTTTCAATATTTCCTTTTTAAATCTACAATGTGTGTGTGTGTGTGAATGCTAGAAGGAATTGGGCCTATGCTTTGATTGGAAGTATGTTTATGCATCGTTGAATCTATATATGAAGGGTTTGGTTTGATTTGCAAAAAGTCTTTGATTTGATTTGCAAAAGTGTTTTGATTTGATTTGCAAAAGCTTTTTTTTTCCAATAAGATTACTGAAATGATGTTTTGAAAGAAGGTTTTCAAACCCTTACGCTAACATAGGAATTGAAGCATATTGATACTTCAAATTTATCTTTTCAGCCTTAAGGCTCAGTTTGAATCGTGTTTGTCGGGCTGCGAAGCATCCTCGACCACAAAATATATACAAGTGTCGATCTTCTCATGGGCATGACAGCCATTGGAGTGACTCTAACATGACAAACCATGTTTTCACTATGTTGAGACCTTAAATTCGGATAACCGTTTTAAGGTCTTTTGTATGTACATTTTTACAGAAAAACTAGCAGGGTACATTTGTAAAATGGAGTTTGTCCATCGTGAGAATTAGATTCTGATCAGTTTGATCATGAATCCCACGATTCCTAGGCTCACATAGGGAAGCCAATAAACCTGCACAGCTCAAATTTGTACAGAAGTATATCCAAATATTGCCAGAACCGAGGATTCATCAGTAAATTCTGGCTCGCACATAGCCGAAGCGTCTCGTTCCCACTAGATAGCGATCTAAGGGCCGCGAGGTAGCTTTTATAATTGAAACTAGAAAAATCCTAGATTTAAATAAATATCAGCCATTCTAGCTTCCCGGTTCCGTCTGGACCTATTTTGAACCGTTTGAAAGCTAGAGTTGGCGAGATTTAAAGAAATCTAGTTCGCCCGTAGAAATGTCAGTGCCGATTCATATCAAATGAATATTTAAAGCAATAATTTAATAAAATGAGTAAAGCAATATATATATATATATATATATATATATAATTATATATATACGAAAGTTGTAAAGGGCGATGGGTTTTCACTTCGATGCCCGGACTGGAATGTAAATATATATATATATATATATATATATATATATATATTTATAAAAGATGTAAAAAGCCACGAAGTAATCCAGGCTTGACGGAATGGACATATATATATATATATAAAAGCGGTAAAGGGCAGTGAGTTTTCACTTTGAGGCCCGGATGGAAATATAAATATAAATATATATAAAAGCAGTAAAAAGGCCACAAAATGATCTAGGCAGAACTGGAATGTAAATATATATATTTATAATTAAATATAGACAATAAAATAGTCAAACCGGGACTGGGAAGACAACCTAGTCCGGTGAAGAGTGCATATATATATATATATATATATATATATAAGCAGTAAACTACCGCGGATTTGACATCCAGGCTTGACAGAATTGAAAAGTTAGTATATATATAGTTAAATATATACAAACAAAAAAAAAGCCAAACCCGGACTGGGAAGATAACCCAGTCCGGCGAAGTTGCTAATAACGAAGATGTAAGTATATAAAAGCTGTTAGAAGCAACGGATCGTCAATCCGAGTTATAGAAATGCCAGAAAATGCGTTTAGGTACTAAAATGTACCAAAAGTTAACAAAAATAGCCACGAAACTAAGTTCCGGGAATATTTAGAAAATGAAACTTGATATGCAAGTGTATAACAGCGTAATAAAGTAATATAAACTTGCTGATCGTAAAAATACTCACAATGGACTGCTACACGGGTTTTTTGCCAAATCGTAGGCTTTAAACGTCCAAATCTACCGGTTAATTTTTGATATGTGGTAGTATGTGAGTATATCTATGTGCTAGAGTGGAAAATTTTGGATTTGGAAGATAAGAAAATGGCTGGAAAACCAAACGGGGCAGGGATTCAGAGCCTTTTTTGAATTCTTAAATGAGTTGGGGCTGAGCTCATATATATAGACCTAGGAGAAGCAGCTCTACCTGCTGTTGCCGCAAGTAGAGGTGCGGCTCCATGTGGCAGGGCCCAAGTGGCGGGTCCCATTGCATCGAGGTACGTGCACTCTGAGCAATGCGATGTCAGATTCAAAACTTTCTAACTTTTGATCGGAGCGTCCGTTTGAGGAGTGCAATACCTTTCCGGAAAGCCCTCGCCGAGCACGTCGCAATGACATCGGAGAAAGCCTTTTTCGAATTAAAAATACGGGTTCATAACCAGGTCTTTAATTCCTCGCAGTTTATCCGTTGAGCTGTCTTGCGCTGTTTCTACTCGAGATCATTGTTATGGTTCGTTCTGACTTTAGTGGCATCAATTCAGCTTGAGTTTGACCGAATCTGCTTAGATTTGGTAAAATAACCGTTTTAGCCCTCCCGGGGTTGCCCTTAGTGCTGGCATGGCCTTCGGCTGACTTCCTGGGGTTGTTTCCAAGGTTTGGATCCCATTCAAGCCTGTTCGTCCTCAGTGTTGTCTCTGAGGCTGACTTGGTCCTTCCAAGTTTTCCTCTGGAGATTTTGTGATGCTTCAGGATTGTTTTTGAAGTTGACCTGACCTCACGGGTTGAGACCGGGGCTGACCTGTACCTCCCGGGTTAAGACTGGGACTGACATATACCTCCTGAGTTGAGATCGAGGCTGACCTGTACCGCCTGGGTTGAGACCGGGGCTGACCTGTACTTCCCGGATTGAGACCGGAGTTTACCTGTACCTCCCGGGTTGAGATCGGGGCTGACCTGTACCTCCCGGGTTGAGACCGGGGCTGACCTGTATCTCCTGGGTTGAGACCGGGGCTGACCTGTACCTCCCGGGTTGATAACAGGGCTGACCTGTACTTTTTGAGTTGAGATCGGAGCTGACCTGTACCACCTAGGTTGAGACAGGGGCTGACCTGTACCTCCCGGGTTAAGATCGGGGCTGACCTGTACCTCCCGGGTTGAGACTGGGGCTGACCTGTACCTCCTGGGTTGAGACCGGGGCTGACCTATACCTCTCGGGTTAAGATCAGGGCTGACCTGTACCTCCCGGGTTGAGACCGAGCTGACCTGTACCTCTCGGGTTGAGACCCGGGCTGACCTGTACCTCCCGGGTTGAGACCGGGGCTGACCTGTACGTCCCGGGTTGAGACTGGGGGCTGACTTGTACCTCTCGGGTTGAGACCGAGGCTGACCTGTACCTCCCGGGTTGAGACCAGGGCTGACATGTACCTCCCGGGTTGAGACCGGGGCTGACCTGTACCTATCTGGTTGAGACCGGGGCTGACCTGTACTTCCCGGGTTGAGATCGGGGTTGACCTGTACCTCTCGGGTTGAGACCAGGGCTGACCTGTACCTCCCGGAGTTGAGACCGAGGTTGAGTTGATGACCCAGTATTGAGATCGGGGTTGATTTGACGGCCTGATATTGAGGCCAGGGTTGATTTGATGGCCCGATATTGAGACCGGATTTGATTTGACTGCCCGGTATTGAGGTCGAGGTTGATTTGACAGCCCAGTATTGAGACCGGGGTTGAGTTGACGACCCAGTATTGAGATCGAGGTTGATTTGATGGCCCGATATTGAGATCGGGGTTAAGTTGATGACCCGGTATTGTGACTGGGGTTGAGTTGACCACCCTGTGTTGAGACCGGGATTGATTTAACGGCCCGGTATTGAGACTGAGGTTGAGTTGACGGCCCAATATTGAGACCGGGGTTGATTTGACGGCCTGGTATTGAGTTCGTGGTTGATTTGACGGCCCGGTATTGAGATCGGGGTTGACTTAAAAAGATAATTTTGCCTTCCTACAGTGTTAGTAACAGGGAAACGAAATTTCGAGTGTCTACAGATGCCCCTCTTTATCATGTTCATGCAATGTAGTGGAATGGACATGATAAAGATTGCTAGACACTTGAAATGCAAATGCAAATACAAAGCAATGCATGGTAGGATACACGATGAATGTTAGATACCTTCGAGGGGGTAGGGTTATCATTGATTGATTACATTAGTTTCTGCTGAGGATAACGTTACCTGTGATAACCCTTGTTGCAGCATTATCATTCAATTGCTGGTAGGACATCAGAGTTAAGCTATCCTAGACTGTTCTCATCTCTTTCTGTTGGGGATGACGTCCTCCGTGATAGCTTTGTTGACTCTGACGGGGATAACATTATTGACGCTACCTTGGTTTGAGACCAATGGTTCCCCACACCTACCGATATTCTTCATGGGGCATATTTTCCTTTCAATCGAGGTCTTTGTACCTTTTTGTCAGTTTCTCCGCTGGGGATACATCTCGGTTACCTCAATGTGTGCTTCCGATGCCTATCTTGATGATAATTTACACCGGTAGTTGGCAACAGGGGGTTGAATAATCAATCCTTCTTGGTACTCCCTCTGAGGATGTGTATAACAGATTCCATCATCGGGGATGGATTATTATATTATTTCCGTTACTGGATCACTTTCGATTCTTCGCTGGGGTTGCACCAACGGCTGAGACGTCGCTGGGGTTGAGCCAACGGCTGATACTTCATTGGGGTTGAGCCACCGGCTGAACTATCACTGGTCTGTACCTGACGCTTCGCTGGGGTTGTGCCAACGGCTGAACTGTCTTCGGTTAGTATCCAAAGCTTCACTGGAGTTGTGCCAACGACTGAACTGTCATCAGTCTGTACCCGACACTTCGCTGGGGTTGAACCAACAGCTGAACTATCATCGGTCAGTACCCAACGCTTCGCTAGGGTTGAGCCAACGGCTAAACTGTCATCGGTCAGTACCCGACGCTTCTCTGGGGTTGTGCCAACGGCTGAACTGTCATCGATCTGTTCCAGACGCTTCGCTGGGGTTGAGCCAACGGCTGAACTGTCATCAATTAGTACCCGACGCTTCGCTGGGGTTGTGCCAACGGCTAAACTGTCATCGCTTTGTACCCGACGCTTCTACATTGTTGATTTTTGGCAGTTTTGTGCCGTTTTTCGGCAATTTTGTACAGTTTTTCGGCAGTTTTTCAGCATTCTTCATCATTGGTCCCTGGACATTGCTTCAGGAGGAATACTAATGGCTTTCAGGAAGTTCCTTTTTCTGTCAGGATTCCACTGCTTCAACACAGGATTTCAGGACAAACCGCTCAATCGCGTAGCGATTTTTTCTCAAATTTGACTTTTTAGCTCATATAAACTCCGTTGCAACTCGAACCGAACCGAGCCAGATGGGGCGAGACCCACCTTGGGGAGCCACAGGTAGAGGTGCGGCTTCCGTAGGTGGGCCAGCTTCTACCTACATTTTTAAAATGGGCAGCAGCGGGCTCATAAACTCATTTTCATTTCGAGTTTCAAACGGAATCCAATTTTCTTTTTCAGATCTACGAAGTTCGGGAATATTTTTTTAGATTCCGTCAGTGGTTGCGTGTTCTGCACATCTCAAGTAACGTTTTACATCCTTTTTTCACAAGTTCTGACCGTTAAAAGTATGTAAACCACGTAGGGTGCTTTTAGACGCAATGTATAAAAAATGTATGCCTATATGACCTGTTTAAAAATTTTCTGACTTCATAAGTATACATGTTTTACTGTAATGCACGTTTTGACGTAAGAAAATTTAGATTCTGAGACAGTCATTTTTTGCTCTTTTTGATCAGTTTACTCATCCTTTTTGGGGCCTAATGAGCCTGAATTTTCAACTAAAAATGTCCGTGGTAATTTGGCTACCATATGAAGTTTACTTTTGATTTTATTTCATAAATTTGAACTGTTTCTATTTTGGAGAAGGTGTGCTACTGAATGGCCACCTAGACATGCCTATGTGCATACAGACAGTCCATTTTATAAAGGAGACTCTGGCGAAATTTTTTCAAAAGCCCGAGCATTTAATAAACATGCAATTTTGACTCTACTGGGGATTTTCGACTGACCCATGCATATTTTAGGACTTAGAAATGCATAAAATACTGATTTAAATTAATAAGCCACAGGTTTTAGGCTTACCACACCCTTTCTGAGGTGGTTTGGAGACTTTGTCCAGGTGATGGACCGAGACAGACCCGGCAGTGATAGCAGGGTAGTTTCAGGAGTTAGACGGAGGTGAGCTTCTGATGTTCCTCAGCCACGTCCAGCTCGACAGCCTCACAGATTAGCAGAGTCGGTGATTCGTCCAGCCCAGGACGAGCGGCCGATTGATATAGACGATGAGGAGGCTTCTTTTGCTGCTCCCATCCCAGGTCAAGCCCGATGTGCGGAGCTTTCGGGTATTGTTGTGCCAACCCAGGAGTTGCTTGGAGACTTGAGTCGTCATCCATCTCGATTTCTTCATGCCAATGAGGTGACTTGAAGTTTTCTTCTCTCTGGATTCTTTTTCTCTCTTTTTCCATTTTCGGGGCACAGGTTTTTGACATGGGTTGGCTTTTTATGCAAGTTCCTAGATTTACGTAGCCTCGAGGGAACTGGTTCAACGTGCACTCCCTCTACCACACTTTGCACCAGGAGTACAGGGATATCGTTGATGGCTAGGGGTTTCAGGCCTTCTTCTCTATCCTTCCCCGCCGTTGCCCCTGGGGTTATATGAGGGCTTTGTTTGAGCGCTGGTTCCACTAGACTCAGTCTCTTCACCGTTGGACTGCGAGGTGATGATGACGCCTATGGATTGGAGGTTCATCACCGGCATAGAGTTCGAGGGTGAGCCCATGCCTGTTGTGGTCGATATTATGCCCACTGTCGTTAGATCCCTGCTGGGAGTTCCTACGACGGCAATCAAGGGTCAGACGGTCCGATCTGGTCCCTTGAGCGTAGATGTCCAGAGTGGGGCTTTACTTGAGCCTCTGCCTGATGATCAGAGGGTTAGGGATCAGGCGATTGTTTTTTCTGGCAGACAACTCATCGACTGTGTCCTTTGCCCTGGTCAGTGTTACCTGACATGTAGAGCGCCTCAGTGACTTTGATTGGGGTTCCTACACCTTTGCCTATTTTCTCCGGGGCATGCGCATGCTCTCGGAGGGTTTGACGGAGGCTTGGTTAGGATTCTACCCATTTCTGCTGGTGAGTACATCTTTCTTGTATCTTTTTGATTTCTGCATTTACATTTGTCAGTCTTGGTCACTAAGGGCTTTTGATATTTATATGGCCAGTTATGGGCGTATGAGAGGCTTCCTTGCCTACAGCTCGCTACTGCTTTAGGTCTGGAGACCTATCCCTGGGGACGGCGTTGACATCACTCCACTCTGATTGAGGTCCCTGTTGCTGAGCGCTTTACTCATTCCCGCCTACAGTTGGAGCTTTTGACAGCCGGAGCGATCTCGTGGATCCCATATATCTCTGAGTTTTTGACTGTTGGATTTAAAGGAGACTTCCCCATTAGTCGAGAGTTTGCCTTGTCAACCCGCAGAGTCCCATTTTTGACAGAGGGAGGCTGGGAGCTCTATCTAGGAGAGCGTGATATCCGGAGTATCACGGGTCAGATTCGTATTTTCTTTGTTCCTCTGGCTTGGCATCATTGGCTATTGATCCAGCCACTGAAAGATATCCCTATGGAGGGCGTGGACGACTTTACCCTATTAGAGGGCCCTTACAGCCAAGAAGCATTCAGCAGCTGGTGGAGTCCTCGCACGATTGGAGCTCAGACTCGTGCTACCCAGTTTATGGCAGACATGGTGCCTGGGTCTGTGATGATGACAGACTGAATAGCTTGCCTCAAGGAGCCTACTCACTTAGACCAGATTACAGGACTGACCCAGGAGTTGGAGATAGCTCATTTATTCATCAGGCATCTTGACCGAGATCTGCCAGAGGCATCTTCTTTTGACTCTTCCAGCTCAGGAGCGGGCCCCTCATCAGGTCCATTTTCCAATAGTTTTGTAGGGGCTGATCCTCCCTTGTACTGCCCAGACATGCCTAATGACCACGACTTTGTGTCCACGGAGGAGATGGAGCAGGTTAACCACCTGAGTGTAGATATTTTGGATCTTTTTGGATAGCTATTGTAGCTATATCTTTTGGTCGGCCACTATTTTGACTTTTGGGCTGCTGTGCCCCATTTTGATAGACCACTGTTAGTAGTTGGGTGGTGGTGCCCCATATTCCTGTACTTTTTAGTTTACTTTGTATTATCAGACAGGGATGATGCTTGTAGTAGATAGTTTATTGTAGATATGCATGATATTTCCTATCTATCGCATCATGTTTATCATTGTCATTATGCATGTATTATGTCATGTATATGCATTTAGACAGATGAGTTCATATTTGACCCCTGGATGGTCTTATGATACAGTGATATAGATGTCGTCGTCCACCGTCAATCGTATTGAGCACTTACCACCATCTGTGGTGGCATTATCCTTGAGATCGTGGTATGAGAGCCTGCCCTTCCCAGCCAGAGGGGCAGTGGATTAGATGCTAGGGCATTCATTAGCCCTCGTAAACTTTTAGGTTCCGTACGGGTTCGTAGATGGCCTTTTACCCTTTTGGATACCCGAGAGACAGGTTTTCCGCTTCGGGCGGCACGAGCTGACTCCGACTTTAGAGGAGTATGAGCGGTTCACTGGTTTGGCTTTAGACTTGCCCTGCGCTTATACTGCGATTAGCGACATGAGGAGACCGTTTCTTCGGATGTCTGGTCTACGTCATAGTGTAGTTTCGGATGAGATCGTTTATGGACATGTGATCTCTATGGACTTCTTGATTGATCGTTTCGGCTGGCTGGACAGCTACGATCGTCGTGCTAGAGATTTTATTGTCTCGGCAGAGGCATGGTATTTAGCCAGGATAGATGTTTTGTTGATGTGCATAGTAGCCTACGTCTATATGCCACTTCACTTGGACCACCTAGATGTCGGATTGATAGTCGTGGTTCGGGCCCTTAAATAGGGTAGCACTATTCTTCCGATGATATTGGTCGAGACACTGAGAGCAGCCACTCACTGCAGTACCCACCCGGAGGGATTTTTTAGAGGCAGCTTGGTCTTGTTGTATGTATGGCTCATGTCTCATTTACGACCGATTGGATTTTTCAAAAACCAGGGGTACTGTTTCACCCGTGAGATAGCCATGTCTTACTCCTTTCAGCCAGCGGAGTGTACCGATGTAATATTCCAAACTTTAAACAGGAATATTAATATAAAAAGTAAATATTAATATGTTTTATATCTTGCAAAATGTGTATTTATCCTTATTATTGATATATGTAAATATACATTAACACATAAGATATAATTATGTTAACATATATGAAAAATTATATAAGTAAACCTAATTTAAGATTTTTTTCTTAATAAGAAACACTAACCCTAATTGTTATAATAAATGAAAATTATAACATAATACATTGATAATGTTATATAGGATTATGAATATATACATATATTAATTTAATATGATGTATTAAAGATTTAATTGCAAAAGATTTCTAGAAAATCCTAATTAGGAATTAGGAAACCCTAACCCTAATTATAAAACCCTAATTTTAATTATAAACCCTAATTCTAAATTAACAAAACCTAATTGCTCATTCTTGTTTTTAAGTTTCTAGAGAAAACATGAAATGACTAAATTACCCTTGGATTTAAGTAGGAAATTACCAAAATACCCTTAGTACATGTAAAATGACCAAAATGTCCTTATTTATTTTCTTTTAAAATGAGATAGGAACAAATCTTTTGCTTAACAAGCAAAAGATTTGCCCCATGTTGAGTTTACCACAATAGCTTGACAACACAACCTACAAACATTAATAACCTTGGATTACTTGTCAAAAGAGGAGAAAAACTTAATTTTTAACCCCACTTGAGCTTTTGATATAAGGCTAAGTGGTAAAGTCTTAAGGCCACAAAAATCCCACTTAATATACATAACCAACTGATTTACAAATCACCCTCAGCAAGCCAGAAGCAGAATCAGAAAAGGGAAGAACCAAAATTGCTCAAAAAGGGTAAAAACCTAACCCTACCTTAAATCTTAAATTCTGAAATTTTTATTGTTGTTGTTATTGTTTAAGGATGTTAATTAGTAAGTTATTTAGTGTTCTAGGTTGTTAAAACATGGATCTATAACACTTAAAAACATCAAAATGGAGATTTAAGAAATACTGCCAAAACTAGAAAATATGGTCTGACAGTGAATGTCAGGGTTCATAGATAGTTATCTGTTTGTTGTTTAGATGTTTTAAAGGGTTGTAGTTATAGTTTGCAGTGTTGTTATTTTCCTGGAAGTGGTAGATTGGACATCAGAACAACAGATTGGTAGTTATAAACGGTCAAAACCCGTTGACCGAGCATGACCGAACGTTTTCTCGGTAACCTAGAAAACTTATGAACAAGCATGATAGGCCGTTTGACCAGCCTAGATCTCGCTACTGACAGTCTGTTAGGATGTTAGGTTGTGTTTAGGTTATACTCTGACATGAGTACTACATTCCCAGAGCACTCTAGAGCCCTAGAAAGTAACAGATCGAACGCTATTAAAGGTCAAACTGCATTGACCGTTAAGTTGGTGTTTCTGGGTAACCCAGAAACCCAAAACAGAGCTATGACAGGTTTTTTGAAGACTTATATCTTACAGCTTGATGATACCTAGACTATCTAAGTGCTACCTTGGGGTACCCTGCTAGTTTGTCTACAACACCCGAGCACTGAAACCCCTAAGCTGTGAACAGATTGCATGATTTAGAGCCATTTTGAGCGTTGACTGACATTGACTCTCCATTTCTGGGCAACCCAGAAATGAAGAACAACCCTTGGGTGGGTGGTTTGACCGGCCATGGAATCTTGTAACAATGTTTTTAGGCACTGAAATGAACATAGACATGTACTCCTACATTAGAACTACAACCTGATCAAACTTTTGTGCCCAGAAACTAAACAGATTGGTTGCAGGATCGAGTCAAACGTAGCCCCAAGGCGTTGACTGACTTGTTCTTGAGCCAGCCAAGAACAGCTAAGGCAACAGATCCGTTGCTATAGACATTTAGCGACGGGTTAAAATTGAATAATAATTAAAATAATTAAAATAAATAGAAATAAATACTAAATAATTAATAAAAAATCTAAAAAATCATTTTTAATTATAATAAATAATTTTTAATATTTTGACATAAAATTTTATTAATATTTAATTTATTTAAATATTAATGATAATAAAAGTAAATAATAATAAATTATTTAAAAATAGTATTAATGATTTAAAAATTATTATAAATAATAATAAATTATTTAAAAATGATATTAATGATTTAAAAATCATTTTTAATAAAAATAAATTATTTAAAAATAATATTGATGATTTAAAAATCCTAATAAATTATTATTAAATATTTAAAAATAATATTAATAATTTAAAAATTATTTTAAATGATATTAAATCATTTAAAAATTATTTTGAGCATTTGAAAATTATTATAAATAATAAGTAAAATATCTAACAAGATATTAAAACTTTTAAATAAAGTTTATCGAAAAACTAATTCGATAACTATTCAATGAAGCTATAAAATACCGAACGGACACCAAAATCAACCTAGACACTAATAGTTTAATTAAAAATTAATTGTTATCATTTCTAATGACTGTTATAACATATATAGGTTGCGTGTATACTTTTAAATAGCTTAAGTAGCCGATCTTGATTAAGGCAAGTTTTCTAACTTCATTTAATTTCTATATTAAATGTAAGTCTTGTATATTGATATACGAACTTGTTATAAACATTATTCGTGATATCTGTGATTTGAAGAGGGTTATGACTTATTGTTCAAGCATAACCAAAACCATATGAGCTGTTGTTTGCATAAAATGTGTTTGATTTGATATCAAAGTATAAACTGTGAAAAAACTAATGTTGTTTGGTACATATATATACTGATACTGTTTTGTCCGAAAATTATATTGGCAGTTATAGCACTGACCCTAGATTACATTTACAGGAAATTATAGCACTGACCTTGTTGGATTAGTAGGATGATATGCATACTCCTAGGATATGATTAAGCTGATCACCTATGACATATCCGAATAAAAGCTCCTATAAGTCTTTGTGACTGTTAGGGGTGTGGTGTGGTTGGCCGAATCAACCCGGGTTGCTAAGTCTATATGACTGACAGAAACTCGTAATATGTGGGGTTTGACAGATCAAACCTCAGTATATATATGGAAAAATACTCTGAACTATATGTTCCTTCAATTCAGATATTGTGTGAGTATAAACTATAAATCTTTAAAACTTGCTGAGACTTTTAAAGTTCATCCTTGCAATTATTCTTTTCCTTTGCAGCTGCATCTTACACACCAGGAAGTTCAGGCAATCATACTTGTGGGTAAATAGTAAATCTATATGAATGAAAGTTTATTGTATTAGGACTAAAAAGGTAATTTGGTATTTCCCTGATGTAATGGTTGAAACTTATGTAACCGGATATTATTATGATATTAGTTTAACAGTTGAGTAAATTTACATTCTTAATAGAAAACCACATTAAGTACAGTATCTATATGAACTATACATCTGAATGAGGGTATTAAATGATCTTGGGAGTTCTGTAAGCACCGAGGTCGCTCCTTGGTTCCAAGAACAATCTTATCATTTGTACTGTGAATGTCAGATAGATAGGAATTATTGATATGCAAGAAATATATGTAAGATCATAAATCTATACATCCAAGTGAGGTTATCCAAATATGGTAATTGTTCTGACGATAACTCTTAACTGATTGGGATATTATGAATTTTGGATCTATAGAAGTTATTGTCTTATAGAATATTTACGTGAGCACCAAATCTGCTACAGGAAATGTAGAGAATTTGGGGACGTCACAACCAACGCAGAGACATAGTCAGCATTTTTGTTTGATATTGTGCATCCATTCTCAATTCTTCCATGCTCAGGGCTAGTCTCCCCCTATAGCTTCATCACCCACGCATCTGACATGGACTATTTGACCCTAGCGGGATTGAGGAGAGTGACCACTTACCATCCTCTAGCTGTTATGGGCCAGTTCGATCAGTTTTAGAGCCTGCATCATTTTGAGGGGGCTATTGATCAGAGGATGTCAGCTTCGTCTATGTCGTCTACCCATTTGATTAGAGTGTACGAGTGTTGGACTCATAGGGAGAGGGATGATTTCTCCAGTAGCCATCCGGATCGATCTCCAGAGTACGTAGTGTGGTTGGAGGCATATATAGCATTAGCTGCACTTATACAGTCAGCTCCGATAGTGGATTTAGACGAGGAGGAGCATATGGAGGATCCTAATTCTCCAACTGAGGATGAGTTATTCATGGGTTTAACAACAGCACTAGTTAGTGATCAGCCGATCACTCCTGCCAGGACAGATCCAGCTTTGGTAGGCTCCCTAGCTAGGATGACCTTTGAGAGAGATCAGGCTAGAGCGCTGATGTTGACTGCCCTGTCTGGCAGAGATATAGCTTTTGTGGAGAGAGATGACGAGCCACTCAAGATATGACATTGGTTGAGAGAGCCGAGGCTCGATCTTCTCGAGACGCTGCTTTTATTTATATTGAAGAGACTTTGATTGCCAGGGACGCCTTTTGCGGAGAAGGATGAGATTTAATCTACCAAAGACACAGCTTTTGAGGAGAGGGATGAGGCCATAGCGTTCCGGGATTTCCACATTGTCGACAGTACTGCTCTTAGATCTTATACTCATGGTCTGGTTGCCGAGATGAATGTTTACATTAATGATCATAGTGCCACTATGCATATGGCAGTGGATGTTTTGGCTCGCATGGAGGCTGAGGGTATTGTGCTTGCAGCGGCTCCTCCATCTTTAGAGAGAGATGCCATATTGGCACTGCTGTCCTGTTTATCCATGGGTCCATAGACTAGCTTTGTTTTTCCTGCACATACTAGATCAGCCATTTTCGTCATGTACAGGACACTATGTATATATCAAACAGTATTATACATCAGAGAAATATATTTTAATTCACTTCCCTGTTTGGATATGTATTGTCATTGCTGAGTGATTACCACTTCTTTCATGACTTGCTGTTGTTGATGTATCTTGAGCTTCTCCTTGATGGACTGACAGTGAGATGTCCAGAGTATCTCAGATAAGCCTGCTGACCAAGGAGGCTTGATAGTTTTTAGGTTTTATATGGTTTCGATGCTTTGGAACTGGTTTTTATTGGTTTTTGTTGTTTCTTGAAGGTCAAACTGCACCATGAATGGCTGCCTACGTACTCCCGGGTGTAGGGAGATCAGTTCATTCGTAGTTCAATTTTGGTATGAGAGGTTTGAGAAGTGTCTCTTTTGAGTTTGGTTTGATGAGTTTTTTAAATTTTTTGTTTGGTTTGACCGCACCAGGAATGGCTGCCTACGTACTCCCGGGCTGAGGGAGATTAGGTCATTCGTAGTTCTGATTTTGGTATGAGAGGTTGAGAAGCGTCTCTTTTGGGTTTTGTTTGATGAGTTTTTTAATTTTTTTATTTTGTTTGACCGCACTAGGAATGGCTGCCTACGTACTCCCGGGCTGAGGGAGATCAGGTCATTCGTAGTTCCAGTTTCTAGTGAAAACCGAACCTGATTTGATTTGCAGGATCAGGATGCGGGTATGCATGCATTTCAAACATAGTACCTTTTTATGGTATCTGAGTTGATGAGTTGGGGAAATTCAGTTCCGTCCATTTCTTGCAATCTGATAGCTCCTCCCGTCAACACCTCCTTGACAATGAAAGGGCCTTCCCAATTAGGGGTGAACTTTCCTTTGGCTTCGTCTTGATTGGCCAAAACTTTCTTCAGCACCAAGTCATTTTCTTTGAATTGTCGAATTCGGACTTTCTTGTTGTAGGATCGACCAATCCTTTGTTGATATAACTGCCCGTGAAAAATGATCGTAGCTCTCTTTTCATCTATCAGAGACAGTTGGTGGTACCGGTTTTGCAACCACTTATCTTCGTCCATCTGAGCATCGATTAACACTTGCAAGGACTCCATCTCTACTTCTATGCGAAGGACTGCTTCCATGCCATAGACCAATGAATAGGCGGTAGCCCTAGTAGAGGTACGCATTGATGTCATGTATGCTAGCAGGTCAGGCCATTCTTTGTGATTGGCCGACATTTCTGCATGATCTTTTTGATGTTCTTGTTGGCCGCCTCAACAGCACCATTCATCTTGGGCCGATAAACGACGGAATTGAGATGCTTAGTGTGGAACGTGCTACATAGTTCTTTCATTATTAGATTGTTCAGGTTTTTAGCATTGTCTGATACGATCACCTTCGGTTGTCTATATCGACAGACGACATTGTTTCTGATGAAACCAATGATGACCTCTTTGGTGACTTTGGGAAAAGAGGCAGCTTTAACCCACTTGGTGAATTAATCGATCATGGTGAAGATGAATCGATGACCATTGCTGGCTTTTATTTCTACTGGACCGATCACATCCATTACCCACATGGAGAAAGGCCATGGTGAACTCATGTTGTGTAGCTCCTTTGGAGGAGCGTGTATGGCATTCCCATGTACTTGGCATTGAAAACATCTCTTGACTTGATCATCGCAATCAGCTTTGAGAGAGATCCAATAATGCTCTGTTCTTAATATCTTCTTGGCTAGTAAATGACCGCTTATGTGTGGACCACAGACTCTACCGTGGACTTCATCCATCAATCTCTGGGCTTGCTCTTTATCAAGGCATCTTAACAAACCTATTATAGTATCCCGCTCTTTATCAAGGCATCTTAACAAACCTATTTTAGTATCCCTTTTGGATAGTGCATCTCTGCTTAGATAGAACTTTATAGCCATTTTGTGAATTCGCTTTCGTTCGGATTAGCTTGCCCCAGCGGGTGTAGATCTATCTCGGAGATATTCCTTGATGTTTTGATACCAAGGCTGTTTGATAGGAGGTATTTCATCTGATATGTCTCCAATGTAATTCCCATATGTCGGGGCCTTCTGACTTGTGAATTTGATGCAGAGAATCCTACTCCTATCGAATATGTGGTTCAAGGAAGCCAACGTCGCCAATGCATCTGCGAAGTTATTCCTACCCCGAGGAATATGGATGAAGGTTATATCTTGAAAATCCAGAGATATGCTAATGACTTGCCAGTGATAGGGCAGTAAATGCAGTTCTTTGGTGTGATATGCCCCAGTGGTTTGTCTGATGACCAACTCAGAATCTTCGAAGACTAGTAAATGTTTGATACCTATGGATTGGGCTAACTTCAACCCCATTATGCAGACTTTATACTCTGTTGTGTTGTTGGTGTTGCCAAGTTATAGTTTCGTAGCCACAGGATATTGTTCTCCTGTACCAGAGATAAGGACTGCCCCAGCTCCGGCACCCTCAATGTTTACCGCTCCATCGAAATACATTTTCCATGGTTGGAGTGTATTTTCTTGTTGGAGTTATTGAATTGTCATGATCCCATCATCCGGGAAATGAGTCTCCAGGGGCTCAAACCCTGATGGTGCTTCGGCTAGTTGATCTGCAATGCCTTGACCTTTGATGGACTTCTGAGTTACCTAAACAATGTCAAACTGCTATAGGATCAACTGCCATTTGGACAGTCGACAATTCAACATTGGCTTATTGAATACGTACTTCAGTGGATCCATGCGGGATATGAGGTAGGTCGTGTGCCCATTGAGGTAATGTTGTAACCTCATTGCGGCCCATGCTAATGTACAACATGTCTTTTAGATCAGCGTATACTTCTGTTCACTACTGCTAAACCTTTTGCTGATGTAGTAGATGGCTCTCTCCTTCCTACTATCATCTTTCTGTCCCAGCATACAGCCCATTGCATTGTCATTGACGGACAAATACATAAACAAGGGAACTCCGTCCCTTGGGGGTACCAATACCGGTGCTTTGATCAGCTATTTCTTGATAGCAAGGAAGGCTTTCTGACAATCCTCATTCCATTTGGTGGAGGAATTCTTCCTTAGTATCTTGAATATGGGTTCACAGGTTGCTGTGAGCTGGAAAATGAACCTGCTTATAAAATTAATCCTTCCCAAGAACCCGCGTATCTCCTTCTCTATTTGAGGTATTGGCATCTCAGTGATGGCCTTAATCTTGGCAGGGCACTCACCAGGAATCCCAATAACTTGCCTAATTTGAAGCCAAAAGCACACTTGGCGGGATTTAGCTTGAGGTTGTACTTACGCAACCTGTTAAACAGCTTCCTGAGATGGTCAAGGTGATCATCCTCACTCTGAGATTTGATGATGATGTCGTCCACATAAACCTCTATCTCCTTATGCATCATGTCATAAAATAGGGCCATCATGGCTCGCTAATATGTGGCTCCGGCATTGATGAGGCCAAAGGATAGTCTTTTGTAACAGAAGGTTCCCCAGGGAGTAATGAAAGCTATTTTCTCCCTGTCCTCTTCAGCAACCATGATCTGGTGGTAACTAGCAAAATAATCCACAAACCTATATATGCCGTACTGCGCCATGTTGTCTATCAGGATGTGGATGAAAGGTACTGGGAAATTATCCTTTAGGCAGGCTTTGTTCAAATCCCGGTAATCCACGCATACTCGTACCTTCCTTCCGGGTTTAGGTACGGGAACTATGTTTGACAGCCACTCTGGGTATGTTGATACCATGATGATACTGTCTTTGAATTATTTAACAACCTCTTCTTTGACTTTCAGACTCCATTCTGGTTTTAAATGCCTAAGCTTCTACTTGACTGGTTTGAATCCATCTTTGATGGGCATTCGATGGATGACAATGTCAGTAAATAGGCCAATCATGTCTTCATGTGACCATGCAAACACATCCTGGAACTGTATTAAGAGTTCAATCAGGTCGATTTTTTGATCTTGTGTAAGGCCTAGGCCTATCTGGATTTCTTTGAGGTTTTCGGAGGTTTTTATGTTGATAGTGGTGGTTTGGTCGAGGTTTGGTTTTGGTTTATCTTCGACCCATTCTTTGATCTCCTCGGGCACCTAATAGTCATCTTCCTCCTCTTGATAAATATCCATCAAGTTGAAGTTCAATTTTACATCAAAATTATAGTCATTGTGACAGGTTGGCATTGTGACGCCCCCAAATCCACGTTCCTTCGAAACCTCGAATTTGGTGCAGTCACAATACTACTATCGCCAAACTATTACATCTTTTATTCATTACTAAAAGAATATAACTTGCTTTATTACAATTTAGAATATAATTCTATTTATATCTAAATTCTCGTCTATACATCACGTTCGATGTTACTAAAATGCAGAATAATTTAAACTTTTTCAATATCCTTTGAATAAAACCTTTTTATTGATTTCATAACTTTGAATCAAATACAATCCCTGAATCAACTATATACCATGATTCATTCTATTAGAATTACCGTATAAAGGTTTACAACTCAACTCGATATCCTCTATGTATTACTAATACATCTATACAACACAACATGTTTTAAACAACGTATACAATTATCAAGTATAACTTTTAGAACCTAAACAGGGTTCAAACGATAATCTAAATAGTATTCTCCGTTGCGATACTATCTATCTTTATCAATCAAGAAGCACGAAATCTTTATCGTATGTCTTTAACCTGCAAAAGTGGCTATTTGCAAGAGTGAGCTCGACAGCTCAGCAATTCTAACAGTTTTCATGCATCACATAGCATACAACATCATACTCAGTTCATGCATTTAAAAATAATTTATATTTACTACGCATGTTACTTTCACATAACAAGTATATCATCAAAGATCAACTTTCAATCTCATTTATATCTCATATACAGTTCATATATAAGTTCACATTATCACATCATAATATAATTCAACTAACAGTTCTTGAATTCATATATCAAATAGGAACTGAAAGACTTGTCTGATTCGTAGTTTAACAACTACGACATAACTGCTTATAGATATCTGCACTTCGTGTAATCCTACACAGTTATATTAATCATAGAGATCACACTTATCAGTTATACATTTCCATACATTCTCAATATAATAATTAGTATTACATTATTGTCTAACTTGGTTCTTAGAACCTTCGTCTTACTTTCTTATCGTATTCTTAGAATAACTATGTACGTATAAGTATACTTTAAGCATACGTACTTACTACCATTCTCTACATACACATGCCTGTCTACCACTAATCTCTTTACATATAGCTAGTGTAATCCATCTTTTGAGTTAATCATTCTCATATATCATTACTAACACATAAGACCATATCAAAGCAAATATACTCTATTAATCGTCGAAATCGAATTCAAGTATTAGCATATGGTCCTACATAGCATGTATACACATTAAAGGATACTTTCATGCTTGTTTAACCTTTTCACGTTCAATTTACATGATATAGGTTCTAAGTTAATACCCGTAAAAACTTAAGTCCATTCAAGGCTATAAAGTCATAAAGTCTAGCATGCTCGCTTTTAAACACATGAGGTAATCATATAACCCATGTTAGGCATGCTCATGAATATTCATATTTCATACATGTAACTAGTATAGTTATTAGTTTGAAAACATGCTTCGTTTATGCTAAACTTGGTTTCACGACATGTAGTCATGGTGTATATACATGTATGACACATGAGAGAGTCCAAGAGTGCTATCACATATGTTCATAAATATCAAAGTCCAAATCTTAAAGTAACATGTTAACGTGCACGATCAAAGCTTATATTTTCATTATTAAGCTCACTAATAAGGTTCGTATGTTCACATTACATTTGTGAAACATATGTACGTAAGTTAACATGCTCTTCATACATTCTTAAATCATACCAATATGTTTGTAAAATTAGAACGTTAGCATGGTATATACATGTCAAAAGTTCATTTTGTAAAACTTACATTTTTCCTACTAGTGAGGTTTGCATGTTCGTATTTCATTATGAAACTTATCTACGCAAGTGAACATACAAATCATGTATTTCTAGGTCATGCAAACATGTCTCAAAAGTCAGAATCTACAAGACATTAACCTCGGTCAAGTTTGCTTCAAAAGTCTTTGAATTTTTTCTTTGAAATCGTTTGAATCTTGCAATCACATATGCTAGTTTATTCAACACTTTAAACGTACATTTCATGTCAATATAGACTATATGATCATGTTCACAAAAATCAGAATGCTCACATGAAATATTTGTGACGAAGTTCACTTTAATCATTTCTAAGTTCACTTCTAACTAGAAAGCTTTTTACCAAAAGTGTATGCTAGTATGGCCATAAACATTCATGTTGTATCAAGGGACATGTTTATAGGAGTTATACCAGTTTTCATGCTTGTCTTAAATAATATCAACAAGTTATCACATAGCAGGCTGATGCAGAAAATAGAAAATCAAACTGGTTCCAGGACCCTGCGCAGCTGCGCAGGTACCAGGCATAAACCCGGCGCAGCTGCGCCGGTGTCCGGCCAGTTCAGGAATTTTTTTACTTCGGCAGAAACCAGCCCAAACTCAAAATTTTCCACAGCAAATCGATTCTAAGCAACTATATAATAGTTCTAACATACTAGTAAGCTAACATAGAAACTAATAACACTTCCCAATCAACTTAATTAATCAATCATGATCAATTCAAGAATCAAGAACTTATAATTTACAGAATGAAGAACAATGTTATACCTCTGCAAGTTCGTTTGCTGCTATATCAAGCCTCTCCTATACTGATAACTCTCTTAATAAACTTACTCACTTGGTTTATACTTTGAATTCTCAGCAAAAGAAAATGAGATGAAGAGAGTTGATATTTATAGACAATTGATTATCCATATAATGCAATCTCCCACTAAATCAAACCAATGGATTACACAAGAACATGAAGGTTATCAAGAAGTTGGTGAATCCTATAATGAAACCCACTTCCCTTATCATCATAAGCTACAATTGCTGAGTTTGAGAGAAATAGGCATAGACTATAGCCCTCATGAGTTATACACGTGAGAGAGGAAATGTCTATCATATTGGGACAAGGCAGTATAATGCTCAGTAATGGCAACTTGGCAGAAATGAATACAACACTTAGGTTATATAATATATGCACATTATATTTCATACACTTAAGGTATAATATATATACAAATTTCATTTCATATAACTTAGGTTATAAATGAATTACAAATGTAACTTCCAATTACAATGTATCAAGCAAGGGTACACATAGATATATCCCATATAATCCATGTACATTTTGTCACATTACATTGTCTCCATTATTATTAAATTTTATTAACTCAATAATTGTTTACAATATATCTATGATATATTTATTTATTGTATACACATTGTCACACCCACATTACATGCATCTCTTACAACTCAATAAACTTTACTATATAGTTTATATTCATAAATAACATAGTCATATTGCACTATATATTTAGCATAACATATAGTTAACTATCATACGTTATACTTTTAATATCGCATGGTTGCACATAGAATTTAATAAATTACTTATCTTATCAATTAATTAATAATAATATTAATTAATATATTTCTCATTTAATCAATGGAATTATAATTTCCTTAACAATTAATTAACATTTATATAGTTAATTATCTTATTATATTTATAACAAATATACTTATTATCATGCTATCACTCGCAATAATAATAATTCAATATATTATTATAATAATAATTAATATAGATTAAATATTTAATTAATAATTCTTTCATCCTTGAATTAATCGATTCATTACCGAATTTATTATCGTGCCACACAAGGCATTTCTCACAAGCTTAATCTCAAGCTTATTATTATTCCCATCACTTACTACTAATAACGTGTTCAATATAATTAGAACTATTAAATCACAAGGTTCACATATATAAATATATCGTGAATGGAAATATTTAAATATTCTATATAACCTTTACGGTAATACAATAACTCAAACTATTAAAATGCTAACTACTTCAATTAATTATACTTATAATAAGTATAACCTTTACACTTATAATAATTAATATATACTCTATTAATTATTCAAATAATAATATTCACGTTCAAATAATAACTTAAGTTATTTAATATATTAAAATAACTTAGTTTCCTTTCATTAATAAACTCCCTTGAAAATACATTTAACATTATGTATTTAGCCATATCATAAAATATTGTGTTTTCTCCAAGTAAAGATATTCATTATTAGAAAATACTTTATTTATTTACTCAAGTTATTATAATATAATATGATATCGAATAATTACATGTACATCACATGTACATATATTATATATAGAAAATAGATAGTGAGTTTATTTTCTATTATAATAAATTATTTCTATCAATTTATTTACATATAGCAAATATGTTTGAATATATTTACCATATTAATTCATCATACTTATTACCTCATACAAAAACATATAAGGTAATATTATTATTCAAAAATAACATTTTCTCCTTTATTAAAATAATTCAATATTAGAATTTATTTTAATATCCTTTATTAGAATTATATATATAATAATCATTTCTCTTTCTTTTCTATCAATTGTCCTCAAAACAATTTCTTCAAATATTAAATCTTCATTTAAAATATAATGATTTCCATCTCCCTTTAATAACGTATATATATATATATATATATATATATATATATATATATATATATATATATATATTTATTAACGTTATTCGCACGTCAAACTTTCTCATATATTACCACTCTAAGTAATATATATATATAAAAAGTATCAACTATAATTACATATTCAACACACATATTAATTCACTCATTTACTTAAGTAAATTAAACACTGTACTATATCATCATAGTTAATTAAGGTTCAATACTCTCATTATATTATTCCATAATATAACTCCCAACATAAATTAACTAATATTTATTCTTATTAGTTAATTCCTTAACTAACTCATGCTTCACTATCCAAACCTATTCACGGATAGCTTAAGTGCTATTAATAACCTATATTATAAATATACTAGTTATTAATACACATACACAAGAATATGGTGATTATACATTAAGGATATTTAATGTCACCAACTTACTATGATAAAATAATTCTATAAATTATTTAATATCTATAGATAATTTTATCCACTCCCTTTATCTCAACTGAAACGTCTCTACGCTAAGTAACAAATATATATTAATAATATATTTATAAATCACAAAAACACATATTACATAGTCCATATTACCCTATATAATATAATACCACATACCTCATATCACATAAAAATACTCTTATTCGAACCCATCTCACAGTTTAAGAATTTTATTTATTAAATCCTTATTTAATAATATCTGAAAATTCGGGTTCTTACAGGCATCTCATCAGCAATGACAAACAAATCCAATTTTGGAGTCCTGAAAACAAAAATGCTTTCACTTTAATATATGCAACTGCTTAAAAATACAAAGCATTTAGCAAAGCATGACAAAAGTTACTGCTATAGTTGTGCAATCAAAAGTAAGCAGTAAATGAAAGCATGTTACAGGGCAGACGAACTCTCTGCCCCTTTACCCTTTTTGACTAAGGCAAGGGATGCTGCTCCAGTTATCCAGGGTTAGATCCTCATGAACAGGGAGGATCAAGAAAATGTACTCGTCCGCCTCGTCTCGGATAATGACTAAGACATCCTTTACAATAGGGCCGGGGCTTTTCTTTGAACTGCCCTCTTTTCCCTTCTTGATGCGGGGAATTCGTATCTGATCCTCGTCGTCACTGTCTGGGATCTCATCATTCATACCCTCGTAGTTTATGATAACCCGCATATTAGCAAATGGGTCTCGTCCTTCGTACAGGATCTTTTCTTTTCCCTTTTTGCTATCACCCTCAGGCTTTGGGGATTTTCTTTCACCGACCGGTATGATTGGAGGAAACAGCGTGGCTGATACAACGACAAGGATCTTCCTCCTTGACTTTATAAATCCAGCATCAGTGAGGTTTGGCAGCAATATGGTGAAAGCATGAGCCTTAGGGTGCTTATGTGGATTCCGGCGACTTGACCCAGATGAATAACCCAATCCGGTTCTTCCTGACTGGCTCGGGATTTGGACTGGACTTGCAATACCTTGTTGGTTCTTTCCTAACCCTTCTCCAGGTTGGAAACCCAAAGATACCATCTCTTAGCCTACTATCATCACTTCAGGGGAGACTTTAGGCTTCAAGGCCGGTGCCCCAACTGGTAGATATTGAGTATCACTCACCTCCAAGGCTTGAAAACTAGCAGGTTCAATCCCTGCATCCAGGCTGATCACCGGTATGTCTCCCTATATGCAGACAGGGTATTTCAGTTCGGCATTCACCTTGATTAGGTTGTCGTTGATAATGTATTTGAGTTGTTGATGGAGAGTGGATGGCACTGCCCCTACCATGTGGATCCATGGCCTGCCCAGCAATAAGATGTATCCAGTGGCGATGTTGAGCACTTGAAAGGACACATAGAAAGTGTGCAGACCAATCTCTAGTGGAAGCTCTATTTCTCCCATAGCTTGTCAGCGAGATCCATTAAAAGCCCGGATGACCACATGACTGGTTTTGATCCGGTTCGGGTTAATCTTCATTCTCTCCAAGGTATCGTAGGGAAAGATGTTGAGGGATGATCCTCCTTCTATGAGCACACCTCCGATCACATACCCGGAAGACATCACTGCTATGTGTAATGACTTGCGATGACACGTCCCCTCTGCAGGTATATCATCATTAGTGAAAGATATCACATTGCTGTTGAAAATGTGTTATACCACGTGACGGAATTTCTTGGTATCCACGGTATGTGGCAGATGGGCTTCTTCCAGTACTTTCACTAGAATGTTGCAATGATCCATTGAGGATAAGACCAGATCTAGGATGGACATCTGCTCGGGTGCGTCTTTCAGGTTTTGCACCACTTTGATTTCATGGTGTCCCATTTTGTTGAGGAACTCTTCGATTTTCTCTTCAGCCACCTTTTCTTTGGTTTTGATGACTGATTTGATCACCCACTGAGGCAGGTACAAAGGATTATCCTTTGGTACAATGGTAATGTTGTTTGAGGTTGAACCTTCGACATTGCCATAGTTCCATGGGACCCTCTTCAGACTGATAACTGGATATTGAGGTCTAAAGGGCAAGATTAAAGGCTCGGGTGCAGTCACCTTCACAGGATTCTGTGTTTCTTGAACCCTTTTCCCTGGCAGTACTAAGGGTGTGAGAGATGACTCCTTATCACAGGAAATAATAGCCACGGTATCCTGATTCCACGTAGTGGGAATAAAGAGAGTTTCTTCATCTGGGAGGCCATAATCCTGATTCCCTCTTATCAATTCACTGCTTTTAATCATATTTTGAATCAGGTTACGAAGTGCCCATCAATCCTCAGTATCATGGCAGGGTGCATTGGAGTGGTACTGACAAGTTTGGTTAGGCTTGAATTTCCTGGATCGCGAGTTTAATGAAGGTAATAAATCTACAACCATTCCCTCATTGATTAACATCTAGAGGATTTCCTTCATCGGCTGGTTCAGGTTAGTGAAATTCCTATGAAAGGCGAATTTCCTACCAGCTTGGAAATTCTCCTCTTTGGCCATCTTGTCGGCCCAGGATTTATGCTCATGAGACTGGCAGTGATCCCTTATGGGGATGGAACTGATCTCCGATGTGGGAGGATTTTCCTCAGATTGGTTGGTCTGGTTCATCATATGTCTGGTGATCTGATGTTGGTATACAACTAGTTCTGCTAACTATTCAATTTGTTCCTTGATAGACCTAATCTCCTGCTCGATCAGGAATCGCCTTTCCGTGACTTCCCAACTGTCTAGGCTGTTGTTGCTAGATGGAGTCGACTCTCCTATATAACTGAGGTATTTGGATCCTTCTCCATTTCCTGTGTTGATCATGTTGACATTTTCCTCTTTGTACTGAGGGAGGGGATTATCCTGCACGTGTGGTTGCTCGGGTTTTGTCACCACAATCTCTCTGTTGTTAATCAAGTCTTAAATTTTGTGCTTGAGAGACCAACAGTCTTGTGTGTCATGGTCCGGAGCTCCGGAAAGGTAAGCACACTTCTTACCTAGGTCGAAATTCCGTCTGCCGGTATTGGTTGGTGGAAGGAGTTGCACAATCTTTTTCTGTGCGGTTAACAATTTCAGCACATTCTCGAGGGAATCCCCTAATGGGGTGAATGTCCTCTGACTTCTGGCCTCTATAATTTTCTGGAATGGAGGATTTGAAGGCTATGCAGGAGCTTGAAAAGGGGTATAATTCCTCCTTTGAATGGGCATACTGCTTGAATCGGCCCTTTGATTCTGTCCTTGCAATATTAAGGACACTTCTTCCTCTTTCTTCTTATGTGCTCTCCGAGGATTACTCTCGTAATTCCCGGACTGAATATGCTCGGCAACGGCTTCTAAGGCAGTCAGGTCCTTTATATTCCCAGACTTTAGCTCTATTTTGGCTATCTCTCCGTGCTTGATCATCTCAGAGAATGGTTTCCTATGCCTTCTAGGACCCTCTCGTAATACGGAGCTTCTTGAATATCGATGAAGGTCATGACTATCTCAGACTCAGTCATAGATGGGGTGACTTGTGCTACAACCCTTCTCCATTGTTAGGCATATTCTCTGAATGACTCAGTACTTTGTTTCTTGATTTTGGTTATCTGGTATCTGTCTGGAGCTAGCTAAGATTGGAAACTATACTGACTGAGGATCCAAGTTCTCCAATGAACACCTTCAAGTGAGTGTAGGGGTCTCCCAATCCATCATATTTTTTAAAATCAGGAGTTCTAATTTTTTTGGGATAACGAGGCCCAGGTAATATACAGAGGTCTGAATAATTGACACTGCCAAATGCCCCAGTCCCTTTGATAGACCAGATGGTTTATTCCATCTGTTGGACTTTCTTCAGAATGTCACCAGCTTCCTGTTCTTTGTTAAGGATGGTGATTTTAGGGGTTTTGTTGGTTGTTTCCTGGTTTTGTGGTCCAGGAATCTGAGTGTCTGTCTTTTCGGTCTCTTGACTGCCACTACTACCACCAGGTGTTTCGGGATCTGTGTGAGCTTGGGCTTACTTCCCTTTAAGAGCCTTACTTTGTTCTCTCAGGAAACTGGCCAATTCGGCTATCTAATTCTTCAGTCCTTCGTACTCTTCCCTAGAGACAGGGGTGGATTCTGGCTAAGCACTTGAAGTCATGTCCGTGGATGGATTTAGTGCTTTCTTAGACTTAGATATAGCAACAGGACCAATTTTTCACCTACAATAAAACGTAGGCGTGTCAATTTCCTGAAGTAGGGATGGATAGGATGCATGCCATGATGTGTTTTTGTGGTTTTTTAATCTTATCCTTGCAAAATCGAGGTCAGTTATTTTGATGATAGGATGACAAGATGTATATAACAAGGAATGTAAAATTATGATATTTACATTGTGCTCCTTTATATTGGAATTGAAAACTTGATATTGAATTGAAAGAGGAAGGCATGAAGAAGCTTCCCATCGGATTTGGTTAATTAGAGGCTGACCTATCTTAGGTTACTGTGACGCCCCCAAATTCGGACCACTCTCGTCTCGAATTCGATTCGTCACATTCTAAATATCCAATGACTAAATAACATCTCGCGCAACGGAAATAACAGAATAAATTACATTTATTTAATATAATCATTCATGTCCCAAGGTTTCGTAACTTAAACATCTTATACATAGTTAAACATAACTTAAACGTAACTAATACATAATATGATATAGTCTTATTACAATCATCATAATAGTTCTAAATAAGTACAAAGCTACTCCGTAGCCTTGCCCTTGCCCTTATCAGTGCCCGAGGGTCCGCCTTGCTCTGCTTTAACTGAAATGTTTTTAGGGAAAGCAAGAATGAGCAACAAGTTTGCTCAGTAAGTAATATAGCAATAAGGGGATCAATATAGTTTTCAATTTCCCAAGGGTACAATAATAAATGATAGTTCAAGAATAGCAACAAGTATCAATAGGTTTCAACAATAGTCGCTAAGGACAAAAAGATATCAATAAGATTCAACGCTTAATCATTTCGAGATTTTAAATTAATGAATACTGAGTAGTCACTAAGAACTATGAACTTCTACTTGAATTAACAGTAATATGCTGATAATCCAACAAAACACGTACAACATGTGATCAGCCTAAAGTACCATACGTCATGCATAACATTTAATTGTACTCATGTGCGCACGTCGGTCTCCCGACAAATATAGTTTCCCCTTCAAAGAGGGTTGTTCATCTTAGTTAATTATAAGATTCCGCACCAATTAATTAGTTTGGATCGCTTTTAAATTCATGATATAGGTTTGGCCGAATAAAATGGCATAGACCGCTCTTTCAATGTATATAAGAACGATTATAAGTTCAATACTCAAGATTAAAGTTCGAAGAATATAAACTGACTTTATCTTAAGCTATGAAGCATTAAGTCATAACACATGAATCATACTTTCAATTGTTTATTTGTACGACCAATAATAGCACAAGCTTAAGTAATACTCAATAATGAGTAAGGTTAGGAACTTGCTCAATAAAAAGTAAGGTCCGAATACTTGCATAAAGTAAATGTGTCGGTTAGGATACTTGCCTTATGCGTAGTTTACCAATGTATAGCTTATCAACACTTTTCGAATCCTATTATAACATAGTTATGTATATAGGATATTCATTAGTTACGTACGTTGAATACATATACTTGATATGTAAGCTAAACATACACATACGATTCTAACTTAGTCGTATGATCCTATACGTACGTCATTACGTACTTTACATACACATAACACAAAAATTAGTTTATAAGATGCTATGAAATCAATAACATAGTTCGTAATCATCTTTTAACTTAACGTTTGAAAGTTTATAAACACTTATCAAATCTATGATTCTATCATTAGCATGCTCATTGACATTTGGACACTATACTGGACATGTATTACAGATTAGGATAACAATATAAGCATGCATCAAGTCTCAGATCAAAAACTAAATAGGCAGACTACACTGCAGAGTGGCGCGACCGCGCTTGGTTTGAACTAGGGAGTGGCGCGGCCGCGCTACTCCCAGTTCAAAGCAGAACTAAGGATCAGTTTGCTTGGCCTAGCTTGCACACCCATATATATTCATGATGACACATGCAGAATATTCATGTTATGATAGGTCTCCATATATTGCCTTGAACATTGTTCACATCAATTTTCAACTAACGAGACTTTAATGTGTTTGATTTAACAAAGTTCTTCACGTTTAGTCATTATACATATGCTATAAGGTCAATAAGCTTCTATTATACATGCTCACGACATCTTAGTCATGCATTTCAAGTTATGTGGTTTTACTTCTTTAAAACTCATTCTAAACTATGCTCAACTAGTTTACAACGTACGTGACTAGTTAGGCATACATGTCAATCATGTCTAGAGGCATAATATATCCTATCTTGATAGTTATAAATTTTAGAATACATGTACGGTGGTTATCAACCAATTTAGTTTTCCAAACCCTTAAGTTTCCTTTGAAACCTCATGTTAACCCAACTAATCATGCAAAGTAACTTCACATGTCATATTTCATGCTCATGTACATACATAATCAGGCCACATAAGCATGCTCACAAGTTCATATTGTATAGTATACTTAGTTCATTGAGTTTGCACTTTGAAAACTCTAAGTTTCCTTTAGAAATCAAGCTAAGGTGGGTGATAACATGTAAGGCTACCCATACTAGTATGTCGGGGACATAAGTAGGTCTAATTAAATTAAACTAGCATGCTCAACATTTCAGAAAGCATAAAAGTCATCAATTTGTTCTGCAGAAGGGCGCGGCTGCGCCCTGTTTGTACTAGGGAGTGGCGCAGCCGCGCCACTCCGGTTCCATACCAGAATGCATACTGCCAAAGTAGAGCTTCAAGAATTCTTCAAATTTACTCAGTTAGCATGCTTGCATACTATCACATTGCATATATAACATTCATATAAACTATACTAACATGCTAATACTATCTCTCATAACCAGTTCCAACTAAATCATGCAAATTTCTATGAATTGGAAATGCTAAACTTCAAGATATGAATGAGCATTATACCTCTTGAAGCTTTGAATTGCACAAGACTTGTTCTCAATCTCAAAATTCTCTCTCAACTCACTCTTACAACACTTAGCAACAATTCTAGCAACATCAAATGAGAAGAGAAATGCTCCATTTATAGAGAATTGGTTAACCATGCCAAAGCTTTACACCATGAATTAAACTAATGGAAGAAGAGAAGAATTGTTGGGCAATAGATAGTTGGTGTAATAGTGGCTAACAACCCCATCACCCACTCCCCTCTCATCATTTGCTACAAGCTATCATAAATTTGATTTTAACAATGAAGAGTAGTATAGACCATTGGCCCATCACATGTAGAAGAAGAATGAGACACATTTTGGGACAAGTCTCTAATTCTCAGCATTTGCAAGTTGGAAATGAAATAATATCACATACTATAGGTTTATATACATACGCATATAACATACTTAGGTTTTAAATTCAATTGGGTGTATACATGGACTTTTAATGAGATAAAAATTTTACATAATAATAAGTTAGGGTGTATATCTATACATGTAATAGACGAAAATTAATTTTTTTTATATGTGATTCTGGGACAGAATCCTTTTAAGGAGGGAAGATTGTAACGATTGAGATTTATATAATAATTTTAAATATTTATTGAGTGCATAAATATTTTATGTGATTTATTTATTGAGTTAAATAAATGATTTATGTGATTTGTGGAGTGATTTAATTAAGTGTTATACATTAATTAAATGAATATTTAATATTTAATTTAATTGATGTATATTAATTTTATGGTATAGTTATAATTTAATTGAGAGAATTAAATTAGATGAATTATGTGTTAAGTGTTACATGGATTATAATTAGCGAGTAATTATAATTTTGTGGCAATTTTAGGTGATTAATTGATGTTAGATTTTAATTGATTAAATTGGATGTTAAAGGATTTAATTAATTAAAATGTGACATTAAAGTATGTGTTAAAAGAATTTGTTGAAATAAAGAAAAGGGTTTTAAATGATTTTAACCAAACAAGGCCCTTACATTTGTTTTAAAAGGCTTTTGCCAAACAGGGCCTTTGCATTTGTTTTTAAATCTATTTTCCAAACAAGGCCTTAGTTACAAAAATCTGGTTTTTTTAAATAAACGATTTTACCCAAACATGACCTTATGGCTATTCAAATTCAACTTTTGTAACTTACGTAATTAGTAGTAGTTAATGTATATAATTATTATATGGGAGTTACATATTCTATTATATGTATATTATATATGCACTTAGTACGTTAGTTTTATAATCCTAAGTCTAACTAAAAGAAGAAGGGAAAAAAATATAGAGAAGAGAGAGCAGAGAATATTAGAGAAGCAAAGAAGGAGAAAGAATTGGTAGAAGTCAAGCTCATCACCATCTTTTTCTTCACACTCATAACTAAAAGGTTAGAATTTCATCTATATGTTTCTCGTATTTTATTCTCTGTCAAAAATTAAGTTTTCATGAAAGTTGTAATCATGAATTTAATATATGTATTGTATTCATGTGTTGATTATAGTAATTGTATGACATAAAAGAATTTTCAGAAATCAAAGTACTGTAAAAACAAGTTTTAAATGAAGAATATGGGTTCATATGGAGTTTCATGTTTTGGTTGATTTTAGAGTAAAAAAAATTGATGAAATTAGTATGTGTTAATATGCTTATTAAGAATTTGTTTGATGCTATCTTCAATTTCGAATATAATGCATATATATAAAGTTGAATTGCTTGAGAAGGAGATTTGCAGTGAATGGTTTTATAAAATATATAAGTTTTATGAAAATATTAAATCTGATTTCTAAAACTTTTGATTATGATTGTTTAGATGGTTTTGTGTTTGGAAACATGTTATATGTGTGTATTGTTTCAAGTATGTGCTATACATTGTTCCAGTAGCTTGTAATTGCTGTTTGTTGGCATGGTTGGGTTAACAGTGTTGCAGAGTGCCGTTGCTGCACTGTTTCTGTCTGCGTTCTTGTGCAGCTGCGCCGGCAACAAGGGCAGAAGCAGCACAGCTGCGCCATTGGGAATTCCGGGTTTTGACACCTGCACAGCTGCGCCGGTGCCAAGGCCTGTGGCTGCGCAGCTGCGCCGCTGGCTGTGCAGTGGCAGTGAACTTGACTTATTTGTACAGTTTTGTTTTAGCCTTAGTGAGTTGTTGCAATGATAATAATTATGTATCTAGTTGCAATTCTATATCATCAACATGAATTTGACGTTTCATATTTGGAAAAGAAGGGAGATTTTGAAAACCTTAATGTAGAATTATAAATTATAATTGTTTAATTGTAGTATGAGTTACTCAATTATAATTTGAATAATTATAATTAAGAGTAAATGTTTAAATTTAATTTATAATTTTGTTAAATTATAATGAATAGTAGTTAATTTATTTTAATCAATTAGATATTAATTTAAATTATAATTTATGTAATTATAATTTAATAAATGCATGTTTAATTATGGATTATAAATTAATAATTGCATGATTAATTATAATTTGTGTAATTATAATGCATGATATAGTTTAATTGATTACAAATTATAATTTGTTTATAATTTAAAAGGTAATTATAATTTAAGTAATTATAATTTGATTAAGTGTTTGAATTATAAGTGTTTAATTATAATTTAGCTAAATACATAATTGATTTAATTATGTGAGTATGTATGTGATGTAATTAACTATGTGATGGTTGATTATTATTATTTATTTAATTAGAGTGAGTTAACCATGAGGGTTAACCACTTATGTGAATTAGTTATGTGTTAACTAATTTAGATTATTATGATTGAATGTATATAGGAAGTGTTTAAGTATGTGATTGAGTTGTGATTGAGTTAAGTAGCTTGCGCTTAAGGCAAGTCTTCTAAACTCTAAACTCGTTTATTTATTTAAATTCAATTATTCATTATTTGAGATTGTTCATTTATTGGACAAGTAATTATTGAAAGTTCATGATGTAATTAAAGTAACCTTGGCTTATTGTTCAAGCAAGGTCTGTATATTCTTTTCAGATGCTTTAAATTTACTTCTAAAGCATATGTTAGTTCGTAGTTCTTTCACTTACGAATTATTTTAAGTTATTGAAAGTCGATTCAACTAATCCTTAGTTGATGAACGTGAATTCTAAATTACCCTTGTAAGCTTATCCAAACCAAACTTTCTTTGGTGCGGACTTGTATTCAAAATACTGAGATGAACAACCCTAATTATTAGGGGAGGTTACTACGCAAAAGCGTTAAGATGTTTGTGCACAATACATGGTACGAAGGGCTGATCCCCCTAAGTACGAGTTAAGGTCCATAGTCTTATTGACTGTTAAGGGTTTAAATAGAAATGTTTATAGCCTAGGACAAGAGTTCAAAGGTCTTACGACCCTCAGATGTATTCTATATTCGAATTTTAATGTTGATAGAGAATTATTATTCAATTTTTTATGGTTGAAGTAAGCTAAGTTATTCAAAAAAATTTAAAGATATTCTTTCATGTATTTATTGTTAAACTCCAGTGATCTGTTGTTTGCTCACTATTGCATTAAATAACAATTGTAGTTAAGGTTGATAATGTTGATGCCCCGTCTACGAGTAAAGGCAAGGGAAAGCAAAATAAGTGAAGACTTGTTTTAGTATTTTAAAATAATTATAATAGACTTTAATGTTATGTTTTATTTCCGCACTTGTTTACTATGTCAAGGTTAGATTAAACCCTGGGATTGTTTTTTTAAAAGGTTGTAACCCTTGTTTTGAGGGAGATTTCATTATTTTAATTAAGTTGTAACTTATTTTGAAATTATATTGGGTAGATGTATGTTTATTTAGAAAGTGAACACCAGATCAAGTGGAAACGAAGTACCTGGATTTGGGGGTGTCACAATACACATTATATAATTCATGTACATTTTGATAATACCGAATATAATCTAATTGAGTATTATCTTTCCACATTATCATAAGCTTTATTATTTCAATTATATTTAATTATTGAAATAATTATTAATATCAATTATTTATTTTGTTTAGTTTAATATTGCACAAAGTACACATAACATGTATTCACATAGGTCCATTTATGTAATTCATGTGACTCACTTCATTTTATCATATAGTTCCTATATTACATAGTCACATTACAATGTCACACTACAATTTATATTATATAGATGTAGGTACTACACAATATACCATTACTCCTCACATAATATTGCACTTAGCAATTAATTGAATAAACACTAATCTATTATATTAATTAATTATTTATTCATTAATATGCGATTACTCATAATAAAAATTAATTAACATTATTATATTAATTAATTATTCACTTATTAATTCCTTCTTTAATTAATTAATCCATCATAATTCCCATCACCGTGCCACACAAGGCATTCTACGAGCTTATCATAAACTCTACATTTTCTCAATTATCATTAATTCAATTTAATTTAATTGAGTTACACACTTTATGCTATATAAATATTTATATTCAAATAAATATTCACATTCTTATTAATATCAATATTAATATTATTCATAAAATTCACAGGTATTACATCCTCCCCCCTTATAAAAATTTCGTCCTCGAAATTGGTACAAGGTTATACAAATAGATGGGGATAGTCCCTCCTCATCTTATCTTCTAATTCCCACGTGGCCTCCTCGGTGTCGTGGTTACACCAAAGTACTTTTACAGAAGATATAACTGTATTTCTTAATGTCTGTTCTTTCCTATCTAGTGTTTGGACGGGAATTTCTTCGTACGCCAGGTTCTTCTCTACTTGAATGGGCTCATAGGTTACGTGCTTGTAGTCGGGCTTGTATGGACGCAACACGAAAATGTGAAACACGTTGTGGATGTGCTCCAACTCAGGTGGTAATGCAACTTTGTGTACCACTTCGCCCACTCGCTTCAATATCTCGAATGGTCCTATGAACCTCGGACTCGATTTTCCCTTCTTGCCGAATCATATTTTTCCTTTCCAGGGAGATACCTTCAAGAATACGAAACTACCGACTTTAAAGTCTCGGTCTTGTCGATGTAGATTTGCATACTTTTTCTGGCGATCTTGAGCTGCTACCAGTCTGTCTCTTATCACTGTCACCACGTCTGCGGTTTGTTGCACTAACTCTGGTCCCAACATTCGTCGTTCTCCGACTTCGTCCCATCATAATGGCGTTCTGCACTTTCTCCCGTAAAGAGCTTCGTACGGTGGCATGCCGATACTCGCATGGTAACTATTGTTATATGCAAATTCTACTAGGGGTAGGTGATCGTCCTAATTTCCCTTGAAGTCCATCACGCAAGTTCTAAGCATGTCCTCCAGCGTTTGTATCGTTCGCTCACTTTGTCCGTCTGTCTGAGGATGATAAGCAGTACTACCTCAGTTGTGTTCCCATCCTCTCTTGCAAGCTTTTCCAAAAGTTTGACGTGAAGCGCGGATCTCGATCAGAGACAATTGACACTGGCACTCCATGTTGTGAAACAATCTCCTTTACGTATAGATTCGCTAACTAATTCAAATTATATCGGATCTTGATAGGTAGAAAATGAGCCTTCTTCGTTAGTCGATCTACAATAACCCAAATGACATCATAACCTTTCTGCGTGACTGGAAGTCCCACCACGAAGTTTATCGTAATATGCTCCCATTTCCATTCTGGTATCTCCAACGTTTGAAGTAGACCACTCGGCCTCTGGTGCTCTGCTTTGACCCGTTGGCAAGTAAGACATCTACTGACGCACTTTGCGACTTCCTGTTTCAAATTGGACCACCAAAAATATTGCCTCAGATCCCGGTACATCTTTGTGCCTCCTGGATGAACGGAATACGTTGTATTGTGTGCCTCGAGTAAAATCTCCTTTCTCAGTTCTATTACCGCTGGTACCCAGACTCTTCCTTCGAATCTCAAGATACCGTCCTTATCCATTCTGAATCTTTCCTCTTCATTTTCTACTGTCATCTTCCTTATTTTCTCACATTCCTCATCATTCTCTTGTGATTCCTTCACTCTATCCAACAATGTCGGACGAGCTTCCATTGCAAATAATTTATCTTCAGAACTCCCCGGTCCCTTTACCTCTAGTTCTAATTTCTCGATCTCTCTTATTAACTCTTCTTGAGTCGTCAATTGGAACAATTTCTCCCTTCCTTTTCTGCTTAGCGCGTTGGCAACTACGTTCGCCTTTCCCAGGTGATAAAGAATATCGTAGTCATAATCCTTGATTAGTTCTAACCACCTACTTTGTCGCATGTTAAACTCCTTCTGTGTGAAGATATATTTCAGACTCTTATGGTCCGTGTATATCTCACATTTCTCTCCATACAGATAATATCTCCAAATCTTTAACGCAAAAACTACTGTCACTAACTCTAAATCGTGAGTAGGGTATCATTTGTCGTAATCCTTCAATTGTCGTGATGCATACGCAATGACCTTGCCATGTTTCATGAGCACACAACCAAGTTCCTTGTGCGATGCATCACTATACACCACGAAACCTCCTGCATTGTCTGGTAGTGATAATACAGGCGCTTCACTTAATCTCTTTTTTAACTCTTGAAAACTTTCTTTGCATTTTTCTGTCCATACAAACTTTACTGTCTTCCTCGTTAGATTGGTCAATGGGGTCGCTATCTTAGAAAAATCTTGGATGAATCTTCGATAGTACCCAGCTAACCCTAAGAAACTTCTCACCTCCGTTGGTATTTTCGGCTGCTCCCAATTACTCACTGCTTCTACCTTTGTAGGGTCTACTGAAATTCCATCCTTATCTACCACGTATCCTAAGAATTGAACTTTTTCCATCCAAAATTCACACTTTGAAAACTTCGCATACATTTTCTCTTCCCTTAGCGCTTCCAAAACCATCTTCAGATGTTTGGCGTGCTCTTCTTTCGTCTTCGAGTAGATCAAGATGTCGACGATGAAGACTACCACAAATTTATCCAAGTAGGGCTTGAAAACTCGGTTCATCAAGTCCATGAATGCTGCCGGAGCATTATTCAATCCGAATGACATTACCAAAAACTCGTAGTGCCCATAACGGGTTCGAAATGTCGTCTTTGGTATGTCCTTCTCCCGTACCTTCAACTGGTGATATCCCGTTCGTAGGTCTATCTTTGAGAAACACTTCGCTCCCTTCAATTGATCAAAAAGGTTGTCTATCCTTGGTAACAGATATCTATTCTTGATCGTTACTCTATTCAATTCTTGATAATCAATACAGAGCCTCATTGATCCGTCCTTTTTCTTGACAAACAACACGGGTGCTCCCCAAGGAGACACACTCGGTCGTATATAACCTTTATCTAGTAACTCTTGCAATTGTATCATCAATTTCTTTAATTTTACTGGCGCCATACGTTGTGGAGCTTTCAAAATCGGTGCCGTTCTCGATGCTAATTCTATTACAAATTCGATTTCTCTGTTTGGTGGAAGACCAGGCAGATCGTCCAAAAATACATCTTGGAATTCTCTTACTACGGATATAACCTTAATTTTTACTCCCTTTTTTTCGAGTATCTATAATGTAAGCTAAGTAACCTACACATCCTTTTCTTAACAATTTCTTGGCCTGCATCATCGTAAGACAGCACGATTGCTTAAGCGATGAGCTACAATAAAACATTACCTTAGACTTATTCGGAGTCTGAAGGTTTACACTTTTATTCTGACATCAATTATCGCAGCATGTTTATATAACCAATCCATTCCCAATATTACGTCAAATTCTCCCAATCTAATCGGGATCAAGTCTATGCTCAGTTCATGATTTCTAATGTTTGCGCGACAATTTCGGTATATAAATTCTACAAGGATTACTTTCTTATTTGCAACTTCTATATTCAAAGGATTTCTTAATCTTTCTCGGGGTAAATTAAGTCGACTAGCAAATTCTTCAGATACAAAAGAATAGGTGGCACCCGAATCAAATAATACATATGCATTTATATCATTGATTGGGATAATACCAGACACCACGTCCTTCGCAGCTACAACATCCTGGACGGTCATGTTAAAGGTTCTAGCGACTGGACGGTTGGTTTGCGTTGGTCCGCCGTGTTGGGTTTGTACGAAATCGTGACGCAATCAAATTGCAAAAATTAGCGGAAGCATGGTATATCAGAGTTTTAAAAAAAATTCTACAAAACCATTACCCAGATCATCCTTTATGCAAATTATTAATTTAAAACGATAAATAAGAAGTTATAAGATCATACCCTTGTAGAACGAAGCTTCCACAGGTACGAGTTCAACTCCTTATTTTTCGAGATCTCCTTGAATTTCCGGGTTAGATTCCTTCCTTTGATCAACGTTAGCCACCCAAGTGTTTGGCCTCTAAAGGTGATCCACCAAGGAAGATGAATTATCAAGAAGGAGGGTGTTTGGCTAAACCTTAGTTTTCTATCCTCTATAGAAAAGGAGTACTCTCCAACAATTGGAATTGCATCAATCAATATCTATTATAAGACTCATCTTATATAGATATTGGTCAACCCTTCTAATCCTATTAGACATGGGATTTCTTTTAATTAATTAAATTCATTTAATTAATTTGTCTCCTAATCTTATTAGGAATAAATGAGAGTACTAATATTAAACTAATTACTAAACTCTTTTAGAAATTAAAATAATAATAATTATAATAATATTAATAAGACTCCTCTTATTAATTTATATTTAATATTTCTAAAATATTAAATAATAAACATTATGCTATTTAATTTATTCTATCACTATAGATTAAATTAATTATACTTAATGCATTATTACGATTATGCCATTACCTTCTTAAATAATTATTCTTCCTTTTATGCTGTGACCCTTTAGGTTCTCTATATTAAACCGGTTGTGAATAAATCAATTAGAACAATTCTAATCTTATTTAAATAAATAAATTAAACTAATAATCTATTTAAATAAATAATATTTATTCTACAATAGGGATAAGCCTCCCTAGCGATCAACGACTTTTCAGATAATATAGATTTCAACATTAATCATAAAAGAACCTGTGAGTAAATAGTTACCATACAATTCAATCCTTCCACCATACAATGTCCCAATTAAATATAAGACATGAATTTACTGTCAAGTCTTATTTTATTTAATTATTTGTATTTCGATTAAAAAATGCACAACTCCGATTAATGCAAATTAGAAACCTCTTTCTAATTTCATTCCACCTTGGCCAAGGATTCCTGGGTTGTCATTTAACGAATCACATAGGACATATCTCCTCTTTTACTAGAGGTGGTAGATTCTTTATTGATCATTCATTATCTCCATATGTAACTCATTATACCCAAGCATACCCTATATATGCCTTAAAAGGTCTTAAGGAAGAAGTCAAAGTATAATTTGTTACATACAAGATACTATGATGATCTCAAGTCCAAGGATCACTTGTACTACTTTCACATTAGGAATTCCTATTGACAGGCGAGTAAAACTCCATTAGGTATTCCATAGCGAGTCACGTTCAGTGAACTTATTCTCCAATAAGCACCTACATACTTGCTTTAGTGTCTCCACACAAATGATCATGAGATCAATCATTCTCATCCAATGAGCAAGCAACATATGTACCAATCTATCCGGATTTACTAATCCCCTTTTTAGTAATCCCACGATTGGGAACTATTTTAGTTTTAAAGCTTTCTAAGAATTTAGATCTCATTAGCATGATCAACATCATGATTCTAAAAGCATTGCTTAAAACTATGGGTTATTTACATATTATAAAAACAGCACCATGTAGATAATTAAATGCCTTTAATAAATAAATATTTTATTAATAAATAAATAAGATTGTTTACAAAGTATGTGCTTTATCATCATACATGATTGGCTTGTATGCACACTACTATCAATCTCCCACTTGCACTAAAGCCAATTGCCATGGTATCTCATACCCATCTTCTCTAAGTGACGATCAAACTGCTGTTGTGTTAAAGCTTTAGTAAATGGATCTGCAATGTTGTCTTGAGAGTCTACACGCTCCAAGGTGACGTCTCCTCTTTCAATGATCTCCCTGATCAAGTGAAATCGCCGCAACACGTGTTTAGATTTCTGATGAGACCTGGGTTCCTTAGCCTGTGCAACCGCTCCGGTGTTGTCACAGTATACGGGAACTGTTTCTCTAATGCTAGGAACCACACCAAGTTCAGTTATGAACTTCTTCATCCAAACAGCTTCCTTTGCAGCTTCACTTGCAGCTATATACTCTGCCTCTGTCACTGAATCAGCAACCGTTTGCTGCTTGGAACTCTTCCAACTCACTGCACCTCCGTTCAAGGTAAACACATACCCTGAAACATATTTACTGTCATCTTGGTCTGTTTGAAAACTTGAGTCCGTGAATCCCTCGAGTTTTAATTCAGACCCACCGTAGACAAGAAAAATATCTTTAGTCCTTCTCAAGTACTTTAGGATATTTTTCACTGCCTTCCAGTGCTCTTCTCCTGGATTCGACTGGTATCTGCTTGTTACACTAAGTGCGTGAGCAACATCCGGTCTAGTACATATCATACCGTACATGATAGATCCTATTGCAGAAGCATAAGGGATCTTACTCATACGGTCTCTCTCCTCAGGTGTCTTTGGGGCCTGTTTCTTGGAGAGATGTATTACATGGCTCATCGGCATGAGACCTCTTTTGGAATCTTCCATGCTAAATCTCTTTAGCATTGCATCAATGTACGTTCCTTGGGATAAACCAAGCATCCTTTTAGATCTATCTTTATAGATCTTTATCCCCAAAATATAGGATGCTTCTCCCAAGTCCTTCATGGAGAAGTGTTTAGATAACCAAATTTTGATCGATTGTAGCATAGGAATGTCATTCCCTATCAGTAATATATCATCAACATATAATACAAGGAATAAAATTGCGCTCCCACTAACCTTCTTGTACACACATGGTTCATCGTCATTTTTGATAAAATCAAACTCTTTGATTGTCTCATCAAAACGAATGTTCCATCTACGAGAAGCTTGCTTCAATCCATAAATGGATCGTTGCAGCTTACAGACTTGATTTGTTCCAACCTTTGAAACAAATCCCTATGGCTGTGTCATATACACATCCTCCTCAAGTTTTCCATTGAGGAAGGCCGTTTTCACGTCCATCTGCCAGATCTCATAGTCGTTATAAGCTGCAATCGCAAGAAAAATTTGAATGGACTTGAGCATAGCTACTGGTGAAAAGGTTTCATCATAGTCAACTCTTTGTCTTTGTTTGAAACCTTTTGCAACCAGTCGAGCCTTATAGGTCTCTACCTTACCGTCCGCTCCAGTCTTTCTTTTAAAGACCCATTTACACCCAATAGGCTTAATGCCTTCAGGTGGTGAAACCAAAGTCCATACTTTATTTTCATACATGGAGTCCATTTCGAATTTCATGGCTTCAAGCCATTTTCCTGAGTCTTTATTACTCATAGCCTGTTCGTAATTCAATGGATCATCATCATTCATGATGTGTACCTCATAGTCATCGTCTATAATGAATCCATACCTCTCAGGTATCTTCGGTACTCTTCCAGATTTACGAACAGGGTGTAGTATAGTAGGTTCTTCTACTTGGTCAGGTACCTGACTTTGATCCGTGATAATTTGTGATTCTTGAACTTCTTCAAGATATATCTTACTCCCACTGACCCCTTCATGGATAAACTCCTTTTCCAAGAAGGCAGCATGTTTTGCAACAAACACCTTTTGATCAGTTGGATGATAGAAATAATACCCTAAAATTTCTTTAGGGTATCACACAAATCTACACTTATCGGATTTAGTCTGTAGCTTATCATTTTCAAACTTTTTGACATAAGCTGGGCAACCCCAAGTCTTAACATGCTTAAGATTTGGTTTTCTCCCCTTCCACATCTCATATGGAGTCTTTGGGGCGGATTTGGTAGGTACCTTGTTAAGTAGGTATGCAGCCGTTTCTAGGGCATATCCCCAGAAAGAAATTGGAAGGTCGGTAAAACTCATCATGGATCGAACCATGTCCAATAGTGTTCGATTTCTCCTTTCAGATACTCCATTTAACTGTGGTGTACATGGAGGAGTCCAATGTGAGATTATACCATTTTCTTTGAGACAATTGAGAAACTCACCGCTTAAGTATTCTCCACCTCGATCTAATCGAAGTCTCTTTATACTCTTGCCCGTTTGTTTCTCTACTTCACTTCTGAACTCTTTGAACTTTTCAAATGATTCTGACTTATATTTCATTAAATACACATATCCAAATCTTGAGTGATCATCAGTGAAAGTAATAAAATAAGAATACCCACCCCGTGCACTTGTTGTCATAGGTCCACAAACGTCTGTGTGAATCAATGCCAACAACTCTATAACTCTTTCTCCTTTTCCACTAAAAGGAGATTTAGTCATTTTACCCATGAGACAAGATTCACAAGTTGGATATGATTCATAATCAGATAACTCAAGGAGTCCATCTTTATGCAACTTGGATAATCTTGTTTCATTGATATGACCGAGTCTACAGTGCCACATGTAGGTATAATTAATATCATCTCTTTTTCTTTTCTTAGTTTGTTCAATTTGAAAAAAAAAAATCTTATAAGTCAAGTGTATAAAGTCCATTTCGCAAATTTCCAATACCATATAAAACATCGTCTTTATAAATAGAACAACTATTGTTCTTTATAACAACGTTAAATCCTTCCATATCCAATACAGAAATTGAAATAATATTTTTAATAATATTCGGAACATAATAACAATTATTAAGATAAATGGACTTGCCCGAAGGCATTGCTAAATAATAAGTTCCTACAGCTAATGCAGCAACCTTTGCTCCATTCCCCACTCTTAGGATCACCTCATCATTGTTCAGCTTTCTACTTCTGACCAGTTCCTTCACATTATTACATATGTGAGAACCACAGCCAGTATCCAATACCCAAGTAGAATTATGACTTTCAGAAAAATTAATTTCAATCATAAACATACCTTGATTGGAAGTCGAAGCTTCTCCAAACTTCTTGTCTGCCAAAAACTTCTTGCAGTTCCTCTTCCAATGACCCGACTCGTTGCAATAGAAGCACATTCCTTTGCTAGCTGGATCAGGTTTCTTTTGTTCCTTTATGTTCACCTTGCCCTTGGTCATTCGAGATCGGAAGAGCTCCTTAGATATCTCATATCTAGCAGTCCTACTTTGTTCACCATACAACTCCTTGAGGTGAATCAACATAGTAGGAGCATCCATATTTTCGTGCTGACGCTGAAGCTCGTTATTCATGGATGCGAGCATAATGTATTGAGCCACAGATGCATCATCTTGCCACTTTTCAATGGTGGCAATCTCTTCCTCATAGGCTGTTTCTGGAACAGTTCTAGGGACAGGTGAGTTTAGGACATAAGAAATCTTTTCAGCAGTGAGAACTATTCTCAGATTTCTTAGTCAGTCCGTATAATTCGGCCCGATAAGCTTATTAGCATCAAGTATGCTTCGTAGTGAGATTAGTGATTTAGACATTTTTAAAATTCTGCATGTGAAAGAAAACAACATTTTAGCAAACATTCATTTTATTAACTTTGCATACCAAAATAAATTTAGGTCTTTATTTTAAATTGGTATCTCCCACTATTTTCATCAAACTATATTACCCTCTCTTATATAGTTCGGCAACATCTAATTAAAGATTTGCTAGTGAGAATAAGGATCTCATTTCAAATGTATATAACCTTGTGGATAGCACAACAAACGATATACAAATAAATAGGTAGACAACTCTTGTCAATTACATCACCATGTAATTCCTTTTATTTTGCCTCTTAAATCATAATGGTCAAGTGTGTGCACATCCGAACTAAAATGATTTAAGTTAAGTCCAGCCTAGCACTTTCATAAATTCAAAAAAGAAAAATATTAGTCCTTGTGGATAGCACAACAAGACTAGATCGTTCAATTTTCTTGATAAGCATCAAATATGATTAATTAACATCTTAAATACTCAATACTCGCCTTGTGGATAGCACAACAAGCTCATATTAAATATTTAATACTCTATCAATTAATCATGCTAGAAGGCGGCGTTCGATATTCTAAATATCATTTGAACGCTTCGGACTTAATATTATTTCTTTGAGGGGTTTGTTATTATTTGTCTCATCTTGTTTAGCGCGCATGCACACACACACACACACACACACACACACACACACACACACACACACATATATATATATATATATATATATATATATAAAATACGCGTTATTTTATTAAACATGTGAAGCATGTTTGCATAAAATATAATATATATAATATTTAGCATACAATATAGAATACTATATTCTACCCGGATTGATTATGGACTTTTATTCTAGTTTGGTTCACTAGAGCCACTAAGTGAACCAAAAGGTTAAATCTAGGAGTGCAAGAATTTAAATTTAAACGTTACTATTACATTTAAACTCGGGCTCCATACAAACGGGTCTTCACGCGCTCCTTGCTCCTTGGTCTCCAATTTCTTCAAGATAATTCTAACTATTTCTATTACATTAAACTATTTAATTTAAATAGAAACCTTGATCAGAAGTCAAGGGGAAGTACATGGGAGGGAGATAGAATTTACATCGAGAAAAAAATCAGAGAAGACAAGGTACGCAGACCTCATTTAATAACACCCATTCAGTCAAGCATTTAACTAAAATAAAATTCAAGCACATTGGTCAAATAGTCCATAATCAATCCCTATTTATTATCATACATATCACCATATATATCAATAAATAAATATCCATCTCATGAATAAAAACATTCCATATATATATGAGTATCATTTAATGGGCAATTTTAAGTTGCATGAAATCCAATTTCAAGATTAAAATAAACTCTTTATTTTAATTATAAAATTATTAAGAATATAATATATATATATATATATATATATATATGAAAATGTTCCGTTTGTTTGAAAAAAAAACAATCCTGATACTTTATATATATATAACCTCCTTTTTTCCAATCAATATGCAGGTAACCATTTTCACTTTTTGGAAATCAAGGATTCAGTATCCTTTTGCGAAAAGCGCACAGTCCCAAAAAAAAAATTCGCCAATTTATTATATAATATGTCATTTTTTATATTAAGTGAATCAGGCATGCAGGAGTCACATATTAAGAATCAAACAAGATCAATCACATTAATGATTCACGGCAATCACCTTGTAATCCCTCACGGAAACAGCGAACCAAGAAGAAAAAAAAATAGTTTCTGTTAATTTATTTATTTTTTTATAAAAAATAATTTTATACAACTAATTATGCCCAATAAAATATTCTAAATACATACCCATACATAAATGGAATCAAAACAATTAATAATTGCGTAAAAGTTTGGCTCTGATGCCATTGTTGGGTTTGTACGAAATCGTGACGCAATCAAATTGCAAAAATTAGCGGAAGCATGGTATATCAGAGTTTAAAAAAAATTCTACAAAACCATCACCCGGATCATCCTTTATGCAAATTATTAATTTAAAACGATAAATAAGAAGTTATAAAATCATACCCTTGTAGAACGAAGCTTCCATAGGTACGAGTTCAACTCCTTGTTTTTCGAGATCTCCTTGAATTTCCGGGTTAGATTCCTTCCTTTGATCAACGTTAGCCACCCAAGTGTTTGGCCTCTAAAGGTGATCCACCAAGGAAGATGAATTATCAAGAAGGAGGGTGTTTGGCTAAACCTTAGTTTTCTATCCTCTATAGAAAAGGAGTACTCTCCAACAATTGGAATTGCATCAATCAATATCTATTATAAGACTCATCTTATATAGATATTGGTCAACCCTTTTAATCCTATTAGACATGGAATTTCTTTTAATTAATTAAACTCCTTTAATTAATTTAGGCTTCCCACCACATGAGAATAATTAATTAAATTCATTTAATTAATTTGTCTCCTAATCTTATTAGGAATAAATGAGAGTATTAATATTAAATTAATTACTAAACTCTTTTAGAAATTAAAATAATAATAATTGTAATAATATTAATAAGACTCCTCATATTAATTTATATTTAATATTTTCAAAATATTAAATAATAAACATTAAGCTATTTAATTTATTCTATCACTATAGATTAAATTAATTATACTTAATGCATTATTACGATTATGCCATTACCTTCTTAAATAATTATTCTTTCTTTTATGCTGTGACCCTTTAGGTTCTCTATATTAAACTGGTTGTGAATAAATCAATTAGAACAATTCTAATCTTATTTAAATAAATAAATTAAACTAATAATCTATTTAAATAAATAATATTTATTCTACAATAGGGATAAGCCTCCCTAGCGATCAACGACTTTTCAGATAATATAGATTTCAACATTAATCATAAAAGAACCTGTGAGTAAATAGTTACCATACAATTCAATCCTTTCACCATACAATGTCCCAATTAAATATAAGACATGAATTTACTGTCAAGTCTTATTTTATTTAATTATTTGTATTTCGATTAAAAAATGCACAACTCCGATTAATGCAAATTAGAAACCTCTTTCTAATTTCATTCCACATTGGCCAAGGATTCCTGGGTTGTCATTTAACGAATCACATAGGACATATCTCCTCTTTTACTAGAGGTGGTAGATTCTTTATTGATCATTCATTATCTCCATATGTAACTCATTATACCCAAGCATACCCTATATATGCCTTAAAAGGTCTTAAGGAATAAGTCAAAGTATAATTTGTTACATACAAGATACTATGATGATCTCAAGTCCAAGAATCACTTGTACTACTTTCACATTAGGAATTCCTATTGACAGGAGAGTAAAACTCCATTAGGTATTCATAGCGAGTCACGTTCAGTGAACTTATTCTCCAATAAGGACCTACATACTTGCTTTAGTGTCTCCACGCAAATGATCATGAGATCAATCATTCTCATCCAATAAGCAAGCAACATAAGTACCAATCTATCCGGATTTACTAATTCCCTTTTTAGTAATCCCACGATTGGGAACTATTTTAGTTTTAAAGCTTTCTAAGAATTTAGATCTCATTAGCATGATCAACATCATGATTCTAAAAGCATTGCTTAAAACTATGGGTTATTTACATATTATAAAAACAGCACCATGTAGATAATTAAATGCCTTTAATAAATAAATATTTTATTAATAAATAAATAAGATTGTTTACAAAGTATGTGCTTTATCATCATACATGATTGGCTTGTATGCACACTACTATCACGCCGATCATTAACTTGCTACCTCCCCCTTGTTGGTCACTTCCTCCATTGTTCCCCTTCTTCGGGCAATCCTTGATCTGGTGCTCTGTTGAGCCGCAAGCGAAACACCCCTTGATCTTCCTTGGCTTCGGGCAGTTGGGTGAAATGTGTCCCTCTTGGCCACAGTTGTAGCAGGTACTGCGCCCCTTCCAGCACTCGCCCTGGTGATTTTTCCTACACTTCGGGCATCCCTCTGCCCTCTTCTTAAAACCTCCATGCAAATTTCTCGACTGATTGTTTTTGTTGTTGTTGTTGTTATTCTCCTATTTCCTCTTTCCTAAGTTACTTCCCCCGCTGCTGCTTCCTCCATGACTTTTTCCTCCCGTGTTCTTACACTTCTTCTCTTTGTTATATAGACTTAAAGCTTCACTACCTCCCTCTGCAATAATAGCCTTTTCCAGCAACGTCGCAAATGAATCTATCTGAAGAACCGACACCTTGTTGAACAACCAAGGTTTCAGTCCTTGTTCAAAACGTCTAGCTTTCCTCTCTTCATCCCCTACCTGGTGTTCTGCAAACCGGCCTAGCTCATTGAACTTAATCGCGTATTGCGCCACCGTCATATCTCCTTGCCTAAGTTCTAAGAACTTTACCTCCATTCTGTTCTTCATGCTCTTCGAAAAATAGTTTTTGAAGAAGAGCGTCTTAAACCTCTCCCATGCTATTATCCCTTCTCCTGCTCTTTGCTGATTTGCCTCCCACCAGTAGTTCGCCTCGTCCCTCATCATGTAGGTGGCAAACACCGTCTTCTAGTCCTCACCCATACGAGCGATAGTGAAGGTCTTCTCGATCTCCTTTACCCATGTTTGTGCCATTATCGGATCAATAGTACCCTCAAACTCTGGGGGTCCTACTTTCCTAAAGTCTTTGAAGTTTGTGACTGGAACTGCTTGGAGATTGGGGCGAACGGGTTCATTGTTCCTTCCCCTAAGAGCCTCCCCTAACAAATCAACTAATTTCTGAATGAGATCTACTTGCTCTCTTTCGTTGTTAACTGATTCCTCAAGTGCAGTTAATCTCACTAGTAGAAATTCGACATATAACGACGAGCTATAGCGACGATCAGCACGGAACCGTTGTTATAGGGTATCTATAGCGACGGTCATGTGGTGACCGTAATTACATGCCTGTACAGATAGTGTGTTCCGAGGGTCATTGTTTGGCCGTCCTTATAGAGGTTTTTTTAGATAAAACCCTCCAATTCTTTCCCCCCAAATCGTTTCTGTATCATTTTCCCCCCTAATCGTCGTCTCTCTCCTCTACCATTTTCTCTCTCGTTGCTCTTCCTCTGCCGCTCGCTCTCCTCTCTCGCCTCCGACCACATGCCGACGGATCATTCTCCATTAACAAGATAATTCTCGGAACCCACACTTCCGATGATTTCCCTAACTTCCTCATCGTCGCCGATGCCCATCTCCCCGTCAACCCTGCCTCCGCCCCCGAAACCAATCTCGAAAACCCTAATATCCCAAAGGTCAGTACTAAACATTTATATATATATATAAATATGTAGGTATTTAGAAATTTATAGATGGATTTGTATCTTAGAAGGAAGCCGGATTCTTGACGAAATTACCAAGTGATTTAAGTGGTGATGATTTATCTAGAAAGGTTGGCAAATGATAGAGCATTTACGCGTTTGAAGTTTGAGACTTTTTTGTGTACATAACAAAAATAATGTTTTTAGGTACGTGTATTGATATATTTACATCTTATGCATATATGTTGTATCTTAGAACCACGCCAACTGTTTGATAAAATTACAAAGTTCAAATGTTGTTTAGGCAAAAAAAAACTAGTTTCTGTAGATGGATGTATGTGGTTGTGTGCGGATGTATGTGGTTGTGTGCAGTTATGCCCCTTTATTGTCCAGACATTATTCTTTGTGGGTAAAACTGTCTTCAGCAGCTTAGCTTACAATTTATTCAGATTCGCCATGTGTGTATTTTAATTCCTACAATCTATGCAGGTTACATCTCCTGGAGGTAATACGGTTCACACATTGAAGGGTACATCTGGAGACAAATTTGAGTTTAAGGCCCCATACAGTGGAATGTACAAATTCTGTTTTCACAATCCTTACGCGACTCATGAGACCGTCTCTTTCTACATACATGTTGGCCATATTCCTAACGAGCATGACCGCGCCAAAGATGGTTTGTGCTTATATAAATGCATTTCTTAAGTTCCTGTTTCTTGATATCTAATGATGGCCTCTACTATAAATAGCTATTAAGTAATGAAATTCTGTTTTTAAGTTGAGTATAGTTGGTTAATTAGATTAACGGACTTGAGAATTGAGGCAGGCAATATACATAAATAATCTAATCTCATTATACTTTTCCCCTTATCCGTGTTTTACCGCAGAACATTTGGATCCTATAAATGTGAAAATTGCTGAGTTGAGGGAGGCGTTGGAATCAGTTACCGCAGAGCAGAAGTACTTGAAAGCACGTGATGCTTTCTGATTGAACACCGCATGGCCTCAAAGTTACAGGTAATGAATATTTTTATTCATAGAATTAGCGTAAAGAACTTTATTTCATATCAATGAGATCTTATTTTTATTTATTTATTAACATTTTATATAACTATATGCTCCTGCCATGATTTTTATCTACTACCTAAGATACTTATTTTCTGTTACGATTTACTCTCTTGAAGTGAAAAGGTCAATCATCAATGAATCAATCTTGGTAAAACAATATAAGACACTGTATAAGGTTTTCTTCAGGATTTTGGTAGCCTTTTGTTAAGTTGTTTATAGAATGGAGGAAGCATTGTACTTGCTATGACAAAGTGGTCATCAGTTGTATTGATTGTGATTTTGGACCACAGCTATAAATTTTAGGAGTCGGGAGGATGATGCTTTGGATGATCTAGATTCATTTCCTTAAATTCTACTATTCTTTGAGACTTCTGCAATTGTTATTTTGTTCATGTTACTCGAATATGCTATTAATTTGGGTTTTAAGTTCTGGTAATAGTTGGTGCAACGAGTATTGCCAAGGTAGTTTCTTTAATGTATACTATTTGTCACCAAAGTGACTAATATCTTACGCACAATCTACTAATTTTCAGGATTATACTTAAAGCACCATTACCTCCCAGGTCTAATGCCAAAACAATTTGATGAATGTAAAATTTTACATACCTTTAAACAAATTCTATGGTGATAATTATATAACTAGTGATTGTAAAGGTAATCAGAGCAATATATCATAAGGATCTCAATTAAGCTAATAGTCCATGATAAGTTTGTGTCGAAGCTCCTTAGTAGCCTCCCATATAGTTGGCACAAAAATTGTAGTTTAAATATATACCAAACGAGAATGTTTGTGGAAGACTGCACTACCAATATTAATAGTGAATTTTTAAAATATTTCGCCATCTTAGTTCACAAAAAATCTGAAAATTACGTGTGAATAAACAAAAGTTATGAATACTGAAAATATTTTATCCTTTTGCTTTGTGCTTGGGCATACAATTATTAGATCCTGCTAATATTAGTTTTTACTTATATATATGCATTCGTTGCTTTAGAAAGAAGAGTCCTCCATTACATTTTGATAATGCTTCTTAGCAATTCCTAATTTTATAAATGTTTAAAGAAAAAGATAGAAAAAAGTGAAGAAAATAGAAAAGAAGAAACCTGAATGGTGATTTCTCTCAGAATTGAGTTAGATTAGAAGGATGGAATATACACTCAAAATTTTGTAGTAAAACATTTGACTTTTGAGAATCCAACTTTTGGTACCACAGTACCACAGCCTCACACCAAAGAAAACAAATCATTTTGAGTTACTTTTGCTATTTTCACTATAATTAGTAAACCCAGTTGAGACATTCGTTTCGAGTTGTCATAATCTAAATTTTGCTGTGGAGTATGATACTTACTAATATCGGCAGAAATATAGCTGCAGAATAGTTAATTTTGTTTAAACCCTTTATGGGTTGTTTTTAAAATAAGGATCTTGTTCCTCATAAGTAGTCAAAATTTTAGTTTTTATAGTATAAATTTCTCCTTCCCACTTGAATTTAAGAACTACACTTTTGATACATGAAACTTAGAGATTACCCTAGGATAGGTTAATCAGTTTGTTCATAGAATGATGTTGTCAAATCTTAGTTGGTGGTCGCTAGTTGGCTCCAATCACTTCATGTACTTTGATCAAAGAAAACACACCTGTTACATGTCAGCAGAAAATAAAGTAAGAAGGAATACCTTGATAGGGTCTAGTTCTATTTGCGATTCATTTTATTTCCAATGACCTAATTATATAGGTCATCTGAAAATTAGTTCTCATTTCCATGTAGCTCAATTATCTGATCAAAATGAAATGATGAATTAATCCCAATTTTGTCAAAGTAATTTTTTTTGTTTGATGTTTCATGCAGGCGTGAATGCGTGAATGTTCTATGTGGAGTAAGGATCCTGTCTCTCCTTATGCAGTCAAACAAGGAGGTTGGGCTGGGCTTTCTTTATTGTTCATCTTTTGAATTCTATCTTTCTACACGGGGATCCTCTTGCGTAAGTGCTTGGATAGTCAACCTGGTCTTGAAACATACCCAGATATTGGCCAGGCGGCTTTTGGCACTGTGGGACGTACCGTCATCTCTGTAGGTCCTTTTAAATAACATAACTGCTTTCATTTCTACTAAATCTTGATGCTTTAGTTTTACTAAATTTTGATACTTTAGTTTTACCAGGTATTATTCCTTATTTGAAATGTTTACTAATTAACATCAGTATTTCTTTTAATGAAATTGCAAGTGAAACTTTTTTTAGATTCTATTTCTGCAACTAGTATTAAAATTAACGTTCTATGTTTTTCTGTTTCTGTTTCCGTTTCCTTCCACTCTTTGTATAGATGGTCACAGATTTACAAATCTGGCACACTAGTTTCAAATTTGACGTTTTTAACCAATTACTAACTGTTTTATATATAAATGTTTCTTAGGATCATGGAAGTTTGGTTAATGATGTGTCATGGCATTTGAAGAATGAAAGTTTATTTGGCTCTGTTGGGGACGATTATCACCTAATGATTTGGGATTTGCGTACAAACAAACCCCAGCAGTCTGTTGTAGTTCATGAGAAAGAGGTGACTCAATTTTCAGAGTTCTTCATTTGTATGATATTTTCTGTTAGACATCTCAATACAGCCACTCTATTTCCCAATAAAAACATGAGCATGTTTCTTCAAGAACATCATTTATTTATTTTATATATAAAAAACTTGATTTGTTATTAGTATTATTATTACTAGTATTGTTATTATTATTACTATTATTCTGTTCAGTAATGTATCATGTAGCAATAAAGCTTTTCTGGCTTTTAGATGCAGTTAGATGTTAAGGATGTTATTACTGTTTCATATATTCTAGCTGAGTATTTGTTTCACCTGAGTGTTTGTTTTTTGCCCCCCTTCTTGCTACCATTATCTACAGAATTGCCCTTTTTTTGTTGATGACATTGATTTCTTTTGCAGCTCTGGAGAAATCTAAGGGTAGCTGATGCTGTTTCTGGAGTTTCAAGAACTTAATTGCAGTTGGACTTTTAGGCTCTTCTCATGTTAGGAATTTAGTTTCATGGTGTTTGTGTTTGGATGAGATGTAAACAACAATTACTGAAAATATACGATTAGTGTGATATCTACACTTCTTTAGAGCTATTGATATATATAATTTTTTTATGTTTTTATTTTATATTGTATTATGTTTGTTCAATAAATAGTTGCAGCACTATTTAATTTTTTTTTAAATCTAAAAAGGCTATAGCGAGGGTTGGTGACCGTCGCTATAGCTCAATCCTATAGTGACGGTCGGGACCGTCGCTATTGATATGTATTGGCCGTCGGTAAATATTTTCAAACACGTTTTTGGGTTGCTTGTTAGCTACGGTCCGACCGTCGGTATAGATATGTAAGACCGTAGCTATAGGTTTTAGCGACGACAGTTAAGGCGAGGGTCAGAGACCGTCGCTATAGCCTATAGCGACGGTCTTCTAGCCTATAGCGATGGGTCGGCGACCGTCGCTATAGGTCGATTTTCTAGTAGTGTCTATGTCTGGGCGGCATTATCTGCATCACAAATTTCATTCTTATTATTTATTATATTACTTAAGTATTTTTTCAATGCCAAAAAGAATAGAATTTATAACACGTTTCTAAAATAAGATCACTTATATTCATATGCCAAATCATTACATCAAAATGATCATCCATAGCATACTTCTATAAATGTCAACACATATCCCCTAATATCACAAAAGATGGGAAAAACACTAACATACTACCCCTCTAACATAAGCCTACTCGGGGTTTACAACTATCCCATATCTTACACAAAAGATTAGGATTACATCACGATATATACATCACATAAGGTAATTACTAGACTAAACTAATGGGTCTCATCCTAACATTACGCGCTCCACAGCGCTCTTGTACTCTATCTGGGCTATGTATGCCATCAACTCCCTACTCATAGTGTGTCGGGTCTGTCTCTGCTCCGCTGGGTAGTGGTATACACCATCGATCACCCTCTCTATGGCCGAGCGAAACACGTAACCCATCTTATTCACCTTCCTCTTCTTACACCTTACTTCAACCTCTAGGTCCTCTGTCCTATCGTTAGCTGCTTCCCACTTCTCCTCGAAGTGGATCCTCTACATCACCTCCAACTCTAGCTGAGTACAGAGAGCCTCCTTCTCCGTCTTCTAGCTCAACTCTCTTTGTTCCACCTCTTCCAGTTTTCCCGCCAAGTCGACATTCCGAGACACCGACCTGTGAAACAGAGTCCCCATCTGGATCCCTGCCTCCCTGCGGTAAGCAATCTCTACCTCCAATTCCTGCATCGCTAGCTTCCTCTGGTGGTCCTCGTCCCTCAGTTTCTGGAACTCGGACTCCCTCTCTTGAGCCTCAGCCTCTAGCTCCTGAACTCTGCAGTCTAACTCTAAGATTCGTTCCTCATACTCTCCCAACATCCGCTCCTCGATAGTAGCCTTGTCAGAGTCCTCCCCTGGGCTCGTCCACCATAGGCTCTTCTTCTGGGTCTGACTCCACCTCAATCTCGTCCTCGTCGTCAAACTCGGACGGTGCAACTGCCTGCACAGGATCAGCCTCTAAAGGTGCCTCATATACAACATGTATATTTCGGGGCTCCTCCTTTGCCACTCTACTAGGCTCTCCCATGTCTGTCATCCTATAATCACAAACGCAAGATAAACAAACAACAACTCCATTAGAATGTTAAACAAAACATAATGTTCATTATATAGAATGAAGTTATATTTCTTAACACACTAAGTCTCTCTAGGAAAACTCTACATGAGTTTCATCCCTTTCTATCTTCTAAGTTCTTCTAAAGTTATAATCTAAGGACTTCTCGCTCCTAAGGTTTATAACTACAGCTTTGATACCAACTTGTGACGCCCCCAAATTCGGACCACTCGCATCTCGAATTCGGTTCGTCACGTTCTAAATATCCAATGACTAAATAACATCTCGCCCAACGGAAATAACAGAATAAATTATATTTATTTAATATAATCATTCATGTCCTAAGGTTTTGTAACTTAAACCTTATACATAGTTAAACATAACTTAAACTTAATTAATACATAATATGATATAGTCTTATTACAATCATCATAATAGTTCTAAATAAGTACAAAGCTACTCCGTAGCCTTGCCCTTACCCTTATCAGTGCTCGAGGGTCCGCGTTGCTCTGCCTTAACTGAAATGTTTTTAGGAAAAGCAAGAATGAGCAACAAATTTGCTCAGCAAGTAATATAGCAATAAGGGGATCAATATAGTTTTCAATTTTCCAAGGGTACAATATTAAATGATAGTTCAAGAATAGCAAAAAGTATCGATTGTTTTCAACAATAGTCGCTAAGGACAGAAAGATATCAATTAGATTCAACGCTTAATCATTTTGAGATTTCAAATTAATGAATACTTGAGCAGTCGCTAAGGACTATGAACTTCTACTAGAATTAACAGTAATGTGCTGATAATCCAACAAAACAAGTACAGCATGTGATCAGCCTAAAGTGCCCTACGTCATGCATAACATTTAATCGTACTCATGTGCGCACGTCGGTCTCCCGACAAATATAGTTTCCCCTTCAAAGAGGGTTGTTCATCTCAGTCAATTATAAGATTCCTCACCAATCAATTGGTTTGGATCGCTTTCAAATTCATGATATAGGTCTAGTCGAATCAAATGGCATAGACCGCTCTTTCAATGTATATAAGAACGATTATAAGTTCAATACTCAAGATTAAAGTTCAAATAATATAAATCGACTTTACCTTAAGCTATAAAGCATTAAGTCATAAGACATGAATCATACTTTCAATTATTTATTTGTACGACCAATAATAGCACAAGCTTAAGTAATGCTCAATAATGAGTAAGGTTAGGAACTTGCTCAATAAAAAGTAAGGTCCGAATACTTGCATAAAGTAAATGTGTCGGTTAGGATACTTGCCTTATGCGTAGTTTACCAATGTATATCTTATCAACACTTTTCGAATCCTATTATAACATAGGGACGTATATATGATATTCATTAGTTACGTACGTTGAATACATATACTTGATATGTAAGCTAAACACACACATACGATTCTAACTTAGTCGTATGATCCTATACGTACATCATTATGTACCTTACATACACATAACACAAAAATCAGTTTATAAGATGCTATGAAATCAATAACATTGTTTGTAATCATCTTTTGACTTAACATTTGAAAGTTGATAAACACTTTTCAAATCTATGATTCAATCGTTAGCATGCTCATTGACATTTGGACACTGTACTGGACATGTATTATAGATTAGGATAACAATACAGGAATGCATCAAGTCTCAGATCACAAACAAAATAGGCAGACTACACTGCAGGGTGGCGCGGCCGTGCTTAGTTTGAACTAGGGAGTGGCGCGACCGCGCTACTCCCAGTTCAAAGCAGAACTGAGGATCAGTTTGCTTGGCCTAGCTTGCACACCCACATATATTCATGATGACACATGCAGAATATTTATATTATGACAGGTCTCTATATCTTGCCTTCAACATGGTTCACATCAATTTTTAACTAACAAGATTTTAACGTGTTTGATTTAACAAAGTTCTTCACGTTTAGTCATTATACATATGCTATGAGGTCAATAAGCTTCTATTATACATGCTCACGTCATCTTAGTCAAGCATTTCAAGTTATGTGGTTTTACTTCTTTAAAACTCATTCTAAACTATGCTTAACTAGTTTACAACGTACGTGGCTAGTTAGGCATACATGTTAATCATGTCTAGAGGCATAATATATCCTATCTTGATAGTTATAAATTTTAGAATACATGTAAGGTGGTTATCAACCAATTTAGTTTTCCAAACTCTTAAGTTTCCTTTGAAACCTCATGTTAACCCAACTAATCATGCAAAGTAACTTCACATGTCATATTTCATGCTCATGTACATACATAATCAGGCCACATAAGCATGCTCACAAGTTCATATCGTATAGTATACTTAGTTCATTGAGTTTGCACTTTGAAAACTCTAAGTTTCCTTTAGAAATCAAGCTAAGGTGGGTGATAACATGTAAGGCTACCCATACTAGTATGTCAGGGACATAAGTAGGTCTAATTAAGTTAAACTAGCATGCTCAACATTTTAGAAAGCATAAAAGTCATCAATTTGTTCTGCAGAAGGGCGCGGCTGCGCCCTGTTTGTACTAGGGAGTGGCGCAACCGCGCCACTCCGGTTCCATACCAGAATGCATACTGCCAAAGCAGAGCTTCAAGAATTCTTCAAATTTACTCAGTTAGCATGCTTGCATACTATCACATTGCATATATAACATTCATATAAACTATACTAACATGCTAATTGTAATACCGAAGAAATTTCATATATTATTAAATGAGTATATTAATGGAAATGAATATTTATCTGAATATAAATATTTATGTGTTATGAGAAGAGTTAACTCAATTATATTAAATTGAATAATTATAATAATTGAGAATATATGGAGTTTGCGATAAACACGTTAAATGCCTTGTGTGGCACAGGGATGAGGAATAATAATGATTATATTAATCAACGAAGGAATTATTAAGCGAATAATTAATCTATATTAATTGTTATTTAATTGTTATAGAATAATGTGTTGAATATTATTATTGCAAATAATGGAATATTAATAGGTAACTTGTTTATGATTTATATTTATTCAATGTAAACATTAATCATATGAATATCAATTAATTGTTATGAAAATTAATAATTACATTGATTGATAAAGGATGGATTAATATTATTAATTAATATTTAATTGATAAGATAAGAAATTTATTAATTCGTATGTGCAAGCATGCGATATTAAAAGTATAACGTATAGTAGCTAACTATATATTATACGAAGTGTAAAGTGCCATGTGACTATGTTATATATATATACACATAAACTATATAGTAAAGTTATGAAATTGTGAAGGCTACATGATTTATGCCTGTGTGACAATGTGTATATGAGTATACAATAACATAATATATCATGGATATATTGTAAACAATTATTGAATTTATAAAATTTAATAATAAAGGAGACAATGTAATGTGATAATATCCGATCAAATTATATCGGTAAGATAAAATGTACATGGATTATATGTTGAATATATGTATTCCTACTTGCTACATTGTAATATTAGTTACCTATTGGAAGTACATTGTGACTCAAATTATAACCTAAGTATATGTTATGTGTGTATAATAATTTAAGTGTTGTGTGTTACTAGAATGCTAAGTATTGTGCCTTGTCCCATATTGATAGTCATATGTCATACGTACATGAAAGGCTAATGCCTACACTTCTCAAATTCAGCAAAACTAGGATAGCCTTATAGCAATGATGAGCAAGGGAGTGGTTTTGATGATGGGTTCTAATAACTAAATACCTACCATTCCATAACCTTCATGCAATTTGTCAATCCGTTAATTTGATTTGGGAGTTAGAAGCTTAGACTGTGTATTCATTCCTCTATATAAAGGAACTCCCTACTTCTTCATTTCATTGCTGAAATATTGTTAAGTAAGGTTAGTATACTGTGATTATCTCTTTGAGTTGAGGAAGGATTTCTATTGTAGCATTAGCAAGCAATCTCATATTAACCGAGTAGTAGAGGTATAATATACCTCTCTTTTTCTTCATTTTCATTTTCTGTCAATTCCAATTCTTGATTTTGGTAGAGATTCATTATCTTATGATTGGGTATTGTTTGATAGTTATTGTATTGGCCTGCTAGTATGTTAGAACTATAATGCAGCTTGGTTACGCTCGAAATTATTGTGGAATTTGGAAATTGGGTTTGTAGTTTGTCGTTTGATGGTACTGCTACTGCTGGCCTACAGTCGGCGCAGCTGTGCTAGTCTTGTACTGGGGAGCTGCGCAGCTGCGCCAACAGCCTGTTCCAGTTTTGAGTTCTGTTATGAATCTGTTAAGCTTAGTTGGTTATTATGACTTAGGCAGGGCATACTAACATAAGTAACTTGTATATATGGACATGTAGACCTAACATAAGCATGTTTAAACCAAGATGGTATACATTTTGATAAAAGGACTTATGGTTTTCAAAAGGAACTTAAAGTTATGAAAAGGGGACTTGGATGTGTTATAGTTACATTCTGACCTTTGATACATGTTATTATGGTTTAGAAATGCATGAATAATGTGTTGACTTGTGTATACATGTATCATAAGGTAGCATGAACATGTTGGACCCCATTAATAAATAATTTCTAACGAAAAAGTAAGTTTTGAAGGCGGACATTGACATATAGATATCATATATGTATTCTGATTGTACAAGCATGTCTAGGTGGCCTAGAAATGCATGTCGGACATATTAACATATGTATATAACATGAACATGTTAGACCTCATTAGTGAGCTTTACTAACAAAATACAAACTTTGAACGTGAACGTTAACATGCTACTTTGAGAGTTGGATTATGAAGTTTATGGACATATGTGATAGCACTCTTAGACTCACTCATGTATTATACATGTATACATACCATGATTAGGTGTCGTGATTCAAGTTAAGCATAAATGAAGCATATTTTCAAACCAAAACGATGCTAGTTGCATGTATGCGATATGAATACTCATGAACATGCCTAATACAAGTTATATGAATACCATATGTGTTTAAAAAGCAAGCATGTTAGACTTTGTGATTTTCATGACCTTGAATGACCGTAAGTTGTCAAAAGTGTTAACTTAGAACCATATTATGAAAGAGAGAACTTAGATGGACTTGGGAAGCATGAAGGTATCCTTTAATATGCATATATATTATGTGATATTATAAGTTGATGCTTGAATCCGATTTGACGGTTAACTTATAATAATGCTATAACTTGCTAAAAAGAGTATGTTTGCTATTTGTTGTGATCTTATGTGATAATGACGATATGTAAACTTAATTAACCCAAAAAGAGGAACGTTAAGGATAAAAGACAATAAAAGTTATGCTAATATGATACTATATATGGTATAACTGTGTAGCTAGGACAAGACTTAGTTTATGTGTTGATTGTATATCCAAGATAAGATATGATGTTGAAATATATGACTAATGAATATCATATATATACGTAACTATATTACAATAGGATTCGAAAGTGTTGATTAATTTCGTGGATAGACTACGCATAAGGCAAGTATCCTAGACCCTTGCATTACTTTATTCAACGGATATTATATGCAAGTTTCTAACCTTACTCTTTATTGAGCGTTCATTAATCTTGTGCTATTATTGTCGTACAAGTAAGCTTTTGAGATTGAAATTCAGATATTTTGAATCAGATACTTTATGGATAAGATAAAAGTCGATTTATATTCTTCGAACTTTAAATCTTGAGATTGAACTTATAATTGTTGTGATCTGTGCCATTTGATTCGGCTAGATTTATATTGTTGAAAAGCGACCCAAACCAATTGATTGGTGCGGGATCTTGTGTTTAACTGAGATGAACAACCTTCTTTGAAGGGAAATTTTATTTGTCGGGAGACCGACGTGCGCACACCTTAGTACGATTGAACGATATGCATACCGTAGGGTACTTTAGGCTGATCACATGTTGTACTTGTTTTTATTGGATTATTAGTATATTTCTATTAATTCTAGTAAGAGTTCATAGTCCTTAGTGACTGCTCAATATTAAGTTATCTTAAAATCTTATATTGATTTAGCATTGAATCATGTTGATATTTTTCTGTCCTTAGCGACTGTTATGGAAAACTGTTGATAATTCTTGCTATCCTTGAACTATCACACCTTGACATATCTTTTTAAAGATTTGAGAATTATATTACTCACCCTTGTTGATATAGTACTTGCTGAGCAAACTTGTTGCTCATTCTTGCTTTTCCTAAAATATTTCAGTTAAGGCAGAGTAGTGCGGACCCTCGAGTACCGACAAGGGCAAGGGAAACGCTATAGAGTAGCTTTATTTATGTAGAACTTTATGATTTGTAATAAGAACTTATGCTATTATGTATTAGTTAGGTTTATATACGCTTAAGGTATGTTTAAGCTATATAATCGATGTTTAAGTTTCGAGACCGTGGGACGTGAATAAATTATATTAATTAAATGAAATCTATTTGATAGTAGTTGTGTATTATTCTGCTGTGCGATGCGATATTTAGTCGTAATATTTATTGTGGTGTTAAATATTAGAACATGACAAACCGAATTCGAGTGACCAAGTGGCGGTCCGAATTTGGGGCCGTCACAGGTTGGTATCAGAGCTGTAGTTATAAACCTTAGGAGCGAGTGTCCTTAGATTATAACTTAGGAGAACTTAGAAGTTAGAAATGATAGAACTCATGTAGAGTTTTCCTTGAGAGACTTAGTATGTTATGAAATGTAACTTCATTCTATACAATAAACTTATATTTTATTTAAATTCTAATGGAGTTGCTGTTTGTTTGTCTTGTGTTTGTGATTGTAGGATGGCAGACACAGAATTACCTAGTAAAGTGGCCGAGGAGGAGCCCAGAGATATACATGTAGTATACGAGGCACCTCTAGAGGCTGTGCCTGTGCAGGCTATTGCACCGTCTTAGTCTGACGATGACGAGATTGAGATAGAGTCCGATCCAGAGGACGAGCCAATGGAGGATGAGCTAGTGGAGGACTCTGACGAGGCTACTGTAGAGGAGCAGATGTTTGGCGAGTACGAGGAGCGGATCCTAGAGTTGGACTGCAGAGTCTAGGAGATGGAGGCTGAGGCCCATGAGAGAGAGTTTGAGTTCCAGAAGTTGAGGGACTAGGACCATCAGAGGAAGTTAGCCATGCAGGAGCTAGAGGTAGAGATCGCTTACTGCAGGGAGGCAGGGATCCAGATGGGAACCTTATTCCACAGGTCGGTGGCGAGGAATGTGGATCTGGCAGGAAAGCTGGAAGAGGTAGAACAGAGGGAGCTGAGTGAGAAGACAGAGAAGGAAGCACTCTGTACTCAGCTAGAGTTGGAGGCTATGGATAGGATACACTTAGAGGAGAAGTGGGAAGCGGCTAACGAGAGAGCTGACGACCTAGAGGATGAGGTCAGATGCAAGAAGAGGAAGATGAACAAGATGGGGTATGTGTTCCGTTTAGCTTTCGAGAGGGTGATTGACGATGTGTACCACTACCCAGCGGAGCAGGGACAGACCCTGTAACGACCCCAAAATTCTTACCTTATAATTCTCATTCTCGATCGTTAACAATACAACTTTTAATCTATTTTTACATCATTATTCGATATTAAAAACACTAAAAATGCAGAATATTTAAAACTTTTATATAACTCTTTCTTTATTGCCCTGAATCGCAACCTTTACATTACATAACTTCGATTCAAATCTAAATCATGAATCATTACATTGAAAGGACTATACAAAGTCTTACATCACTAAGCAATATCCATTATATGTCGGATAGCTCAACTTATAACTTAACAATTAAGTTACAATCAAAACATCAACTACAATTTGAAATTTAACATAACTAATATTCTTGAACATTGATCTCTATAAATCACTTAACATGTATCTTTACCTTGCATCCTTGACATGCAAAAATGGTTATTTACAAGAGTGAGCTCGACAGCTCAGCAAAAACTAATAGTTTTCATGCATCTCATAAACATTAAAGTAACATGACATACATGCTTTAATCACATAACAAATATAAAGATTGAGTTCCTTACTCAATCAACATTCATAAATCAATCAATGTAGTCATAAATTGACTTTAACATTTCATGCTTGCAATATAAATAACATATCATGCTCTTTGTAATACAATTTAAAACAGTTCATTATCAAGTTCACGTAGAAAATAGGAACTGAAAGATTTACCTGGCTCGTAGATTACCAATTACCGAAAATCAGCTTAATATAATCTGCTTCATCAATGCTACACACGTATTACCATACGCATCAATTATTAGTCACTTAGAAACGCTTATCAAACGTCTAAGTAAATTCTACTTTATACTTTTTAATTCTCTTCTATTTACTCGTTTGATACTCACTGTCAAATTATATGTATAGTTAACAATATCAGTTAATTATCATATTACTACTTCTCATATTTAGTTAACCAACTTAGGTTAACTCAATCCTCTTTAACTATTAAGTTAATAGTTACTCATATCACATAATCACATTACGTAACCTTATAACTTCTCACATAATTAATCAACTAATAATTACATACTCATATTAATTATAATTAAACAAATTATAATTTAAACATCCACTTTAATTATAATTAATCAAATTATAATTACATCTCATGTTAATCAAATTATAAATAAATAATCTATAATTTAAATTAAACAAATCATACTTTAAGTTAAACATTTACTTTGATTTAAAACTAATCAAATTATATTCATTATAATTTAACAATTATAATTTAAATTAAACCCTTACTATAATTATACTTATTTCTAATTACACCATATATTATTAATACATCTCATAACTATTATTTAGCATTTTAAGGTATGCTAACATGTCATCAAAACGTTACATAAACTAAGCTTTTCAAAATACACCAAAAATCAAAGCTTCATTTTTCCCTGCATACCCCTCGCCGGGGCAGGGGTATTAAGACTAGCAATGCAAGCCGGGGCGGGCCCCCTCTAGGGGTTCAAGTTTTGCTCGTGAACTGTGCAGAGAAGAAGTCAATTTGGCTTATTTCTCCACACCAAATTCTACTTTCAGTCAATATAATTCATAACAACTTTAATAGAAAACATAATTTCTAAACTCCTAACATGTTTCAACCCATTTAATCCTTAAAACACATAGTTTACAACAATCAATTCCATGATTTTTGAAGAAAAACCATTGACAAGTTTTCTTGATGAAATTGAACACTGTAGTTTATTTTCAAAACGAAATACACAATTCAAAATATGTTTGAATTCGTTTATAACCATATTAACATAATCCAACATCAATTTAAGCAACAACTAACCATCAACCATGAAATTTTGGTTTTCCAAGAAACTATATATATTTTTTCAAAATACTTTCACTGTGACTTTTTGATTCTTCATGTTCTTCATAGGCATACCAATTTAAACTACGAACTTATGCATAAAATTCATATATAGGCATGTTATGAATACAACTTATATACATATACATCATGTTCTTTAATTCCATGGAAAACTCATATTTACAGAGAATAACATTATGAAGAACATAAAAACATAATTAAAATAAGGAATTGAGATTATAACCTTGACTTAGTGAGGAAGATGATGATGAGGCTTCTAGTTTTGTTTTCTCACAAAACTCATTCCTCTATCTTTCTTTCTTCTTCTCTTTTCTTCTTCCTTTTCTCTCTATCTTTTCTCTGTATTTCTTCTTTGTTTAACCTTTTGTTTTCTTTAACAGGCCAACCCTTCTAAACTGACGTAATTTTATAAAACATAAACTGATATCATATATATTATATGTATAACTATATAATATACATTTAACTCCCAATTATTAAATTACCCATTAATACCATAATAGCAATAAATACAAAGAAGTTACAATTTGAATTTTAAAAGCCCTAAGGCTTGTTTGGCAAAATAAGTTATCTTAAAAACAGGTTTTAATAGTTAAGGCCCCGTTTGGCAAAACTGATTTAAAATGGTGCAAGGGCCTTATTTGGAAAAACGGTTTTAAAAACTCTTTTAACTCTTTTAATAAATCTTTTTAACACATACTTTGTAATGTTATCCTTTAACTAATTAAATCTTAACTAATTTAATTAATTAAAAGTCTAACATCAATTAATCACATAAAATTATCACATAATTATAATTACTCGCTAATTATAATTTCATGTAACACTCAACACATAACTACATCTAATTTAATTATTTGAATTAAATTAGAACTATAACATAAAATCATTACGTTAATTAAATTAAATATTAAATATTTATTTAATAATATATTACACTTAATTATATTACTCCATAATAATCACATAAATATTTATTGAACTCAATAAATAATTCAATTAAAATATTTATTTACTCCAATAAATATTAAAATTAACATTTAAATTCTCTTCACATAAATTCACATATTTCACAATATATAACACGTATACACATATTCAAACTCAAACATCTTAAAATAAGAATTTTATTTATTAAATTCTCATTTATAAATTCTTAAAAATCCGGGATGTCACATCCTTCCCTCCTTATAAGGATTCCGTCCTCGGAATCAACGAAAACCTCCCTTACTCGATTTTCACAAAATTTCTTTCACAATCTATTGTTGAATAACTTCAATACGTTAACAACATTTATATAAACTACACATATATCTTACTAACTCCATCTCTTCAACAGGGTTTAGGTTTTATTACAAAACCTTCAATCAAACATAATCATATATCAAATATTATATATCTTCTTTAACTCATTCATTTCTTTTTTAAGGATCATTACTATATATTCTACTCGTAGAATTCTTATACCACATAATTCACCATCTATAATTATTCGGGTTATCACATTCACCTATTCTTCTAAGAATTTCGTCCTCAAAATTTAAGTCTATCAATCTATATATATCATTATATAAAAAATAAATTTTACGTTAATCTCTATTCACTGGATTGTTGCGTTTTACAACAACTCCTTTCTAAGGTTTATTCTTCTTACCACATTCACCTTCAGAATAATAAGAATCTTCCACAATTGTTCAATAATAGGAATCTAATCTAGAATAATTTACAATGATTTATTATAATTATTCCCCCAAGTCTCGCAACCTACAACACTTAATAGATTACATACTAATATCAATTAACGATTTATTACATAATCTAACTTAAGCTTAAACATAATCAAATCCAGTCTTACTACATCATCTTAATACAACATTAAAATATTTAATAACATAAAAGAGACAAGCTAGTTGGTAGCCTTGCCCTTGCCCTTATCAACGCCCGAAGGTTCGCCATACTCTGCCTTAACTGAAATGTTTTAGGGAAAGCAAGAATGAGCACAAATTGCCCAGCAAGTAATATACAATAAGGGTCTGTAATATAATTCTCAATTCTCAAAAAGGGTATAACAAGGTTTGATAGTTCAAGGATAACAAGAATATCAACAGTTTTCAATAACAGTCGCTAAGGACAGAATAATATCAATGTGATTCAATAATAAATCAATTCAAGATTTCAAGATAACTGAATACTGAGCAGTCACTAAGGACCATGAACTTCTACTAGAATTAACAGTAATAAACTGAAAATCCAACAAAAATAGGTACAACAGGTGATCAGCCTAAAGCACCATCGTTATGCATAACAATCAATCATACTCAAGTGTGCACGTTTCTCCGACAATTATATATTCCCTTCAAAGAAGGTTGTTCTTCTCAGTCAAATACAAGATCCCGCACCAATCAATTGGTTTGGGTCGCTTTTCAATAATATAAGTCTAGCCGAATCAAATGGCATAGACACTTTCATAATATTCAAGAACAATACTAAGTTCAACATGAATAATAGCTTTAATGAAATAAGAGTTCAAGTATGCTAATTCAATTCAAACGATTAAGTAGGAAACTAGTTCGCAATATACAAGGATAGAATACTTGCATCCAAAGAGATAAGGTTAGATACTTGCTTACGATATCAGTTGAATAAAGTAATGCAAGGGTTTAGAATACTTGCCTTATGCGTAGTTTACTCACATAAAGCTAGCCAACACTTTCGAATTCCTATCGTAACATAGTTACGTATATACGATATCCATTAGTCATATAGTTCAACATTATATCTCATCTTGGACATACGACCAACACACAAGTTAAGTCTTAGCCTAGCTACACAGTTATATATTAATATAACTTCTATTCTTAACGTTCCTCTTTTGGGTTTAAATTTATTCTCATATTAATATCGCATAAGAATCACAACAAATAGCAAACATACTCTATTTAGCAAGTTATAGCTTTATTGTAAGTTAACCGTCAAAATCGGTTTCAAGTATCAACATATGATATCACATAGCATATATACATGTTAAAGAGTCTCTCTATGTTCGTTCAACTTTTCCAAGTTCAATCATATATGCTATAGTTCAAAATCATGATTTCTAACGACTTAGGGTCAAGCGACGCCATGAGTTCACGTAAGTTATCATGCTTGTCATGTAAACATGTAAAGTGATCACATTTTAGACATGCTTACAAGTTTCTACTTCATATACACATGTCTAGTATTGTTACTTAACTTAATTCATACTTTACTTGTGCTCAATTAGTTTTCATGACATCTAACATGGTATGTGTATGTTTATGACATTTTAAGGAGGTTATGAGCACTACCAAACATGTCCAAAATTTTTAGAATCTAGGCTTCGATATAACATGTCAAGATTTACGTTTCAAACTTACACTTTTACTTAGTAAAGTTCACAAATGAAGCCCACATGCTCATGTCATACTATGAAACATATATAAGCAAGTCAACATGCTTTTCATGCATTTCAAGGCCTTATAAACATGCTCGAAAAGTCAGAATGTATATATGGTCTTTACATGTCAATATCAACCTTCAAAACTTGTATTTTTGTTAGAAAGGTGCACTAGTTGGGTTCACATGTTCATATCATATCACGATACATATATACTTAAGTCAATATGCATTCCATGTGTTTCTAGGTCATACAAACGTGTCTCGAAAGTCAGAATATTAACATGCTTCAGTATATGTTAACGTTCGTTCATGAAACTTTAAGTTTACTTCAACACTATATGTTGTTTCATAATCCTTGCATGTAATCATAGCCAAAGCGTGTTTACGCTATCTCCATATACTGATATTAGTATGTTAGACCCATTAGCATGCTCATCTAAGCCATGTAAACAACCTAACACTTAGCAGATTTAAGCAGAAAGCAGGGAACTGCTGCAGGCTACTGGCGCAGCTGCGCAGCTGCCCAGTGTAAAACTGGCGCAGCTGCGCCGGCTCCCAGCCAGCGGCAGACAGTTCCAGAAAACGACAAAAACCCAGGCCATCACAGAAATTACACTACGAATTTTATTATAATCACATCACATTGCTTACTAACATGCTCATTAGTTCATGTAACACTTAAACAATCATTATATAACCCAATTACACTTTAATTCCACATAATTAAGAATCTAAGAAATCACAGCAACAGAAACAGAAAATGAAAAGGAAAAACAAGGAAGCTATTTTAGTCATCCCAACATATATACCAGTCCATATAACAACTACACAACTTCGTATAATTCAATTAGCATGAATTGCATCCATAATCCAGAAGCTTACTTTGACAAAGAATTTCAAGAATAGAATTTTTTTGACAGAAACCAAGAATGAAGAATACAGAAATGGGATTATACCTCTGTTAATGGAATTTGAATTCTCCACTTCTCAGAATACTACACTGATGTATATATATATTAGCTCTCAACTTATCAAACTCAAGCAAAATCTCAGCAAGATGAAATATGAAGGAGAGATGCTTCATTTATAGGAAAATCAAAACACAGTCCATGCTTCTAACTCTCAAAATAAACTAACGTATGTTTGAATTGCATGCTAGATAAGAAGAAGTTGGTAGATAGTTGTTGAAGGTCATCATCATGCCCACACCCCATTGTATGATTGCTATGAAGGTTTGCTGAGTTTTAAGGTTATAGGGAGCTAGCTTCATGATGCATTTCACGTGGGAGGGAGAGTGACTAGCAAAGCAAATCTCAGCATTTTGGCAATATTGATATATATATACAATACTTGTTTTACTATGCACATTTCATATATATATATATATCCAAGTTGTATTTGTATAATACATTCTTAGGTTGTAATTAAAATGTCACAATGTAATTCACATACTGTAATTTACACACATATAATCCATGCACATTTGTTTTACCGGATATAATTCAAATCAAATATTACCATATTACATTATCTCATTCATTATTAAATTCTATTAATTCAATAATTGTTTACAATATATTCATGATGTTTCACTTTAATGTATATTCACATTGTTACATAGACTATTTTAATGTCACAACACATCTTGCCTTATTCAATGAATGAAGTAACTTTATTAATTATTTATATACTAGTGTCACACTACCTTTCATATCTAATAAGGAACTTTATCGTATGAATACCCACACATGCTAATGTCACAAAAGTAGCATTATAATGCATGTTTACACCTCAAGTATCAAAACACATAGTTTTACTATGTACAATCATATAGTATAGTTTAAATATACTTGCACATAACAATTAATATAATCTTATTATATTAATAACTTACTTATTTATCAAATAAATAAATTATTTATCTCATTGATTAATTAACAATAATATTAATTAATCTATTCCTCAATGATTATTAATTACACCAAATTAATAATCATAGGATTAATTATCACATTAACAAATATAAATCTCAGCACAATTATAAACAAGTGGTTTATTATTATTATATTTCTTGCAATAATAATAATCACATATTATTAATCAATTACAGTTAATATTCCACAACAATTAATTAATATTCTATGATAACAATTAATTAATATTCTACAATAACAATTAACAATTAATATAGATTAATTGTTTACTTAATAATTCATTCGTTAATTAATATAATTATTAATAATCCTCATCATTGTGCCACACAAGGCTAACAACGAGTTTATCGCAAACTCCATAAATTTCTCAATTATTATAATTATTCAATTTTATATAATTGAATTAATTCATCTCATAGCACAAAATCATTTATATTCAAATAAATTCTCATTTTCATTAATATATTTATTTAATAATATATGGAAATTCTCGGGTATTACATTAAATTCCGTCCCGAAATTGCTAAAAGGTTACACTAAAAGATGGGACTAATCCCTCATCATCCTATCTTCTAATTCCCACGTAGCCTCCTCGACATCGTGGTTACGCCAAAGTATTTTTACAGATGAAATAATTTTATTTCTCAAGGCTTGCTCTTTCCTATCTAATATTTGGACAGAAATTTCTTCATACGCCAGTTCTTCTCCACTTGAATAGGCTCGTAAGAAATCACGTGCTTGTAGTCGGCCTTGTACGGTCGCAACACGAAAATGTGAAACACGTTGTGGATGTGCTCCAACTCGGGTGGTAACGCAACTTTGTATGCCACTTCGCCCACTCGCTTCAGTATTTCGAACGGTCCTATGAATCTTGGACTCAATTTTCCTTTCTTGCCGAAACGGATTTTTCCCTTCCATGGATATACCTTTAAGAATACAAAACTGCCGACTTTGAAGTCTCGGTCCTGCCGATGCAAATCTGCATACTTTTTTTGGCGGTCTTGAGCTGCTACTAATCTGGCTCTTATCACTGTCACCACGTCTGCGATTTGTTGTACTAGCTCTGGTCTGAGTATTCGTCGTTCTCCGATTTCGTCCCAACATAATGGCGTTCTGCACTTTCTTCCGTAAAGAGCTTCGTACGGTGGCATGCCGATACTTGCATGGTAGCTATTATTATATGCGAATTCAACTAAGGGTAAGTGGTCGTCCCAATTTCCCTTAAAATCCATCACGCAAGTCCTAAGTATATCCTTCAGCGTTTGTAGTGTTCGCTCACTCTGTCCGTCTGCCTGAGGATGATAAGCGGTACTCAACCTCAACTGTGTTCCCATTCTTTCTTGCAAACTCTTCCAAAAATTGGACGTGAAGCGCGGATCTCGATCAGAGATAATAGATACTGGCACTTCATGTCTTGAGACAATCTCCTTTACGTATAGGCTCGCTAACTGATTCAGACTGTAACGGATCTTGATCGGTAGAAAATATGCGGTCTTCGTTAGTCGATCCACGATAACCCAAATGGCATTATAACCTTTCTGCGTAATTGGAAGTCCTACCACGAAGTCCATGGTAATATGCTCCCATTTCCACTCTGGTATTTCTAACGATTGTAGTAAACCACTCGGCCGTTGATGCTCTGCTTTAACGCGTTGGCAAGTCAAACATCTACTGACGCACTCTGCGACTTCCCGTTTCAAATTGGGCCACCAAAAATGTTGCCTTAGATCTCGGTACATCTTTGTGCCTCCCGGATGAATGTAATATGTCGTATTGTGTGCCTCGTGCAAAATCTCTTCCCTCAACTCGGTTACCGCTGGTACCCACACTCTTCCTTCAAATCTTAAAATACCGTCTTTATCCATTCAAAATTTTTCTTCCTCATTTTCTGTGATCCTCTTTCGGATTTTCTCACACTCTTCATCCTTTTCCTGGGCTTCCTTCACTCTATCCAACAACGTCGGATAAGCTTCCATTACAATTAACTTCTCACCAGACTTTTCTGGTCTTTTCACTTCTATCTCCAATTTCTCCATCTCTCTTATCAATTCTTTCTGAGTCGTTAAATTAAACAACTTTTCCCTTCCTTTTCTGCTCAGAGCGTCGGCAACCACGTTTGCCTTTCCCTGGTGATAAAGAATATCGCAGTCATAATCCTTGATCAATTCTAACCGCCTCCTCTGGCGCATATTCAACTCCTTCTGTGTGAAGATATATTTCAGACTCCTGTAGTCCGTGTATATCTCGTATTTTTCTTCGTACAAATAATGCCTCCATATCTTTAACGCAAAAACTACTGCCGCTAACTCTAAGTCGTGAGTAGGGTATCGTTTTTCGTAATCCTTCAATTATCGTAACGCATACGCTATGACCTTGCCGTGCTGCATAAGCACACAGCCAAGTCCCTTGTGCGATGCATCACTATACACCACAAAATTTCCCGCATCATCTGGTAATGATAATACAGGTGCTTCGCTCAATCTCTTCTTCAACTCCTGAAAACTCTCTTCACATTTGTCGGTTCATACAAATTTCACCGTCTTTCTAGGCAAATTGGTTAACGGGGTTGCTATCTTAGAAAAATCTTGGATGAATCTTCGATAGTACCCAGCTAACCCTAAAAAGCTTCTCACCTCCGTCGATGTTCTTGGTTGTTCCCAATTACTTACTGCTTCAACCTTCGCAGGATCTACAGAGATTCCATTCTTATCCACCACGTGGCCTAAGAATTGAACCTTCTCCATCCAAAATTCGCACTTAGAAAATTTCGCATACATCTTCTCCTTCCTTAGTGCCTCCAAAACAATCTTCAGATGTTCGGCGTGTTCTTCCTCTATCTTCGAGTAGATCAAAATGTCGTTGATAAAAACTACTACAAATTTATCCAAGTATGGCTTGAAAACTCGGTTCATCAAGTCCATAAATGCTGCTGGAGCATTAGTCAATCCAAATGACATTACCAAAAACTCGTAGTGTCCATAACGGGTTCGAAACGCAGTCTTTGGTATGTCCTTGTAACGACCATGAATTTTAAACTCCTTATTTATTAAATATGTGATTTAATTTTAACGAGTTAATTTTGTGAGTTTATTTAAAACTTATGTGGTGGTGAGAATTTGTGAAATGATTAAAGGAAGTCACTAATGAGTTATTTAACTTAGTGGACTAGCCCTGAGACTTTAATATAAGAGAATTGATAAGATTATTAATAATTAAATATTCAATTTATTTGAATATAATGGCAAGATTCGAACATGTTTGATTAATTTCAATTATGATTAATTAATTGATAATGTGTTGATTAACAATTATTATGAATAAATAATAATTAATGAGTAAGAGATTAATAAATATAATAATATTATATTTAATTGATTTATTGTTTTATACAAGCATGTGATATGTAAACCTATAATATATGGTGGGTTACACATCAATATGACTATATATTATATATATTGACTATATGGTAAGAGTAATTTTATTTTGTGAGTGACATAATAGTATGACTTATGTAACATGTTATGTGTGGGTAGAATTTTAATGAACACCCTACTATCTTATATTAATACCAATAGACATTATCAATTGATAATGATTTCATTAAGTTATTATGATTATAATAATAACAGTTATGCTAATGAATAATGAGCAATACACAATTATAGTATATTTGGTGTTAATAGATAATGTGCATGGATTATATGATTGGTATATATGTACGTACTCAATGCATTGTATTATTAATTGCTCAATTGAAATGACATTGTTACACTAATTAAATGTATAATCTATGTATACATGGAATGAAGTGTGTGTATATTATATAACTTAAGTATACTTATAATGTGTGTAGATGTATATATATGACCAAAGTGTATATTATGTATATATATATGATATAGACCAAGTGTTGTATTATATTTTACAACGCTGAGTTCTTTTCTTGTCCCATATATGTGCCCATCTCATTCTTCCCACGTGAAGAGCTAGCTAGCTACCCTATAACTTTTCTCAATTTCAGTAAAAATAGCCAATGATTTCAAGGGGAATGGGCAACACAGTGTTTCTCAACTACCATTCATTAACCAATACACAATCATGTAATCCATTGTTTTGATTTGGTGAGCAAAATCAAGAGCCGAATGTACAAATTGCTTATAAATAAGCTCATCCTCTTCTCATTTTCAATTGCTGAGAATTATATTGCTAGAGAGTGAGTTATTCTGAAATATCAGTGAGGGAGATTTGTAATTCAAGCAAACCAATTACAGAGGTATAATTCCATTTTCAGTTTCTGTAAAATTCTAAATTCTTGATTTGATTATGGATTGATTGATTAAGTGATTGGAATATGTTCGTTAAGTGTTATATAAGGTTATAATCATGTTAGTTATATAATGTAGCTGCAATAGAATCGAATTCATTAAGAATTTCTGTGTTGGGTTTTTGGTTACTGCCTAAAACAGCCTGCTCAAGCACTGGCCGGACACCGGCACAGCTGCGCCGGGTTTATACCTGGTGCCTGCGCAGCTGCGCAGGTCCCTGTTGCTAGTTTTTGTTTCCTGCTTCCTGTTAAGGCCTGTTATGTGATAACTTGTTACTATGGTTTAAGGTAAGCATGAAAATTAGTATCACTTCTATAACCATGTTTCTTGATACTACATGTATAATGTTAACCATGCTAGTATGTACTCCATGAAAGGAAAACTTGTGATTTGTAATGAAACTTATAGATTTAATTATGAATTTAGACACATACGGGGCATGTATATATTCTGATATTCTAAACATGATCGTATAGTTTATATTGACATGAAATGCATGTTTAAAGTGTGTTCACACACTAGCATACGTGATTGCAAGATTCTAGTGATTTTAAAAGAGAAACTTAAGAACTTTCGAAGTGAACTTGACTAAGGTTAATGTCTTTTAGATTCTGACTATTTGAGAGCATATATGTGGTTTATATATGAATTTCTAAGGCATGAAATTGGTGGATTAAAGTATACATGTATAATATACGCATGTGCATGCATGGTATGTTTAACCTTGTTATGTGATAACATGAAGTATGAACTTGTATTGTGTAAAGTATACAAATTACCGACATGAGAGCATATGACTTTAAATTAGGATTAAGTTGGGCATGCTAGGTTTTCAAACTTGAAATTATAATCATAAAGCATGTATGTTGATTAAATATAAATAACTTGAAGTATTATGTGTTCAAGTCTATATTGATGCATAGAAACTAGATAATCTAAAGTTATTAAATCTATGACATGATTGACTTACGTGAATTATGGATAGATTAATATGATAAGCAGATTTTTGTAAGTGTAGACTCGTATTAGTTTACACATGCTAATTGGAATACCGACTTATTAATGTAAGGTTATTTCAGCGAGAGTTAATTAAAGCTAAAACTTATTTGTAGCTGAGCAAACAGGCAAGTCTCCGAACTTCACTATTTGGTTGTGCAAGTTCTTTAATTCTTATTGTGCAAGTTTCCTAACTTCATTTGATTGTTATATTGAATGCAAGTACTCTAAATTCTTGCACTATCTTATTCAATGAATCGTGTAAGCGAGTTTCTTAACTTCACTTGATTTGAATGCAAGTTCCCTTACACTCTTTATTGTGCAAGTTCCTATCCTTCTCATATTATATTGAGCAGGTTATTATCGTATTGACAGTTAATTATTTAAAGTTTGAACTTTATTTCCAAGCATGCTATTAGGTGGTTTAATTACTTTACAATTATTCCACATCGAGTTTATTGATATTCGCACTTGGTGCACTTGAGTTCGTACAGTCTTGGACTTATACCTTATTTAAAAGTTCTATAATTCTTGAACTGCGTCAGATAGAGTCTGAACCCTTGTTCGGTTAGACAATTGTATGAAGTTTTATAAAAGCTATCCAGACCAATTGATGGTATGGATTCTTAGACTGAAAAGAACACCCCTTATATATAGGGGAGTACCCCAGGTATCCATTATAAGATACAAACAGCAGAGTTGAAAGTTATGTATATACATAGCGTACGCGAGGCTGATCCCCTCAAGTACTTATTCTGTAGCCAGTAACCAAAGGGTCAATCAGCTATTGATTCCGTTGGAGTTTTATAGTTCAAAAGTCTACTTGACTATCAGTTATTCTAAAAGCAATCATTATTCTTGCTTTCGATATTCATATTGTTGAATTCATTGTCAGATATTTTCTATTCATCATGATATATCCTTTATTGTTGTATTTCAACTTGCTGAGCAAACTTGTTGCTCATTCTTGCTATATCATGACTTATATTGCAGTTAAGCCCGAGACTTCAGGGAAGGACAAGGGTAAAAGGAAGATGTAGGATTAGTTTGCAAGGAGCAGACTTTATCTTTATGTTTAATTAATTTACTGTTATGTAATATGAACCTTATTGACTATTCTAGGGTATGTTTGTATGTTGTATTAAGGTTATCGAATCTTGGGACTAGTAACACCTTTTGAATGAACGACGTACGTTTATTATATTTTGCATTTTAGTTATCGTATGTTGTTTAGAGGTGGATGTTTATGTTAGATCGTGACGATCGGACCGGGGTCAGAGGACCCGAATTTGGGGGTGTCACAGGTTGGTATCAGAGCCTTAGGTTATAAACATTAGGAATGCGAAACCTAGGTTATAACCTTAGTAGAAACTCAAGTAGAGTATGTAAGTGATGGGTTGAGGAGATCCATCGGGTTTTATTGTGATACTGAAGTTGTTTATTTGAATCACATATGATTGATAGACGTCTTAAACTTCTTAATGCTAACATTAATAGCATATCACGTAAAGCCTAATGTTTTCTTCCTTTCCTCAGGATCATGCCGCCTAGGAGACTACCGCGAAACCAGAGGGAGGGAGGATCCGTTAATAATGGCGGAGGGGAAAATATCGACCCTATGCAAAACTTCGTTAACTTGTTAACTGAGGCAATGCAGAATAGACCCCAGCCAGCAGCAGGGCAGCCAGGACATCACTTGGCTAGCTTCAAAGATTTTAAATTGGTAGGACCACCGGAGTTTCGGGGAACCTTGGACCCAATCTAAGCCCAAACCTGGATAGAAGAGATGGAGAAAGTGTTTGAGGTCGCACGAGTGGTCGAAGCACAGAAGACGAGTTTTGCCACTTTCATGATGAAGGGCGAGGCTAACTATTGGTGGAAGGCCAATAAAGGACGAGCAGGCAAGGAGTTATTCCTTGGGATACATTTAAGGAGCTATTTCTCGAGAATTACTTCTTAGAGAATACGCAACATGATATGGAGGTTAAGTTTCTGGAACTGAAACAAGGTAGTAAGTCTGTTGCAGAGTACGCGACAAGATTTAACGAGTTGGCCCGACTCGCTTCACACCAAGTGGACACGGAGGCTAGAAAGGCAAGAAGGTTCGAGTTAGGATTGAAGCATTGGGTGCAGAAAGCAGTATCGGTATTAAAGATTAAGACATTCTCTGATCTTCTGGAAAGGGCTATCATTGCCGAAGGAGGCAATGAAGCCATTGCTCGTTTTAAACAAGAAAAGAAGACCGGACATGAAGGACCGAAAGGGGGAAGCAGCGGAGGTAGCAACCCCAACAAGCTTAAATGGACGGAGAGCCAATCCTCTGGAGGTAACAAGTCCGGGGGAGAGGCCAAGAAAAGCGTAAAGTGCAACAACTGTGGGAAGAATCACTCGGGGGAGTGCATGAAGGGAAAGAACGCTTGTTATCGTTGTGGACAACCGGGGCACATGGCTCTTCAGTGTCCGAATAAGCAGAAAGGAGGGTGTTTCTCGTGTGGAGCCCTAGACCATCAAATTAAGGACTGCCCGAAGAGAAAGGGAGATGCAGCTAGCGGCAATCGCAACAACAACAACAACAACAGATTGAGCATCGGAGGGCCAATTTATATTGTTGAATTCATTATCAGATATTTTCTATTCATCATGATATATCCTTTATTGTTGTATTTCAACTTGCTGAGCAAACTTGTTGCTCATTCTTGCTATATTATGACTTATATTGCAGTTAAGCCCGAGACTTCAGGGAAGGACAAGGGTAAAGGGAAGATGTATGATTAGTTTGCAAGGATCAGACTTTATCTTTATGTTTAATTAATTTACTGTTATGTAATATGAACCCTATTGACTATTCTAGGGTATGTTTGTATGTTGTATTAAGGTTATCGAATCTTGGGACTAGTAACACCTTTTGAATGAACGACGTACGTTTATTATATTCCGTATTTTAGTTATCGTATGTTGTTTAGAGGTGGATGTTTATGTTAGATCGTGACGACCGGACCGGGGTCAGAGGACCCGGATTTTGGGGTGTCACAATCTTCATCCCTCACTTTCAGTTGATGATATCCTGTTCGTAGGTCGATTTTCGAGAAACACTTTGCTCCCTTCAATTAATCAAATAAATCGTCTATCCTCGGTAGCGAATATCGATTCTTGATCGTTACTCTATTCAATTCTTGATAATCAATACAGAGCCTCATCGATCCGTCTTTCTTTTTAACAAATAGTACTGGTGCTCCCCAAGGAGAAACACTCGGTCGAATGTAACCCTTATCCAACAATTCTTGCAATTGTATCATCAATTCCTTCATTTCTACTAGCGCCATACGATATGGAGCTTTCGAAATCGGTGCCGTTCCCGGTGCTAAGTCTATTACAAATTCAATTTCTCTGTCTGGTGGAAGACCAGACAGATCGTCCGGAAATACGTCTTGAAATTCATTCACTACGGATATATCCTTAATTTCTACTACCTTCTTCCGAGTATCAACGATGTAAGCTAGATAACCTACACATCCTTTCCTTAACAATTTCTTGGCCTGCATCATCGTAACGCAACACGATTGCTTAAGCGATGAGCTACCATAAAACACTACCTTAGACTTACTCGGAGTCTAAAGGTTCACACATTTATTCTGACAATTAATTATTGCTTCATGGTTATACAACCAATCCATTCCCAGTATCACATCAAATTCTCCTAGTCTAATAGGAATCCAGTCTACACTCAGTTCATGTTCTCTAATGTTTGCGCGATAATCTCGATAAACGTATTCTACAGGGATCACTTCCTTATTAGCAACTTCTATGATCAAAGGATTTTTTAATCGTTCTCGGGGTGTACTAAGTTTACTAGCAAATTCTTCAGATATAAAAGAACAGGTGGCACCCGAATCAAATAATACATAAGCATTTATATCATTGATTGGGATTATACCTAACACCACGTCCTTCGCAGCCACGGTGTCCTAGACGGTCATGTTAAAGGTTCTAGCGGTTGGGCGGTTGGATTGTGCCGGCCCGCTGATCATCAGCTTGTTGCCTCCTTGCTGATTGCTACCCCCGCCATTTCCCTTCTTTGGGCAATCCTTAATACGGTGCTCAGTTGAGCAGCAAGCAAAACACCCTTGGATTTTCTTTGGTTTCGGACAGTTGGGCGAGATGTGCCCTTCCTATCCGCAGTTGTAGCAAGTGCCACGTCCTTTCCAGCACTCGCCCTGGTGATTCTTCCCACACTTTGGGCATCCTTCAGCCCTCTTCTTGAAACCTCCACGAAAATTCCCTGATTGATTATTGTTGTTTTTGTTGTTGTTGTTATTCTCCCATTTTCTCTTTCCCAAGTTGCTTCCTTCGCTACTGCTTCCTCCAGTACGGTTCTCTCCTCCAGTATTCTTTCCTTTCTTCTCCTTGTTATACAGACTTAAGGCCTCACTGCCACCTTCCGCAATGATTGCCTTCTCCAACAATGTTGCAAAGGAATCAATCTGAAGAACTGATACCTTATTGAACAGCCACGGCTTCAACCCTTGTTCGAAGCGTCTAGCCTTCCTCTCTTTATCACCAACTTGGTGCTCCGCAAATCGCGCTAGTTCGTTAAACTTAGTTGCGTACTGTGCCACCGTCATGTTACCTTGTTTTAGTTCTAAGAACTTCACCTCCATCCGATTCTCATACTCTTCGGGAAGTAATTCTCGAAGAACAGCGTCTTAAACTTATCCCAAGCTATTATCCCTTCTCCAGCTCTTTGTTGATTAGCCTCCCACCAGTAGTTCGCTTCTCCCCTCATCATGTATGTGGCAAATACCATCTTCTGATCTTCGTCTACGCGAGCTATAGTGAAAGCTTTTTCGATCTCCTTGATCCATGTTTGTGCGACGATTGGGTCGGTAGTTCCCTCGAACTCCGGGGGTTCTACACTCTTAAAGTCATTAAATGTTGTTACTGGCACAGCCTGAGGGTTTGGGCGAACGGGTTCATTGTTCCTTCCCCTTAAGGCTTCTCCTAACAAGTCTACCAGTTTCTGGATCGGGTCAACTTGTTCCCTCTTGTTATTCACTAACTCCTCAGGTGCAGTCAATCTACGTCCGGGCGGCAATATCCGCATCACAAATTTTCATTTTTATTATTATTCAAGTATATTACTTAAGTATTTCTTTTAATACTAAAAGAATAAATTTATAACACATTTTTGAAATAAACTTCATTTATATTCATATGCCAAATCATTTCATTACATGATTATCCTAGCATATTGCTATAAATGTTATCACATATGTCCCCTAATATCACAAAAGATAGGGAATATACTAACCAACTACCATACTACCCCTCTAACAAAATCTTACACGGGGTTTACATCACTATCCCACATCTTACACAAAAGATTGGGATTACAACATAGTATGTACAACACATAAAGATAAATACTGCTAAACTACTACTCGACTGACTAAGGATCTCATCCCATCATGCCACACTCCACGGCGCTCTTATACTCGATTTGTGCTATATACGCTACCAGCTCTCGACTCAAGGTATGTAGAGTCTGTCCCTGTTTTGCCGGGTAGTGGTACACACCATCAATCACCCTCTCAAAAGCTGAACGGAACACATACCCCATCTTGTTCATCTTCCTCTTCTTGCACCTGACCTCGTCCTCTAGGTCGTCAGCTCTCTCATTGGCCGCTTCCCACTTCTCCTCGAAGTGTATCCTATACATCACCTCCAACTCTAGCTGAGTACGGAGTGCCTCTTTCTCAGTCTTCTCACTAAGCTCCCTCTGTTCTACCTCTTCTAGCTTTCCTGCCAGATCCACATTCCTCGCCACCGACCTGTGGAATAAGGTTCCCATTTGGATCCCTGCCTCTATGCGGTAAGCGATCTCTTCCTCTAGCTCCTGCATGCCTAACTTCCTCTGGTGGTCCTCGTCTCTCAGCTTATGGAACTCAGACTCTCTCTCTTGGGACTCAGCCTCCAACTCCTGGACTCTGCAGTCCAACTCTAAAATCCGCTCCTCATACTCGCCTAACATCTGCTCTTCTACAGTAGCCTCATCAGAGTCCTCCACTGGCTCATCCTCCATCGGCTCCTCCTCTGGATCAGACTCTCTCTCAATCTTATCCTCGTCATCAGACTCGAACGGTGCAACAGCCTGCACTGGTGTAGCTTCTAGAGGTGCCTCGTATACTACATGTATATCCCTGGGCTCCTCCTCTGCCACTCTACTAGGTACACCTGTGTCTGTCATCCTACAATCACAAACACAAGACAAACAAACAGCAACTCCATTAGAATGTTAAATAAAACATAAGTTCATTGTATAGAATGAAGTTACATTTCATAACACGCTAAGTCTCGCTCAAGGGAAAACTCTATGTGAGTTTTATCTCCTTTCCAACTTCTAAGTTCGCCTAAGTTATAGTCTAAGGACACTCGTTCCTAAGGTTTATAACTACAGCTTTGATACCAACCTGTGACGCCCCCAAATCTGGGACCACCACTTGGTCACTCGAATTCGGTTCATCACGTGCTCATGGTAATACATCACAATAATAATAACTAAAAATCACACAATCACAGTGGAAAATCTAATCTAGAATAATTTACAATGATTTATTATAATTATTCCCCCAAGTCTCGCAACCTACAATACTTAATAGATTACATACTAATATCAATTAACGACTTATTACATAATCTAACTTAAGCTTAAACATAATCAAATTCAGTCTTACTACATCATCTTAATACAACATTAAAATATTTAATAACATAAAAGAGACAAGCTAGTTGGTAGCCTTGCCCTTGCCCTTATCAACGCCCGAAGGTTCGCCATGCTCTACCTTAACTGAAATATTTTAGGGAAAGCAAGAATGAGCACAAATTGCCCAGCAAGTAATATACAATAAGGGTCTGTAATATAATTCTCAATTCTCAAAAAGGGTATAGCAAGATTTGATAGTTCAAGGATAACAAGAATATCAACAGTTTTCAATAACAGTCGCTAAGGACAGAATAATATCAATGTGATTCAATAATAAATCAATTCAAGATTCCAAGATAACTGAATACTGAGCAGTCACTAAGGACCATGAACTTCTACTAGAATTAACAGTAATAAACTAAAAATCCAACAAAAACAGGTACAACAGGTGATCAGCCTAAAGCACCATCGTTTGCATAACAATCAATCATACTCAAGTGTGCACGTCGGTTCTCCGATAATTATATATTCCCTTCAAAGAAGGTTGTTCTTCTCAGTCAAATACAAGATCCCGCACCAATCAATTGGTTTGGGTCGCTTTTCAATAATATAAGTCTAGCCGAATCAAATGGCATAAACACTTTCATAATATTCAAGAACAATACTAAGTTCAACATGAATAATAGCTTTAATGAAATAAGAGTTCAAGTATGCTAATTCAATTCAAACGATTAAGTAGGAAACTAGTTCGCAATATACAAGGATAGAATACTTGCATCCAAAGAGATAAGGTTTAGATACTTGCTTACGATATCAGTTGAATAAAGTAATGCAAGGGTTTAGGATACTTGCCTTATGCGTAGTTTACTCACGTAAAGCTAGCCAACACTTTCGAATTCCTATCGTAACATAGTTACGTATATACGATATCCATTAGTCATATAGTTCAACATTATATCTCATCTTGGACATACGACCAACACACAAGTTAAGTCTTAGCCTAGCTACACAGTTATATATTAATATAACTTCTATTCTTAACGTTCCTCTTTTGGGTTTAAATTTTTTCTCATATTAATATCGCATAAGAATCACAACAAATAGCAAACATACTCTATTTAGCAAGTTATAGCTTTATTGTAAGTTAACCGTCAAAATCGGTTTCAAGTATCAACATATGATATCACATAGCATATATACATGTTAAAGAGTCTCTCTATGTTCGTTCAACTTTTCCAAGTTCAATCATATATGCTATAGTTCAAAATCATGATTTCTAACGACTTAGGGTCAAGCGACGCCATGAGTTCCCGTAAGTTATCATGCTTGTCATGTAAACATGTAAAGTGATCACATTTTAGACATGCTTACAAGTTTTTACTTCATATACACATGTCTAGTATTGTTACTTAACTTAATTCATACTTTACTTGTGCTCAATTAGTTTTCATGACATCTAACATGGTATGTGTATGTTTATGACATTTTAAGGAGGTTATGAGCACTACCAAACATGTCCAAAATTTTTAGAATCTAGGCTTCGATATAACATGTCAAGATTTACGTTTCAAACTTACACTTTTACTTAGTAAAGTTCACAAATGAAGCCCACATGCTCATGTCATACTATGAAACATATATAAGCAAGTCAACATGCTTTTCATGCATTTCAAGGCCTTATAAACATGCTCGAAAAGTCAGAATGTATATATGGTCTTTACATGTCAATATCAACCTTCAAAACTTGTATTTTTGTTAGAAAGGTGCACTAGTTGGGTTCACATGTTCATATCATATCACGATACATATATACTTAAGTCAATATGCATTCCATGTGTTTCTAGGTCATACAAACGTGTCTCGAAAGTCAGAATATTAACATGCTTCATATATGTTAACGTTCGTTCATGAAACTTTAAGTTTACTTCAACACTATATGTTGTTTCATAATCCTTGCATGTAATCATAGCCAAAGCGTGTTTACGCTATCTCCATATACTGATATTAGTATGTTAGACCCATTAGCATGCTCATCTAAGCCATGTAAACAACCTAACACTTAGCAGATTTAAGCAGAAAGCAGGGAACTGCTGCAGGCTACTGGCGCAGCTGCGCAGCTGCCCAGTGTAAAACTGGCGCAGCTGCGCCGGCTCCCAGCCAGCGGCAGACAGTTCCAGAAAACGACAAAAACCCAGGCCATCACAGAAATTACACTACGAATTTTATTATAATCACATCACATTGCTTACTAACATGCTCATTAGTTCATGTAACACTTAAACAATCATTATATAACCCAATTACACTTTAATTCCACATAATTAAGAATCTAAGAAATCACAGCAACAGAAACAGAAAATGAAAAGGAAAAACAAGGAAGCTATTTTGTCATCCCAACATATATACCAGTCCATATAACAACTACACAACTTCGTATAATTCAATTAGCATGAATTGCATCCATAATCCAGAAGCTTACTTTGACAAAGAATTTCAAGAATAGAATTTTTTTGACAGAAACCAAGAATGAAGAATACAGAAATGGGATTATACCTCTGTTAATGGAATTTGAATTCTCCACTTCTCAGAATACTACACTGATGTATATATATATTAGCTCTCAACTTATCAAACTCAAGCAAAATCTCAGCAAGATGAAATATGAAGGAGAGATGCTTCATTTATAGGAAAATCAAAACACAGTCCATGCTTCTAACTCTCAAAATAAACTAACGTATGTTTGAATTGCATGCTAGATAAGAAGAAGTTGGTAGATAGTTGTTGAAGGTCATCATCATGCCCACACCCCATTGTATGATTGCTATGAAGGTTTGCTGAGTTTTAAGGTTATAGGGAGCTAGCTTCATGATGCATTTCACGTGGGAGGGAGAGTGACTAGCAAAGCAAATCTCAGCATTTTAGCAATATTGATATATATATATACAATACTTGTTTTACAATGCACACTTCATATATATATATATATATATCCAAGTTGTATTTGTATAATACATTCTTAGGTTGTAATTAAAATGTCACAATGTAATTCACATACTGTAATTTACACACATATAATCCATGCACATTTGTTTTACCGGATATAATTCAAATCAAATATTACCATATTACATTATCTCATTCATTATTAAATTCTATTAATTCAATAATTGTTTACAATATATTCATGATGTTTCACTTTAATGTATATTCACATTGTTACATAGGCTATTTTAATGTCACAACACATCTTGCCTTATTCAATGAATGAAGTAACTTTATTAATTATTTATATACTAGTGTCACACTACCTTTCATATCTAATAAGGAACTTTATCGTATGAATACCCACACATGCTAATGTCACAAAAGTAGCATTATAATGCATGTTTACACCTCAAGTATCAAAACACATAGTTTTACTATGTACAATCATATAGTATAGTTTAAATATACTTGCACATAACAATTAATATAATCTTATTATATTAATAACTTACTTATTTATCAAATAAATAAATTATTTATCTCATTGATTAATTAACAATAATATTAATTAATCTATTCCTCAATGATTATTAATTACACCAAATTAATAATCATAGGATTAATTATCACATTAACAAATATAAATCTCAGCACAATTATAAACAAGTGGTTTATTATTATTATATTTCTTGCAATAATAATAATCACATATTATTAATCAATTACAGTTAATATTCCACAACAATTAATTAAAATTCTATGATAACAATTAATTAATATTCTACAATAGCAATTAACAATTAATATAGATTAATTGTTTACTTAATAATTCATTCGTTAATTAATATAATTATTAATAATCCTCATCATTGTGCCACATAAGGCTAACAACGAGTTTATCGTAAACTCCATAAATTTCTCAATTATTATAATTATTCAATTTTATATAATTAAATTAATTCATCTAATAACACAAAATTATTTATATTCAAATAAATTCTCATTTTCATTAATATATTTATTTAATAATATATGGAAATTCTCGGGTATTACAAGTATAGTTCATCGAACTTAACACACTTTGGAAGTTTTGGACCTTGCCACAATAATATGAGTTTAAGAACTTGTCCTAGCAATACGTAGTCAAAGAACTGATCAGAAACTGTCCATATGCTTAGGGGTTCAAAAACATATATACGACTATGAGTCACAAACTTACCATAAGTATGAGTTTTAAGAACTCGTCTAACCTTAAGATCATCTAATGTAATCTTAATATCATCTAATCTAATCTCTATTGACTCTAACTATCAAATATAAATATGGGACAAGAATCATATTCTCACCATATATATATCGATAGCGCGACACCATCCTTCCAATGATTATCAATATGATAAACCAAGTGTAAGCACAAAACCCTACCCATACAAAGATTTGTACAACTCAGCCACCACATGAGTCCTCAATTGAAATCCCACTTAACTCTATCATACTCATAACTTCTTATTCTATGCTCGATACAGACTTTCTGTATCTCATCATTTATAACTCCTCGTGAGTTAATCTCGTACTATATCATAGTACATTCTCATTATAGTCTCAACTATAACTATTCAATCATTAAAGACTATCTGTCTTTCAACTTTAAAAAGATCACGTTGTGATCTTATTCTATAATCATCTCCCTTATGATTCTCATTATCGTTTTGTTTTAAAACTTCTTATCTCTACCTGTCATCATGACATACCATGATTTCATTATGCTTTTAAACTTATAGACTTCGTCTATTCCTTATTATTCGTCAACTATATTATTGGAGTTAGGAACTCCTGATTTTTATATTTATATCTCTTCAAGATCTTTCTTTGAATCTTCTTGTTTATTAAACAACTCTTCCTTTAAGAATTTCTAATTCCATTCATATAGTTCAACAGTTTATTCGAGTTTTATTCCTCGTTATTCTAATCTTCTTCTAATATCATTTCTAGGACTTAACTCATCCAATACATATACGTACGTGAAAAGAATCACCTTTTCGTTATCCGTAATTTAAACTTAAATTCTTATTCTCTAAGGTCATAGCCTAAGGTACTCTTACCTAAGGTGTATAACATATAGCTCTGATACCAACTGTAACGACCCCAAAATTCTTACCTTATAATTCTCATTCTCGATCGTTAACAATACAACTTTTAATCTATTTTACATCATTATTCGATATTAAAAACACTAAAAATGAGGAATATTTAAAACTTTTATATAACTCTTTCTTTATTGCCCTGAATCGCAACCTTTACATTACATAACTTCGATTCAAATCTAAATCATTAATCATTACAACGAAAGGACAATACAAAGTCTTACATCACTAAGAAATATCCATTATATGTCGGATAGCTCAACTTACAACTTAACAATTAAGTTACAATCAAAACATCAACTACAATTTAAAATTTAACATAACTAATATTCTTGAACATTGATTTCTATAAATCACTTAACACGTATCTTTACCTTGCATCCTTGACCTGTAAAAATAGTTATTTGCAAGAGTGAGCTCGACAGCTCAGCAAGAACTAATAGTTTTCATGCATCGCGTATCACATAATTAACATGCTCAACATACATCTCATAAACATTAAAGTAACATGGCATACATGCTTTAATCACATAACAAATATAAAGATTGAGTTCCTTACTCAATCAACATTCATAAATCAATTAATGTAGTCATAAATTGACTTTAACATTTCATGCTTGCAATATAAATAACATATCATACTCTTTGTAATACAATTTAAAACAGTTCATCATCAAGTTCACGTAAAAAATAGGAACTGAAATACTTGCCAGGCTCGAAGATTACCAATTACCGAAAATCAGCTTAATATAATCTGCTTCATCAATCCTACACACGTATTACCATACGCATCAATTATTAGTCACCTAGAAACGCTTATCAAACGTCTAAGTAAATTCTATTTTATACTTTCTAATTCTCTTCTATTTACTCGTTTGACACTCACTGTCAAATCATATGTATAGTTAACAATATCAGTTAATTATCACATTACTACTTCTCATAGTTAGTTAACCAACTTAGGTTAACTCAATCCTCTTTAACTATTAAGTTAATAGTTACTCATATCACATAATCACATTATGTAACCTTATAACTTCTCACATAATTAATCAACTAATAATTACATACTCATATTAATTATAATTAAATAAATTATAATTTAAACATCCACTTTAATTATAATTAATCAAATTATAATTACATCTCATGTTAATCAAATTATAAATAAACAATCTATAATTTAAATTAAACAAATCATACTTCAAGTTAAACATTTACTTTGATTTAAAACTAATCAAATTATATTCATTATAATTTAACAATTATAATTTAAATTAAACCCTTACTATAATTAAACTTATTTCTAATTACACCATATACTATTAATATATCTCATAACTAATATTTAGCATTTTAAGGTATGCTAACATGTCATCAAATCGTTACATAAACTAAGCTTTTTAAAATACACCAAAAATCAAATATTCATTTTTCCCTGCATACCCCCCGCCGGGGCGGGGGTATTAAGACTAGCAATACCCGCCGGGGCAGGCCTCCTCCAGGGGTTCAAGTTTTGCTCGCGAACTGTGTAGTGAAAAAGTCAATTTGGCTTATTTCTCCACACCAAATTCTACTTTCAGTCAATACAATTCATAACAACTTTAATAGAAAACATAATTTCTAAACTCTTAACATGTTTCAACCCATTTAATCCTTAAAACACATAGTTTACAACAATCAATTCCATGATTTTTGAAGAAAAACCATTGACAAGTGTTCTTGATGAAATTGAACACTTTAGTTTATTTTCAAAACAAAATACACAATTGTGTATACATGTATCATAAGGTAGCATGAACATGTTGGACCCCATTAATAAATAATTTCTAACGAAAAAGTAAGTTTTGAAGGCGGACATTGACATATAGATATCATATATGTATTCTGATTGTACAAGCATGTCTAGGTGGCCTAGAAATGCATGTCGGACATATTAACATATGTATATAACATGAACATGTTAGACCTCATTAGTGAGCTTTACTAACAAAATACAAACTTTGAACGTGAACGTTAACATGCTACTTTGAGAGTTGGATTATGAAGTTTATGGACATATGTGATAGCACTCTTAGACTCACTCATGTATCATACATGTATACATACCATGATTAGGTGTCGTGATTCAAGTTAAGCATAAATGAAGCATATTTTCAAACCAAAATGATGCTAGTTGCATGTATGCGATATGAATACTCATGAACATGCCTAATACAAGTTATATGAATACCATATGTGTTTAAAAAGCAAGCATGTTAGACTTTGTGATTTTCATGACCTTGAATGACCGTAAGTTGTCAAAAGTGTTAACTTAGAACCATATTATGAAAGAGAGAACTTAGATGGACTTGGGAAGCATGAAGGTATCCTTTAATATGCATATATATTATGTGATATTATAAGTTGATGCTTGAATCCGATTTGACGGTTAACTTATAATAATGCTATAACTTTTAAAAAGAGTATGTTTGCTATTTGTTGTGATCTTATGTGATAATGACGATATGTAAACTTAATTAACCCGAAAAGAGGAACGTTAAGGATAAAAGACAATAAAAGTTATGCTAATATGATACTATATATGGTATAACTGTGTAGCTAGGATAAGACTTAGTTTATGTGTTGATTGTATATCCAAGATAAGATATGATGTTGAAATATATGACTAATGAATATCATATATATACGTAACTATATTACGATAGGATTCGAAAGTGTTGATTAATTTCGTGGATAGACTACGCATAAGGAAAGTATCCTAGACCTTTCATTACTTTATTCAACGGATATTGTAAGCAAGTTTCTAACCTTACTCTTTATTGAGCGTTCATTAATCTTGTGCTATTATTGTCATACAAGTAAGCTTTTGAGATTGAAATTCTGATATTTTGAATCAGATACTTTATGGATAAGATAAAAGTCAATTTATATTCTTCGAACTTTAAATCTTGAGATTGAACTTGTAATTGTTGTGATATATGCCATTTGATTCGGCTAGATTTATATTGTTGACAAGCGACCCAAACCAATTGATTGGTACGGGATCTTGTGTTTAACTGAGATGAACAACCTTCTTTGAAGGGAAATTTTATTTGTCGGGAGACCGACGTGCGCACACCTTAGTACGATTGAACGATATGCATACCGTAGGGTACTTTAGGCTGATCACCTGTTGTACTTGTTTTTATTGGATTATTAGTATATTTCTGTTAATTCTAGTAAGAGTTCACAGTCCTTAGTGACTGCTTAGTATTCAGTTATCTTGAAATCTTATATTGATTTAGCATTGAATTATATTGATATTATTCTGTCCTTAGCGACTGTTATGGAAAACTGTTGATAATTCTTGCTATCCTTGAACTATCACACCTTGACATATTTTTTTAAAGATTCGAGAACTATATTACTCACCCTTGTTGCTATATTACTTGCTGAGCAAACTTGTTGCTATATTACTTGCTGAGCAAACTTGTTGCTCATTCTTGCTTTCCCTAAAATATTTCAGTTAAGGCAGAGCAGTGCGGACCCTCGAGTACCAACAAGGGCAAGGGAAAGGCTACAGAGTAGCTTTATTTATGTAGAACTTTATGATTTGTAATAAGAACTTATGCTATTATGTATAAGTTAGGTTTATATATGCTTAAGGTATGTTTAAGCTATATAATCGATGTTTAAGTTTCGAGACCGTGGGACGTGAATAAATTATATTAATTAAATAAAATCTATTCGATAGTAGTTGTGTATTATTCCGCTGTGCGATACGACATTTAGTCGTAATATTTATTGTGGTGTTAGATATTAGAACGTGACAAACCGAATTCGAGTGACCAAGTGGTGGTCCGAATTTGTGGGCGTCACACTAATACTATCTCTCATAACCAGTTCCAACTAAATCATACAAATTTCTATGAATTGAAAATGCTAAACTTCAAGATATGAATAAGCATTATACCTCTTAAAGCTTTGAATTGCACAAGACTTGTTCTCAATCTCAAAATTCTCTCTCAACTCACTCTTACAACACTTAGCAACAATTCTAGCAACATCAAATGAGAAGAGAAATGCTCCATTTATAGAGAATTGGTTAACCATGCCAAAGCTTTACACCATAAATCAAACTAATGGAAGAAGAGAAGAATTGTTGGGCAATAGATAGTTAGTGTAATAGTGGCTAACAACCCCATCACCCACTCCCCTCTCATCATTTGCTACAAGCTATCATGAATTTGATTTTGACAATGAAGAGTAGTATAGGCCATTGGCCCTTCTCGTGTAGAAGAAGAATGAGACACATATTTTGGGACAAGTCTCCAATTCTCAGCATTTACAAGTTGGAAATGAAATAATATCACATACTATAGGTTTATATACATACACATATAACATACTTAGGTTTTAAATTCAATTGGGTGTATACATGGACTTTTAATGAGATAAATTTTTTACATAATAATAAGTTGGGGTGTAATCTATACACATTATATAATCCATGTACATTTTGATAATACCAAATATAATCTAATTGAGTATTATCTTTCCACATTATCATAAGCTTTATTATTTCAATTATATTTAATTATTGAAATAATTATTAATATCAATTATTTATTTAGTTTAATTTAATATTGCACAAAGTACACATAACATGTATTCACATAGGTCTATTTATGTAATTCATGTGACTCACTTCATTTTACCATATAGTTTCTATATTACATAGTCACATTACAATGTCACACTACACTTTATATTATATAGATGTAGGTACTACACAATATACCATTACTCCTCACATAATATTGCACTTAGCAATTAATTGAATAAACACTAATCTATTATATTAAGTAATTATTTATTCATTAATATGTGATTACTCATAATAATAATTAATTAACATTATTATATTAATTAATCATTCACTTATTAATTCCTTCTTTAATTAATTAATCCATCATAATTCCCATCACCGTGCCACACAAGGCATTCTACGAGCTTATTATAAACTCCACATTTTCTCAATTATCATTAATTCAATTTAATTTAATTGAGTTACTCACTTTATGCTATATAAATATTTATATTCAAATAAATATTCACATTTTTATTAATATCAATATTAATATTATTCATAAAATTCAAAGGTATTACAGTTACTCTCGCGACTTTTTCGGCATGAAGGTCCCTAGATCATCGCAATCTACTAGAGGGGAAATTAATCCGATCTTTCAATTGGAGCGAATCTGGGTGGTGCATTTTCATGAGCCCCGAAGACTTATTCGCCCTCGAAGACATTACTTATCACTGACTGGTTTGCCTCTTGGTGGAGGAATCACACAACATAGATTCACATACATCGCGTCTCACCGTTATGCATATGATGACATTGGTGAAGCACTAATATGGATGCGAAGCACTAAAAAAATAGGAAAGCATTCAGTCACATTCATTCAATGTAAAGACACAGCATTCACGCATTCATTCAATGTAAAGACGCAGCATTCACACACACGTAAATTTTAAAATGAATTTTTTTGAAAAGATTTTGAACGTGGCCTAAGCCCTCTACTGTCCCCAGTAGAGTCGCCACCTGTCGACGTCTGGAAAAAAATCCGCAGGTCGGGTCACAACCCAGATCTTTCTCTCTTCCTAAGTTATGTCTACCCTTACTCTTTTTATTTGTGAAAAATGTTTTGAAGGGTTTTTTAGGAAAATGCCAACATGTATCTTGTTGATGATTGAATGTTTCACAGAGTCGCCAGTTGGTAGATTTGAAATGGTTGTACCAACTTAACCGCGTTTTGTTTGAAAAGAGGCCCAATTGTTGGACACTGTCGAAACTTGATCTTTGAAAACAAAGTTTTGAGTTCGGGGGCTTGGTTAAGTGTGGGGAAGGTGTAAGCCACCCCACAACTCCCGTGTAAACACGGTACCATATTTTTTCAATATTTCTTTTTTAAATCTGCAATGTGTGTGTGTGAATGCTAGAAGGAATTGGGCCTATGCTTTGATTGGAAGTATGTTTATGCATCGTTGAACCTATATACGAAGGGTTTGATTTGATTTGCAAAAAGTCTTTGATTTGATTTGCAAAAGTGGTTTGATTTGATTTGCAAAAGCTTTTTTTTTAGATAAGATTATTGAAATGATGTTTTGAAAGAAGATTTTCAAATCCTTACGATAACATAGGAATTGAAGCATATTGATACTTCAGTTTTATCTTTTTAGCCTTAAGGCTCAGTTTGAATGGTGTTTGTCGGGCTGCGAAGCATCTTCGACCACAAAATATATACAAGTGTCGGTCTTCTCAAGGGTATGTGTTTGTCGGAAAACCGATCACTAAATGCGCGCAAGTATACGCGGTCTAACAAGTAATACAGTGATAAGGAAAGTGTCGTACCCACGAGGAACTATCACTAATATTTACCAAATACCAACTTTGTATCGCTCAAGTCTTATCCGAACAGTAAACTAATAGGAGTGTGGTTAAACTAGTTATAACTAATTATTAAAGCAAGTAAACGGATAACGAATGGTAGCCGAAGGAATTACAAGCTAAGGTTACAACATCACCCCACACAGGCATTCCGTCGAACACCTAGCGTGCTATGCAACATCAAACTTCCTACCCTTCTCTCTTTGGTCTTAATGGTCACGACAGTTTGTCGACCGAGAACACACAGGTGTTCATACACCTCTGTCGAGGTATGCACAAACTTATCCTCTCCAGATCCACCCGATAGGGAATAGAACAGAAAAGAACATCCAAACTAGGTGATAATCCTACACATGTCTATGCGAATTAACCTAACAAGGATTTAAGCATAAGTTCGCAATTAGGTCACACGTGGCACACAGATATATGTCTATTCTACGCACAACTTATGCAGTCGAAACCCATAGTCACATGCCAATATATTTAGGTGTAAATCTATAATTCTTTTTTCGATATCATATAGATTACCAAAATCATCACTAATGTCTTAGTGAGAATTGTTAAGCATGAATATATTAAACCAAACCATATGGTGCCAACCAAAGAGAGAAGACAATCAATTTAACTAACAAAGGGTTCCATTATAACCTTAGAGCCAATACTTAGTTCATAGCTATTGAACAAAATATAAGTAGCAATAAAGACAACATTTATGGATTACAAAAATAGAGAAAATAAATGGACAAGAATAAACTCTGTCAAGGCTCTTCAGTCTCCAAGCATTTCGCTCCTTTCAAGCTCTCCAATCCGTGTAGCTCACTGATCTTGTTGCTCCAAGGAAAACCCAAACTTTACCCTAATCTACCTAATCTATATTTACAAACATTACCCAATAACTAGAGAGAGAAAGTACAAAAGAGATCTAATCTATCCTAAGCTAAGCTAACCGATTCTATCCCAGTCTTCCTCCTCTTCCTCTTCTCGCTTCCCCTTTTGGCAGAGGCTCTCTCCATCTCTATATATCTGTTTTTCTCCTTTTTCTAGGTCAAAAGTAAGCCTTTTCTGCCTGGGCACCGGAGGTCGCGCTGCGGCGCGGGCAATCAGCTTATAAGTGGCGCTGCGGCGCCATATTAAAATCAAAAGACCGAAGGTCGCGCTGCAGCGTGAGCCCATAAAGGAACTGTGGCGCTGCAGCGCCAGGATGACATCAGCAAGGACCAGGGGCGGCGCGAGAATGAGACTAGGCATTGGCGCTGCGGCGCCAGTATATGGAAATTCTCCGTTTTGTCCCCTGAAAGCTAGAAAAGTCCTGTAAAGCCTGCAATACATCGATTAAGCATAATAATACTATAAACATAATAAACTAAATAAAAACTACGAAGATCAGGCAACTATTTAAGCCATAAAGTATCCGATTTGCGGGTATAAATCCCACTCATCAGTATGACAGCCATTGGAGTGACTCTGACACGACAAACCATGTTTTCACTATGTCGAGACCTTAAATCCGGATAACCGTTTTAAGGTCTTTTGTATGTACATTTTTATAGAAAAACTGGCAGGGTACATTTGTAAAGTGGAGTTTGTCCATCGTGAGAATAAGATTCTGATAAGTTTGATCATGAATCCCAAGATTCCTAGGCTCACATAGGGAAGCCAATAAACCTGCACAGCATAAATTTGTATAGAAGTATATCCAAATATCGCCAGAATCGAGGATTCATCAGTAAATCCTGGCTCGCACATGGTCGAAGCGTCTCGTTATAGCGATCTAAGGGCCGCGAGGTAGTTTTTATAACTGAAACTAGAAAAATGCTAGATTTAAATAAATCTCAGCCATTTTAGCTTCTCGGTTCTGTTTGGACCTATTTTGAACCGTTTGAAAGCTAGAGTTGGCGAGATTTAAAGAAATCTAGTTTGCCCATAGAAATGTCAGTGCCGATTCATATCAAATGAATATTTAAAGCAACAATTTAATAAAATGAGTAAAGCAATATATATATATATATAATTATATATATACGAAAGCTGTAAAGGGCGATGGGTTTTTACTCCGATGCCCGGACTGGAATGTAAATATATATATATATATATATATATATATATATATATATTTATAAATGCTGTAAAAAAACACAAAGTGATCCAGGCTTGATAGAATAGACATATATATATATATAAGCGGTAAAGGGCAGTGGGTTTTCACTCCGAGGCTCGGACGGAAATATAAATATAAATATATATATATATATAAGTAGTAAAAAGGCCACAGAATGATCCAGACCGAACTGGAATGTAAATATATATATATTTATAATTAAATATAGACAATAAAATAGTCAAATCGGAACTAGAAAGACAAACCAGTCTTGTGAAGAGTTATATATATATATATATATATATATATATATATATAAAAGTAGTAAACTACCGCGGATTTGACATCCGGGCTTGACAGAATTGAAAAGTTAATATATATACAGTTAAATATATACAAAAAAAGCCAAACCAAGACTGGAAAGATAACCCAGTCCGGCAAAGTTGCTAATAACGAAGATGCAAGTATATAAAAGCTGTTAGAAGCGACGGATCATCAATCCAAGTTGTAAAAATGCCAAAAAATGCGTTTAGATACTAAAATGTACCAAAAGTTAACAAAAGCAGCCACATAACTAAGTTCTGGGCATTTTAGAAAATGAAACTTGATATGCAAGTGTATAACAGCGTAATGAAGTAATATAAACTTGCTGATCGTAAAAATACTCACAATGGACTGGTACACGAGTTTTTTGCCAAATCGTAGGCTTTAAACGTCCAAATCTACCGGTTAATTTTTGATATGTGGTTGTATGTGGGTATATCTACGTGTTAGAGTGAAAAAATTTGGGTTTGGAAGACAAGAAAATGACTAAAAAACCAAACGGGGCAGGGATTCAGAGCGTTTTTTGAATTCTTAAATGAGCTGAGGGTGAGCTCATATATATATTCCCAGGAGAAGCAGCTCTACCTGCTGCTGCCACAGGTAGAGGTGTGGCTCCACATGGCAGGGCCCAAGTGGCGGGTCCCATTGCATCGAAGTACGTGCACTTTGAGCAATGCGATGCCAGATTCAAAACTTTCTAACTTTTGATCAGAGCGTCCGTTTGAGGGGTGCTATACCTTTTCGAAAAGCCCTCGTCGAGCGCGTTGCAATGACATAGGAGAAAACCTTTTTTGAGTAAAAAAAGATGGGTTCATAACCAGGTCTTTGATTCCTCACAGTTTATCCGTTGAGCTGTCTTGCGCTGTTTCTACTCGGGATCATTGTTATGGTTTGTTTTAACTTTAGTGGCATCAATTCGGCTTGAGATTGATCAAATTTGCTTAGAGTTGATAAAATGACCATTTTACCCCTCCTGGGGTTGCCCTTAGTGCTGGCATGGCCTTTGGCCGACTTCCTGGGGTTGTTTCCAAGGTTTGGATCACATTCAAGTCTGTTCGTCCTCAGTGTTGTCTCCGAGGTTGACTTGGTCCTTCCAGATTTTCCTCTGAAGATGTTGTGATGCTTCAAGATTGTTTTTAAAGTTGACCTGACCTGACCTCTCGGGTTGAGACCGGGGTTGACCTGTGCCTCTCGGGTTAAGATTGGGGCTGACCTGTACCTCCCAGGTTGAGATCGGGGCTAACCTATACCTCCCGGGTTAAGACCGGGGCTGACCAGTACTTCTTAGGTTGAGACCGAGGCTGACTTGTACCTCCTGGGTCGAGACTGGGGCTGACCTGTACCTCCCGGGTTGAGACCAAGGCTGACCTGTATCTCCCGGGTTGAGACTGGGGCTGATCTGTATCTCCCAGGTTGAGACCGGGGCTGACCTGTTCCTCTTGAGTTGAGATCGAGGCTGGCATGTACTTCCCGGGTTGAGACCGGGGCTGACCTGTACCTCCCGGGTTGAGACTGGAGCTGACCAGTACCTCCTGAGTTGAGACCGGGGCTGACCTGTATGTCCCAGGTTGAGACCGGGGCTGACCTGTACCTCCCGGGTTAAGACTGGGGCTGACTTGTACCTTTTGGGTTGAGATCGGGGCTAACTTGTATCTCCCGGGTTGAGACCGGGGCTGACCTGTACCTCCCGAGTTAAGACCGGGGCTGACCTATACTTCCCGGGGTGAGACCTGGGCTGACCTGTACCTCCCGGGTTGAGATTGGGGCTGACCTATACCTTCTGGGTTGAGACCGGGGCTGACCTGTATCTCCTAAGTTGAGACCGGGGCTGACCTGTACTTCCAGGGTTGAGGCGGGGGTTGACCTGTATTTCCCGGGTTGAGACCGGGGCTGATCTGTACCTTCTGGGTTGAGACTGAGGTTGAGTTGATGACCCGATATTGAGACCGGGGTTGATTTGACGGCCCGGTATTGAGACCGGGGTTGATTTGATGGCCCGATATTAAGACCGGGGTTGAGTTGATGACCCGATATTGAGATCGGGGTTGAGTTGACGACCCGATATTGAGACCGGGGTTGATTTGACGGCCCGGTATTGAGATCGGGGTTAATTTTATGGCCCAGTATTGAGACCTGGGTTGAGTTGACGACCCGATATTGAGATCGGGGTTGATTTGATGGCCCGATATTGAGACCGGGGTTGAGTTGAAGACCCGGTATTGAGATCGGGGTTGAGTTGACGACCTGGTATTGATCGGGGTTGATTTGACAGCTCGATATTGAGACTGAGGTTGTGTTGACGACCCGATATTGAGATCGAGGTTGATTTGATGACCCGTTATTGAGATCGGGGTTGAGTTGACGACCCGGTATTGAGACCGAGGTTGATTTGATGGCCCGATATTGAGACCGGGGTTGAGTTGATGACCCGGTATTGAGATTGGGGTTGAGTTGACGGTCCGGTATTGAGACCGGAGCTGATTTGACTGCCCGTTTAGATTGAGGTTGACTTGAAAAGACAGTTTTGCCCTCCTACAGTGTTAGTAATAGGGAAACAAAATTTTGAGTGTCTATATATATATATATATATATATATATATATGTATAAAAGCGGTAAAAAGGCCACGAATTTCCAATTCAGACCAAACTGAAATATAAATGTTAATATATACTGTTAGTATATATATATTAAAGCAATAAAGGCCACGAATTTAGCAATCTAGGCCAAACGAAGTCATAAATATATATATATATATATATATATATATATAGTTATATATATAAAAGATGTAACTACCACGAATTTTGCCATCCAGGCTTGACAGAATTGAAAAGTTAGTATATATACAGTTAAATATATACATAATAAAGCCAAAAAGGACACGAGTTCATAACCCAGTTCGAGAAAGACTATATATATAAAGTGATTAAAAGCCGCGGATCGACGATCCGAGCTGTGCAAATGCAAGAAAACACGTAAATGTACTAAAAGTAAGCCAAAACAGCCACGGAACTGAGTTCCGGGCAAAATTAAAAAACGAAACTTAACGAGCACGTGTATAAATGCGCAATGAAGTAGTAGGAACTTCTTGATAGTAAAAATACTTATAATGGACTGCTACACGGGCTTTTTGCCACTTGGTAGGCTTCAAACAGGCGTTTCCACCGTTCAAATTTTGACATCTGGTAGTATATGAGTATACCTACGTGTTAGAGTAATAAAATATGGGTTTGGAGTACTGGAAGTCGGGCTAGGAAACGAAATGTGCAGAGTTTTATAACGTTTTCTTTTCTTTTTTTTAGCTTGGGGGTCCACTTGTGTTTAAAGGCCCAATGGAAGAGGTCCTACCCGCGGCAATCGCGGGTCTAATTATGGCTCCACATGGCAGGGCCCACCCAGTGGGGTTCGTTGTCTCAAAGTACGTGCACTCCAAGCAACGCGATGTCAGGTTCGAAACTTTCTAACTTTTGATCGGAGCGTCTGTTTGAGGAGTGCTATACCATTCCAGAAAGCCCTCACCGAGAGCGTCACAATGACATGTGACTAAACCTTTTTTGATTCTAAGAAGATGGGTTCATAACCGGGTCTTCAATTCTTCACAGTTTGTCCGTTGAGTTGTATTGTGTTGTTTTCACTCGGGATCAATGTTATGGTTCTTTCTGACCTTGATGGCATCAATTCGGCTTGATTTTGACCGAATTGGCTTAAAGTTAGTAAAATGACCATTTTGCCCCTCTAGAGGTTGTTTGTTGTACTGGCATGGTCTTCGATTATTTTCCCAGGGTTGTCTCCGAGGTTTGGATCCCAGTCGATTCTGTTTGTCCTCAGGTTTATCTTTGAGGTTGACTTGGTTTCCTAGGATTGTCTTTGGGGATGATGTGATGCTTTGTGGTTGTCTCTGAAGTTGATTTGGCCTCCCGGGTTATGACCGGGGTTTGACCTGACCTCCCGGATTATGACTTGGCCTGAACTGGATCTCCTGGTGTTGTTGCCGAGGTTACTGTACCTCTCGGGTTATAACCGGGGTTTAACTTGACATCCCGATATTGAGACTAGGAGCTAAGTTGGCATCCCAGTATTGAGACCGCGGCTGAGTTGGCAGCTCAGTATTGAGACCGGGTCTGAGTTAGAAGCCTGGTATTAAGACCAGGGCTGAGTTGGTAGCCCGGTATTGAGACCGGGGTTGAGTTGGCATCCCGATATTGAGACCGGGGTTTGACTTAACCTCCCGGTGTAGTGATCGGGGTTAACTCTGGTTTGAACTTCCAGTGTTGTCTCCGAAAGATAAAAGATAATTTTACCCTCCTGCAGGGTTAGTAATAGGAATGCAAAATTTCGAGTGTCTACAGATGCCCCTCTTTATCATGTTTATGCAATGCAATGGAATGAACAGGATAAAGATTACTAGACAATGGAAATCTGATAGATGCACATATAATGTGACGTATGGCATAATATGTTATGAATGTTAGATACCTTCGAGGGAGTAGGGCTATTACTGGTTGTTTACGTTATTTTCTGCTGGGGATAACGTTATCCGTGACAACCTTTGGTGCTAGGCTATCATTTTCTGTTTATACCATTTTTTGCTAGTGATGACGTTATCCATGATAGCCTTTTGGGGAAGATTTTCTCTTGGCTGATGCCGCGAGACATTTCTGAACTCGACTTTAGGGTTGTTATCAACGCTCTTCGCCTTCAGATAAGCTTTCTGACTTCCTCCACTGGGGATGTTCCTCTTTTGCTGAGTTATCTCTTTGGAGATTCCCGATGCCTATCCTGATGATAGCTCCCACCAGTTGACATCATCATACCTTTTTCGATGCTACGTTGGATTTATCGTTAACGGTTTGAATTATCATTCAGTTGATGCCTATATCCCTGTGGATGCCTACCCGACTGATAGTTTACATTGGTCTATTGACCTTGACTATATTCCGAGTCGAACAGTAGTTTGCAGGGTGTGACCATCACCGAACCTCGTCGGCACCTACTCGAACTGTAGTTTACAACGGTCAATTGAATCACTGATCTTTCTCGATGCTCCCTCTGGGGATTTGTATAACAGATTCCATCATCTTTCCTCTGTGGGGATAAACTGATATACTATTTTCATCACCATCTCACTCCCGATGTTTCACCGGAGTAGTTGCTAACGGCAAAACTGTCAGAACCTTTGACCTTCGCTGAAGTAGCCTTCAACGACTGATATCACCGGATCGTTCCCGATGCTTCGTTGTGTCGCCAACGGCTGAAATGTCAGGGAATCTGACCTTCGTTGAAGTGGCCTTCAACGGCTGAGATCACCGGATCGTTCCCGATACTTTGCTGGGGTTGTCGCCAGCGGCTAATAGTGTCAGGCAATCTGACCTTCACTGAAGTGGCCTTCAACGGCTGAGATTATCGGATCATTCCTGATGCTTCGCTGGGGTTGTCGCTAGCTGCTGAAATGTCAAGCAATTTGACCTTCGCTGAAGTGGCCTTTAATGGCTGAGATCACCGGATCGTTTCGATGCTTCATTGGGGTTGTCTCCAGCGACTGAAATTTCAGGCAATCTGACCTTTGCTGATATGGCCTTCAATGGCTGAGATCACCGGATCGTTCTCGATGCTTCGCTGGGGTTGTCGCCAGCGGCTGATTGTCTCAAGCAATCTGACCTTCGCTGAAGTGGCCTTCAACGGCTGAGATCACCGGATCGTTCCCGATGCTTTGCTGGGGTTGTCGTCAATGGCTGATAGTGTCAAATTTGATCAGTTCCGATGTGGGGTACTTCTTTTGATAGAAAACACCCTCAGATCAATCTGGATACCTTGATACAGTCAGAACCTGTCGTTCATATCGTTGGACCTACCTAATGCTCTGACAGCGGCAGTTCTCAGCAGGTTTTTTTGCAGTTCTCATCATGGTCCCCGAATATCACTTCGGAATGATAACCAATGGAATGAAGTTCTTTTTTCCATCAGGAATCCGCCGCTCATACGCAGGATTTCGGGCCAATCAGCTCAATCGCGTAGCATCGTTTTTTTGGATTTGACTTTTTAGCTCCTGTAAACTCCTTTTCAACTCGAACTGGACTGAGTCGGAGGGGGTGGGGCCCACCTTAGGGAGCCATAGGTAGAGGTGTGACAGCCGCAGGTAGGCCTTGTCCCTCCTGCGAGGTTAAGTTGAGCTCCCGTCCTTTTCAAATTCATTTTTAGTTTTGAATCCTAAAAGAAATTTGATTTTCTTTCTCAGATCTACCGAGTTTGGGCAGCTTTTTTTAGATTTCGTCAGCACACAAACGCTCTGCACATCTCGGGTAACGTTTACATCCTTTCTTTTCTAGTTTTGACCGTCAGAATGTTGTAAACCACATAGTGTGCTTTTAAACGTAATATATCAAAAATGTATACTTATATGACTTGATAAAAATTTTTAGACTTCATAAGTATGCATATTTTACTGTGTTGCACGTTTTGATGTAAGAAAATTTGAATTCTGAGACAGTCAATTGACGCCCTTTTTGATCAGTTTACTCATCCTTTTTTAGGCTTAGTGAGCCTAGATTTTTAACTCAAAAATGTCTATGGTAATTTAGCTACCATGTGAAGTTTACTTTTGATTTTTTTTCATAAATATGAACTGTTTTTGTTTTTAGGTAGGTGTGCTACTGAATGGCCACCTAGTCATGTCTGTGTGCATGCGGACAGTTCATTTTACAAAGGAGACTCTGACGAAATTTTTCAAAAGCTTGAGTATTTTATAAACATGCAATTTTGACTCTACTAGAGATTTTGAATGACCCATGCATGTTTTTGGACTTAAAAATGCATAAAATAATGCTTTAATTTAATAAGTCACAGGTTTAGGCTTACCTCACCCTTTTTGAGGTGTTTTGGAGACTTTGTCCAGGTTATGGAGCAATATAGACCCGGAAGTGCTAGCATGGCCGTTCCAGGAGTTAGAAGGAGAAGAGTCTCCGATGTTCCTCAGCCACGGCCAGCCCGGCTGCCTCGCAGATTGGCTGAGTTAGTGATTCGTCCTATTCGGGTTGATCCGTCGGTTGACGTGGATGATGAGGATGTGCCTTTTATTGATCCTGTTCCACCTCAGGCTCCACGTGCGGAGCTTCCAGGCATTGAGGTACCACTTCAGGAGCTTCTGGGAGATTTGAGGCACCATCCATCGAGATTCCTTCACGCCAACGAGGTGACTGAAGTTTTCCTTCTGGATTCTCTTCCTTTCTTTCTTTTGCCATTTCAAGTTACAGGTTTGATAGAGGTGAGCTTTTTGATACAGGTTCCCGGCTGGAACTGGTTCAATGTGCATTCTTTGTACCATACTCTGCATTTGGAGGACATGGCCATTGTTGACACCTAGGGGTTTCAGGCGTTCTTTATTATCCTTCCCCGCCATTGCCCCTGGGGTTATCTGAGGGCATTATCTGAGGATTGGTTCCACCAGACTTAGTCTCTCCATTTCCTGGATTATGAGGTAATGATGATGCCTATGGACTGGAGGTTCATCACCGGGATAGAGTTCATAGGTGAGCCAGTGCCGGTTGTGGCGAATATTTCATCTACTGCTGTTCGGTCCCTCTTGGGAGTTCCTGCGACTGCCATCAAGGGTCGGATGGTCCGTTCTGGTCCCTTGAGCGTAGATGCCTAGAGTGGGGCTTTGACTGAGCTTCTACTTGATGATCATAGGGTTAGAGATTGCATCCTACGATGACTATTTTATGGTGATCATCAGGAGTTCTTTCCTTGCGGACAACTCTTCGACTGTGTCCTTTGCCCTGGTCAGTGCCACTCGGTACGTGGAGCACCTCAATGATTTCGATTGGGGTACCTACACCTTTGCCTATTTTCTCTGAGGGATGCGTATGCGCTCGAAGGGTGTGACGGAGGCTTGGTTAGGCTTTTGCCCATTCCTGCTGGTGAGTACATCTCTCTTGTACCTGTTTGATTTCTTCATTTATATTTGTTAGTCTTGATCACTGAGGACATTTGATATTTTTATGCCCAGTTTTGGGCATATGAGAGGCTTCCTTGCTTACGTCCTTCCACTACTCTGGGCTTGGAGACTTATTCGAGGGGACGACGATGGCATCACTCCACATTGACAGAGGTCCTTGTAGCTAAGGGATTCACCCACTCCCACCTTCAGCTTGAGCTATTGACGGCCGGATCGATCTCGTGGGTCCCATACACCTCAGACTTTTTGACAGTTGGGTTTGAGGACGACTTTCCCACTGGCCGGGAGTTTGCATTACCACCTGCCGGGTTCCATTTTTGATAGAGGGAAGCTGGGAGCTCTATTTAGGAGAGTGTGTTATTAGGAGCACCACTGGAGAGATCCACATTCCCTTTGTTCCACCTTCTTGGCATCATTGACCATTAGCTCAACCACTTACCGATATTCCACTGGTGGGCGTTGATGGCTTCACCCTGTCAGAGGGTCCTTACAGCCAGGAGGCATTTCATAGCTGGTGGAGTCATCGTACTATTAGGGCTCAGACTCGTGCTACCCAGTTCATGGCAGATATGGTGTCGGGGTCTGTGATGATAAAAGACTGGATAACTTGCCTCCGAAATTCGACTCATCTAGATCAGATTATAGGATTGACCCAGCAGTTGGAGAGGGAACATTTGTTCATCAAACACCTTGGCCGGGAGCCATCCGAGGCAGATTCTTTTGCTCCTTCCAGCTTTGGAATAGGCCCCTCATCAGGTCCATTTTTTAGCAGCTTTGCAGGTGTTGATCCTCCCTTGTATCGACCAGACATTCCTACTGGCCGAGACTTTGTGACTCAGGAGGAGCTGGTGCGGGTTAATATCATGGATGCAGACATTCTTGATCTCTTTAGATAGCTTTTCTCGCTATATCTTTTGATAGGCCTTTGTTTAGCTATTGGGTGGCTGTGCCCCACTTCTCGCTATATCTTTTGATAGGCCTCTGTTAGTAGTTAGACGGCTTTGCCCCATATCCCTGTACTTTTTATTTTGGATTGTATACCCAGACAGTGATGATGCGTGCAATAGATAGTTTATTTTAGATATGTATGATATTTTATATCTATTGCATCATGTTTATCATTGTCATTATGCATATATTATGTTATGGATATGCACTTAGACATGTGAGTTCAGATTTGACCCCTTGATGGTCTTGTGATACGGTGATACAGATGTCATCATCTACGGTCAGTCGCATTGAGCACTCACCTCCATCTTTGGTAGCATCCTCATTGAGGGCTTTGTACGATAGTCTGTCTCATACAGCCAGAGGGACAGTATATTAGATGCTGAGGCATTCCTTGGCCCTTCTAGATTTTTAGGTTCCATACGGATTTGTAGACAACATTCTATCCTGATGGATACCTGAGCGACAGGTTTTCTTCTTTGGACTGCACGAGTTGACCCCGACCCTAGAGGAGTATGAGCGGCTTACAGATTTAGCAATAGACCTGCCTTGCGCTCGCACAGCTATCAGCGACATGAGGAGACCATTCATGCGCACTAATGAGATCATTTCAGGACATGTGATCTCTATCGACTTTCTGATCGATCGCTTCGGCCGGCTAGATAGCTACGATCGACACTCTGAGGATTTCATCATTTCGACAGATGAGTGGCATTTGGCCCGGGTAGACTGTTATGTTGATGTGCGTCACGACTTACGTATACTTGCCACTATATTTGGACCATTTAGATATTGGTTTGATGGTCATAGTTTGTGCCCTTAGACAGGGTAGTACTATCCTGCTGATGATACTAGCCGAGATCTTAAGGTCGGCTACCTTTTGTAGCACCCATCCAGAGGGGTTTTTTAGAGGTAGCTCTGTCCTGTTGTATGTATGGCTTATGACACATTTGTATCCGATTAGCACCTTTAGACACCATGGGTACTGCTTTACCTTTAAGATAGCCATATCTTAATCCTTCTAGCCAGCGGAGTGTTCAGATGCAGCAACATGGTCGACCTTTTTATCAGATATTGAGCATCCCTTTTTGATCTTGCCATGCTCAGGGCTTGTATCCCCTTATAGCTTCATCACCCATGCAGTTGGTATGGACTATCTGTCCCTAGCGGGATTGAGAGGGGTGACCACTTACCATCCGTTGGCAGTCATGGGTCAGTTTGATCAGTTCCAGAGCCTTCACCTGTTTAAGGGGGCTATTGATCAGCGGATATCAGCTTCATCTCTATCGTCAGCTGACCTGATAAGAATTTATGAGTGTTGGACTCATAAGAAGAGGGATGATTTCTCTACTAGCCATCTGGATCGATCTCTAGATTATTCAGAATGGTTGGAGTCTGATATAGCAGCTGTTGCGGTCATCCAGTCAGCTTCAATTGTTGATTCAGATGAGGAGGAGCCTTTGGAGGATCCTGATTCTCCCACTAAGGATGATTTTTTTACTGGCTTGACAACATCGTTAGTTAGTGATCCACTGACTGTTCCTGCCGGCACAGATCCAGTTATTGTTGATTCACTATCTCGAATAACTTTTGAGAGAGATCAGGCTAAGGCATTGATGTTGACGGCCCTGTCTGGCAGAGATATAGCTTTTACCGCCAGAGACGAGGCTCGAGCTACTCGGGATGCGACAGTGGTTGAGAGAGACGAGGCTCGATCTTGTCGAGATGCGGCTTTTGCTGAGATTGAGGAGACTTTGATTGCCAGGGATGCTGCCTTTATGGAGAGGGACTATGCCATAACCACCAGGGATATTCATATTGTTGACAGTACTTCCCTCCGATCATATACACATGGCCTGGTTGCAGACATGAGTGCTTACATAGATGGTCACAGTGCCACTATGCAGATGGCTGTGGATGTTCTTGCTCGTACAGAGACTGAGTGTATTGCGCTTGCAGCTGCTCCCCCATCTTTAGAGAGAGATGCCATGTTGGCACTGCTATCCCACTTGTCTATGGGTACCATAGATTAGCTTTATTTTTCCTGCACATACTATATCAGCCATTTTTGTCATGTACAGGATACAATGTATATATCAAACATTATTATATATCAGAGAAATATATTTTGATTCACTTTCCTGTTGGATATGTATTGTCATTGCTGAGTGATTACCACTTCTTTTATGACTTGCTGTTGTTGATATATTATGAGCTTTTCCTTGATGGATTGACAGTGAGATGTCGGAGAATATCTCAAATGGGCCTGTTGACCAGGGAGACTTGATAGTATTTGAGTTTTATAGGGTTTCGGTGTCTTGGGACTGGTTTTTATTGGTTTTTTTTTACTTTGATGGTCAAACCGCACCATGAATGGCTGCCTATGTACTCCCGATTGGAGGGAGATCAGGTCATTCGTAGTTCAAGTTTTATGTGAGAGGTTTGAGAAGTGTCTCTTTGAGCTTGGTTTAATGAGTTTTTTGAGTTTTTGTTTAGTTTGACCTCACCAGGAATGGCTGCCTACGTACTCCCGGGCTGAGGGTGATCAGGTCATTCGTAAATCGATCTTCTAGTGAAATTCAAAACTGATTTGACCAATTCGTAGGACCAGGATGATGGCTGGCATGTGTTTAAGACATAGTACCTTTTTATGGTGTCTGATTTGATGAGTTGGGAAAATTCGCTCCCATCCATCTCTTGCAATCTGATAGCTCCTCCTATCAACACTTCTTGGACAATGAAAGGGCCTTCCCAATTAGGGGCGAACTTTCCTTTGGCTTCATCTTGATTGGTCAGAACTTTCTTCAATACCAAATTATTTTCTTTAAATTTCTTGATTCAGACTTTCTTGTTGTATGATTGAGCAATCCTTTGTTGATAAAATTGCCCGTGGAAAATGTATGTAGCCCTCTTCTCATCTATCAGGGACAGTTGGTGGTATCGCTCTTGCAACCACTGATCTTCTTCCATCTGAGCGTCTATTAAAACTCTCAGGGACTACATTTCTACTTCTATGGGAAGTACTGCTTCCATGCCATAAACCAATGAGTAGGGGGTAGCCCCAGTAGAGGTACGCATTGACGTCCTGTATGCTAATAGAGTCAGAGGCAACAGGTCAGGCCATCCTTTATGATTGGCGGATATTTTTTGCATGATCTTCTTGATATTCTTATTGGCCGCTTCAACTGCACCATTCATCTTGGGTCGGTAGATGACGGAATTGAGATGCTTGATATAAAACTTGCTACATAAATCTCTCATCATTTGATTGTTTAGGTTCTTGGCGTTATCTGATACGATCACCTTCGATTTTCCATATCGACAAACAACATTATTTCTGATGAAACCAATGATTACCTCCTGTGTGACTTTGGGAAAAAAGGCAGCTTCAACCCACTTGGTAAAGTAATCGATCATGGTGAAGATGAATCGATGTCCGTTACTAGCTTTGGGTTCTACTGGCCCAATCACATCCATTCCCCACATGGAGAAAGGCTATGGCGAACTCATATTGTGCAGTTCATTTAGAGGAGCGTGAATAGCATTTCCATGGACTTGGCATTGATAGCATCTCCTAACGTGATCATCACAGTCAGCTTTGAGAGAGATCCAATAATGCCCTATTCTTAATATCTTCTTGGCCAGTAGATGTCAGCTCATGTGTGGACCACAGACTCCACTGTGGACTTCATCCATCAGTTTTTGAGCTTGCACTTTGTCGAGGCATCGTAACATGCCTATTCCAGCATCCCTTTTGTAAAGTGCATCTTCGCTCAGATATAACTTCATAGCCATTTTGTGAATCCGCTTTCGTCCGGCTTGGCTTACCCCCACGGGTGTAGATCCATCCCGGAGATATTCCTTGATGTCTTGATACCAAGGCTGTTTGATAGGAGGTATTTCATCTGATACTTTTCCAATGTAATTCCCATATGTCGGGGCCTTTTGGCTTGTGAATTTGATGTCAGGAATTCCCCTCTTACCCGATATGTTGATCAGGGAGGCTAATGTTTCCAATGCATCTGCAAAGTCATTCCTTCCTCGAGGGATGTGGATGAAGGTTATCTCTTCAAAGTCCATGGATATGTTGATGACCTGCCGATGATAGGGCAACAAATGCAATTCTTTGGTGTGATATGCCAAAGTGGTTTGTCTGATAACCAACTCAGAATCTCCAAAGACTAATAGACGTTTGATACTCATAGAATGGGCTAATTTCAATCCCATTATAAAGCCTTCATACTTAGTCGTGTTGTTGGTGTTAACAAACTGTAACTTGGTAGCCACATGATACTGCTCTCCTGTCGACGTTGGAAAATTTAAGAATCCCGCGGGTCGGTTTGTAACCTGGGTTTCCTCAAATCGATCTTCTTAAGTTCTCTCTACCCATATTCTTTTTATTTAGGAAAAAGGTTTTGAAGGGTTTTTTAGGAAAAAGGCCAACATGTATTTATGTCGACGATTTGAATGTTTTAACAGAGTCGCCAGTTGGTAGATTTGAAAATGATTGTACCAATTCAACCGAGTTTGATTTGAAAAGAGGCCCAATTGCTGGACACTGTCGAAACTTGATCTTTGAAATCGGAGTTTTGAGTTCGGGGGCTTGGTTAAGTGTGGGGAAGGTGTTAGGCACCCCACGACTCCCGTGTAAACATGCTACCTCATCTTTTCAATATTTCTCTTAAAACTGTGAATGCGTAAGTGAATGTTGTTTGAAAATTGGGCCTATTGATTTGATTGATTTGAAAGTAATGCTTCGCTTTGTTGAACCTATATACGAAGGGTTTGATTTAATTTTGAAAATCAGTTTTTAATTTGATTTGCAAAAGCATTTTGATTAGATTTGCAAAATCTTTGAAATTGAATTGATAGTGATGTTTTGAAATCTGTTTATCAAACCCCTACGCTGACATAGGAATTAAAGCCTTTTGATACTTCCAAATTTTATCTTTTATAATCGTAAGGCTGCATGCAAATGGTGATTTTCCAGGCTGCGAAGTATCCTCGACCACAAAGATATACTAGTGTCGGTCTCCTCATGGGTATGAAAACCATCGGAGGGATGCTGACACGACAATTGATATTTTTTCATTATATTGAGAACTTAAATCCAGATAACCATTTTAAGGTCTGTGTATGTACATTTTACAGAAAAACTGGCAAGGTACATCTGTAAATTGGAGTTTGTCCATCGTGGGAATCAGATCCCGATCGATTTAATATTGAATCTCACGATTCCCAGGCTCACATATGAGTAGCCCATAAACCTGTACAGTTTAAATTTGCACAGAAATGGACATATATGCATCATCACGTCGCAATGGAACCAAGGGTTCATCAATAAATCCTGGCTGCGAATGGCCAAAGCGTCTCGTTCTCACTAGATAGCGATCTAAGGGATGCGAGTTTGCTTTCAAAGCTGAAACTATAAAAATAACTAGATTTAACCGTTAAAAGCTAGAATTGGCGAGATTTGGATAAATCTAGTCCGCCTGCAGATATGTCAGTGCATATTTATATACAAATGAATATTAAATGCAACAGTTGAATAAATTGAGTAAAGCAATATATATATATATAATTATATATATACAAAAGCTGTAAAAGGGCGATGGGTTTTCACTCGCAAGCCCGGACTAGAATTGAAATATATATATATATATATATATATATATATATATTTATAAAAAAATTATACATAGCCATGAAATAATCCAGGCTATGACAGAATATATATATATATATATATATATATATATATATATTGACAGAAATGTAGTCAACCAGAACTGATATGAGTATCAGTGATGGTGAAATTTGCTTAAATATGCATAAATATATATAAAAGTGGTAAACTACCACGGATTTGACATCGGGGCTTGACAGAATTGAAATGTTAGTACATTTGCAGTTAAATATATACAAAAAAGGGCCAAACCCGGACTGGGAAGACAACCCAGTCCAGCGGAGTTGCCAAAAATGTGTATGCTAGTGCATTGAAGCTGCTGGAGTTGACGGATCGTCAATCCGAGTTGTAAAAATGCAAAAAACTGCGTTTATGTACAGAAATGTTCCAAATTTTGACGAAAACGTCCACGAAACTATGTTTCGGGCATATTTAGAAGCTGAAACTTCATGTGTAAGTGGAAACCAGTGCAAAGTAGTAGTATTCACTTTTTGATCGTAAAAATACTTATAATGGACTGCAATACGGGCTTTTTGCCAAATCGTAGTCTTTAAACGTCCAAATCTACTGGTGGTTTTTTGATATGTGGTAGTATATGGGTTTGTCTACGTGTTGGAGTAAAAATATTTGGGTTTGGAAGAGATGTAAAAGTCAGAAAATCAGACAGGCAGAGCTTCGCTGCGTTTCTGAATTATGAAAATGAAGGGGGGGGGGTGCATATTTATTTATAGGTCAAGGAGCCTTAGCTCTACCTGCGGCTGCCGCAAGTAGAGGTGCTGCTCCCCAGGTAGGGCCTGCAATGTCGGGTTTCGTCATCTCGAAGTTCGTGCACTTCGGTCAACGCGCAGTTGAAGTCAGAACTTTCAAACTTTTGATCAGAGCGTCCGTTTGAGGCGTGCGATACCTTTTTGGAAAGCCCTTGCCGAGAGTGTCGCAATGACATGGGATAAAACATTTTCCGGGTCTGAGAAGACGGGTTCATAACCAGGTCTTCGATTCCTTGCAATTTATCCGTTGAGCTGTCTTGCGCTGTTGGCACTCGGGATCGTTGTTGTGGTTCATTCTGACTTTGATGGCATCAATTTGGATTGAGTTTGACCGAATCGGTTGAGAGTTGAATTAAATAACTGTTTTTCCCCTTTCGAGGTTGCCTGTGGTGTCGGCACGACCTTTAATGGATTTGGCTTCCCAGGGTTATCTCTGGGGCTGAACTGTACTTCCCGGGCTGAGACCGGGGATGACTTGACATGTCTTGGGTTGATGTCCAGGTTGACCTGTACCTCCCGGGTTGAGACCGAGGCTGACTTGACGACCCGATGTGAATATCGGGGTTGATTGGTATCTCCCGGGTTGCTAACGGGGCTGATTTGAAGGCTGATATTGAGATCAGGGTTTGAACTGATAGCTTGATTGGAGATCAGGATTGATCTGATGGCCCGATATGGAGATCAGGATTGATCTGATGGCCCGATATTGAGATTAGGGTTAATCTGACGATCTGATTGTCGATCAGAACTGGATAAACAGGTTCGATTGGAGATTGGAGCTGGATAGACGGTCTGATTGACTATCAGAGCTGGATAGATGGTTTGATTGACTATTAGAACTAAATAGACGGTCCGATTAGAGATCGGAGCTAGATAGACGGTCTAATTAACTATCAGAGATAGATTGACAGTCTGATTGACTATCGGAGCTGGATGGACGGTCTGATTGACTATCGGAGCTAGATTAACTGTCTGATTGACTATCGGAGCTGGATTGAGTACCGACATTGGCGATCAGATTTGGCTGAATTACTGATATTGGGGATCGAATTTGGCTGGAGTACCGACATTGGGGATCAGATTTAGGTTACCGATGTTGGGGATTAGATTTAGGTTTAAGGACCGGCATTGGCGGCCAATTTTGAGTTAAAGGACCGGCATTGGCGACCGAATTTGAATTAAAGAACCGGCATTGGCGGCTGGATTTGAATTGAAGGACCGGCATTAGTGGCCGGATTTGAATTGAAGGACCGGCATTGGTGGTCGGATTTGAATTGATTGACTATTTTGCCCTCCTACAGTGTTAGTATTGGGGCAAGGAAAATTTTGAGTGTCTACAGATGCCCCTCTTTATCATGTCCATGCAATGTAATGGAATGGATAGGATAAAGATTAGTAGACACTGGAAATAAAAAGTGCCAGAGCTGCTTCGAAGGCTGGGCATCTTTGAGTGGAATGGGGCTTCTGTTAGCTGCCTACGTTATCACTCTGCTGGGGATAACGTTGTCCTGTACAGCCATTGATGTTTTTGGGAAGTTATCGTGGACTAATTTTGTCATTTCCTGCTGGGGATGACATCATTCACGATAACTTATTTGATTCTGATGGGGATGAGGTCGTCGAAGATGAGATATCACAGATTGTCCACATCTGGATCTGCTAGGGATAACGTTCTTCATGATAGCTTTGTAGATTCTGATTGAGGTTGATCTGATTGATACTACCTCAATGATCCCTTTGAGGATGTGTATAACAGATTCTATCATTTGTGATGGATTATTATAATTGCTTCCGTTACCGGATCCCTTCTGTTGCTTGGCTGGGGTTGAGCCGACAGTTGAAACGTCATTGGGGTTGAGCCAATGGTTGGACTGTATTTTGATCTGTACCCAAACTTCGCTGGGGCTGAGCCAACTGCTGAAAACTATATAGGTCAGTACCCGAACTTCGCTGGGGCTGAGCGAACGGCTGAAACTGCTTCGGCCAGTACTCGAACTTTGCTGGGGCTGAGCGAACGGCTGAAACTGCTTTGGTCAGTACCCGAACATTCCTGGGACTGAGCCAACGGCTGAAACTTCTTCGGTCAGAACCCAAACTTCGTTGGGGCTGAGCCAACGACTGAAACTGCTTTGGTCAGTACCCGAACTTTAAAAAATGATAGTTTTCGGCAGTTTTGAGCAATTCTTATGCAATTTTTCCGCAGTTTGATTTGTTGATCCCCGGACATGGCTCCGGGATGAATACCAAGGGTTTTCGTGGAATTTCCCTTTTCGTCAGGATTACGCTGCTTAAACGCATGATTTCTGGCCAAACCGCTCAATCGCGTAGCGATTTCTCTTCAAATGATCCGCCACATATTGTAGTACCCATCCAGAGGGGTTTTTTAGGGGCAGCTCGGTCTTGCTGTATATATGGCTGATGTCTTATATACGAGCGATTGGATCCTTCAGGCCTAGGGGTTTTTGCTTTACTCACGAGACATCCAGAGCTTTCTCTTTTTAGCCTGCAGAGTGAATTGATGCAGAGTCTGGGTAGACATTTCTGTCGAATATTGAGCATCTATTTGTGATCTTGCCATGCTCAGGGCTAGCATCCCCATATAGCTTTATCACTCATGCATCTGGCCTGGATTATTTGCCCTTAGCGGGTTTGAGAAGAGTGACTACTTATCATCTTTTGGTAGTCATGTGTCAGTTTGATCAGCTGCAGAGTTTGCACCATTTCGGGGGGCTGATCAGAGGATGTCGGCTTCTTCCATGCCATCCGCCTACTTGGTCAAAGTATGTGAGTGTTGGACTCATCGGGAGAGGGCTGATTTCTCCAGTAGCCATCCGGGCTGTTCTCTGAAGTATTCTACGTGGTTGGAGGCAGAGACATGAGTGGTAGCAGAGGCTTCTTCATCTTCTAGTGTGGACTCTGATAAGGAGGAGCCCATGGAGGATCCAGATTTTCCTACCAAGGATGAGCTGTTCACGGGCTTGACCGCTGCTCTGGTTAGCGATTCCCTAACCATTCTTGTGGGGACAGATCAGGCTTTAGCAGACTCACTATTCAATTTGACCTTTGAGTGAGACTCATCTAGAGCACAGATGTTGGCTACCTTGTCTGGCAGAGATTTAGCTTTTGCTGAGAGGGATGGTCTCAGGGCTGCTTTGGATGCTGGATTGTTTGAACGGGAGGAACTTCGCTCTACTCTGGATACTGCAGTTGTAGAGCGAGACGAGATCCGCTCGACTAGGGATGCATCATATGTTGAGATCGAGGAGACTTTAATTGCTCGAGACGTAACTTTTGCGGAGAGAGATGAGGCTATAGCTTCTCGTGATATCCACATTGCCTGTAGTACTACTCTTCAATTTTACACCCATGGTTTGGTCACCGAGATGAGTGCTTATATTGATGACCACAATGCCACCTTGTAGATGACTGTGGATGTTCTATGCCGTATGGAGGCTGAGTGGACTGCACTTACGGCTGTTCCACCATCTTCGGTCCATAGACCCGCTTTGCTGACCCGCTTGTCCCTGGGTCCATAGACTAGCTTTATTTTTCCTGTACAGACTAGATCAACTATTTTTGTCATGTACAGGGCATTATGTATATAAAGCAGTTTTATATATCAGAGAAATATATTTTTGATGTACTTCCCTGACTGGAGATGTATTTTCATTGCTGAGTGATTACCACTTCTTTCATGACTCGCAGTTGTTAATGTATCTTGAGCTTCTCCTTGATAGACTTACAGTTGAGATGTCAGGGAGTATCTCAGATACGCCTGTTGACCAGGATAGGATTGATAGAATTTAGCTTTTATTTGTCTTTGGTGTCTTGGAACTGGTCTTTTATATATATATATATATATATATATATATATATATATTTTCTTGAAGGTCAAACCTACACCGTAGATGGCTGCCTACGTACTCCCGGGTTGAAGGAGATCAGGTCATTCGTAGTTCCTGCTAGTTTGGTTGGAGAGGTTTGAAAAGAGTTTATCTTGGATTTTGAGTCTGGTTTGATATGATTTTGAGTTTTTATTTGGTTTGACCGCACCAGAAATGGCTGCCTACGTACTTCCGGGTTGAGGGAGATCAGGTCATTCGTAGTTCCGACTTTCTAGTGAAAAATCGAACCTGATTTGATTTGTAGGACCCGGATGCGGGTATGCATGTGCTTCAGACGTAATACCTTTTCACGGTGTCTGAATTGATGATTTGGGGAAACTCGATTCCATCCATCTCTTGCAGTTTGATAGCGCCCCTAGTCAACACTTCTTTGACAATGAAAGGGCCTTCTCAGTTTGGGGCAAATTTTCCTTTGGCTTCATCCTAATTGGCTAGGATTTTCTTTAGCACCAAGTCATTTTCTCTGAATTGCCGAATTCGGACCTTTTTGTTATAGGATATGGCGATCCTTTGCTGGTATAACTGTCCTTGGAAAATGGCCACAGCTCTCTTTTCATCTATCAGAGATAGCTGATGATACCGGTCTTGCAACCATTGATCTTCATCTATTTGTTCGTCGATCAACACTCGCAAAGATTCCATCTCTACTTATATGGGAAGGACTGCTTCCATGCCATAGACTAACGAGTAGGGGGTAGCCCCAGTAGAGGTGCGCATTGACATCCTGTATGCTAACAGAGTTAGAGGCAGCAGATCAGGCCAGTCCTTGTGATTGGCGGACATTTTCTGCATGATTTTTTTGATGTTTTTGTGGGCCGCTTCAACAGCACCATTCATCTTGGGCCGATAGATGACGAAATTGAGATATTTGATGTGGAACTTACTGCACAGATCCACCATTATTTGATTGTTCAGGTTTTTGGCGTTGTCTGATACGATCACCTCCGGTTGTCCATATCGACAGACGATATTATTTCTGATGAAACTGATGATAACCTCTTTTGTGACTTTGGGAAAAGAGGCTGCTTCGACCCATTTGGTGAAGTAATCGATCATAATGAAGATAAATCGATGACCATTACTGGCTTTGGGTTCCACTGGACCTATTACGTCCATTCCCCACATAGAGAAAGGCCATAGTGAACTCATGTTATGCAGCTCATTTGGAGGAGCGTGAATGGCATTTCCATGTATTTGGCATTGAAAGCATCTCTTGACGTGATCATCACAATCAGTTTTGAGCGAGATCCAGTAATGTCCTGTTCTGATTATCTTCTTGGCCAGCAGATGGCCGCTCATGTGTGGACCACAGACTCCGCCATGGACTTCATCCATTAGTCTTTGGGCTTGCTCATTGTCGAGGCATCTTAATAGGCCTATTCCAGCATCCCTTTTATAAAGTGCGTCTCCGCTCAGATAGAACTTCATGGCCATTATGAGAATTCGTTTCTGCTCTGATTGGCTTGCACTAGCGGGTGTGGATCCATCACGGAGATATTCATTGATGTCTTGAAACCAAGGCTGCTTGACATGAGGTATTTCATCTGATACTTCTCCCACATAATTCCTATATGTCGGGGCTTTTTGAATCGTGAACTGAATGTTGGGAAATCCACTCTTATCGGACATGCAGATTAATGAAGCTAACATTGCTAATCCATCAATGAAGTCATTCCGACCTCGAGGAATATGAACGAAGGTTATTGCTTCGAATTCCCGGGATATTTTGAGGACTTGCCGATGGTAGGGCAGCAAATGCAGTTCATTGGTGAGATACGTACCGGTAGTTTATCTGATGACCAGTTCAAAATCTCTAAAGACGAATAGGTGTTTGATAGACATGGATTGGGCTAGCTTCAACCCCACGATACAGCCTTCATACTCGGCCGTCTTATTGGTGTTGCCAAATTGAAGTTTGGTAGCCAAAGGATATTGATCACCTGTACCAGAGATGAGAACTGCCCCAGCTCCGGCACCTTCCATGTTTACCTCTCCGTCAAAATATATTTTCCATGGTTGGACTGTATTCTCAGACTGGAGTTGTTGAATTGTCATGATCCCGTCATCTGGGAAATATATCTCTAGGGGCTCAAACCCACCTGAAGTTGCTTCTGCTAATTGATCTGCAATGCCTTGACCCTTGATTGACTTCTGAGTTATGTAGACAATGTCAAATTGCTGTAGGATCAACTGCCATTTGGACAGTCGGCAATTCAGCATTGGTTTGTTGAATACATATTTGAGCGGATCCATGCGGGATATGAGGTAGGTCGTGTGCCCATGCAAATAGTATTGCAACCTCATGGTGGCCCATGCTAATGCACAACATGTCTTTTCGATCAGGGTGTATTTTTGTTCCCCACTGCTGAATCTTTTACTGATGTAGTAGATAGCTCTTTCCTTGCTACTATCATCCTTCTGTCCTAATATGCAGCCTATTGCATTGGCATTGACGGACAGGTACATGAACAAAGGGACTCCCTCCCTTGGGGGTATCAGAACAGGAGCTTCAGTTAGCTATTTTTTAATGGCAAGGAAGGCTTGTTGACAATCCTCATTCCACGTGGTGGAGGAATTCTTCCTTAACAGCTTGAAAATGGGCTCATAGGTTGCTGTGAGCTGGGAAATGAATCTGCTTATGAAGTTGATCCTTCCAAGGAATCCACGTATCTCCTTCTCTGTACGAGGTACGGGCATTTCAGTAATGGCTATGATTTTGGTGGGGTCAAGTTCAATGCCGCGATTGCTCACCAGGAATCCTAACAGTTTGCCTGCTTTGACGCCAAAAGCACATTTGGCGAGATTTAGCTTGAGGTTGTACTTGCATAACCTGTTGAACAGCTTCCTGAGATGGTCTATGTGATCACCCTCCCTCTGGGATTTGATTATGATGTCGTCAATATAGACTTCTATTTCTTTGTGCATCATATCATGAAAGAGGCCCATCATGGCTCGCTGATACATTGCTCCGGCATTGATGAGGCTGAAGGATAGTCGTCGGTAGCAGAAAGTTCCCCAGGGAGTGATAAAGGCTGTTTTCTCATGGTCTTCCTCAGCAACCATAATTTGATGGTAACTAGCAAAGCAATCCACAAAGGAATACATGCCATACTGCGCAGTATTGTCGATTAGAATGTGGATGAAAGGTATTGGGAAGTTGTCCTTGAGGCAGGCTTTGTTCAAATCCCGATAATCCATGCATACTCGTACCTTCCCTCCCGGTTTAGGTGCAGGGACTATGTTTGATAGCCATTCGGGGTAGGTTGATACCATAATGATCCTGGCTTTGAATTTCTTAATGACTTCTTCTTTAACTTTGAGACTCCACTCAGGTTTCAATTGCCTGAGTTTTTGTTTGACTGGTTTGAACCTTCTTTGATGGGCATTCGATGGATGACAATGTCTGTGGATAGACCGATCATGTCTTCATGTGACCATGCAAACACTTCCTGGTACTGTGTTAGGAGTTTGATCAGGTCGGCTTTTTGGTTTGGTGTGAGGTCTGAACCTATTTGGATTTCTTTGATGTTTTTGGAAGTTCTTATGTTGATGGTGAGGGTTTGGTCGAGGTTTGGTTTGGGTTTGTCGTCTACTCATTCCTTGATCTCCTCTGGCACCTCATAGTCATCTTCCTCCTCTTGATCAATATCCATCAAGTCGAAGTTCAATTCTACATCCAAGTCGGAGTCATCTTAACAAGTTGGCGTCTCATTAGCAGAGACACACACATCCAATGCTTGGGTCCTAAAAACAAAAAGGCTTTCATTAATATATGCAACTGCTTAAATACATATGGCAATTGAAAAGCATGACAAAAGTTACTGCTCTAGTTGTGCAATCAAAAGTAAGCAGTAAATGAAAGCATGATTAAGGGAAGATGTAATCTCTGCCCCTTTACCCTTTTTGACTTAGGCAAGGGACACTGTTTCAGTTGTCCAGTGTCAGATTCTCATGAATTGGGAGAATCGAGGAATTGTGCTCGTCCACCTCGTTCTGGATGATGACTGAGACATCCTTGAGAATAAGGCCAAGGCTTTTCTGTGGATTGTTCCTCTTCTTGATGTGAGGAATTTGGTCATGGTCGTCCACTACAAGAAAAGAGGCTAATTCCGACGGACTTATCCTCGACGCAATAGATTTCCTCGATTTTAGCCTATTTCCGACGGAATCACCCGTCGAGTATATGTCCCTCGGCAATAAGAATTAATTTCGACGGTTGTTAGTAATGCCGACGAAATTTCGTCGAAAGTATTAGATCTCTCCTTGGCGCCAACTCTCCCGCCCGCGTGAAGCTTAATTCCGAGGGAGTTTAGTCATATTCGACGAAACTATCCTTTGGCTTTAACATAATTTCGAGGGGATTATCCTCGACGGAAATTCCGTCGAAACTAACTTTTAAAACCTAGTTTTCGGATCGTCTTCTCCACTGCCTTCTTTTATTTTCTCACTCTCTTTTCTCTCTCTCTCTCTCTCTCTCACTCTCACTCCCTCGCCGGCTCCTATCCTCCGGCCTCCCCTCCACTGCCACCGGCCTCCACCTCCCCTCCACTGCTCCTCCTCCCTCCACCGTCACGCCGCCACTGCTCCTCTACTCCCCGCCGATGCCGCTGCTGCTTCTCTCCTCCCTACTGGCTCCGCCGTGCTCTTCTCCTCCCTGCCGTCGCCGCCCTCCACTGCAGCCCACTATAAGTATTAATTTGAGTCTGAAAAAATTTGACATTGTTGAAATTGGAATCTAAAATTGGGATTTGTTTATTGTTGAAATTGAAATCTGAAATTGGGTTTATTTTTGTTATTATTGTATATTGAAATTGAAATATGATATTGTATATTTTTGTTATTGTATATTTAAATTGAAATCTGAAATTGGGTTTATAGTTCTGTAATTTTTTTTGGCTGAAATTGAGTTCAAGGCATGTTCTATAATTTTTTTTTTTTGCTGAAATTGTCCTATTTCATTGTATATATTTGGCATTGTATATATGTTTGTTAAGTATATATTTGTTATTTTTGACGGAATTCCCGACGGAATTTCTGTCAGAAATGTTAAATTGCAATATTTGTGGGCCCCATTTCAATAACATTAATTAATTAGCATTTAATTAGTTTTACATAATATAATATATGATAATATAATAGAATTAAATATAATTAAATTCTATTATATAAAATAAAATAAAATAAAATAGAATAAAATAAAATAAAATAAAATAGAATAAAATAAAATAAAATAAAATAAAATAAAATAGAATAAAATAAAATAAAATAAAATAAAATTAAATTAAATAGAATTAAATTAAATTAAATAGAATTAAATTATACTATAATATACTATAATATAATATAATATAAAAATAAATAAAATAAAATACGGTGTAGTATAATATAATATAATATAAAAATAAAATACTAAGTAGTACTTGCTTAGTATTCTACAACCAAAGTAATATACTATACTATAATATAATATAATATAATATAAAATTACTAAGTAGTACTTGCTTAGTATACTATACTATAATATAATAGAATATAAAAATAAATAAAATAAAATAAAATACTAAGTAGTACTTGCTTAGTATTCTACAACCAAAGTAAATTAATTGAAAATTAAATGAAATTAAAATAAAATAAATAAAATAAAATACTAAGTAGTACTTGCTTAGTCTTCTACAACTAAAGTAAATTAATTTAAAATTAAATGAAATTAAAATAAAATACTAAGTAGTACTTGTTTAGTTTTCTACAACTAAAGTAAATTAAATAAAAATAAAAAATAATTAATAAATTAAATCAAATTAAAAACGAAGTAGTACTTGCTTAGTCTTCATAACTAAAGAAAATTAAATGAAAATAAAATAAAATTAAACTAAGTAGTATTTGCTTAGTTTGCCGCAATATTCAATAACCTACATATCTGTAACTTGATAAAGACTAGATTTGGAGGTGTCAACTTAGAAACCCGTTTGACATTCACTCAATAGGAGTGAATGTCGAATAGTCTCCAGTTTGGGACTGTTACTGGATGTTATGACTTTCACTTAGGCCGGTGCCAATACGAATCAGTACGTTTTTGTTGTTTTGAGGATTTTTCGGCTGTTATCTCTACATGTTATTCGAGTCTATACTTAGATTAAGTTATCTTAATCTATTTCGTATACTTGGAGACCATGGGAAGGTGCTGCCGAAATTTTCTTAAAATAGTAGAAACGTGCTTAACGTGTTGGCACTAGTGAAGAGACGCATCCAGGAACGGGATAGAAGCCTAAATTACCCCTGTCCTATAGAGGAGATGCTGCCAAAAAATATAATTCATGCATGGACCACAGTTACAGTATCCAAAGAAATTGTACTAAATGCGTCTTATGTGCAGCATCAATATGTCAGCCTACCGGAGTTGGATGTACCGTAGGATACCCATTGATGGGAGGGGATTATTTCCAGCTTTTCGTGATGGGGTGTCTAACTTTTTGAACAAAGGTTGAGCCATTTCTCGTTGCACCAAGGTTGAGCAGCTAAAAATGACTGGGTTCAAATCTCACGATTGCCATGTATTCATGCAGAAGTTAATGCCAATTGCATTTCATGAGATGTTACCTAGGAAATTTGTTTATGCCTTGGCCGAAGTTTTAACTTTTTTTCGGGATATGTGCTCAATAGTAATAAGGTACAGTGATGTTGAGCAGATGGAGAAGAATATAGTGCTGATAATGTGCAAGCTCGAAATGATCTTACCTCCAGGGTTCTTTGACTCGATGGAACATTTGCCTATACATCTACCATATGAACTGAAACATGGAGGACCAGTGCAATATCGGTGGATGTATCCTTTTGAGAGGTAACGAATATCATCTATTTGTTTAAATTTTGATGATTTTTCCAAGGCATATTATTAGTAATAATTGCGTGTAATCATATTTCAGGTATCTGCGTCGGTTACAGCAGAAAGTGAAAAACAAAGCTCGTGTAGAGGGTTCAACTGCTGAACGTTATACTGAGGAAGAACTTTAAAATTTTTGCTCTCTGTACTTCGACGATGTAGTCTCAACTAAGCACACTCGTTTAAGTAGAAATGAGGTCATTGGTGATCAATCTCATTCTGATGATGAGTTAGCTGTATTCACATATCCGGCAAAACCATTTGGCTATAAGACAATGACTTACTTAAGCGACCAAGATTTGAAGATTGTATCCACATACGTGCTTCTAAATTTGCCTGAATTGGCAGAAGACGTCAAGTATGTATTATTATACGTACACATGTCAATACTATAAGATTATGATTGTAATAGCGATTTTATTATATTATTTCAGTGCATTCGAAGAGGAAGCGAATGCTTCTAATCCGGGAATGACTCCAGCACAGTTGGAAGCATTCACTACTAAAAGATTTTCACCAGTGGTTTAAGAGCAGGGTTGAAGCGGATAGCGCTTATGAGCGTCTCAGAGACGTTGTTTCAGGCCCGTACAAACTCATAAGTTCATTTTCTGGTTGCATTGTGAATGGGTATAGATTTAAGGTTGATGACTTGAATGACATGATGTCAGTCAATTCGGGCGTTGTCGTGTTGGGAAGTTGCTACCAAGACTTCGAGTCCAATTACTATGGACAATTAGAGAAAGTGGTTATACTAAATTATCCCAATGGTAAACAAGTTGTTACATTCAGGTGTCGCTGGTTTGATACTGTTAAGGGTGTTAAAATTGATCATAATAGAATCGTCACGGTAGACATAAAGTCAAAACTACAGTCTAATGATGTATTCGTTCTAGCCAGCCAAGCCACTCAAGTGTACTACGCCCGAATGTCTTAAATTATCGGAGCCCCTGGTATACAGTTGTCACAACAAAGACTCGTGCTTTTGATGGTACTAATATGTCGAGAATAGATGATCTGTTGTAAGAACAAATTAGTAATCCCGAGGTAGATGTCTTACGGGACGATGATATAGTTTTTGACCTCATTGACATACCTGATATTGAGGAAGACTTGGTTGTCAATGACTATATCGTTGTACACGAAGACGACAAGTACAAAGTCGAAACAGAGGCAGAGGAGTCAGAATCAGATGACGAAGTTGAGATTGATTCTGACGGGTTTGACGACGTACGTAGTCTTAACTTAAATGGTTTTCTGTAATCGAACGATAATTTAATTTAGATTAATTAAATACAACTTAATTAATAGATTAATATATTGGTTATTTCAGTAGTACGCTGATCTATGGCTAGACATAGCGGGGGGGGGGGGGGGGGGTCGTGGTGGTGGTGGTCGTTCGGGACCAGATGACGGCACCCACGACGCGAGATCTTCATCAGATATTATGTTTCCAAACTTAAATATTAAATTTATTAGAATTATAAAAATATTATATTTATATAATGTTATTTATATAGATAGTGCTCGTTGACGTCAGCGAGGCACTAACCTCGGATTATTTGGCCGACCGCCGGCACATCCACACTTTTTTCGGGTAGATGTCGACTCGGCGCAATAAGTATCACTTTTAATCTGTTAATTGTAATAAATTAACATGTATATATATATATATATATATATATATATAATTACATTATTAATATAGCAAATTGTTTTATTTTTCTCGCATTATATTATAGCATCTTGGATACTGTCGCTAAGGTGACGTTACACGCCATCTGCCTGACACACTTGCCTATTGGCTGTATGCACTTCACCCAGTTCGCCCAGTATAATGCCTCATTCATGGATACTATGCTGCGCGATTTTCACATAAGTCAAATTATAGCTTCAAGTAAACAATGCATTATGATTTACCATTATATACTTTTCAAATGAATTCTGATATGTCGATACAACTTTTCTTATAGGTTTATTATAGATACGAGGATGGCGTGTCTCTAGCAGCCGGAGACAGTGTTATTACTGCATGTGTCGCGAAGAACTACTCCGACTGGCTTTATGAGATGCGATAGCGGGCGGCCCGGGCGGTTATCGAGCAGCCTGGGACTACGATCAGACTTCATCAGTCCCGTATAGGCGGTGATCAGGCTTGGGAGGCTATATGTCGGCATTGGGAGGATGAGGTGTTCAAGAAGAAGTCGGAGCAAGCGAAGAAAAATAGGAGCCAGCTCTGAGTCGTACACAAGACTGGCTCACAGTCCTTTGAGGAGGTGAAGTCAGTAAGTATTGAGTATTTTGTGATTTAGTTAGTCAATTGTTAGTAACATACTTAATATAGTTTTAATTATCTTAATTATTAGGCCATGAGCTCAAGCTTGGGCCGACCCCCTACGATGACTGAGTTCTGGGATAGGGCCCACACCCCTAAGGAGTCTAGCATACTGTCTCCTGCAGCCTTAGCTATACGGGTAAGACATAGTCTAAATTTGAAGTTATTATTAATATTAGAATGTTAATCAAATAATATAATTAATTTGCGTATACAAATAATATTTCAGGATCGATTTCAGTCGCTTTGGGACGCCTGTCTAGCTGAGTTGCGGGCTGCTAGGGGTGATCCTGAGCCGTTAGATTCCACCACTCCTCTGCCTGAGATTGAGTTATCTCGGGACGAGGAGCTGAGACTATGGGTTGCGTCTCAGGATCCCATTACTTCAAGTACCGACAGGTATCGCGTGTTGGGCCTGTCGAGGATACCCGTGTATACCCTACCTGGAGGTAATATATAATATATCTTAAGTTTTAAAATAAAATAAAATTTATATATACTACGTAATAAATTGGTTTATTATCACAGGCTCTAGCCAGCACCATCGCCCGAGAGCACACGTTGGATCATCTGATACGGGCGCTGGGTTAGATGATGTGCTCTTCCAGAGGGTTATAGCGGCGGTATCGGAGAGGTTTCGGACGGATCCGACTTTTCGACGTCAGCACTTACCTTCCTATACGCGCCTTCACCAGCTGGCTCAGGATATTGCAGCAGGGGCCACCGTAGAGAGTACTGGATTACCGCCCGAGCAATTCACCGAGTTAAGCGGTGAGGTGCTCCGGATGGTGGTTACTCTACTAGAGGAGGCTTTTGGTGAGCAGTCCGAGAGTCGTCAGGTATCTGCATGTTATTTTATTTTCATTTAGTAATCTTTTAATTCTCACATATTATAGACTAATGACTTATATTTTAAATCATATCTGCAGGGTGGAGATGGCGATCGGAGGGTCGTTGTCACTGATTCTCATCCACCAGAGCAGCCCGAGAGTCAGGTATTCTGCATGTTATTTTATTTTCTTTTAGCAGTATTTTAATTCTCACATATTATATAGACTAATGATTTATATTTTAATCTTATCTGCAGGGTGGTGGTGGCGATGGCATTAAATTAACAGCATATTAACAACATTAAATTAATTGATTATTTTATAGTTTCTATGTTCGACGAAATATTCCGTTGACGATAAGTATTTTCCGTTGACTTTAGATATTAAAATTAAATCTGGCTAAATTTATAATTTTTAATTTTGACGCAATATTCCGTCGGTTATATAACCATTCCGTCGATGATACCATAATTTCGACTGATCAGTGCATCGGAATAAGTTCGTCGAGTGTAATTTTTTTCGACTGAACTCTCGACGGACTTAATGCCGAGGAGGTTAATGACGACATAATTTTCGACTGAAGTTTTCGTCGAAATTAAGCCTAAGATTGACGGAAAGGCCTTATGTCCGACGAAAAATTCCGTCGGAATTAGCCTCTTTTCTTGTAGTGGTCGTCACTATCGGGGGGTTCGTCATTCATACCCTCGTAGTTGAGAATGACTCTTATGTTAGCGAATGGGTCTCGTCCTTCGTACATGATCTTTTCTTTTCCCTTTTTGATGTTTGCCTCATGTTTGAGGGCTTTTCTTTCATGGACAGGTATGATTGGAGGAAATAGTATGGCTGATACCGCAGTCGGGACTTTCCTTGTAGGTTTCACCCATCCAGCATTTGTGAGGTTTGGGAGTAGAATCGTGGAGGCATGAACCTTGGGATGTTTGTGTGGATTCCGGTAGCTTGACCTGGATGAATATCCTAATCCTGCTCTTCCCATCTGACTTGGGATTTGGATTGGCATCTTGATACCTTGCTTATCTTTTCCCAACAATTCTCCAGGTTGGAAACTCGAAGATACCATTTTTTGGCCTACGGTCATTACTTCAGTGGAGACTTTAGGATTGAGGGCTGGTGCCCCGATTGGTAGATATTGACTATCGCTCATGTCGGGAGCTTAAAAACTTGCAGGTTCAATCCCCGCGTTCAGGCTAATCACTGGCATGTCCCCATGTACATAGGTAGGGTATTCTGGTTCGACATTGACCGTGCTGAGGCTACCGTTAATGATGTACTTGAGTTGCTGATGGAGGGTGGATGGCACTGCCCCTGCCATGTGGATCCATGGTTTGCCCAGCAACAAATTGTATCCAGTGGCGATGTTGAGCACCTGGAAGGATACGTAGAACGTGTGTGGACCAATTTCTAGAGGAAGCTCGATTTCCCCCATAGCCTGGCGGCGAGATCCATCGAAAGCCCGGATGACCACATGACTGGCTTTGATCCGGTTTGGATTGATCTTTACTCTTTCCAACGTGTCGTTTGGAGAAATGTTGAGGGAAGATCTTCCATCAATAGACACTCATCGTCTGTGAAAGAAATCACATTGATGTTGAAGATGTGTTCTATCACATGCTAGAATTTCTCTGTGTCTACCTTGTGTGGCAGTGGGCTTCTTCTAGTACCTTCACTAGACTGTTACGATGGTCTTCTGATGATAAAACCAAGTCGAGGATAGACATTTACTTGGGTGCGTCTTTCAAGCTTTGCACTACATTGATTTCATTGTATCCCATTTTATTGAGGAACTCTCTGATCTTTTCTTCAGCCACCTTTTCTTTTGCTTTTGTAATTGGTTTAATCACCAGCTGAGGCAGGTACAATGGATTATCCTTTGACAGGATGGAAATGTTGTTTGAAGTAGAGCTTTCAATGTCTCCGTAGTTCCATGGGACCTTCTTCAGACTAATGATTGGATACTGAGGTCTGAAGGGCAAGATTAGAGGCTGAGGTGCAGCCACCTTCACAGGATTTTGGACTTCTTGGACCCCTTTCCCTATCAGTACCAGGGGTGTGGGGATTAATTCCTTATTACAGGATACGACAGCTACTGTGTCCTGGTACCATGCATTGGGGATCTAGAGGCTATTTTTGTCTGAAATATCGAGGATTTGATCTCCTCTGATTAGGTCACCTTTCTCAATCAGGTCTTGAATTAGATTATGAAGTGCCTAGAATTCTTCTGTATCATGGCTGGGAGAGTTGGAATGGTACCGACATATTTGTTCAGGTTTGAATTTTCTGGATTGAAGGTTTAATGGGGGTAATAGATCTGCAACCATCCTCTCGTTGATCATCATTTGGAGGATTTCTTCCATTGACTGATTCAGATTGGTGAAGCTCCTTTGAAACAAGAATTTTCTACCTTCTCGGGTATACTCATTTTTGACCATTGGTTGTTCGTGCAATTGGCAATGATCCCTATTGGGGATGGAATTGACTTCCGCCGAAGGAGAATGATTGCCAATAGATTGATAAATTTTCTTCAACATCTTCCTGGTGAGTTGATGCTGGTAGACGACTAGTTCAGCCAACTGCTCGATTTGTTCCTTGAGAGACTTGATAACTTGCTCCATCAAGAATCGCTTCTTAAAAGTTTCCCAACTCTTTGGGCTACTGAGATTGGATTGACTTGGTTCCCCAATGTAGCGGAGGTACTTAGATCCTTCTCCATTTGAGGTACTGATCATGTTGACATTTTCCTCTTTGTGATGTGGGAGAGGATTGTCTTGGACATGGGGTTGATCAGGCTTTGTTACCACAATTTCCCCGATGTCAATCAAGTCTTGAATATTGTTCTTGAGAGACCAACAGTCTTGGGTGTCATGGCCTAGAGATCCAGAATGATAAGCACATTTCTCGAAGTTCCTTCCGTTAGTGTTGGTAGGTGGAAGAAGTTGAACAATCTTCTTCTGAGCTGTCGGAAGTTTGAACACATTCTCGAGGGAATCCCCTAGTGGGGTGAAATTTCTTCGACGCCTGACTTCCATGTTTTTCTGGAATTGAGGGTTTACAGGTTGTGCTGAAGCTTGGAAAGGGGTATAGTTCCTCTTATGAACGGGCATGTGGTTTGATTCGCCCCTTGAATTTTGTCCTTGTAAGACCAAGGAGACTTCTTCGTCTTTTTTTATGTACCCTCCGGGGATTACTCTCGTAATTTTTGGATTGGATATGTTCGGCGACAGCTTCGAGGGCGGTTAGATCTTTTATCTTCCAGGATTTGAGCCCCATTTCCGCCATCTTGCCATGCTTGATCATTTCAGAGAATGGTTTTCCTATTCTCGCTAGGACCCTCTCATAATAAGGCACTTCTTGGATATCGATGAAGGTCATGACTATTTAAGATTTAGTCAGGGCTGGGGTAACTTGTCCTACGACCCGCCTCTATTGCTGGGCATATTCTCTGAATGATTCAGTGTTCTTTTTCTTGATTTTGGTTATTTGATATCTGTCGGGAGCCAGATGTGGTTGAAAACTGTACTGGCTGAGGAAGGCATGGGCCAGTTCTTCCCAACTATAAATTTTGGATTGTACAAGCGGGCATACCAAGCTCTGGCTTCTCCGGTTAGACTCTTCTGGAATAGTTGCATTCAAAGCTTCTCATCCTCAGCATAGGATCTGAGTTCTCCGATGAAGACTTTCAGGTGTGTGTAAGGATCCCACATTCCTTTATATTTCACAAAATCAGGGACTTAAAATTTTTTGGGATAACGAGCCCTGGGGATTATGCAAAGGTCATCATAATTGACACTGTCGAATGCTCTAATTCCTTTGATAAATCGAATGGTTTCTTCCATCTGTTGCATTTTCTTGAGAATGTCACCAGCTTCCTGCTCTTTGACGAGGGGGGGGGGGGGTGATCTCAGGAGTCTTGTTGGTGGAATCCTGGTTTTGTGGTCCAGGAATCTGAGTTTCGGCCTTTTCTGCATTTTGACCGCCAGCATCGCTACGAGATGCTCCTGGTTCTGGATGAGCTTGAGATTGTTTCTCTTTAAAGGCCTTACTTTGTTCTCGCAGAAAACTGGCTAGCTCTGCTATCTGATTTTTCAGTCCTTCGAATTCTTCCCTGGAGACAGAGGTGGATTCTGGTGGAGCACTTGAAGCCATGTCCGCGGATGCACTGAGTGCTTTCTTGAATTTAGATCTAGTGACAGGACCAATTTTTACACCTACAACAAAACTTAGGCGTGTCAATTTCCTAAGGTAGGTAAGGATTGGATGCATGATGTGTTTTTTAGTGTTTATCCTGCAAAATCGAGGTTAGTGGTTTTGATGGCAGGATGACATGTATTTGACAGGGAAAGTAAATCTTTCAATATTAATATTTACATTGTGCTCCTCAGTAATTGGAGACTTGACATGGAATTGAAAGAGGAAGGTATGAAGAAGCTTCCCTTCGAATTTGGTTAATCAGAGTTTGACCTATCTTAGGTTGCTCTCGCGACTTTTGTTTTGGCATGAAGTCTCCCAGATCATTGCAATCTACTAGAAGGGAAGTTAATCCGATCGTTCAACTAGAGCGAATCTGAGTGGTGTATTTTCATGAGGCACCCCGAAAGAGTTAATCGTCCCCAGAGTCATTACTTAACACCGGCCGGGTTATCCTCCTTGTGAGAGGGAGACATAACATACATTCTCATACGTCGTGCCTTGCCATTTATGCATGCAATGACAGTTCGTACGAAGCACTAATATTGGTGCGAAGCACTAATATTGGTGCGAAGGACTAAACCAGGAAAGCATTCATTCATATTCATTCAATGTAATGACGCAGCATTCACTCATCTATTGACTGTGGAGATGCAAGATTTCACATATTCCATAGTTTTGAAAGGGAAATGTTTGAAAGGATTAGAAAGCGGCCTAAGCCCTCTACTGTCCCCAGCAAAGTCGCCACCTGTCGACTTTGGAAAAATTAAGAATCCCGCGGGTAGGTTTGTAGCCTGGGTTTCCTCAAATCGATCTTCCTAAGTTCTCTCTACCTTTATTCTTTTTATTTAGGAAAAAGGTTTTGAAGGGTTTTTTAGGAAAGAGGCCTAACATGTATTTATGTCGACGATTTAAATGTTTTAACAGAGTTGTCAGTTGGTAAATTTGAAAATAGTTGTACCAACTCAACCGAGTTTGATTTGAAAAGAGGCTCAATTGCTTGACACTGTCAAAACTTGATCTTTAAAATCGGAGTTTTGAGTTCGGTGGCTTGGTTAAGTGTAGGGAAGGTGTTAGGCACCCCACGACTCCCATTTAAACACGGTACCGCATCTTTTCAATATTTCCCTTAAAACTATGAATGCGTGAGTGAAGGTTGTTTAAAAATTGGGCCTATTGATTTGATTGATTTGAAAGTAATGCTTCGCTTCGTTGAACCTATATACGAAGGGTTTGATTTGATTTTGAAAATCAGTCTTTGATTTGATTTGCAAAAGCATTTTGATTAGATTTGCAAAATCTTTGAAATTGAATTGATAGTGATGTTTTGAAAGATGTTTATCAAACCCCTACGTTGACATAGGAATTGAAGCCTTTTGATACTTCCAAATTTTATCTTTTATAGCCTTAAAGCTGCATGCAAATGGTGATTTATCGGGCTGCGAAGCATCCTCGACCACAGAAATATACTAATGTCGGTCTCCTCATGGGTATGAAAACTATCGGAGGGACGCTAACACGATAATTGACATTTTTTTCATTATATTGAGACCTTAAATCCGGATAACCGTTTTAAGGTCCATGTATGTACATTTTATAGAAAAACTGGCAGGGTACATCTGTAAACTGGAGTTTGTCCATCATGGGAATCAGATTCCGATCGATTTAATCGTGAATCCCACGATTCCTAGGCTCACATATGAGTAGCCAATAAACCTGCATAGTTCAAATTTGCACAGAAATGGACATATATGCATCATCACGTCTCAATGGAACCAAGGGTTCATCAATAAATCCTGGCTGCAAATCCTGGCTACATCATCACATCTGTAGTCTTTTGCTGCATGATCCTGCTTTCTTTTCTACTTCTTTCCATGCTTGTTGCAGCTCATAGCCTCTGTTGATTAACCATTTCACTACTTCTTGTTCCATTCTTGTTCTGCCCACATCAAGCCACAGCCTTGCTCTTTGTGCTTTTCCCTTTTTAGCCTCTTTTAATCCTTTTAAGCTCAAAATGCACCCGGAGAGTTTCTAAACATAAATTTGCAAAGGAAAGTAAAAATGCATGAAAAACTAATAAAATATATGAGTTTAAGCAACAATAGAGGTGAGTTGATATCTAAATAAGTGGTTATAAAACCACTTATCAAATACCCCCAAACTTAAACGTTGCTTGCCCTCGAGTAACACAAACAAAACAAAACACAGATGCAATGCAAGTAACTAGAATGTATGTAACCTATACTAGAATGAGTGCTAATCTAGGTTTCAGTCGGAATAGATATTCAAACGCAATGCCTCAGAAAAATCACAGGCCAATCAAATAGATAAGCTACTCAAGACAAGATCAAAAGCATAACCTTGCAAACCCAAATCTGTCAGCACTGATGCATTGTGTGTTGTGTGCCTTGCAACCATTAGACATGATTTCAGATAAATAACTCACATAATATGCTTCTTAGGGGAAAAACACGTTTTAACTCAAGAAAAAAATAGTAAATCATATAACTTCTAACTAAAACCACGTATTACTTAAGCTACGGGTCAACAGGAGGGGTTTCTTTAAGCTTTTATTACTCACGAGGGCGTAATCGCACTTTTTCATGTACACATTCGACCGTGGAATGCCTAGTCCTCTTAGGCTCTTCAATGATATCCGTGTAGCGAGCTTTCAACCAACGACTCCCAGACCAGATGGTCTTAGGGCGCTGGGTGTAGAGACACCCCGAGGGCTTACTTGCTCGAATATTAAAGGCCACAGAACTAGACGTAGCCGATGTGTTTATTCTATTTTTCTCTTTTTCTTAGTCTTCTTCTTTTGTTTTTCATAGGGGAGTGCTTCTTACGCTCCATCTCCCCACTTAGCATGCATACCCCCCTGTTTTCCCCCAAACTTAAGCTTTTAACAGTCTTTGTTATTATCATATGATCACTGACTCTTTTATTAAAACACAAATTTCCCACCAGAAGACAAGTATGTGAACATTTAAACTAAGCATATCATGATGGTTACTCTATCGTGCTAATTGGTTACACAGTATCTAACAGATAAAGATTTACATATATAACCTTAAAATCAAGCTTAAGTTTCAAATCGGTTCGAAAATCAAGAAATTTTAGTTTTCATCATAGGCCAACTAACTCACAAACCAACTTCAACCTGGATTTATGCATCATGCCCTAAAACAGATAACTAAAATAAAACAAAATTTTTTAAAATTTTAACAAAATATGCAAAATACCAAAATACGACCTAAAATGCAATACATGAACTAAACAAAATACAAAATAATGCAAAATAAAATGAACTAAGCTAAATGCAAAAATAAAGCCCTAATACCCCCAAGCTTAAAGTGTTCAATGTCTGCATTGAAGGTAAAAGGGTAAAAGGAAACTCCCCTAGTCGGACTCGTCGTCGTCCTCCTCATCAATCTGCTCTAGTGGTGTGTCTGGAGGGGGGTACTGACTGCCGGTGCCAAATGTAGGGAACTCAGCTTGCACGCCCAACATCCCGAATTCCCGAGATAGAGAATGGGAGAACTCGAATGTATAAGTGTGAAAATCTGTGTAAGTGGTGTCCATCCGTCTCCTCAGCTGTCTGATCTCCCTCTGCTACATAGCATACTATGCAGGAGTCGGCATAGTTGCCTGCTGAGCTTGCTCTGGCTCACCTTCTGCTTCTTCTTCATCGTCCTCCTCACCATCATCAGAATCATCACCTCGCACAAACCCCAGTCCTCGGGGATGAGACTCTACGCCCTCCCAGATAGTGTACTGCTTAATGGCCTTGTGGTCAATATCCCCCATCGGGTCCAATAGAGCCTCGTCCTCCCATACTACTCCAGCCGCTAAGCATAACCGTGTAATCACTGACGCATGCGATATCCCCCCTGAAGTGCTCCCTCTCATAAACCTCAGTATGGATTGATTTATAATATGTCATATGTCAATCCGCTTGTTCTTGATAATACCGTACAGGAGGGTAGCTCTGTCAGTGGTGACGTCGGCATGATGGCTGGAGGGGAGAATGCTAGCGCATATGAAGCTATACCACGCCTTAGCATAGCGACTCAGGGCAGTCTGTGGGAAGCTGACCTTTCTGCCTGTGCTCACATAAGTTTTCCATTGCGTGCCTGGCCTGCATAGCTCTTTGATTAGGAGGTCCAAGTCAGTCCCTAGCCACTAAGACTGCCTAATTTGTCGGGCCAGAAGGAAGAGTTTCCTTATGAAAAATGTCATTTATCTCTTCCTTTGTGTACAACACTTGTTTCCCTCGCACGTACGATATCCCACTTTTGCGCCTCATGGGCGTTGGCGTAGAATTCTTTAACCAGGGAAATCGGGGCTGGCAGTGGTGTGGCTGCAACTAGTGCCCATCCATGCCCTATTATCTGCCTTTTCATTAACCCGTCATTGTTTCCCGACTTTAGTCCCCTTTCTTTCACACAAGTTTTCTTGTCCAGCACATTAATGAAGTAGCTCTGAGCCTTCAAGTCAATGAATCTGAAGTCATCCAAGGTCTCGCTGGCACTACCTTCGCCATGATCAGCACTCTGTGGAGGAGAAAGAGGAGGTGGGGTTCTGATTCACTTAGGCATGCTGACTGGCTGGGCTTTCAAATGGTGGAACTAATTGTTGGCTTTAGAGTATTCTGAAATCTACAATGAATAACTGAACTAAAAAAAATTAAATGCAAACCCAAGCTGATCAAACCATTGGTAAACACCCTAATTGCCTTTGATTTCCTGCAGACTTGGTGAACAATTGATTTCAACCTCTTTGCAGCCACCAAACTCTGTCAAATGTGCGCCCCCTTGTAATTGAACAATTGATGAGTAGCATCCCACAGCCCTCTTTGGTCTTAATTAATTAAAATACCCAAACCTGCTATAATCCCTTCAAGTCTGTCAACTAAGATGCCCCTTAAACTTTGTCAAAATTTTGCCCAAAATCTGCCTTAACTTTTATCAAATAGGTGGAGTGCACCCTCAATTAAAATCCCAAATTCTGCCTTGAACAAAATGAGCCCTCACTGCCTTTGAAGTTATTTGCAATCTTAGTGATGAATGAACAGAACAAACCTTCTATAAGCCCTTCAAAATTCTGTCAAGCAATCAATCCTCTTCTGTATCAGAACTGGAATCACAGTTGATGGACCCAAATGAATCCGAGTTGCTGTCCTTGAGTGCTTAGAGGATCGATTGGAATGGGGTAGGACTGACAGTAGAGGAGAGGTGGACAGAATTTAGATGAAGATGAAGAATTAGGGTGTTAGATTGGGAAAGGATTTGGGATGCGAGTGAGAGATGAGAGTTGCTTGTGGGTTTAGGTTTGAGAAGAGAGAGAGCAGCGGAGTTTTAAGTAGGTGGGAATGAAATAATAAGTGGGCCGAGCTTTTTAATTTAAAAACGGGTAAAGGGTAGTGGCGCAGCTACGTTAGGGCCATAAGGAAAAGGGGCGCAGCTGGCAGGGTGGAAAATTCAGAATCCTACCTGGAAATTTGCGCGGCCACTCTGGTCATTAATCAAGGGCTGGCGCTGGCGCGCCAAGTTTCAGGAATTTTTATTTGGCTTGTCTTGCAACTACTTATTGGGGCTGGCCTTGGGCATGCTACACATTCACAAATTACCTACCAAAGCACATAAATTTTATTAAATCCCTACTAACAAAATGTTGCTATGTCTACTAACTATTAAGCAGAGAATTAACATAAATGGAGAAAAATAAACAATAAGGAGGATAATCATAGGCATATCAAATCCCAAAAATTTTAATATGTGCACATAAGCAACAAGCTCATTTTCCAAAAATATGTCCAATAAGCATCTATCGTCCCAAAAATAAATGCAACATGTAAGTGCAACGAAAATATGTCCATTAAACATTTAAGTCCCAAAAAAAAATAGATGCACTAATGCCTAAGTCCCAAAAAATGTAGGCCTTGAGATCCTAAATCCAAAAGTATGCAAAAATTTACAACTAAATTAAACTATTAAGAATTAAACATGGGACGGGGAAATAAAGATAAACACTTAGAATTAAACAGGTAGGGAGAGAGAAAGAAATGATGGGGTGCCTCCCATCGAGCGTTGAGTTTATAGTCTGTTAGCTAGACTCTGTCTAAGGCTACTATCCGATCCCCCGATGATATTTGAGAACCCCTCCATCCATTAGAACTGCAATGTGCTTTTGGAGGCTTCCCATCATAAGAGGACTCGGATTTAAACTACCTAACACATGATTTGTATAAGAATTCCCCGTACTGAAGATTGGGGAGCTAGGCACTGGTTCCGTTGTGCTTAGGAAATGATTGGGGCATTGAGGTTCACCCAACACAACGGATTCTTCTTCTATTCTCTCTTCTTCTGACCACCATGACTTCAAGATTGCAGACTCTCTCTTTTCCTCGAGATCCGTCTCTGTGATGTGGCTACCAAGGGGACAAGGGTGTACAAACTTCACTGGATTTTCTAACTTAGGCAGAGGAGGCTTTTGGGATATTATCACAGTTGGTTCATAAACAAAGTTTTTTGCATCCCCAAGCATCTCCTCGATTTCCATTGCCTTAGGCTCGTCCAGTTTCAAGTGCACTTCCGGCTCTCCATCAGTTTCTGCATCCATATCATAGCACCAATCATTCTGGGGATTATTACATACGGCTTCAGTCATCGGAGATTGCTGAAGGTTTTGCATTTTCGTCTCTTGTTCAAACACTTCCTCATTCCTTAAAGCCGTGCTAATTTTCTCTACCCAAGTTTGAAGATCCTCAATTGACTTCTGTTATTCAACCAAGATCTCCTTCCTTGATGCTAAGGAATTCCCCCACAAACTTTCCAATCTTTCCTTTTCTGTTTCAGTCTCGGGATCCATGTATTGAGTCTCACTGGTTGGAGTATTGCTGATTAGGGCCATCTGAGTCTAAAAAATTTTGTTTGATGGTTCTTGGCTCCTAAGCATCTCTTCTTGGTTTGCTGAGCTCCTATACAAGAATTCCATTGTTGACTGTTCTCCTTGTAAACATGGAGATTGATATGGGGGTTCTGGTGCATATATTGGACTGTGATCGCAGTGTTGGTCTTGATAGCTCACAGTATGGGTCTGCATCCCTTCCTCATCCTCTTTCATCAAGGCCATGCTAATTTGCTCTGCCCAGTTTTGAATATTCTTGACTGACTGTGCTTGCTCAATCAAGATATCCTTTAATGATGCTATGCCACCTCTGTCCTCCAATCTTGCCTTGTCTGTGTCATCCTCAAAATCTATGTAATGAGGCTTATGAGTTGGCGTCTGGGATGTGCATTCTGGGGAACATGCGGGATTTGGATCCCAGTATTAGTCTTGATAATAGTTTGCTGAAGGGTTTGGGTGATACCCCCAATCTTGTTGATAATTGAGATAAGGATCATTGTAGGAGTACTCACCCCCATACTGCTCTTGTCCATAACTGATAGGCTCCTGATGGCTCGCATAGCTCCCAGCACCTTAGTCATACGAAATAACTTGCTCTCAACTCTGTTGGGCTGAAACAGTATCCAACTTCCTCGAGAGAACCTCTAGTTATGCTGATAGTGAAGCACTTGGGTCGACGCCATTAATCCCTATTTCTCTTGGTTGCTCTTGCCTTGTGTAGTTTCATGGATAAAAATTTAAGTCCATTGTTCCTGAAAAAAGAATATAGGAAGAGAATTAAACAAAATAAAAATATTTAAAGTAAGAATAATTTGATTTAAACTAATATGGCAAACAGTTATCCAATTAGTTCCCCGGCAACGGCGCCAAAAACTTGTTGTCCGATTTATATAACAACAATTAACGCCCAAATATACGCGGTCAACAAGTAATAAAGTGTAAGTACCGATATCGTTCCCACGAGGAATTAATAGATAAAAGGTTGCCAAAGCACTAGCACATAATCATTTCAGTCTTATTTAAATGGGCGGTAAAGAGTTGGAATTAAAACTAATTAAACTAGACACGGAATTAAACTTAAACTAATTAAACCTAGAGTTAAAATCAGATAATGAAGGCATGTGATTCCAATTTCCCCTAATGATTCGTCTAAGTCAATAAACTTCCAATTAGGTCAAATTAATCGTCAAGTTTGTTAGCCGTGAACAGTAAAGTGAGAAATGACCATCTTTCGATGCACCAAATCCATATCACATGCAATCCACAGATGATAGACGCACGTGAACACCCACATTAATTAAACCCTATATGTCTATGTTGACTACGAGCGGCGCTTCGGTATATGTCTATCCTAAGCACAAATCATACGTCCAACGTCATGTGAACGTACAATCGCCCGCTATCGCGATTAGATCTAAACCTATATTTCGTCTCTTATATCCACATAGGTTATCATAGTAATTGGTCGCGAATCAATTAAGCAATGAAAGCATATATCGCAATAGACAATCACATAACCATTAAATAAGAGCCAACACGGAAGGAATATCAATATAGACTACTCATTAGGTTCCATTGAAACCCCAAAATATAGTTTAAGTCATAGACAACTCAAATATACCATTCACAATATGAATATACATCATGAGATTACAAAATAGAAAGCAAAGTGAGTTTAAAGATGGGAAATGCAAATTTGAGTCTCCAAGCATCCAATAATGAATCTTCAATAACATCCACTTGTTTCAACCATCAAGTCTAAATAAACCCTAGAAAACTAACTACTAAACTAGAACTAAACTCTACTCCTAATCTAGACCTAGACAAGAAAGTAAAGAAAAGAGAAAAAAAATGAAGAACTAGTTAGGGCTAATCCCTTAAGGGGAGAGATCTCCCTTATGTGTAGCCAAAATGAGCCCCTAAATAGCCCCTTCCCGAGTATGCCTTCATTTCCCAAGCCAAATCCAAAACCGCTGGTTTTAAAACTAAGTCAGCAGTGAAGTTTGACCGGTGCAGCTGCGCAGGTTATAGGCCTGCAGCCGGCGCAGCTGCACAGGGCTCATGCTGCTGAAAATCTGCAGTCTTTTGCTGCATGATCCTGCTTTTTTTTCTGCTTCTTTCCATGCTTGTTGTATCTCATAGCCTCTGTTCATCACCCATTTCATTGCTTCTTGTTCTGCCCACATCAAGCCACAACCTTGCTCTTTGTACTTTTCCCTTTTTAGCCTCTTTTAATCCTTTTAAGCTCAAAATGCACCCGGAGAGTTTCTAAACATAAATATGCAAAAGAAAGTAAAAATGCATGAAAAACTACAAAAATACATGAGTGTAAGCAACAATAGAGGTGAGTTGATATCTAAATAAGTGGTTATAAAATAACTTATCAAAGACCAAGGAGACTTCTTCGTCTTTCTTTTTATGTACCCTCCGGGGATTACTCTCATAATTTTTGGATTGGATATGTTTGGCGACAGCTTCGAGGGCGGTTAGATCTTTTATCTTCCCGAATTTGAGCCCTATATTTGCCATCTCGTCATGCTTGATCATTTCAGAGAATGGTTTTCCTATTCCCGCTGGGACCCTTTCATAATAAGGTGCTTCTTGGATATCGATGAAGGTCATGACTATTTCAGATTCAGTCAAGGCTGGGGTAACTTATGCTGCTGGGCATATTCTCTGAATGGTTCAGTGTTCTTTTTCTTGATTTTGGTTATTTGATATCTGTCGGGAGCCAGATGTGATTGAAAACTGTACTAGCTGAGGAAGGCATGGGCCAGTTGTTCCCATCTATGAATTTTGGAGTTGTCCAAGCGGGCATACCAAGCTCTGGCTTCTCTGGTTAGACTCTTCTGAAATACTTGCATTCAAAGCTTCTCACCCTCAGCATAGGATCTGAGTTCTCCGATGAAGACTTTCAGGTGTGTGTAAGGATCCCCCATTCCTTCATATTTCTCTAAATCAGGGACTTGAAATTTTTTGGGATAACGAGCCCCGGGGAATATGCAAAGGTCATCGTAATTGACACTACCGAATGCTCCAATTCCTTCGATAAATCTAAGGGTTTCTTCCATCTGTTGCATTTTCTTGAGAATGTCACCAGCTTCCTGCTCTTTGACGAGGGGGTGATCTCAGGAGTCTTGTTGGTGGTACCTAGTTTTGTGGTCCAGGAATCTGAGTTTTTGCCTTTTCTGCATCTTGACCGCCAGCACCGCTACCAGATGCTCCTGGTTCTGGATGAGCTTGAGATTGTTTCTCTTTAAAGGCCTTACTTTGTTCTCGCAGAAAACCGGCTAGCTCGGCTATCTGATTTTTCAGTCCTTTGAATTCTTCCCTAGAGACGGGTGGATTCTGGTGGAGCACTTGAAGCCATGTTCGCTGATGGACTGAGTGCTTTCTTGAATTTAGATTTGGTGACAGGACCAATTTTTACACGTACAACAAAACTTAGGCGTGTCAATTTCCTAAGGTAGGTAAGGATTGGATGAATGATGTGTTTTTTAGTGTTTATCCTGCAAAACCGAGGTTAGTGGTTTTGATGGCATGATGACATGTATTTGACAGGGAAAGTAAATCTTTCATTATTAATATTTACATTGTGCTCCTCAGTAATTGGAGACTTGACATGGAATTGAAAGAGGAAGGTATGCAGAAGCTTCCCTCCGAAATTTGTTAATCAGAGGCTGACCTATCTTAGGTTGCTCTCGCGGCTTTTGTTTTGGCATGAAGACTCCCAGATCATCGCAATCTACTATAAGGGAAGTTAATCCGATCGTTCAACTGGAGCGAATCTGTAGCGCCCCCAAATCCGAGTCCCCAGAACCTCGGACCTGGTAAGTTACGATACATCATTTCTATAACTATTGCGGAAGATATAAACATAAATTGTTTATACAATAACCTTTACACCTAATTCCCAAGGTCTGAAACCTTAACTTAGTACCTGAATTCAATATCTTATCCGACATACAATGTTATTTGCATATAATACTATTACAAGCTTTATCTATACGATAAACCAATGCTGGAACTGTCTTTGACTTTTTCTGTATCCGACGAATTCATCCTAATCTGCAATGTTTATCATGATATAGCAAGGGTGAGCAACTAGTTTGCCCAGCAAGTTTAATTTCAAGAAAAGATATATCATGATTGAAAAGAATGAGCAATAAGCTGGCTGACTTTCAACAATATAACCATTGTGAAATAGCATGAATCAAATTTACATAACTGAATGACCGAGACAATAAAAATGAATGGTCAATAAGGAACATGAATAAATTCAACTGGACCAAATGGTAATGAAGGTGATCAACCTTTCATACCTGATGAACACATGCAATATGCACAACGTGCGAATCAATAATTCATAGACGTGATGTAATCAACAAGGATTAACCACTAGCATAATTGAAGAATCATAACTCAAGGTTGAGTTAAAGAAAACTTGCTCAATAAAAGAGTTATAGGAACTTGCCTGTATCGTTGATTACTGCTACGCAATCTAATTTAATCGCTTTATTGAAAAGACCTATCAGTTATAAGATTGATCTTTCAATTAGTATAACATACTTTATAAATAAACTATCTAACATTTAAACACATAGTCAAATATTAGATAACCTTAACACTATACATATACATAAGTCTGAACCTAGCACACATCGAGTCTTTAATAATATTCAATATAGTATACTAAGTGATTTTCCACAGACAACTAATAAATTAGTTTCCATCTCTCTACACTGTTTTCACAGTGACTTAGAACGGTTACTAATTCGTAGATCCCTTCCCCATATGAAGGAGTCGTTTAGCCCAGCTACTATACATCAACTATTAAAGGGTATGACTGTACCACCTTAGACTTAACACTACTGTATCATATAACTTGTGAATTAACACTTAGTCTTTCCTTTTATAAGTCCTTTATAATTTAATAAGTTGAATACCTAATCCAGCAACCTGGATTCAGACTGAATTTCAATTTAGTAAACTATTTTCCAATAATTATTACCATTTAAAATGATTTTTAATTCATTCATATCATATTTATATGATTTAAATACCACTTAATTCCATTATCATTAATATTTATTTACTATCAAATATTAATGAAATACATGTCATAATATTATAAGTTATTTATAATATCACAAAGTATTTTTAATACCTTAATATCATATTTAATTAATTTTAAAATATTTAAAACAATTATTAAATAACTGTCATTAATATTAAAAAATTAATGTATTTCATAACAAAATATTAAAATTTATATTTTATAACTTAAAATATTTTTTATAACCATTAAATCATTTTATATGATTTTTAAAACATTAAATCTATTTTTCCATAATATATTTAATATAATTATTAAATAAATTAATTATCATTAATATTAATTATTAATGAAATTTATCCCAAAATATTAAAAGTCATCCAAAATAACTTAAAATATTTCCTAACACTTTAATATATTTTTAAATGATTTTTAAAGTATTAAAATCATTTTTAAGTAATTTATTTATTATAATTATTAAATAAATTTAATATCTTTAATATTTAAATAATTTGAGCATTATAAATGCTTGTAAAAATGAATATTCGTGTACTATATTTGAAATAAATCGAACATTATAACTGCTTTATAAAATGAATATTCTACTATTCTATTTGAGATAATTTCAGCATTATAACTGTTTATAACATGAGTATTCTTACTAAATACTTGAAGAAAATCGGACATAGCAACTGCTTATAAAAGTATATTTTCTACTTTATAAGGGAAATAAATCGGATATTATAACTGCTTATAAAAGTATATTTTTTACTTTATAAGAGAAATAAATCGGACATTATAACTACTTGTAAATAGGACTTTTGTACTATTTACTTAAAATAATTTGGGCATTATAATTGCTTGTAAAAGTATATATTTTTTTTACTAAATGTATAAAGAATAATAAACATAATAACCACAAGAGTAAATACCTCTTGGAGTTGCAAGCTTTAACTAATCTTTTGAAATACTTTTATTTTTATACCTTCCTTTGTTGGCTATTCTTCTCTTCTTTCCAAAATAAGATATGAACTTTGGGTGCATGAATGTTTGATCACTTCCTCTTCTTCCTCCTTTCACAGCCGTGACCCCTTCCCTCTCTTTCTCTCTTTGGCTTTCTTTTACTATTTTGGAGAGATAGATGAAAAAGAAAAGAAATGAATTTTTGTTTGATAAAAATGTATAGATATGTTTTGTATATCTAATATACATCTCCCCCATCTTCTTTCTTTCTTCCTCTAATAGCCGGATATACTCCCTCCATTATTCCTCATTTTTGGTTTATTTAGTTAGTATAAAAATTTAAGTCCAAGGGCAAAGTAGTCTTTAACCATTACTAGGATTGGGCAAAATGGTCCTTAAGTCTTCTCAAGGAAATTTCCTGGAAATTTCCTTATAGGACATATTGGTCATAAATAATTTTCTTTAAGGACAAAATTGTCATCTTACTATAATTAGGAAATTTCCTAGAAATTTCCTTCAAGGATTCCATGGTCATTAACAAATTTCTCTTACGGCAAAATTGTCATTTCCCTATTACAAGGAAACTTCCTAGCAATTTCCTTCTTAGGACACAAGAGTCATTAATAATTTTCTGTTAGGGCAAAATAGTCTTTTGCCACTTCAAGGAAATTTCCTAGGAAATTTCTTAACAATCATTACCCATCATTACTAGTGGGGCATATACCAACACTTTTCCTATATTTAACTCAAGTATGGTTAGTTCCTAACCATAGTTATTCTGCTAGCACATATCCCATTATTTTGGGTTACTAAATAAATCCTCATTGGGCTACCTAATAATTCTTTTAGGCTTGATAATAAAATAAATGGGCTATGTAAATTAACATGGTCCACTAATTTTAATTATATCCTACCCAAATTATTGAATTAGAATTTCTATTCACTCAATTTGTACATCAAATTCTTACTCATATATATTTAATTACTTAACCCAATTAGACTTGCTTTCCTTAGATTATTTAATTATCATTCCTAATATATATATTAAATGTATACACATTATATAATGTATATTTATTCACTCTATTTCATTATTCACATAAGTCATCACATATACCACTTTTAATTCTAATTTTGACTTTTCTCAATAAAAGTCCACTGTTGACTTTGACCAAAAAGTCAACCTTTACACATTTTGTGTTTATTGTCTTTTCTGACTAAACTTGACGTTCGGACGCAACCGAGCAGTCTGTGCTTCAAAATTCTATCTCTAACTCGAATTTTGAGTTTTAACGTACTCTATTTTTATTGCTAATCATATTAGCTATTAGCTTTATACTTATTCCTCTTCTTATTTGCCAATCAAGGCCAACATTCCAGCTATGCTAATTACTAACATAGTTTTATCTTGATTTTCATATCCCTAACGTAATTCATCATTCCTCTTGCTAAAATATATAGTACCTTACTAACTATATATATATTTCTATACATATACTCATCTTCGTTTAACCTCATAGTTTTTCTTCATGTTAAATTTTATTTCCTTAATAAAATTTCCACATGTATCATTATAACATTTCTTACACCATTTAGTTCACAATAATTTTTATAAGTATCGTAATACCTTATTCTTAACATTCCTTCACACCCTTTCTAGGGTTTTAAAATTTTGTAACCCATATTTTCGTTATTCTCATTCAAATAGCAAACCCTATAGGTTTTACTTATTTTTTTTTTAATAAATTCTCATCTAGGTTTTATTCTTTAATCTTTATTTTAATCATTTAAGATTTTATAAATTCTCGGGTTGTCACAGAATCTGAGTGGTGTATTTTCATGAGGCACCCCCAAAGACTTAATCGTCCCCAGAGTCATTACTTAACACCGACCGGGTTATCCTCCTTGTGAGAGGGACACACAACATATATTCTCATACATCGTGCCTTGCCGTTTATGCATGCAATGATAGTTCGTCCGAAGCACTAATATTGGTGCGATGCACTAAAGCAGGAAATCATTCATTCACATTCATTCAATGTAAAGACGCAACATTCACTCATCCATTGACTGTGGAGACGCAGGATTTCACGCATTCCATAGTTTTGAAAGGAAAATGTTTGAAAAGATTAGAAAGCGGCCTAAGCCCTCTACTGTCCCCAGCAGAGTCGCCACCTATCGACGTTGGAAAATTTAAGAATCTAGCAGGTCGATTTGTAACCCGTGTTTCCTCAAATTGATCTTCCTAAGTTCTCTCTACCCTTATTCTTTTTATTTAGGAAAAAGATTTTGAAGGGTTTTTTAGGAAAGAGGCCAACATGTATTTATGTCGACGATTTTAATGTTTTAATAGAGTCGCCAGTTAGTAGATTTGAAAATAGTTGTACCAACTCAACCGAGTTTGATTTAAAAAGAGGCTCAATTGCTGGACACTGTCAAAACTTGATCTTTGAAATCAGAGTTTTGAGTTCGGTGGCTTGGTTAAGTGTGGGGAAGTTGTTAGGCACCCCACAACTCCCGTGTAAACACGGTATCGCATCTTTTCATTATTTCCCTTAAAACTGTGAATGCGTGAGTGAAGGCTGTTTAAAAATTGGGCCTATTGATTTAATTGATTTAAAAGTAATGCTTCGCTTCGTTGAACCTATATACGAAGGTTTTGATTTGATTTTGAAAATCAGTCTTTGATTTAATTTGCAAAAGCATTTTGATTAGATTTGCAAAATCTTTGAAATTGAATTGACAGTGATGTTTTGAAAGATGTTTATCAAACCCCTACGCTGACATAGGAATTGAAACCTTTTGATACTTCCAAATTTTATCTTTTATAGCCTTAAGGCTACATGCAAATGGTGATTTACCTAGCTGCGAAGCATCCTTGACCACAAAAATATACTAGTGTCGGTCTCCTCATGGGTATGAAAACCATCGATGGGACGCTGACACGACAATTGACATTTTTTTCATTATATTGAGACCTTAAATCTATATAACCGTTTTAAGGTCCATATATATACATTTTATAGAAAAACTAGCAGGGTACATCTGTAAACTGGAGTTTGTCCATCATGGGAATCAGATCCCGATCGATTTAATCGTGAATCCCACGATTCCTAGGCATACATATGAGTAGCCAATAAACCTTCACAGTTCAAATTTGCACAGAAATGGACATATATGCATCATCACGTCGCAATGGAACCAAGGGTTCATCAATAAATCCTGGCTGTAAATGGCCAAAGCGTCTCGTTCCCACTAGATAGCGATCTAAGGAATGCGAGTTTGCTTTCAAAGCTTAAACAATAAAAATAACTAGATTTAAAGAAATCTCAGCCCTTATAGCTTCCAGGTTCTATCGGGACCTGTTTGCACCGTTGAAAGCTAGAATTGGCAAAATTTGGATAAATCTAGCCCGCCTGCAGATATGTTAGTGCAGATTCATATACAAATGAATATTAAATGCAACAGTTGAATAAATTGAGTAAAGCAATATATATATATATATATATATATATATATATATATAATTATATATATATAAAAGCTGTAAAAGGGCGATGGATTTTCACTCGCAAGCCTGAACTGGAATTGATATATATATATATATATATATATATATATTTATAAAAAATTACAAATAGCCACGAAATAATCCAGGTTGTGACAGAAAATATATATATATATATATATATATATATATATATATATTGACAGAAATGTAGTCAACCAGGACTGATATGAGTACTAGTTATGGTGAAATTCGCTTATATATGCGTAAATATATATAAAAGAGGTAAACTACCACTGATTTGACATCCGGGCTTGAAAGAATTGAAATGTTAGTACATTTGTAGTTAAATATATACAAAAAAAGGGCCAAACCTTGACTGGGAAGACAACCCAGTTCGGTGGAGTTGCCAAAAATGTGTGCTAGTGCATTGAAGCTGCTGGAGCTGACGGATCGTCGATCCGAGTTGTAAAAATGCAAAAAACTGCGTTTATGTACAGAAATATACCAAATTTTGACAAAAATGACCACGAAACTAAGTTTCGGGCATATTTAGAAGATGAAACTTCATGTGTAAGTGGAAAAAGTGCAAAGTAGTAGTATTGACTTTCTCATCGTAAAAATACTTACAATGGACTGCAATATGGGATTTTTGCCAAATCGTAGGCTTTAAACGTCCAAGTCTATTGTGGTTTTTTGATATGTGGTAGTATATGGGTTTGTCTATGTGTTGGAGTAAAAATATTTGGGTTTGGAAGAGATGTAAAAGTTGGAAAATTAGACGGGCAGAGCTTCGCTGCGTTTCTGAATTATAAAAATGAAGGGGGGTGCACGTTTATTTATAGGCCAGGGAGCCTTAGCTCTACCTGTGGCTGCTGTAGGTAGAGGTGCGGCTCCCTATGTGGGGCCTACAGTGCTGGGTTCTATCATCTCGAAGTACGTGCACTTCGGTCAACACGTAGTTGAAGTCAGAACTTTTAAACTTTTGATCGGAGCATCCGTTTGAGGCGTACGATACCTTTTGGGAAAGCCCTCGCCGAGAGTGTCGCAATGACATGGGATAAAACATTTTTCGTTCCAAAAAGATGGTTTGATAACCAGGTCTTCGATTCCCCGCAGTTTATCCGTTGAGCTGTCTTGCGCTGTTGGCACTCGGGATCGTTGTTGTGGTTTATTTTGACTTCGATGGCATCAATTTGGCTTGAGTTTGACCAAATCAGTTGAGAGTTGCATAAAATGACCGTTTTGCCTCTTCCGGGGTTGCCTGTGGTGTCGGCACGACCTTTGATGGATCTGGCTTCCCTGGGTTGTCTCTAGGCTGAACTGTACTTCCCAGGCTGAGACCGGGGATGACTTGACATGTCTTGGGTTGATGTCCAGGTTGACATGTACCTCCCGGGTTGAGACCGGGGCTGGCCTGACGGCCCGATGTGAAGATGGGGGTTGATTAGTATCTCCCGGGTTGCTAACGGGGCTGATTTGAAGGCCCGATATTGAGATCGGGGTTTGAACTGATGGCTTGATTGGAGATCAGGATTGATCTGATGGCCCAATATTGAGATTAGGTTTGATCTGATGGCCCGATATTGAGATCAGGGTTGATCTGACGATATGACTGTCGATCAAAACTGGATGGTTGGTCCGATTGGAGATCGGAGCTGGATAGACGGTCCTATTAACTATCGGAGCTGGATAGATGGTTCGATTGACTATCAGAATTGGATAGACTGTGTGATTGGAGATTGGAGCTGGATATATGGTCTGATTGATTATCGGAGCTAGATTGACTGTTCGATTGACTATCGGAGCTGGATGAACGGTCCGATTGACTATCGGAGCTAGATTGAGTACCGATATTGGTGATCGTATTTGGCTAAATTATCGATATTGGGGATCGAATTTGGCTGGAGTACCGATATTGGGGATCAGAGTTAGGTTACCGATATTGGGGATCGGATTTAGGTTTAAGGACCAACATTGGCGGTCGATTTTAAGTTAAAGGACAGGCATTGGAGGCTGGATTTGAATTAAAGGACCTACATTCGTGGCCGGATTTGAATTAAAGGATCGGCATTGGTGGTCGAATTTGAATTGATTGACGGTTTTGCCCTTCTACAGTGTTAGTATTGGGGAAAGGAAAATTTTGAGTGTCTACATCTCCTGTACCAGAGATGAGGACTGCCCCGGCTCCGGCACCTTCCATGTTTATCGCTCCATCAAAATACAATCTCCATGGTTGGACTGTATTCTCTTGTCAAATTTGTTGAATTGTCATGATCCCATCGTCCGGGAAATAAGTCTCCAAAGGTTCAAACCCTTTTGATGGTGCCTCTGCTAGTTAATCTACAATGCCTTGACCCTTGATGGACTTCTGAGTCACATAGACAATGTCGAACTATTGGAGGATCAACTACCATTTGGACAATCGATAATTCAACATTGGCTTGTTGAATATATACTACAGTGGATCCATGAGGGATATGAGATAGGTTATATGCCCATGCAGATAATGTTGTAACCTCATGGCGGCCTATGCTAACGCACATCATGTCTTCTCAATCAGTGTGTACTTCTGTTCTCTGCTGCTGAATCTTTTGCTGATGTAGTAGATAGCTTTCTCCTTACTACTATCATCTTTCTGTCCCAGCATACAACCTATTGCGTTGGCATTGATGGACAGGTACATAAATAGGGGAACTTCATCCCTCGGGGGTACCAAGACAGGATCTTCGATCAGCTACTTCTTGATGGCAAGGAAGGCTTTTTGGTAATCCTCATTGCATTTCACGGAGGAATTCTTCCTTAGTAGCTTGAAGATGGGTTCACAAGTTGCTGTGAGCTGGAAAATGAACCGGCTTATAAAATTAATTCTTCCCAAAAACCCGCGTATCTCCTTCTCTGTTCGGGGTACTGGTGATAAGTGGTTTTTATGACCACTTATTCATATATTATCTAACTTGTTTTGTCGTTTGAACTTAAGTATCTTTGTGCTTTTTATGCCTTTTTGCTTTGTTTTACAGTTTGCATGTTTTGGAACTCTCTTGGCATATATTGAGCTTAAAAGGATAAAATGGTGCCAAAAGGAGCAAGAATGGAATGGTGGCATGACAATGGAAGGAGGTCAAAAAGCTAAATGGGAATGTGATGATGCAAAGAGGATCAAATAAGGATAGCTTATCTGGCATGGGAAATGTTGCTAGTTGAAGATAACAAGAGAAGCCTATTGCAGCAGAAGCCAGAAGCAAACCAGCAAAAAGCCAGATTTTCATGCCCGCGCTGGGTTAAGGAAGCAAAGCCGCGCGCCCGCGCCAAGTAGCAGAATAGACAACAATTTCTGGGGACACGCGCGGCCACGCCAGGAACAAAACTAAAGGCTGCGCGGCCGCACCAACTCGGCTTGACCAGCAGATTGACTTTTCATTTATGCAGATTTTGACTTGAAGGTTATAAGGGGGCTCATATTGGTAGATATCAGGATCTTTTTTTTGCCCTAGCCCTAGTTTAGCTCTCTCTTCTTCTCTCTTTAATTTCTTGTATAGATTAGGTTAGGAGTAGATTAAATCTAGATTAGGTTTAATTAGTTAGTTTCTTGGATTTAATTAGAGAAGAAGATTGAAGCATTTGGATAGCATCAAAGATCCAAGCTTGGAAAAAGAACTCAGATTTGCATTCTCTATCTATATATTCTCCTTATTATCTTTTTGTATTCGGATGATATTTATTGAATTTGTGGATGGTATATTTGAGTCATTTATGACTTAAGTTTTATTTTGAGATTTCAATGGAATCTAATGAGTAGTTTAATTTGATATTCTTCCATGTTGGTTTTATTGATTGCTATGAGATTGTCTATTACGATTTGTGCTTTATTTGCTTAATTGATTAGCTACCAATTACCATGATAATCTATATGGGTTTGAAAGACAAAATGTGGGTTTAGATCTAATCGTAGTAGCGGGTGATTGTATGTCTACATGGCGTTAGATGTATGATTTGTGCTTAGGATAGACATATACCGAAGCGCCGCTCGTAGTCAAGTGAGAACTTGGACTTAAACCCTAATTATTTGTAAATCACATAGACATATAGGGGTTTAGATAAGGTGGGTGTTCACATACATTCTATCATCTGTGGATTGCATGTGATATGGATTAGGTGCATTGAAAAATGGCCTTATCTCACTTTCGTGTTCTCGGCTAACAAAATGTGACGATTAATTTGACTTAACTGGAAGTATGTTGACTTAAATGAATCATTAGGGAAAATTGAGATCTCATATCTTCATTATCTGATTTTACTCTAGGGTTCTTTAGTTTTAATTTAATTACTTGTCTAGTTTTAATTTACACACTTTATCGCTCGTTTAAATAAGACTGAAATGGTTATGGGCTAGTGATTTGGCGATCTTTTATCAATTAATTCTCCATGGGAACGATCTTTACTTACTCTTTATTACTTGTTGATCGCGTATACTTGCGCGTATTTGTCATTATATAAATCAGACAACAAGTTTTTAGCGCCGTTGCAGGGGAATTAATTCGATAACTGTTTGCCAACATTAGTTTCAATCAAATTCGTCTTAATTTAAACATTTTTATTTTGTTTAATTCTCTTTCCATATTCTCTTTTCAGGTACAATGGATGTCAATGCTTATCCATGGTTTTATACAAGGCAAGATCAACCAAGGGAAATGGATAATGATGGACTCGACCCATTGCTGCACTATCAGCACAACTTGAAACTCTTTCGAGGAAGTTGGATATTGTTACAGCCCAACAGAGTCGAGAGACGGCAGTGACTTATGACTATTGTTCTGGAAGTTATATGAGCCATTAGGACCCCATCAGTTTTGGACAAGACCAGTTTGGGGGTGATTAGTTCAACCACAATAAGTATTCCAATTATCAACAAGATGTGGAGTATCACCCAGAGGCCTCAGGGAGCTATTATCAAGACCAATACTTGGATCCAAATCTAGCATACGCACCAGAATGCACATTCCAGACTCCAACTCATGAGCCTTAATACATGGATTTTGAGGGTGACACAAAAAAGGCAAGCTTGGAGGAAGGATGTGGCATAACATCAGTAAAGGAGACCTTGATTGAGCAAGCACAGTCAGTTGAGAATCTTTAGAAATGGGCGGATCAAATTAGCATGGCCTTAATGAAAGAGGAATTGATTGAGCAAGGGATAAAGACTCAGAATCTTAAGAATCAATTATCTCAAGTAGTGGAAGCCGTGAGCAAAGGCCCTCAGAATACTTGGTGCTATAACTTGGATGTTGATAATGATGGAGAGCCCAAAGTGCACATGCAATTGGATGAACTGAAAGAAGGCGACATCGAGGAGACACTTGGGGATGTGGAAAATTATGAATGCGAGCCAACCGTGACAACACCCCAGGTGCCTTCTCCGCCAAAGTTGAACAAGCCAGTGAAGTTTGCACACCCATGTCCCCTTGGTAGTCACATCACAGATATGGATCTTGATGATATGAGAGAGTCCACATTCTGGAAGCCATGGTGGTCGGAAGAAGAGAGAATTGAAGAAGAGCCCGTTGTGTTGTCGATGCCTCAATGTCCCAATTACTTCACGAACACAACGGAAGCAGTGCCTAGCTCCCCGAACTTTAAAATGGGGAATTCATATACATATCATATGCTAGGCGGTTTAAATCCAAAGCCCCTCATGCTGGGGAGCCTCCGAACTCACACGGCAATTCTAATGGATGGAAAGTTTCTCCAATATCGTCGGGGAATCGGATAGAGGTGGCAAGACAAAGTCTAGCTAACGGACTATAAACTGAGCGCTTGATGGGAGGCACCCCATCATTTCTCTTTTCTCCCTCTTGTTTAATTCTACTTGTTTATCTGCATTTCCCTCCCCCCTGTTTAATTCTTAGTAGTTTAATTTAGTTGGATTTTTTTTTTAAAATTAGGAGTTCATTGCCTACATTTTTGGACTTAGGCATTGATGCGTATATTTTTGGGACTATAAAGTATTGAACATATTTTTAGCACTTGCATGTTGCATATACGCACATATAGGAGTTTTTGGGAATTCATTCATACATATATCCTCCTACGTTTATTGCTCCTAGTTGTAAATAGCTAATATTAAGTTTTGGTGGGTTTAGAGGGCTTAATAAATAATGTATGCATCTCTCAGGTTAAATTTACCGGAATGAAGCAAAGTCAAATGCCCATCGTCCATGCGCCGCATGCAGGTTGTCTCAGACTTAAGGCAAAATTCAACAGAACTGAGCGCCACATCATTTCATGTAGTAGACGAGGCCAACTAGGGGAGTTTTTCTTTTTCCTTTTATCTCCAATGAGGACATTGCAGTTTTTAAGTTTGGGGGTATTAGGTTTATTTTTGCATGTAGTGTAGTTCATGTCATTTTGCATACTGTGTTAGTTCATATAGTGCATATAGAATATAGTGCATGTAGGTTGTATTTTGTTAAAATTTGTCAAAATGTTAAAATTTTTTGCTTTTGTTTTAGTCAATTGTGTTAGGACATATTGCATGAATCCAGTTTCGGTTGGTTTGTTATTTATTTGGCCTATGAGGAAACTGAAATTACTTGATTTTTGAACTGATTGGAGACTCAAGCTTGATAATATTGTCATATATGTAAATCCTTATCTGTCAGATACTGTGTAATCGGTTAGCACGATAGAGTGACCACCATGATTTGCTCAGTTTAAATTTTCACATACTTGTCTTCTGGTGGAAAATCTGTGTTTTAATGAAAGAGTTTCAGTAATCAAATAATAATAGCTAGACTGTAAAAAGCTTAAGTTCGGGGGTAAGCAGGAGGTATGCATGCTATTTGGGGAGATGGAGCGTAAGACGCACTCCCCTAGGAAAAAGAATAGAAAAACAAAAAAATGCAAGAAACAAAAAAGAAAAAAAGTAGAATAAACACTTCGACTACGTCGAGTTCTATGGCCTTTGATATTCGAGCAAGTAAGCCATGGGGGTGTCTCTACACCCAGTGTCCTAAGGCCTCGCGGTCTGGGAGTTGATGGTCGAAAGCTCGCTACACGGGTATCATTGAAAAGCCTAAGAGGACTAGGCATTGTACAATTGATTGTGTACACGGGAAAGTGCAAAAACACCCTCGTGAGTAAATAAAAACTTAATAAACCCCCTGTTGACTCTTAGCTTAAGTAATACACGGTCTTAGTTAGAAATTATATGATTTACTACTTTTCTTGAGTTAAAACTTGTTTTACCCCTAAGAAGCATAGTATGTGATCTATTTGTTCTAAGGCATGTTTAATGGTTACTAGGCACACAACGCACACTATATGAGTGCTGACAGGTTTGGATTTGCAAGATTATACCTTATGATCTTGTCTTGGGTAGCTTATCTGTTTGATTATCTTGTGATTTTTCTGAGGCATTGCTTTTGGAGTTCAATACTAGCTGATCCTTGGATTCGCATTCAAGATAGGATAGGTTGCATTCATTGTAGATACTACATTGCATCTTTTGTTTGGTTTTGTTTTAAGTACTTGAGGGCAAGAAACGTTTAAGTTTGGGGGTATTTATAAGTGATTTTTATGACCACTTATTCATATATTATCTAACTTGTTTTGTTATTTAAACTCGAGTATCTTTGTGCTTTTCATGCCTTTTTGCTTTGTTTTGCAATTTGCATGTTTTAGAACTCTCATGGTGCATATTGAGCATAAAAGGATAAAATGGTGCCAAAAGGAGCAAGAATGGAATGATGGCATGACAATGAAAGGAGGTCTAGCGGCTAAATTGGAATGTGATAATGCAAAGAGGATCAAAAAAGGTTAGCTTGTCTGGCATGGGAAATGTTGCCAGTTGAAGATGACAAGAGAAGCCTATTGCAGCAGAAGCCAGAAGCAAACCAGCAAAAGCCAGATTTTCATGCCCGCGCGGCCGTGCAGGGTTAAGGCATCAAAGCCGCACGACCGCGCCAAGTAGTAGAGCAGACATTAATTTCTGGGGACAAGCGCGGTCGTGCCAGGAACAAAGCTGAAGGCCACGTGGCCGCGCCGGCTCGGCTTGACCAGCAGATTGACTTTTCATTTTGGCAGATTTTGACTTGAAGGCTATAAGAGGGGCTCATATTGGCAGATATCAGAATCTTCTTTTTGCCCTAGCCCTAGTTTATCTCTCTCTTCTTCTCTCTTTAATTTCTTGTATAGATTAGGTTAGGAGTAGATTAATTCTAGATTAGGTTTAATTAGTTAGTTTCTAGGGTTTAATTAGAGAAGAAGATTGAAGAATTTGGATAGCATCAAAGATCCAAGCTTGGAGAAAGAACTCAGATTTGCATTCTCTATCTATATATTTTCCTTGTTATCTTTTTGTATTCGGATGATGTTTATTCAATTTGTGGATGGTATATTTGAGTCATTTATGACTTAAGCTTTATTTTGAGATTTCAATGGAACCTAATGAGTAGTTTAATTTGATATTCTTCCATGTTGGTCTTATTGATTGCTATGAGATTGTCTATTACGATTTGTGCTTTATTTGCTTAATTGATTAGCTACCAATTACCATGATAATCCATATGGGTTGGAAAGACGAAATGTGTGTATAGATCTAATCGTAGTAGCGGGTGATTGTATGTCTACATGGCGTTAGATGTATTATTTGTGCTTAGGATAGACATATATCGAAGCACCGCTTGTAGTCAAGTGAGAACTTGGACTTAAACCATAATTATTTGTAAATCACATAGACATATAGGGGTTTAGATAAGGTGGGTGTTCACGTGCGTTCTATCATCTGTGGATTGATTGTGATATGGATTAGGTGCATTGAAAAATGGCCTTATCTCACTTTCGTGTTCTCGGCTAACAAAATGTGACAATTAATTTGACCTAATTGGAAGTATGTTGACTTAAATGAATCATTAGGGGAAATTGAGATCTCATATCTTCATTATCTAATTTTACTCTAGGGTTATTTAGTTTTAGTTTAATTACTTGTCTAGTTTTAATTTACACACTATATCGCTCGTTTAAATAAGACTGAAATGGTTATGGGCTAGTGATTTGGCGATCTTTTATCAATTAATTCTCCGTGGGAACGATCTTTACTTACTCTTTATTACTTGTTGACCGCGTATATGTAAGACCCCAACTTTTATGAATAAAGATTTAATTTTCTTTATATATTATTTTAAACAGTAAGGTGTTGTCTTGATAAATGTGGTAAGTTATGGGAGATATATGCAAATTTTACAAAGTTTGCAAGTGGTAATAAAATATTCATTGTGTCGGGAAATATTCGTTTGGTCGTGAAATATTCTTGTTGTCCGAGAATATTCGTACGACGGCGCAGCCATTTGTGGGCCCCACAACGGAATAACTGTCGGATATAGAAAGCGACAGAAATAACCTTTTTATAAAATAACGACGTAGTTGTTACCGTTAGTATTGTTGAAATACCCGGTGGTTAAAATACAGTAATACGCGATGTTGCACTATAGCACACGGTATTGTATAGTATTTCGAATTACTGATTCTTACGTAGGAAGACACTTACTCAATTATTGTTACAGTAATTACTGTTCAATATTTTATATTATTGATTCAATAATTGCATAATATTTTATTAGTTCAATATTTGCTACGTTGATATTTTATATCAATAATTGCTACTTTGCTATTTTATATTAGTGATTCAATAATTGACATTGCACAGTATTTCAAATTATCAAATCAATAATTTATATTATTTGAATAATATTATTAGATAGCATTATTGGCAATGTCTAAGGAAGCTCTGTTTAGGAAAGGGGTTGATTAATTGCGCGCCAGTAATGAGAAATCCTATCGGAAGGCCCCCTCTTTCCTGGGAACGACCTGGTTGTCAATATTGTAGTTCTATAATATTGTTTGTGAATAATTAATTATTAATTTATATGATAAGGAAATATTTATTTTTGTGGATATAAAAGAATGAATTAGTGTTGAGGTATTTTTATCAGTATTTTGGTATGGAAAATCATCTGTATGTGGATTTCGGTCATTGTCTGTTCGGAATTTGGAAAAACTTCCTTCTACAAAGTTGTAGAGAATTAAATTTTCTATAAAAAAGAAATAAAATTTGTATTTTTCTGATAAAAGGGCTATTTATTATGAATTATTGAAGTTTTAAAAATAAATATTTTTATTAAAAACATTGGTGGGCCCCACTTTTGTCGTGTGGAAAAATGTTGATTTTTGAAAATCCAACTTGGTTGGTACTGCCAGCAAATTTTTCAAATCAAGTATGCTCCGTTGGCTTAATTGTCAATCCTGGCATCCTAGCATTTTCCTATAAATAGGGTGCTTAGTTAAAAATGAAAATCACACCAGAATCAGAAAATTTTCTCTCTATAATATCGAGCGTATTTCTTGTGAGTATTTAGATAATTTGAGTGTTGATAGTAGTGCAAGTTTTCATCCACATAATATCCGACATTCCAATTAAAACTACTCTCCTGTTAAAGTAAGGGATATTATTTTTCGAGGAAATGATGTTATTATCTTTCAATATTCATAAAGAATATTACTTTCTTTCACATTCCATATTATGGAGGTAATAATATTTCATTTCATATTCCGAAATCTGAACTTACCACGGTAAGTATTGCTTCTATAATTTCTAAAATGATCAGAGATGTCTTGAATTTTGCGCTTCATCTAGTATCATTTCACCGGAATAATTTTCTGAACTTGCCCGTGAAATTTTTATCTTTTCATGTCGAGTTACTATTCATGAGTTACTATTCACAAGTTACTATTCATGAGGTACTATTCACGGTAAAAAAAATAATTTTTTTCTTTGATTGTATCCAAGTTTTGAACTTCATTCTTGAATTTTGCTCCACAATTGATTATTACGGAGTATTTTTGAACTTGGATAAACTAAATTACGAATCCCTAATCTTTGTCCTTTATTTCATTGGATTCATTATTTATATTGTTTTTCATCATCTTCAGTCCTAAATGGTGATATAACTGAATATCTTTGGCCTGTAGTGCAAAGATGAATGATTACCTGATGAATATCTTTGGTCCGTAGTGCAAAGATGGACAGGTGTTTAGATGAACATTACCAACTGGTGATACAAATGAATATCTTTGGCCCATAGTGCAAAGATGAATATTTGATTCAAGATATATATTGATTGATGTTACAGGGATAAAATATTGATGATGAACTTTTAAATCATAAGAAGACAGTAGACTTCATTCTCTACTTAACTCTTCTAATGAATTGTTATTTCCGCTGCGAATATTGTTCTAAAATTGGTTGTCCATTATATTTTATCTGATTTATTGAAGACTAACGATAATTTATTATTCATTATCTTAGTCATAATATTCTTTACTGGGCTAGTTGAGCTCATTCTTTTCTTCCATTGTTCTCTTCAGGAAATGAGAATATCGCGGGTACTAGTCGGGGAATGGAGTGATGGTCCGAGTTAGAGCTGTAGAAGTCCTCACTATTTTTTTTATTTAAAATAGTGTGATAATAAATGTAATGAGGACTTAGTTTGAATGTTAATATTTTCTACATGTCTGTATTGACACTCACAGTTGTGTGGTCGTATTTTGCACGACCGTGTGATATGAAAGATGGTATTTGAATTTTGTTGAGTGTATTTGGCGACTCAAAATGGGTTGAGTATTGAACCTATTTTGGGGGCATCACAGTTGGTATCCGAGCTTAGGTATATGATCTCTAGCGGAGATCTGAGAATAGAACTAAGAGGGGAGAGACGAGTAAAACCTTCGCTAGTGTGTCCTACCTAAGCTTAATTGTTATTTAATTGGTCGGTTGGAACATAGGGTTAATATGCGATATGTTAATTTGTTTGATTAACCCTTGTTTTGTGGCAGTATTTGAGAATGGCAGCTGAAAGTTTAAACAATGGAGTGAATGAGACCGTTGAGACACCTTTAATCACCAACGAGGAGAACGTGCAACAGGAAGGTTATATTCCTCCTGTAAACAACCCTACCAAAGAAATGATAAATGACGGGATGTTTAGAAGCTTTTTGCAGTTCATACAAAACCAGACGAGGGAGACTCGTGTTCATAATATTGGTGGAAATAACAACTCGCAGCTTGTCACTGCCAAGCAGTTTAAAGAGTTGGGACCACCAGAGTTTCAGGGAAAGCTAGATCCAATCAAGGCAGAAAATTGGATTAAGCAAATCACCAAGATATTTGATGTCTTGGGATGCACGGAGGAACAGAAGGTTCCATTTGCCACCTTTATGTTCCGTGGAGAGGTAGATTACTGGTGAGAATCTGTGAAGCTTACCCAGCCTGCCGCGCTCAAGATGTCTTGGGGGCGTTTCAAAAAATGTTCAATGACAAGTACTTTCCAGAAAGTATTTGCCACATGAAAGAGGTAGAGTTTATCAGACTGGAACAGAATAACATGACTGTGTCCCAGTACGAGGCTAAGTTCGCGGAGTTATCTCGGTTTGCACCTATTTGGTGGAGAATGAGGAACGTATGACGCGGATGTTTCTGAGAGGTTTGAAACCCGAGATTCGTCAATACCTCATTTCTCACAAATTTTCTCTATATTCGGATGTAGTGAACAGGGCCCAGTTATTAGAACGAGATAATGATTATGTTTAACCAAGGGACAATAACCAAAGTCGTACTAGTGGCAGCAGTCATCAGAACAATGACAACCAGCAGGGAGGAAAGTATCATGCCAGAAACGGTAACCACTTCGTTGATAATCGTGGCCATGATAATAGAAGAAGTGAGTCGGGGGGAGATTTCAAGAAGAGAAGGTACAACAATGAGAACGTGAAAGCATCGACAGCAGCACCAACATCAACTGTTTCTAGGGGAGGAGAACGACCGTCGGTCGTATGCTATAAATGCGGGCAAGAGGGACACATCAGCCCCAACTGCACACAACAATCCAAGGTGTGTTATAACTGTGGAAAGGAAGGGCACATAGCTCGAGTGTGTCCTATAACGAAACCAAGTTCAGCAGGGATGGTGACTCCAAAGGCTATCCCTGACAAGTCAAAGTCAGTGGTTCCTGGAAGAGCTTTTGTCGTGACTGCCCAACAAGCAAGGAACCCGAACGAGGTTATTAAGGGTAAGCTGATAATAAACTCTTGCGAAGTTTACACTTTATTAGATACTGGTGCTACCCATTCTTTTATTTCACCTGCTTGTGCTCAACGTTTGAACTTGACACCTGAGATATTAGACTTTGACTTATCTGTTGAAACTTCGTTGGGAGAAACCTTCGTTACATCTACAGTTTACAAATATTGCTCTATTCAAATTGGTACCCTTACCCTACCTATTGATCTTATATCGTTGAAAATACTTGCATTTGATGTGATTTTAGGAGTTGACTGGTTGACCACTTATCATGCCAAAATTGATTATTTTCGTAAGGTTGTTAGTTTTCATATTCCTAACCAACCTATTGTGCGAATTCAAACAACCAAACCACTAAAATCAATCAATGTTATTTCAAGTCATAAAGCTATTCGTTTATTAAAAAATGGATGTCAAGCTTTCTTAGCCCATGTCACTGATCTAAACCAGAATACGTCAGGTTTGAATGATATTTTTGTTGTTAATGAGTTTCCTGATGTATTTCCCGAAGAACTTCCCGGTCTACCCCTGGAACGGGAAGTTGAATTCTTTATTGACCTTGAACCCGGTACAAAACCCATTTCTAAAACCCCATATCGAATGGCTCCTATAGAACTTCAAGAGTTAAAGGTCCAACTACAGGAGTTGTTAGACATCAGTTTTATACGTCCTAGTACATCTCCTTGGGGTGCTCCTGTTTTATTCGTAAAAAAGAAAGACGGGAGTATGCGACTTTGTATTGACTATCGGGAGTTGAACCATGTCACCATCAAGAATAGGTATCCGTTACCACGTATTGATGACCTGTTCGACCAGTTGTAAGGTGCACAATTCTTTTCAAAGATCGATCTTCATTCTGGATATCATCAGCTGAAGATTAAAACTGAGGATATTCCGAAGACTGCTTTCAGAACTCGATACGGGCATTATGAATTCTTAGTCATGTCTTTTGGATTGACTAATGCTCCTGCTGTTTTTATGGATATGATGAACCGTGTATTCAAGGAATATTTGGATCAGTTCCTGGTTGTCTTTATTGATGACATCCTCATTTATTCCAAAAACCGTGAATATCATGAGCACCACTTGAAGTTGGTACTTCAAAGGCTTCGTGAAAATAAGCTATATGCCAAGCTAAAGAAATGCGAGTTCTGGCTTGAGGACGTAGCATTCCTTGGGCACGTAGTATCAAAATGTGGAGTATCTCTAAACCCGGCGAAGATTAAAGCAATACAAAGTTGGGAGCAACCGAAGTCGGTGACCGAAGTACATAGCTTTCTGGGCTTAGCTGGTTATTATCAGAGATTCGTGGAAGGATTTTCTCTAATCGCTACTCTATTAACTCAGCTGACTCAGAAAGATACAAGATTCGTATGGAACGGGGAATGCGAGAAGGACTTTTAAGAGCTCAAGAGGAGACTCATTTCGGCACCTGTTCTGACATACCATCTGGTTCGGATGGATTTGTCATTTACAGCGATGCTTCAGGCAAAGGGTTAGGGTGTGTTCTTATGCAACATGGGAAAGTCATAGCCTATGCCTCGCCACAACTCAAGTAATATGAGAGGAATTATCCCACTCATGATCTAGAGTTGGCAGCAGTCATTTTCGCGTTGAAGATCTGGAGACACTACCTGTATGGGGAGAAAGTGGAGATCTATACGGATCATAAGAGCCTCAAGTATTTCTTCACCCAGAAGGAACTCAACATGCGGCAACGACGTTGGCTTGAGCTGTTGAAAGATTACGATCATACCATCCAATACCATCCTGGAAAAGCGAACGTGGTAGCTAACGCATTGAGTAGAAGATCATATGCGGGAACGAATGCGATGCTTTCAAGGCCTATTTTGTGTGATTTACAAAGGATGGAGATAGAGTTCAAGACTCTGGGGACCCATGCGATGATGTCAAGTATACGCGTAGAACCAGCTTTGATTGATAAAGTTAAAGCTGCTCAAGCTATAGACCCAGAGTTGATGAATATGAGGAAGAAGGTGCAAGAAGGTGCTATTCCAGAAGCAAGGATTGATGAAGAAGGAATACTTCAAGTCAACTCCAGACTTTGTGTTCTTGACGATTCTGATTTGAAGTATAGAATCATGATGGAGGCACACAACACACCATTTGCAATCCATCCTAGGAGTACCAAAATGTATCGTGATCTTCGACATATATTTTGGTGGAGCAATATGAAGAGAGAGATCGCAGAGTTTATCTCAAGGTGTTTAACGTGTCAACGTGTTAAGGCGGAGCATCAAGTGCCAAAGGGTCCATTGCAACCACTTGAGATTCTGAAATGGAAGTGGGAACACATTACCATGGATTTCGTTACGGGTCTTCCCAAGGTTTCTCAAGGTATAGATGCGATTTGGGTTATTGTTGATAGATTAACCAAGTCTGCTCATTTTTTACCGATACAGGAGACTTATTCCCTTGAACGTCTTGCTCGTATGTACGTGAATGAGATTGTGAGATTACATGGCATGCCAGTATCCATAATTTCGGATCGTGACCCAAGATTCACTTCACGATTTTGGGTCAGCTTACAGAAAGCTATGGGCACGAATTTAATATTCAGTTCGGCATATCATCCATAAACGGAAGGGAAATCGGAAAGGACTATCCAAACTCTTGAAGATCTATTGAGACTCTGTGTTCTAGACTTCAAAGGGAGTTGGGATAAGTACCTACCATTGGTGGAATTCTCCTACAATAACAGTTATCAGGCAAGTACAGGCATGGCTCCATTCGAGGCGTTGTATGGATGAAAATGTCATTCTCTAGTTTGCTGGGACGAGGTGGGTGAAGCAACATTGTTGGGACCGGAGTTAGTACGTATAACTACGAAAAAGATTCAAATGATCCGACAACGTATACAAATTGCACAAGATAGACAAAAGAGTTATGATGATCTTCATCGAAGGGACGTGGAGTTTAATGTCAGAGATCATGTATTATTACGTGTTGCTCCATGGAAAGGAGTTACGAGATTCGAAAAGAGAGGAAAGCTCAACCCACGATTAATTGGTCCATTTGAAATCCTTGACCGAGTAGGAAATGTGGCCTATAGACTTGCCTTACCTCCAAGCATGTCTCGTGTTCATAACGTTTTTCACATATCTATGCTTCGTAAATATGTGAAAGATCCAAACCACATTATTGAGTTAGAACCAGACGAGATAGCCAAAGATTTAACATACGAGGAGGTACCTGTTAATATCTTGGATATGAAGGAACATGTCCTACGCTCAAAGGTTATACCTCAAGTTAAAGTTTTGTGGAGGAACCATGATATCGAGGAAATGACCTGGGAGTTAGAATCGAAAATGAAAATGAGGTATCCTCACCTTTTTGACATATCAGGTACGTACGTCAATTTCGAGGATGAAATTTCATAAGGAGGGGAGGTTGTAAGACCCCAACTTTTATGAATAAAGATTTAATTTTCTTTATTTATTGTTTTAAACAGTAAGGTGTTGTCTTGATAAATGTGGTAAGTTATGGGATATATGCAAATTTTACAAAGTTTGCAAGTGGTAATAAAATATTCATTGTGTCGGGAAATATTCGTTTGGTCATGAAATATTCTTGTTGTCAGAGAATATTCGTACGATGGCGCAGCCATTTGTGGGCCCCACAACGGAATAACTGTCGGATATAGAAAGCGACAGAAATAATCTTTTTATAAAATAACGGCGTAGTTGTTACCGTTAGTACTGTTGAAATACCCGGTGGTTAAAATACAGTAATACGCGGTGTTGCACAGTAGCACACGGTATTGCACAGTATTTCAAAATACTGATTCTTACGTAGGAAGACACTTACTCAATTATTATTACAGTAATTACTGTTCAATATTTTATATTATTGATTCAATAATTGCATAATATTTTATTGGTTCAATATTTGCTACGTTGATATTTTATATCAATAATTGCTACTTTGCTATTTTATATTAGTGATTCAATAATTGACATCGCACAGTATTTCAAATTATCAAATCAATAATAATATTATTTGAATAATATTATTAGATAGCATTATTGGCAATGTCTAAGGAAGCTCTGTCTAGGAAAGAGGTTGATTAATTGCGCGCCAGTAATGAGAAATCCTTATCGGAAGGCCCCCTATTTCTTGAGAACGACCTGATTGTCAATATTGTAGTTCTATAATATTATTTGTGAATAATTAATTATTAATTTATATGATAAGGAAATATTTATTTTTGTGGATATAAAAGAAGGAATTAGTGTTGAGGTATTTTTATCAGTATTTTGGTGTGGAAAATCATCTGTATGTGGATTTCGGTCATTATCTGTTTGGAATTTGGAAAAACTTCGTTCTACAAAGTTGTAGAGAATTAAATTTTCTATGGAAAGGATATAAAATTTGTATTTTTTTTGATAAAAGGGCTATTTATAATGAATTATTGAAGTTTTAGAAATAAATATTTTTATTAAAAATATGGGTGGGCCCCACTTTTGTCTTGTGTGGTAAAATGTTGATTTTTGAAAATCCAACTTGGTTGGCAGCAGCTATCAAAATTTTCAAATCAAGTATGCTCCGTTGGCTTAATTGTCAATCCTGGCATCCTAGCATTTTCTTATAAATAGGGTGCTTAGTTAGAAATGAAAATCACACCAGAATTAGAAAATTTTCTCTCTATAATATCGAGCGTATTTCTTGTGAGTATTTAGATACTTTGAGTGTTGATAGCAGTGCAAGTTTTCGTCCACATAATATCCGACATTCCAGTCAAAACTACTCTCTTGTTAAAGTAAGGAATATTATTTTTCGAGTAAATGATGTTATTATCTTTCAATATTCATAAAAAAATATTATTTTCTTTCATATTCCATATTATGGAGGTAATAATATTTCATTTCATATTCCTAAATCTGAACTTACCACGTTAAGTATTGCTTCTAAAATTCCTGAAATGATCAGAGATGTCTTGAATTTTGCGCTTCATCTAGTATCGTTTCACCGGAATAATTTTTTGAACTTTCTCGTGAAATTTTTATCTTTTTAAGTCGAGTTACTATTCATGAGTTACTATTTATAAGTTACTATTCACAAGTTACTATTCACGAGTTACTATTCACGGTAAAAAAATAATTTTGTTCTTTGATTGTATCCAAGTTTTGAACTTCATTCATGAATTTTTCTCCGCAATTGATTATTACGGAGTATTATTGAACTTGGATAAACTAAATTACGAATCCCTAATCTTTGTCCTTTATTTCACTGGATTCATTATTTATATTGTTTTTCATCATCCTTAGTCCTAAATAGTGATATAACTGAATATCTTTGGCCTGTAGTGCAAAGATGAATGATTACCTGATGAATATCTTTGGCCCGTAGTGCAAAGATGGACAGGTGTTGAGATGAACATTACCAACTGGTGATACAAATGAATATCTTTGTCCCGTAGTGCAAAGATGAATATTTGATTCAAGATATATATTGATTGATGTTACAGGGATAAAATATTGATGATGAACTTTTAAATCATAAAGATAGTAGACTTTATTCTCTACTTAACTCTTCTAATGAATTGTTATTTCCGCTGCGAATATTGATCTAAAATTGGTTGTCCATTATATTTTATCTGATTTATTGAAGACTAACGATAATTTATTATTCATTATCTTAGTCATAATATTCTTTACTAGGCTAGTTGAGCTCACCCTTTTCTTCCAATTTTCTATTCAGGATATGAGAATATCGAGGGTACTAGTCGGGGAATGGAGTGATGGTCCGAGTTAGAGCTGTAGAAGTCCTCACTATATTTTTTTATTTAAAATAGTGTGATAATAAATGTAATGAGGACTTAGTTTGAATGTTAATATTTTCTAAATGTCTGTATTGACACTCACAGTTGTGTGGTCGTATTTTGCACGGCCGTGTGATATGAAAGATGGTATTTGAATTTTGTTAAGTGTATTTGGCGACTCAAAATGGGTTGAGTATTGAACCTATTTTGGGAGCGTCATAATATACTTGCGCGTATTTGTCATTATATAAATCGGACAACAACTAGCATCTCTGTGATGACTTTAATCTTGGCAAGATCCAACTCAATGCCTCTATTGCTCACTAGGAATCCCAACAAATTTCCCGATTTGGCGCCAAAAGCACATTTGGCTGGATTCAGTTTGAGGTTATACTTACGTAACGTGTTGAACAGCTTCCTGAGATGGTTGATGTGATCGCCCTCCTTCCGGGATTTAATGATGATGTCATCCACATAAACCTCTATCTCCTTATGCATCATGTCATAAAACAGGGCCATCATGGCTAGCTGATATGTGGCACCGGCATTGATAAGGTCGAAGGACAATCTTTTGTAACAGAAGGTAGGGAGTGATGAAAGCTATTTTCTCCCTGTCCTCTTTAGCGACCATAATTTGATGGTAACTAGCAAAGCAATCCACGAAAGAATACATGCCGTACTGCGCCATATTGTCTATCAGGATGTAGATGAAAGGTACCGGGAAATTATCACTGAGACAAGCTTTGATCAAATCCCAGTAATCCATGCATACTTGTACCTTCCCTCCGGGATTAGGCACGGGAACTATGTTCGACAGCCACTCCGAGTATGTTGATACCATGATGATGTCAACTTTGAATTGTTTAACAACTTCTTCTTTAACTGTCAGACTCTATTCAGGTTTCAATTGCCTGAGCTTCTGCTTGACTAGCTTGAATCTATCTTTGATGGGGAGTCTATGGATGACATTGTCAATAGATAAGCCCTCTATATCTTTATGCAACAATGAAAACACATCCTGGAACTGAGTTAAGATTTTAATCAGGTCGGTTCTTGGGTCTTGGGTGAGGTCTAGGCCTATCTGGATTTCTTTGAGGTTTTCTAAGGTTCTGATATTGACAATGGTGGTTTGGTCGAGGTTTGGTTTGGGTTTGTCTTCGACCCATTCTTTGATCTCCTCTGGCACCTCATAGTCATCTTCCTCCTCTTGATCAATCTCCATCAAGTCAAAGTTCAGTTCTACATCAAAGTTGTAGTAATTGTGACAGGTTGGCATCTCAATAATAGTGACACACAAATCCAATTCTGGAGTCTTGAAAATAAAATACTTTTGCTTTAATATATAAAACTGTTTAAATGTATAAAGCATTTAGCAAAGCATGACAAAAGTTACTGCTATAGCTGTGCAACCAAAATAAGCAGTTAATGAAACCATGTTACAGGGCTGATGGACTCTCTACCCTTTTACCCTTTTTAAATGAGGCATGGGACACTGCTCCAGTTGTCCATAATCAAATCCTCATGAATAGGGAGGATACAAGATTTGTGGTTGTCTGTCTCTTCCTTGATGACAACTAAGACATCCTTCAGATCAGAGTCGAGGGTTTTTCTTTGAACTGCCCCTTCTATTTCTTGATGCGAGGAATTTGGATCTGATCCTCTTCATCACTGTCTAGGATATCATCGTTCATACCCTCATAGTGTATGAGAACATGCATAGTAGTAAATGGGTCTCATCCTTTGTACAGGAACTTTTCTTTTCCCTTTTTGCTATCCCCCTCAGGCTTTGGGGCTTTTCTCTCACTTATTGGTATGACTGGAGGAAATAGCATGGCTGACACAACAGCATGAATCTTCCTCATTGGCTTCATAAACCCTGCATCAGTGAGGTTTGGCAACAGTATAGTGGAAGCATGAGCCTTTGGATGCTTGTGTGGGTTCCGGTGGTTTGACCCTGATGAATAGCCCAATCTGGCTTTCCTTGACTGGCTCGGGATCTGTACCGAACATTTAATTCCTTACTGATTTTTCCCTAACCCTTCTCTAGGGCAGAAACCCAAAGATACCATCTCCTGGCCCACTATCATCACTTCGGGGGAGATTTTGGTTTTAAGGCTGGTGCCCTAACCGATAGGTACTGAATATTGCTTACCTCCAATGCTTGAAAACTTGCAGGTTCAATCCCTACATCCAGACTGATCACCGGCATGTCCCCCTGTATGAAAACAGGGTATTCTGGTTCGGCATTCATCGTGATTAGGTTACCATTGATAATGTACTTGAGCTACTGATGTAGGGTGGATGGAATTGCTCCCGCCATGTGGATCCACGGCCTTTCCAGCAATAAGTTGTATCCGGTGGTAATGTTGAGGACCTGGAAGGATACATAGAAAGTGATGGGACCAATCTCCAATGGAAGCTCAATCTCTCCCATAGCTTCTCGGCGAGACCCATCAAAAGCCCGGATAACCACATGATTGGTTCTGATCCGGTTTGGGTTGATCTTCATTCTTTCCAAGGTATCGTAGGGATAGATTTTCAGAGACGATCCTCTGTTTATAAGCACACCTCCAATCACATACCCTGATGACATCACTGCTATGTGCAGTGACTTGCGATGGACCGTCCCTTCCGTGGGTATATCATAGTCAGTGAAAGATATCACATTGCTGTTGAAAATGTGTTCTATCACATGACGGAATTTCTCAACATCCACTGCTCTTGGCAGATGGGCTTCCTCCAGTACTTTCACCAGAATGTTGTGATGATCCGTCGAGGATAAGACCAGGTCTAGGATGGACATCTGTTTGGGTGCATCCTTCAAGTTCTGCACCACCTTGATCTCGTTATGCCCCATTTTGCTGAGGAATTCTTTGATTTTCTCTTTAGCCACTTTTTCTTTGGCCTTGATAACTGAATTGATCACCCGCTAAGGCAGTTACAATGGATTCTCCTTGGATATGCTAGCAATATTATTCGAGGTTGAACTCTGATCATTCCTATAGTTCCATGGGACTCTTTTCAGACTGATCACTGGATATTGGGGTCTGAAAGGAAATATTAAAGGCTCGGGCGTAGCTAATTTCAAAGGATTCTGTGCTTCTTGAACCCCTTTTCCTGGCAGTATTAAGGGTGTTCTGGCTAGCTCATTCTCGCAGGAAATAACAGCCACTGTTCCTTGATTCCATGCCATGAGAATAAAGAGTGTTTCCTCATCGGGGAGGCCATAATCTTGATTCCCCTTTATTAACTCACCATTTTCAATCATATTCTAGATCAGGTGATGAAGTCCCCAGCAATCCTCGGTGTCATAACCGGGCGCATTAGAATGGTACTGACAGATCCTGTCAGACTTGAATTTTCTGGATTGAGGGTTCACTGGGGGTAACAAATCTGTAACCATCCCCTCATTGATCAACATCTGGAAGATTTCCTTCATCGGCTGGTTCAAATTAGTGAAGTTCCTCTGAAAGGCAAACTCCCTATCTGCTTGAAATTTCTCCTCCTTGGCCACCTTGTTGGCCTAGGGTTCATGCTCATGAAATCGATAGTGATCTCTCATAGCGAAGGGGTTAATTTCTGGCATAGGAGGACTTGCTTTAGACTGGCTGGACTGGTTTATCAGCTGCCTATTTACCTGATGTTGGTATACGACCAGATCCATTAACTGTCCAATCTGTTCCTTAATGGACTTGATTTCCTGTTCAATCAGGAATTGCCTTTCTGATAACTCCCAACTATCTGGGCTACTGGTACTGTATTGAGTTGCCTCTTTGACATACCAAAGGTATTTGGATCCTTTTCCATTCTTTGTGCTAATCATGTTGACATTCTCCTCTTTGTGCTGAGCAAGGGGATTGTCTTGCACGTGCGGTTGCTCTGGTTTGGTCACCACAATCTCTCCGTTGTCTATCAAGTCTTGGATTTTGTGCTTAAGAGCCCAACAGTCCTGTGTATCGTGGCCTGGAGATCCAGAATGGTATGCGCACTTCTTACTTGGGTCAAAATTCCTTCCCCCGGTACTGGTTGGTGGAAGGAGCTGAACAATCTTCTTCTGTGCTGTCAACAGTTTCAGCAAGTTCTTGAGTGAATCCTCTAAAGGGGTGAATGTTCTCCGACGTCTGGCCTCTACATTTTTTTGAAATGGAGGGTTAAAAGGTTGGGCTGGAGCTTGGAAAGGGGAATAGTTCCTCCTTTGAATAGGCATATTGCGAGTCCGACTCGCTTCTTTAATTCTGTCCTTGTAGTACTAAGGACAATTCTTCATCTTTCTTCTTATGTAGTCTCCATGGATTACTCCCATAACTCCCAGATTGGATATGCTAGGCAACAACTTCCAGAGCGGTAAGATCTTTTATCTTCCCAGATTTTAGCCCCAGTTCAGCCATTTCTCCGTGCTTGATCATCTCCGAGAATGGTTTTCCTATGCCTGCTAGGACCCTTTCGTAATACGGAGCTTCTTGGATGTTGATGAAGGTCATGACTATCTCAGACTCAGTCATAGGTGGGGTGACTTGTGCTGCCACTCGCCTCCATCGTTGGGCATATTCTCTGAATGACACAACGCTTTGCTTTTTAATTTTGGTGATTTGATATTTGTCTGGAGCCATTTGGGACTGAAAACTGTATTTATTGAGGAAGGCATGTGCTAACTCTTCCCAGCTGTGAATTTTGGAATTATCTAGATGAGCATACCAGGCTCTAGCCTCTCCGGTTAAACTTTTCTTTAATAATTGCATTCTGAGCTTCTCATCCTCTGCATATGATCCAAGCTCTCCAATGAATACCTTTAAATGGGTGTATGGGTCTCCCAATCCATCGTATTTCTCAAAATCAGGGACTCAAAATTTTTCTGGATAACGAGCCCCGGGGAATATACATAAGTCTGAGTAATTGACACTCCCAAATGCCTCAGTCCCTTTGATAGACCGTATGGTCTCTTCCATTTGCTATACCTTTTTTAGAATATCACTAGCTTCTTGCTCTTTGTTAAGGATGGTGATTTCAGGGGTTTTGTTGATAGGATCCTAGTTCTGCGGTTCAGGAATCTGAGGGTCTTTCTTTCTAGTCTCTTGACTGCCACTGGGTGTAATTGGTTCTTTATGACCCTGTGCTTGTTTCCCTTTAAGAGCTTTACTTTGTTCTCTCAAGAAAATAGCCAATTCGGCTATCAGGTTCTTTAATCCTTCAAACTCTTCCCTAGAGACGGGGGTGGATTCTGGTTGAGCACTTGAAGCCATGCCTGGAGATGAACTTAGTGCTTTCTTAGATTTTGATCTGGTGACAAGACCAATTTTTATCTATAACAAACGTAGGTGTGTTAATTTCTAAATAGAAGTATTGGTCGGATGCATGCCATGCAATATGTTTATTTTTGAGATTTTTTAATCTTATCCTATAAAATAAAGGGCAGTTATTTTAATGACAGGATAACATGACAGGATTTACATGATATGCATATTTATGAAATTTACTTTGGAATTTAAAAATAGACATTTGTATTGAAAGAGGAAGGCATGAAGAGGCTGACCTATCTTAGGTTACTCTCGCGGCTTTTCGGCATGAAGGTCCCCATATCATCACAATCTACTAGAGGGGAAATTAATCTAATCTTTCAATTTTAGCGGATCTGAGTGGTGCCTTTCCTGAGCCTCGCTGAATTAGTCTTCTTTAAGTCCAGTACTCAAACACCGACGGATTTGCCTCCTGGTGGAGGAATCACACAACATACATTCACATACATCGCATCTCACCGTATGAAATGATGACATTTGTGCAAAGCACTAATATAAAGCAGTAAAACATTCATTCACATCCATTCAATGTAAAGACGCATCATTTTACACACAAGCAGATATAAAAGGAAATTTTGAAAAGATTTGAGCGCGGCCTATGCCCTCTACATTCCCCAGAAGAATCGCCACCTGTCGACTTCGGGAAAAAATACGGGTCGAGTTGGACCCAAATCTTTCTCTCTTCCTAAGTTTTACTTTCTCCCCTTATTTTATCTTGTCTGTTTTATGATGGGTGAAGGGTTTTTTAGGAAAAGTCCAACATGTATCATGTCGACGATTTGAACGGTTTACAGAGTCGCTAGTTGGTAGATTTGAAATGATTGTACCAACTCAACCGAGTTTTATTTTGAAAGTAGGCCCAATTGTTGGACACTGTTGAAATTAAATCTTTGAAACCGAAGTTCTAAGTTCAGAGGCTTGGTTAAGTGAGGGGAAGATGTTAGGCACCCCTCAACTCCCGTGAAAACACGGTACCGCATCTTTTTAATATTCCCTTTTTATTTGCAATGCGTTTGTGAATGCTGAAAGAAATTGGGCCTACATTTATTTGATTTGAAAGTATGGACATGCTTTGTTGAACCTATATACGAAGGGTTGGATTTGATTTGCAAAAGTCTTTTTTTAAACTAGATATTAAAATGATATTTGGAAAGCAGGTTTTCAAACCCTTACGCTCATGGAGGAATTGAAACATGTTGATACTTCCATTTTTTTTATCTTTTTAGTCTGTCAGCTCAATTTGAATAGTGATTGTCGAGCTGCGAAGCATCCTCGACCACGAAATATATACAAGTGTCGGTCTTCTCATGGGCATGATAGCCATCGGAGTGACTCTGGCATGACAAACCACTATTTCATTATGTTTGAGACCTTAAACCCGGATAACCGTTTTAAGGTCTTTCGGATGTACATTTTTTACCGAAAAATTGGCAGGGTACATTTGTAATGTGGAGTTTGTCAATCGTGGGAATCAGATTCTAATCAGTTTGATCATGAATCCCACGATTCCTAGGCTCACATAAGGAGGCCAAGAGAACCTACACATCACAGATATTCACAGAAAAATGGATATTTACATCCATACGTCACCGAACCAAGGATTCATCAGTCAAATCCTGGCAGGCGCGTAGCCAAAGCTTCTCGTTCCCAATAGATAGCGATCTAAGGGTCGCGTGGATGCTTTAAAATAAATAAAACTAGAAAGAAAGCTAGATTTAAATAAATCTTAGCCATTCTAGCTTTTCGGTTCCAGTTGAATCTATTTTGAATAGTTTGGAAGGTAGAAAGGGCTAGATTTAAAGAAATCTAACTTGCCAAATGAATATCAGTGCCAATTCATATCAAAGGAATATTTAAAGCAGAAGTTTAATCACAATGAATAAAGAATATATATAAAATTATATATATATATACGAAAGCTGTAAAGGGCGATGAGTTTTCACTCTCAGGCCCGTACTGGAATATAAATATATATATATATAAGCTGTAAAGTACGGCGGATCAACCATCCTATGCCCGAACAGAAATGGAAATATATATATATATATATATATATTTATAAAAACTGTAAAAAGCCACAAAGTATTCCAGGCTTGACAGAATTGAAATATATATATATATATAAGCTGTAAAGGGCGACGGATCATTACGTGGCTCTTTTACAGCTTATATATATATATATATATATATATATAAAAGCTGTAAAAAGCCACAGAATGATCTAGGCTTGACTGAATGTAAATAAATAAATAAATAAATATATATATATATATATATATATATATATATATATATGTATAAAAGCGATAAAAAGGCCATGGATTTCCAATCCAGGCAAAACTGAAATATAAATGTTAATATATACAGTTAGTATATATATATATTAAAGTAATAAAGGCCACGAATTTAGCAATCCAGGCCAAACGAAGTCAAAAAAATTTATATATATAGTTATATATATAAAAACAGTAATTACCACGGATTTGCCATCCGGACTTGACAGAATTGAAAAGTTAGTATATATACAATTAAATATATACATAATAAAGCCAAAAAGAACATGAGTCCATGACCCAGTCCGAGAAAAACCACACACACACACACACACACACACACATATATATATATATAAGCGATTAAAAGTCGCAGATCGACGATCCGGGCTGTGTAAATGCAAGAAAATGCGTAAATGTACTAAAAAGTATGCCAAAATGGCCACGGAACTGAGTTCCGGGCGAAATCAAAAAACGAAACTTAACGTGTTTGTGTATAAATGCGCAATGAAGTAGTAGGAACTTCCTGACTGTAAAAATACTTATAATGGACTGCTACACGGGCTTTTTGCCACTTGGTAGGCTTCAAACTGGCGTTTCCACCGTTTAATTTTTGATATGTGGTAGTATATGAATATACCTACGTGTTAGAGTAATAAAATCTGGGTTTGGAGTACTGGAAGTCGGGCTAGGAAACGAAATGGAAGGAGTTTCAGAGCGTTTTCTATTTTTTGGCTTAGGGGTGCACTTGTATTTAAAGACCCGATGGAAGCGGTCCTACCCGCGGCAGCCGCGGGTCTACCTGTGGCTCCACGTGGTAGGGCCCACCCAATGGGATTCGTTGTCTCGAAGTACGTGCACTCCAAACAACGCGATGTCAGGTTCAAAACTTTCTAACTTTTGATTGGAGCGTCCGTTTGAGGCGTGCTATACCTTTTCGGAAAGCCCTCGCCGAGAGCGTCACAATGACATGGGACTAAATATTTTTGAGTCCAAGAAGACTAGTTCATAACTGGGTTTTCGATTCTTTGCAGTTTGTCCGTTGAGCTATATTGTGCTATTTTCAGTCAGGATCAATGTTATGGTTCTTTCTGACCTTGATGGCATCAATTCGGCTTGATTTTGACTGAATTGGCTTACAGTTGGTAAAATGACTATTTTACCCCTCCAAGGGTTGTCTCCTGTACTGGCACGGTCTCCGACTATTTTCTCGGGGTTGTCTCCAAGGTTTGGATCCCAGTCGATTCTGTTTGTCCTCAGGGTTGTCTCTGAGGTTGACTTGGTTTCCCAAGTTTGTCTTTGGGGATTATGTGATGCTTTGGGGTGGTCTCCGAAGTTGATTTGGCCTCCCAAGTTGTGACCGGGGTTTGACCTGACCTCCCAGATTGTGACTAGGCCTGAACTGGATCTCTCGGTGTAGTTGTCGGGGTTACTGTACCTCTCGGGTTGTGACCGGGGTTTGACTCGACATTTCGGTATTGAGATTGGGGCTGAGTTGGCATCCTAATATTGAGACCGGGGCTGAGTTGGCAGTCTGGTATTGAGATCGGGGCTGAGTTGGCAGCCTGGTATTAAAACCGGGACTGAGTTGGCATCCCGATATTAAGATCGGGGTTTGACTTGACCTCCTGATGTAGTGATCGGGATTGACTTTGGTTTGAACTTCCAGTGTTGTCTCCGAAAGATAAAAGATGATTTTGCCCTCCTGCAGGGTTAGTAGTAGGAATGCAAAATTTTGAGTGTCTACATTGGCGCCGCAGCGCCACCACCTGTTTTCAGATAGTAACAAGTGGGAATGACATAGAGAAAATGAAGGGAGCTTATATATCATTTTCTCAGCCTCGTTTTGGGATATCTCTCCATCTCTACACAACTCCTCTCCATATCTCTCTGTGACACCCCCAAATCCGAGTACTTCAATTCCAAGAGATTTGGTGTTTACTGTACAAAAATCATCTATCTATCTACTCATAATAAATACCAACCATGCAATAGATAGAAATAAATCCTCCCCTATAGGGTTACAAAACCTGAATAATAAATACAATCCAAGGTCATTAAATCTCAAGTGCGGAAACGTAAACAGATATAATAAGTCCTTAAACAAAAATATATTAAATAAACAACAAGTCTTCAACAGTTGTTGACCTTGCCTTTGCCTTTGCTAGTAGAAGGCTCGTCGGACCTTTCGTTCTTAACTGCAATGTTATTATTACGCAAGAGTGAGCACGATTTCCCACAAGTATAACAATATAACAATGATATAATAACATGCAAGTGAATCAAATACTTCTGAATAAAGAAACTCGGCTTTTGAATCAAGAATAAGTAACAAGAATCAAAAGAACATCTGAGGGTCATAAGACCTCGAACTATGTCCTAAGTTGTCAAGTGTTTATACTTGAAACCTTTAACAGTCATAAGACTATGGACTCTACTTCTCGTACATCTGAGGGTCCTAAGACCTTGAACTCTGTCCTAGATTGTCAAGTATTTTCACTTTAAACCTTTAACAGTCATACTAAGACAATGGACCTTACTTCTCGTACTTAGGGGGATCAACCCTTAGTACCATACTGTGCACATATCTTAATGCTAAAGCATCATCAATCCCCTATAATAGGGTTGTTCATCTCAGTTTGATATCAGAGTACGCACCAAAGGAAGTTGGGTTTGGATAAGCTCAGTAATAGTTATAGAAATTAGAACGTTTATCAACTATGGACTAGTCGAATCAATAAGGGTTCGCTAGTCTTACAAGGTTTAAAAATAAATGATATTCAATTTGAATAATAAATCTCAAGAGTATACAATTGAATAAATATTGTATAAGTGAAGTAATATTTCAAAAGAATTATAATATCTCATATGAAATCTTAAACTTGAATAATTAAGAACAAGAACTTGATTGATATAGAATCACAAGTATAGAACTTGCTCAATGAATAACTTTGATGTTAGAAAGCTTGCTCAATTTAAAGAGTATGAATAAGAAAACTTGCATAATCGTAAACGAGTTAGGGTAAGGAAACTTGCTTAACAACAATAAGTTAAGGATAGAATACTTGCCTCAGCGCGCAAGCTACAAATATAGTTACAATTCAATTCCTCAACGTCCTACACATTACATTATGCATACGATGTCGATTAGTTTCATAACTTCTATGTTCAACTGTTGAACCATTCATTTAAGTTTAACTTACAACTTGGTTCGAAGTGTTAACATGAGTATGAATTCACAATATGCATATCATATAGGTATAATCCTTCAAACAATCATAATCAAGTTTTACAATCTCAATATTCAAGTTCACACTTAGTTTAGTAACATGAACTTCAAATCATATAATATGTGTTAATAACATGTTATAGAATAGCATTACATGTTCATCAAGTCCTCAAGTATGTTATAGCATAGTATTACACTTGGCACGACATTTCGACGTTCATTCGTCGCACGCCCGACTCGTCCCTCTTGCGTACGCTTAATATGCTCATACAATTGTCTAAAAAATCATTGATTAATGTTAAACATCATTATATTTCATAATATTCATGTTTTATAACTTATAACAACATTTTTATCGTCGAGAGCACTACATTTGCGTACGAGCATGTCCGACACCCTCCGATTGTCTTTGAATACGTATCAGTCGCAAAGATGGCCATTCTGACCCCTGTTAACGACTTCAAATCGAAAAACTTAAATAATGAAAGTTGTAGGTCTACTCGTTATTTTTTTGAATCATCCTGAATCGCATTAATCGGAGTTTGTATGATGAAGTAATGCTTATTTTACTACAAGAGGTCAAAATAGTTTCAAAAATTTTCTCGGACACCAAACAAGGTCTCGGACAGCACCCACCCCCGCTGGGGCGGGGCTTTATGCCTATAAGGACTTGTTGGGCCCCCTGCTGGTGTGTTTTCTGGTTAGCTATTTTTGACAGTTTGTAGCCCAATTACTCCAATTAAATGCAAATTAAACTAATACCGTGATTTCTATGAAGTATAAACTTCATAGAAACATCATACAATATCTCTAATATTTTTTTTAACATCTTAAATCATACAATTACTCTAATTAAATCACGTAATTTCACTGTTCTTGGTGTTCTTGAAAGTTTTGAAGAAAAACATGAAATTTGACGTCACAGATTCGTTATAACACCGAAACCGTCCGTTCAAAGTTTGTTTTCTTTGTTTTAACATGTATTATCATAATCTAATGTCAAATTTAAGTTAAACAAACAATTCATGGCATATAATTGTTCGTAAGGGCCATAAGGCCATATATACAATATTTATACTCTGTAACTTCAAAAAACCCAATTAAAACATAATTACATGGTGTTGGTCATTGTAATTCATGTATGCATGATATAAAACATGTTATTAACATATAATAGCATACATGTGATTATATATTAAGTAAATCATGAAAATCGTTCTTCACAGTGAACTTTTAAAACACGTTAATGGAAAATCCTGATTTTAGCATGTTTATATGAAATTAGTTACTCCAACACATGAATACATGATATAAAATATATTATAAACACATACTAACATATATATATATATATATATATGTATATATCATATAGTCATCAATTATCAATCTCTTCAATCACAGATTACTTTAAAATAGTTTTTCATAGAAAATATAAGAACGTAAATTAAGTTTTGGGTTGAAGAGATTACCCCTTGCAATCTTTGTGACTATAATAGGAAGATGATGATAGAGACTTCTCAAATTCTTCTCCCTCAATCTTTTCTCTCAATTTTTCTCTCTAAACTCTCTCTCTGATGGAAAACTACGAACTATACAACTGATTTAAGATATAAGTTATAATATAAATATACATATACGATATAAACTGACGTAGTAGTGGGTGTCAGTTAATTCCCACCCAGCATTCAAATGCTCCAACTCTCCTTTAGGTAGTGTTTGGCTATTCCTTAATAACTCATTCCCATTTAATTTAATTAATTCTTACCATATAGTTAAATAATGTCACACCCAATTAATCATATAATCTTTTTTTATTAATTAAATAAAATAGAATAATTTCACATTAAATCACACAGTCACACAATTAAATTCTCATTTATTAATTATGTCAAATTATTAAATCTCTAATTAATTATTAAATTAATTAGAATAACTTATGCTTATTAAATAATTTATTTAATCAAATAAGCTCAATTAAATTCATACCTTGAATAATAAAATTCTCCACATTAATTTAATCAATGTAACACATAATTAAATTAATCTACCATAATTCCATCAATTAATTATTTAACTCAATAATTAAATCATCGAAAAATAATTATTTAATTAAATAAATATTCAAATTAAATTAAAAAAATCGTGTTCGTCACATCTTTCCCCCCTTAAAAGAATTCTGTCCCCAGAATCACGGTTCAATTAAAAATTTCGTCCCGTTACATTCTACCCCCTTACAAAGATTCTGTCCCCAGAATTGCTTACACATAATTTAAGTAAATAATTGTGGGTAATTCTTCATCATATGCTCTTCGTGTTCCCACGTAGCTTCTTTAGCGTTGTGGTTCCTCCAAATTACCTTAACAAAAGGTATAACTTTATTTTTGAGAACTTGCTCTTTCCTGTCAACAATCTGAACAGGAATTTCTTCATAGGATAAGTCTTTCTCAAATTGTAGGGGTTCATATTCAATCACATGTTTGTAATCGGGTTTGTAGGTCGTAAAACTGAAACATGCAAGACGTTGTGGATATTCTCTAGCGTCAGAGGTAAGGCTACCTCATATGCGACTTCTCCAATCCTTCACAGAACCTCAAAGGGTCCAATGAACCTCGGGCTCAATTTCCCCATCTTACTGAATCTGATCTTTCCCTTCTAGGGAGAGACTTTCAAGAATACAAAGCTACCCGATTCAAACTCAACATTCTTACGGTGCGGATCGACGTATTGCTTCTGCCTATCTTGAGATGCTTCCAGTCTTGCCCGGATTACTTTGACTATATCTGTTGTTTACTGTACCAGTTCGGTCCTAGTAACTATCTCTCGCCAACTTCATCCCAGTAAAGTGGAGTTCTGCACTTTCTGCCGTACAATACTTCGTAAGACGGCACGCCAATACTAGCGTGGTAACTGTTGTTGTAACCAAATTCAACGAGCGGTAAGTGAGCATTCCAATTTCCTTTGAAATCCATAATGTACGCTCTCAACATATCCTCCAATGTCTGAATCATTTTTTCGCTCTACCCGTCTGTCTGAGGGTGATATGTCGTACTCATTCTCAACTCCATCCCCATGCACTTCTGTAGTCACTTCCAGAAGTTTGATGTAAAGCACGGATCCCTATCGGAAATAATTGACATCGGAACTCCATGCCTCGAAACAATCTCTTTCACATATAACCTTGCCAACTGGTCTAACTTGAATCTGATTCTGATCGGAAGGAAGTGTACGGATTTCGTCAATCAGTCAATGATAACCCATACTGCGTCGTAGCCTTTCTGAGTTGTTAAAAGGCCATCCACGAAATCCATCGTAATATATTCCCATTTCCATTCTGGGATTTCTAAAGGTTGTAGCAATCCACTCGGCCTCTGATATTCTGCTTTCACTTTCTGACATGTCAGACACTTTGCAACACACTCTGCAACATCTCGTTTCAGATTCGGCCACCAGAAGTGTTGTCGAATATCTTGATACATCTTGGTACTACCAGGGTGAATCGAATATCGTGAACTATGAGCCTCTCTCAAAATCTCTTCCTTAATCTCTGGCACTGGCGGTACCCAAACTCTGCTCTCAAATCTCAGCAGCCCCTCACTGTCCATCTTGAATCTCGGTTCGGTTCCTTTAGATATTTTCTTCATCACCTTCTTACATTCTTCATCCTGAAGTTGAGTTTCCTTAACCTTATCCAATAGAGTTATACCAGCTTGTATCTGGAACATCTTTTTGTCAATCTCCATCGGATACTTCACTTCCAATTCCAGCTTCTCCATCGCTGAAATTAGCTCCTCCTGAGCGGTCAACATCATCTATTTCTCTCGACCCTTTCTTCTTAAGGCGTCGGCAACCACATTTTCTTTACCCGGATGGTATAAAATCTCGCAGTTATAGTCCTTAATTAACTCCAACCACATTCTCTGGTGCATATTCAAGTCATTTTATGTAAAAATATATTTCAGACTCTTGTAGTCTGTATATATTTTACACTTCTCCCCATAGAGATAGTGTCTTCAGATCTTCAAAGCAAATACCACTACATCTAACTCCAAGTCATGGGTCGGATACCCCTTCTCATAGTCCTTCAACTGTTGTGATGCATACGCAATGACTCTGCCGTTTTGCATAAGCACACAGCCTAGTCCTTTATGCAACGCATCCCTACATACTACAAAGTTTCCTATGCCATCCGGAAGAGATTACACAGGTGTTGTACTCAACCTCTTCTTAAGATTTTGGAAGCTTTCCTCATGCTTCTCTGTAAAAACGAATTTCACAACTTCGACTTTTGAGGGATCTACCGAGATTCTGTCCTTATCAATTACATGCCAAAGAACTCTACCTCTCTATCGGTCGAAAGTTCTGGCTGATCATCAGGAACTGCATCCATGAAATCTCTCACGACTGGTATTTCTTCTAACTTCGGGTTCTCTTTACGACTATTGACTATGTAGGCTAAATATCCTATTCAGCCTCGTCTCAATAACTTTCGGGCCTGCATCATCGTTAGACAACTCGCTTGTCTAGGCGACTTGCTGCCATAAAACACAACCTCTAACGGAGTCATAAGGTTAATATACTTTCTCTGGAAATCAATTATAGTCCCATAATTGAATAGCCAATCCATTTCTAAGATATCGTCAATTTCCCCAAGTCTAATCGGAGTAATATCTATATTCATCACATTACCCTTAATATTCACCCTACAGTTCTTGTGTACGTACTTAACAGGGATCACTTCTCTATTCGTAATTTCTATATTCATGGGGTATTCTAACTCGTCTTTAGTCAATTCTAAGTTCTTAGCAAAGCCATCGAATATAAGTAAACAAGTAGCACCCGAATCAAAAAATACATCTGCATTAACTTTATTGATCGGAATGATACCTGACATCTCATCACGAGACTGCACAGCATCCTGTACTGTCATGTTGAATGTTCTGGAGGTAGGTTAATTTGTTGCGGTTGGTCTTGAAATCGTCAGGGCGTTGCCATTGTTGCTTTCCATGTTCCCTCCTGTTTCTGCCCCTCCAGATCCTTTCTTTGGACAATCCCTAGCCAAGTGGTCCTACGACCCACATGTGAAGCAGGTGCCTTTCTTAGGGTTAGAGCAGTTAGGTCTTATGTGGCCTCCCCGACCACAATTGTAGCAAACTCTTTTTCCTTTCAGACATACCCCCAGGTGATTCTTCTCGCAGGTCGAACATGTTTCTATCCTTTTTTTATGGCTTTCTTGCTGATTTTTGGTCAATGTGCTATCTCTCCCCTGTGACACCCCCAAATCCGTGTAACATCGATTATAGGACATGGTGCTCACGATACAACATACATCATCATCTATCTAAGTAAACTCTAGCAATAATAATAGTAATATTATAACTATTACGTACTTACTCAAAATAAAATCCCAAGTCTTTACAACCTTTAATAAACCAAAACTTAAACTTAGCGTTTATCGCTACATTACATCATATGCGGAAATATAAACTTATTTTATAAGGTAACTAGCACCATTTCATCTTAGTCTTCCCCTTGTCCTTGCCCGAGCACTCAGCCTTCTCATCCTTAACTGAAAGGTTTAAGCAAGAATGAGCACAAATTGCCCAGAAAGTATATAAAGAAGTTTGGAAACATACATAAGGAGTAAAAACATCTGTATGATAATATCTCAACAGTTGAAAGAATTATCAAGTGTTAAACAAGAATATCAAAGATAAGAGTTTAGAATTCTTCATAGCATACTAAGGGGTGTTAAATACCCTGAACGTTACTTTGTTTCATCGAAAACCATCAGACAATTTAACAATCAAATAGATTATAAACGGTCTCTGCAAGTACTCCAGGTGATCAGCCTATTGTACCCTACATTGTGCACAAGTATAAAGTTTAAACTGTATAAGCATAAATGGGACTATATGCCCGACATCTGTTTGCCCGTTTATTCGGGTTGTTCATCTTAGTATTCATGCGAGACCGCACCAAAGCAATTTGGATTGGTAAACATTAAATAGCTTCGAAAGATTTGAATTAAATCATTTTTCATCAATAATAACTAGCCGAAAACAAAGGCCAGGAAACATACTTAGAAATAGTTCGATAATGACATGAAACTTATAAGCATAGTTGTTAGAATAATAACTGAGTAATCATCGATAAGCTTGCAAGATAATTGAAGTTGTATAACTTCACAACAAAGGAACTTGCACGAATAAATAGCTAGCACAAGTCCAATACTTACCCTCACTGAGATAAAAATAAGTAAGGATTGAATAAATACCCAATAGAAATTAGGGCTAGGAAACTTGCCTGATACGTCTGCTATCGTTAAAGCTAGCAATTAACCTTCACGTAACCTAATCATATGTGTCACATTAAGCCATTAGGTTCTTGAACTCTAATTTGAAAGAAAATGATTTTCTTTCATTATAATTTCATTAATCAACTACCACGTATGCTATCATCAAACTAATTTAATCATATAGCATGTTGCGTCATATAGATAAAGTGGTTCAATATGAGAATCTGAGTAAAAATAAGTTTATGAAATTTTTCCCGGTCCGCCCCGATCCGACCCGGATCAGACCCGACCCGACCGACCCGGACCGGCGCAGCTGCGCAGCCTCAAGCCGTGTTACCGGCACAGCTGCGCTGCCTGGAAAACCCGGAACCCATCTTTGAGTGGCGCAGCTGCGCAGCGTTAAGCCGTATGAACGGCGCAGCTGCGCTGCTCTTCATGCCCAGAATTTTTTTGCAGTTTTGAGCAGCTATCTTTGCGAATTAATTCTGATTAAACCATACATGATATGACCATGAAACTTGGACACAACATACTTCATCTAGCATACTATTTTACAAAAATATCACATTCCAGAAAATAGCAAATTATGACCACGAACCGGCTACCTTGAAAAGCGTGCCAGAACAGGTTCTAACACTTAGAAAAATTCTGGAAAACCCAGAAATTTGCAGATTTTTATTTCCAACATGCTTGCTCTCGAAAATCATAACTTGCTCAATTTAACTCCGTTTCTTATGAAATTTGGTCAGGTTATACATCATACTACACAGTATTTTACAAAATTATTACACCCACTAATCGGGTCATAGAAACCATGATTCCACGGCTCCGAAAAACCTGAAAAGTCACAGATTCTATGTTAAACCATCTTTGACAAATTTTGTGATTTTGATTCTAGCATGCATGGGGTTGATTCCTACTGTCCAGACCACACATACTAACATATATACACGTAACCCAACCTTTAACTTCACTAAATTACCATGATTTGAACAATTTGACATCTAAGAGGCATTTTAGCAAACACTTAGCATGCATGGCATAAATTCATACGATTCAATGTGTAAGAGACATGAATTAAACCAGAACTTTCGTTCTCTACACCCACATATCAGTAACCAACATGAACATAGCCTCACAAAATCAAAACAAATCATTTGCAAGGTCTCATATGCATATTTTCTCATTTTTACTTAAGAACATGAAAAAGAGAGTTCATGGCTACCTCTTTGATGAATTCTTTTTGTTCGAATTCCTCTAATGACTCTCTTTGCTTGGTTAGTCTCTGCAAACTCCAGAATTCGTCACCCTCTCAAGCTCTTTCCTCTCTCACTCTCAACTTCACTCACGGTAGGATATTTTACAAAAGAAAGAAATAGAATTTTAGGTGGAGAGTATATATAGAAATCATTAGTATAAGCTTCCCTTGCCTCTTCCATTCTCAATTCAGCAGTTACAACATTAAGTTAGAACATTAGTTTAACAAATTAAATAAGAAGAATGTGGGGGTTAGAGAAAATGAAAGGATTTTTGGTTTTAAGGAGTAAAATGAAGTACTCCCTCCTTAGCTATATGTAATATACGTATACTCCTTCCCTTGTCCCAATTCGTGAGTCACAAGGGTCCCACCAGCTGTTGACTTGTACCACATAAAATATTATTATAATCAATTAAATAATCATTTTGACCATTTTGCCCCTCGTAGCAAAAGGTTGCGATACTTATATCGATTCCTACTAAAGTCGACGTCCCGGACGTCATGGAACTATCTGTTTCGTCAAAATCCTCTCCGAAATTCGTGGTTGACTTTTTACCCAAAAAAGTCAACCGGTTGACTTTGACCAAAAAGTCAACCGTGACACATTTTCGTGGTTACAGTCTAACCTGACTAAATTCGACGTCCCGGACTCAAATACGCAGTCCGCGTCTCTAAATTCCACTCTGATCTCAAAATTATGCTTTAAAGCCGTCCCACGAAATTAATAGAATTAATTCCATACTTAACCTATTTAAATAGTTGAATTAAACTAAACCAACCATTTAAATACTCCTCATCACATATCATAAAATAACACATGTATGTATAACGCATATACATCTAAATAACAGAAAACACACCAAAATTTCACATAAATTCGTTTATTGATAATTGTTAAAAGACATAATAATCTCGGATATTACATTCACCCTCCCTTATAAGGATTCCGTCCCCGGAATCATTACATATCAAACAAAAAGACTAGGGTAGTTTTTCATCATTTTCTCCTCGAGTTCCCACGTAGCCTCTTCGGCGTTGTGGTTCCTCCATACTACCTTAACAGAAGGTATTATCTTATTTCTCAACACTTGTTCTTTTCTATTAATTATCTGTACTGGAACCTCTTCATAGGTTAGGTCCTTTTCAAATTGGATGGGTTCATACTCTATGACATGCTTGTAATCCCGTTTATAGGGTCGTAAAACTGATACGTGGAACACGTTATGTATATGTTCTAACTTCGGAGGTAAAGCTATTTCATAAGCTACCTCACCGACTCGCCTTAACACTTCAAAGGGTCCTATGAATCTGGGACTAAGTTTTCCCTTCTTCCCAAATCTCATTTTCCCTTTCCAAGGTGAAACCTTTAGAAACACATAAGTGCCGACGTCGAAGTCTCGTTGTTGCCGATGTTGATCACCATATTTCTTCTGTCGATCCTGAGCTGTCACTAATCTCGCTCGTATTGTTTTGATCACATCTGCAGTTTGCTGCACTAATTCTGGCCCTAGCAATTTACGTTCTCCCACTTCACCCCAGCACAATGGCGTTCTACATTTTCTTCCATATAAAGCTTCATAAGGTGGCATCCCAATGCTCGCGTGGTAACTATTGTTGTATGCAAATTCCACCAACGGTAGGTGGTCATCCCAGCTTCCTTTGAAGTCCATAACACATGCTCTCAGCATGTCCTCCAATGTTTGAATAGTTCTTTCACTCTGCCCGTCTGTTTGAGGATGATACGCGGTGCTCAACCTCAGTTGCGTTCCCATGCATTCTTGGAAGCTTTTCCAGAAATTAGCTGTGAACCGCGGATCGCGATCTGACACAATTGATACAGGTACACCGTGCCTGGAAACGATCTCCTTGATATAAAGCTTTGCCAACTGATCCAAGGTATATCTGATCTTAATTGGCAAGAAATGCGCTGACTTGGTCAATCGATCAACGATTACCCAAATTGCGTCGTAACCTTTTTGTGTATTTGGAAGTCCTACCACGAAGTCCATCGTGATATGCTCCCATTTCCATTCCAAAATTTCTAATGGTTGAAGTAACCCGCTCGGTCTCTGATGTTCCGCCTTAACTCTCTGGCATGTCAAACATCTGCTGACGCACTCTGCCACTTCTCTCTTCATATTGGGCCACCAATAATGTTAGCGAAGATCCTGATACATCTTTGTGCTTCCCGAGTGAATTGAGTAACTTGAGCTATGAGCTCCCTGCAAGATTTCCTCCTTTAACTCAGATACTGCAGGCACCCAAATTCTCCTCTCAAATCTTAATAGTCCATCACCACCCACATTGAACTTAAGCTCCTCCCCTTCTGAAATTCTTTTCCTCACCTTTTCACATTCTTCATCGCTGCTTTGTTCTTTCTTGATTTTGTCCAATAGAGTCGGTCGAACCTCCATTGCAAACAACTTCTCATCCGACTCACTTGGACTCTTTACCTCGAGTTCCAAACCGGCCATTTCCTTAATCAACTGCTCTTGAGCCGTTAGCATTGCCAACCTGCCACTGCCCTTTCTGCTTAGCGCATCTGCGACCACGTTAGCTTTCCCCGGATGATATAAGATGTCGCAATCGTAATCCTTTATTAGTTCCAACCATCTTCTCTGTCTCATATTCAACTCCTTCTGCGTGAAGATATACTTCAGACTTTTATGGTCCGTGTATATTTCACACTTTACACCATATAAATAGTGCCTCCAAATCTTCAGGGCAAATACAACCGCTGCCAATTCCAGGTCATGGGTAGGATATCCCTTCTCATAATCCTTCAACTGACGCTATGCATACGCAATAACTTTACCATGTTGCATAAGCACATAGCCAAGTCCTTTGTGAGACGCATCACTAAAAATTACGAAATCACCAGTATCGTCTGGTAAAGACAAAACCGGTGCCTCACTCAATCTTTTCTTAAGCTCCTGGAAACTTTCTTCACACTTCTCTGTCCAGATAAATTTTACAGACTTCTTCGTTAAATTCGTCAACGTTCCTGCTACCTTCGAAAAATCTTGGATAAACCGTCTATAATAGCCTGCCAATCCTAAGAAACTTCTTACTTCAGTCGGCTTCTTTGGTTGTTCCCAATTTTGTACCGCTTCTACCTTTGCTGGATCCACGGAGATTCCATCCTTGTCGATCACGTGTCCCAGAAATTGAACTTTCTCCAACCAAAACTCACACTTTGAAAATTTTGCGTATAACTTATCCTTCCTCAATGCCTCCAATACCAACCTTAAGTGTTCAGCATGCTCCTCTGGAGTCTTGGAATAGATTAGGATATCATCTATGAACACAACTACGAATTTATCTAAGTATTGCTTGAATACCCGATTCATCATATCCATAAATGCCGCCGGCGCGTTTGTTAACCCAAATGACATCACCAGGAACTCGTAGTGACCGTAACGAGTCCTGAATGCTGTCTTAGGAACATCTTCCTTCCTCACCCTCAACTGGTGATATCCCGTCCTCAAGTCGATCTTGGAAAAATATTTCGCTCCCTTCAACTGATCGAACAGATCATCTATTCTAGGTAACGGATACTTGTTCTTGATCGTCACTTTGTTCAACTCTCGATAGTCGATACAAAGTCTCATCGATCCGTCCTTCTTTTTCACAAATAAAATTGGTGCTCCCCAAGGAGACACACTCGGTTGAATATACTTTCTATCCAATAATTCCTGTAACTGTACCATCAGCTCTTTCATCTCTGCCGGTGCCATTATGTATGGGGCTTTCGAAATAGGGGCCGTTCCCGATACTAAATCTATAACGAATTCGATCTCTCTATCAGGTGGAAGTCCTGGTAATTCTTCCGGAAATACATCCAAAAATTCATTTACTACTGGTATCTGGCCCATCCCTTTCCCTTCTTTCTGTGTATCGATGATATGGGCCAAATATCCTACACATCCCCTCCATAGTAACTTCCTCGCTTGCATCACCGTCAGACCACTCGAGTGTCTCGGCAACTTACTCCTGTAGAACACTACCTTAGACTTATTTGGAGTCATAAGGTTTATACACTTATTCTGGCAATCTATCATCGCTCCATGGTTAAATAACCAATCCATTCCTAGAATTACATCAAATTCTCCTAATTGAATTGGAATTAAATCCACTGGTAACTTATACCCCCTGATATCTATAACACAATTCCTATAGACATGGTTAACGGGAATAACTTCCTTATTAGCGACTTCTATGTTCATAGGATATTCTAATTCTTCCTGGGGTAAGTTTAATCGTTGGGAGAATTCATACGACACGAAGGAACAAGTAGCACCCGAATCAAATAATATGTAAGCAGATATATCATTGACCGGAATGATACTTGAAACCACGTCCTTGGATGCGACTGCATCCTGAACCGTTATGTTGAAAGTCCTTGCTGTTGGTCGATTTTGAGTTGGTGTTCCAGTAATTTGGAGATTTCCACCGCTTGGTCCCCTTCCTCCATTTCCTCCTGCTGAATTCTTCTTTGGGCAATTCCTTGCCTGATGATCTAATGCTCCACAGTTGAAGCATCCATTCCTCTTTGGTGCAGAGCAATTGGGAGAAATGTGCCCCTCTTGCCCGCAATTGAAACAGACATTCTTCCCCTTTAGACATGCACCCGAATGATTCCTCCCACACTCCTTGCATGCCTCAGTCCTCTTCTTTGTTTCCCCTGGTTTTCCCCCAGAGTTTCCCGAGTTGAAATTGTTATTGCTGTTGTTGTTGTTCCACTTCCTCTTGTTTACACCACTGCTGCTGCTACCTTCCCCGCGATTCCCTCCTTCATTCTTCTTCTTTTTCTCCTTATTAAACTTCATTAGGGCTTCACTTCCGCCCTCCGCAATTATAGCCTTCTCCAGGAGAGTCGCGAAGCTGTTCGTCTGCAACACCGAAAGTCTACTGTATAACCATGGTTTGAGACCCTGCTCAAACCTCCTCGTTTTCCTCTCCTCAGTGTCGACCTGATGAGGTGCGAACCTCGCCAGTTCGTTAAACTTTGCGGCATATTGGGGTACCGTCATGTCTTCTTGCTTCAGCTCTAGGAATCGCATCTCCATCCGACTCTGCATACTCGCAGGAAAGTAATTCTCAAAAAATATCTTCTTAAACCCTTCCCAAGGTATCACACCTTCTCCAGCCCTGGTCTGGTTTGCCTCCCACCAGTAGTTGGCTTCACCCTTCAGCATATACGTGGCGAAGATTATTTTCTGATCATCTCCTACTCGGGCGATAGTGAACGCCTTTTCGATTTCCTTAACCCAAGTTTGGGCTTCGATAGGTTCGGTGGTTCCTTTGAACTCAGGTGGTCCTGCGCTCTTGAAGTCTTTAAAGTGTGCCACCTGACCCGCTGGAGGGTTATTGGTATTCGGGGTTCGATTCTGAAGTGCCCCAGCTAACATGTCGATAAATTGTTGCATGGGGTTCGGTGGACCCCCAGCATTACCGCCTGACCCTTCTGGTACTTGACGACGTCTTCCTCTAGCCATCTTTCTGTTTAAATAATAATGTCATCATCTCATAACTTATTCCTACAACATATATAATTCATATAAAACTTAATCATCACATCACATATTTAAATAACATCATATTTATTTATAAACATAATACCCAAAGTATTTCATCGTCTTATGGCATCAAGCCATTTACATCACTTAAACCATCCTATTTAGTGAAACTGGAAACCAAGTTTTATTTCATAGATAAGCGTTCTACACGTTAGTAGTAAAAGTTTAACACCAACAAACTAAAGACCCCGCCTAATGGCATCTTCATGCTCTTCATCTGCTATTTCCAGCACCAGCCCACGGCTTATGGCATGTCTAGACCGGTACTCCTCACGTGGAAAGTGATACACCCTATGCTAGAACCTCCCATGTGCTGACTTAAACGCGTACTTCATTCTATCCATCCTAACCTTCTTATCTCTTACTTCTCCTTCTAACTCGCCTGTTAGCTTCTCGGCCTGAGCACGGCCTCTTCTCTCATCTCCCCAGAATGTGGTAATGATCTGCTTGTCAGTTTGGAGACTCTGAATCCTTGACTCTAGCCCATTAATGGTATGTCCCAAGTGGGTCCTGATAGCTTCTTTCTCGTCTTTCAGCCTGTCCGCCTTCTGACCTGTTGGTCGCAACTTGTCAGCCAGATCCCCGTTCCTAATTATCAGGTGGTGCACCAATGCCTCAAGCAATGCTGCAGCCTGCTGCTCCCCCTGATACAGTTCCTCCAACTCATGGACCTTGTCGTCCAAATCTGTAATCCTATCCATCAACTCATCTAGTAGACCATCCTCAGGTGCTTCCTCGGAGTCCTCCTCGGGCACCTCTTCCTCTTCAGGATATTCCTCTGGGTCTGACTCAGCTGCAGCCTCAGCTATAGGCTCAGGTACAGCTGTCACCAACTGCTCACTAACAACGTGAATATTTCTAACCTCCTCTTCTCCTGACATCCTACGATCAAGACAAAGAACTCGATTAGTATTTTTAAAATAGATATTGATTTTTGTTTTTTAGAAAAATAGATTCGACGCTACACTTAGAACTTTACGTGAGTTCATCTCCTTATTACCTACCACTAACTTCCCTAAGGTTATAGTCTAAGGCTCCCCACCTAAGGTTTATAACCTACGACTTTGATACCAACCTGTGACACCCCCAAATCCGTGTAACATCAATTACAGGACATGGTGCTCACGATACAACATACATCATCATCTATCTAAGTAAACTCCAGCAATAATAATAGTAATATTATAACTATTACGTACTTACTCAAAATAAAATCCCAAGTCTTTACAACCTTTAATAAACCATAACTTAAACTTAGCGTTTATCGCTACATTACATCATATGCGGAAATATAAACTTATTTTATAAGGTAACTAGTATCATTTCATCTTAGTCTTCCCCTTGTCCTTGCCCGAGCCCTCAGCCTTCTCATCCTTAACTGAAAGGTTTAAGCAAGAATGAGCACAAATTGCCCAGCAAGTATATAAAGAAGTTTGAAAACATACATCAGGAGTAAAAACATCTGTATGACAATATCTCAACAGTTGAAAGAATTATCAAGTGTTAAACAAGAATATCAAAGATAAGAGTTTAGAATTCTTCATAGCATACTAAGGGGTGTTAAATACCCTGAACGTTACTTTGTTTCATCGAAAACCATCAGACAATTTAACAATCAAATAGATTATAAACGGTCTCTGCAAGTACTCCAGGTGATCAGCCTATTGTACCCTACATTGTGCACAAGTATAAAGTTTAAACTGCATAAGCATAAATGGGACTATATGCCCGACATCTGTTTACCCGTTTATTAGGGTTGTTCATCTTAGTATTCATGCGAGACCGCACCAAAGCAATTTGGATTGGTAAACATTAAATAGCTTCGAAAGATTTGAATTAAATCATTTTTCATCAATAATAACTAGCCGAAAACAAAGGCCAGGAAACATACTTAGAAATAGTTCGATAATGACATGAAACTTATAAGCATAGTTGTTAGAATAATAACTGAGTAATCATCGATAAGCTTGCAAGATAATTGAAGTTGTATAACTTCACAACAAAGGAACTTGCACGAATAAATAGCTAGCACAAGTCCAATACTTACCCTCATTGAGATAAAAATAAGTAAGGATTGAATAAATACCCAATAGAAATTAGGGCTAGGAAACTTGCCTTATACGTCTGCTATCGTTAAAGCTAGCAATTAACCTTCACATAACCTAATCATATGTGTCACATTAAGCCATTAGGTTCTTGAACTCTAATTTGAAAGAAAATGATTTTCTTTCATTATAATTTCATTAATCAACTACCACGTATGCTATCATCAAACTAATTTAATCATATAGCATGTTGCGTCATATAGATAAAGTGGTTCAATATGAGAATCTGAGTAAAAATAAGTTTATGAAATTTTTCCCGGTCGCCCCGATCCGACACGGATCATACCCGACCCGGATCAGACCCGACCCGACCCGGACCGGCGCAGCTGCGCAGCCTCAAGCCGTGTTACCGGCCTGCGCTGCCTGGAAAACCTGGAACCCATCTTTGAGTGGCGCAGCTGCGCAGCGTTAAGCCGTATGAACGGCGCAGCTGCGCTGCTCTTCATGCCCAGAATTTTTTTGCAGTTTTGAGCAGCTATCTTTGCGAATTAATTCCGATTAAACCATACATGATATGACCATGAAACTTGGACACAACATACTTCATCTAGCATACTATTTTACAAAAATATCACATTCCAGAAAATAGCAAATTAAGACCACGAACCGGCTACCTTGAAAAGCGTGCCAGAACAGGTTCTAACACTTAGAAAAATTCTGGAAAACCCAGAAATTTGCAGATTTTTATTTCCAACATGCTTGCTCTCGAAAATCATAACTTGCTCAATTTAACTCCGTTTCTTATGAAATTTGGTCAGGTTATACATCATACTACACAGTATTTTACAAAATTATTACACCCACTAATCGGGTCATAGAAACCATGATTCCACGGCTCCGAAAAACTGAAAAGTCACAGATTCTATGTTAAACCATCTTTGACAAATTTTGTGATTTTGATTCTAGCATGCATGGGGTTGATTCCTACTGTCCAGACCACACATACTAACATATATACACGTAACCCAACCTTTAACTTCACTAAATTACCATGATTTGAACAATTTGACATCTAAGAGGCATTTTAGAAAACACTTAGCATGCATGGCATAAATTCATACGATTCAATGTGTAAGAGACATGAATTAAACCAGAACTTTTGTTCTCTACACCCACATATCAGTAACCAACATGAACATAGCCTCACAAAATCAAAACAAATCATTTGCAAGGTCTCATATGCATATTTTCTCATTTTTACTTAAGAACATGAAAAAGAGAGTTCATGGCTACCTCTTTGATGAATTCTTTTTGTTCGAATTCCTCTAATGACTCTCTTTGCTTGGTTAGTCTCTGCAAACTCCAGAATTCGCCACCCTCTCAAGCTCTTTCCTCTCTCACTCTCAACTTCACTCACGGTAGGATATTTTACAAAAGAAAGAAATAGAATTTTAGGTGGAGAATATATATAGAAATCATTAGTATAAGCTTCCCTTGCCTCTTCCATTCTCAATTCAGCAGTTACAACATTAAGTTAGAACATTAGTTTAACAAATTAAATAAGAAGAATGTGGGGGTTAGAGAAAATGAAAGGATTTTTGGTTTCAGGGAGTAAAATGAAGTACTCCCTCCTTAGCTATATGTAATATACGTATACTCCTTCCCTTGTCCCAATTCGTGAGTCACAAGGGTCCCACCAGCTGCTGACTTGTACCACATAAAATATTATTATAATCAATTAAATAATCATTTTGACCATTTTGCCCCTCGTAGCAAAACGTTGCGATACTTATATCGATTCCTACTAAAGTCGACGTCCCGGACGTCATGGAACTATCTGTTTTGTCAAAATCCTCTCCGAAATTCGTGGTTGACTTTTTACCCGAAAAAGTCAACCGGTTGACTTTGACCAAAAAGTCAACCGTGACACATTTTCGTGGTTACAGTCTAACTTGACTAAATTCGACGTCCCAGACTCAAATACGCAGTCCGCGTCTCTAAATTCCACTCTGATCTCAAAATCATGCTTTAAAGCCATCCCACGAAATTAATAGAATTAATTCCATACTTAACCTATTTAAATAGTTGAAGTAAACTAAACCAACCATTTAAATACTCCTCATCAAATATCATAAAATAACACATGTATGTATAACGCATATACATCTAAATAACAGAAAACTCGCCAAAATTTCACATAAATTCGTTTATTAATAATTGTTAAAAGACATAATAATCTCGGATATTACATCCCCCCTTCTCTTTTGACTGTTACCTCCTCTAGTGTTACTACCACTGGCCTTGTTTTTACCCTCGCCTTCACTTTTCTTCTTCTTCAGCTCTTGATTGTACTTGGTCATAGCATTGTTCCCTCCTTTTGTGATGATAGCCTTTTCCAATACTTCTGCAAAGGTGTTCAACTGAAACATCGACACCTTGCTATACAACAAGGGCTTCAGTCCCTGTTCGAATCTCCTAGCCTTCCTCTCATCAGTATGCACTTGGTACGCGGAAAACCTAGCCAACTCTTTAAATCTCGTAGCATAGTCTGGCACAAACATGTCACCTTGCATTAGCTCCAGAAACTGTACCTCCATCTGGTTCTGTGAGCTCATCGGGAAGTACATCTCGATAAACATTTCTTTAAACTTATCCCAAGTTAACACACCTTATCCTCCCCGTACCTTGTTTGCCTGCCACTAATAGCTGGCTTCTGACTTTAACATAAACGTTGCATAAGCCGTCTACTGATCTTCACTCACTCTAGCGACGTCGAAAACCTTTTTCATTTCTTTAACCCAAGTCTGCTCCTCAATTGGGTTCATAGTTCCCTTAAATTTTGGCGGTCCCACTGCCTTGAAATCCTTGAACGAGGTGTTTGATGGAGTTTGTGGCTAATTGTTCATTGCTCCTGTCAGAAGATTAACTAACTGCTAAACGGAGTTTGCGTTGGCATTAGCGTCGTTATTGTTCATTGACCCTTCTCGGGCTGGTCGACGGTTAGGGCGTCCTCTCGACGACATATTTCTATTAAGATATACGTTTATTAGATCTTTCTTCAATCTTTAAATATCTAAGACTTAGCTTAAATATTTTAACATAATCACTTAACACATAACATCTCAAATAACTCTGATATTTTATTTAATCAAAAGTTTTAACATAATACAATAGCATCACTGCTATTTACATCAACTACCCCGAGATAAAGAATCTACAGGATTTAAATTATCAAAATATTCCTCTGTTTATAAACACATCAGAATTTACATTATTAACTACTAGATAGGTTTGCACATAATCAAACTGTTCCTATCACTGCCTACTAAGGCGTCGAATAGCTTTACTGCGTTCTTCCTCTATAATGCGAAACACCATCATGCGATCTGGCGTATACCAAGGTAGACCCTTGAATTGAACCAGATAGCTCATAACCCGATCCTAGGCCTTATATATTGCATTCTGAAACGTATAGTCTGTTTTCTCTACCGTGGCACGCTTTGCTGATTCTTCTTTAATATCGTTCTTTAGTTTTATTATATTTAGCACACTTCGAGTCTCTAACAGTATTCAATATAGTATACTGAGTGGTTTCCCACAAACAACCAACAAACTAGTTTCCCATCTCGTCTACACTGTCTTTCGTAGTGAGTTAGATCAGTTGCTAGTTCATATAAACCGCCGCTCTCTGATGGAATCGTTTTGCCCAGATACTATATTGCTACCATTATAGACTACGACTGTACTAAATTATAATCTTAACTTATTCGAAACATTAATTCTCATGACCAAAAACTGGCTCATGCTCTTGAACAGTATCCCGTAACTCTATGTTACGGTCATATAGTTCATCGTACATCTCAGCACTGATAGAGTTCAGTGGGAACTCTTTAGGGTCTTCATCCTCCTCCTCGGTTGCTTCAGCCTAAATCTCAATCTCCTCAGAGTCCTCCTTTGGGTCAAACACCGGCTCATGCTCCTGACCAACAACTGTGATCGATGGAGATGGCTCTCGTCGAACTAACTACTCCCAGACTATATGAATGTCTCGGGCTCTTCCTCAATAGCCACTCGGGGTACAACATCCCTAGGCTGACTGGATCCTCCAATAGACGACATCCTGACAAATTAAATTTTAAGTCTTAGTTATTAGGTGATGCTAATCGATACTCTCGCAAGTATATTAGTACCAGCACATAGCACATAAGTTAATTATTATCTTTTTTAGAACTCGATAAGAGTTTATCATTACTATGTTCTTGATCTCTTAAAAGGCTACTACCCTAAGGTTTTCCCCCACCTAAGGTTCATAACCTATAGCTCTGATACCAACCTGTGACACCCCCAAATCTGGGTACTTCAATTCTACGGGATTTGGTGTTCACTGTACAAAAATCATATGTCTATCTACCCATAATAAATACCAACCATGCAATAGATAGAAATAAATCCTCCTCTTATAGGGTTACAAAATTTGAATAATAAATACAATCCCAGGTCATACTAACCTTAACTCTCAAGTGCGAAAACGTAAATAGATAATAAGTCTTACACAACTTTAACATAAGTCCTTAAACATAAATATATTAAATAAACAACAAGTCTTCATCACTTGTTGACCTTGCCCTTGCCTTTGCTAGTAGAAGGCTCGTCGGACCTTTCGTTCTTAACTCCAATGTTATTATTACGCAAGAGTGAGCACGATCTCCCACAAGTATAATAATATAACAATGATATAATAACATGCGAGTGAATCAAATACTTCTGAATAAATAAACTCGGCTTTTGAATCAATAATAAGTAACAAGAATCAAAAGAACATCTGAGGGTCATAGGACCTCAAACTATGTCCTAGGTTGTCAGGTGTTTATACTTGAAACCTTTAATAGTCATAAGACTATGGACTCTACTTCTCGTATATCTGAGGGTCCAAAGACCTTGAACTCTGTCCTAGGTTGTCAAGTATTTTCACTTTAAACCTTTAACAGTTATACTAAGATTATGGACCTTACTACTCGTACTTGGGGGATCAGTCCTTAGTACCATACTGTGCACAATATCTTAATGCTAAAGCATCATCAATCCCCTATAATAGGGTTGTTTATCTCAGTTTGACATCAGAGTCCGCACCAAAGAAAGTTTAGTTTGGATAAGCTCAGTAATAGTTCTAGAATTTAGAACGTTCATCAACTATGGACTAGTCGAATCAATAAGGGTTCGCTAGTCTTACAAGGTTCAACAATAAATGATATTCAATTTGAATAATAAAATCTCAAGAGTATACAATTGAATAAATATTGTATAACTGAAGTAATACTTCAAAAGAATTATAATATCTCATATGAAATCTTGAACTTGAATAATTAAGAACAAGAACTTAATTGATATAGAATCACAAGTACAGGAGGTCAAAACAATCACAAAACTTTTCTTGGACACCAAGCAAGGTCCCGGAAAGCACCCACCCTCGCTGGGGCGGGGCTTTATGCCTATGAGGACATGTTGGGGTGGGTCCCCCTGCTGGTGTGTTTTTTGGTTCGCAATTTTTGACAGTTTGTAGCCCAATTACTCCAATTAAATGCAAATTAAACTAATACCGTGATTTCTATGAAGTATAAACTTCATAGAAACATCATAACTTGTTACTAACATGTTTTTAACATCTTAAATCATACAATTACTCAAATCAAATCACGTAATTTCACTGTTCTTGGTGTTCTTGAAAGTTTTGAAGAAAAACATGAAATTTGACGTCACGGATTCATTATAACATCGAATCCGTCCGTTCAAAGTTTGTTTTCTTTGTTTTAACATGTATTATTATAATTTACTATCAAATTTAAGTTAAACAAACAATTCATGGCATACAATTGTTCGTAAGGGCCATAAGGACATATATACAACTTTTATACTCTATAACTTCAAAAAACCAAATTGAAACATAATTACATGGTGTTGGTCACTATAATTCATGTATACATGATATAAAACATGTTATTAACATAGAATAGCATACATGTGATCATATCTTAAGTAAATCATGAAAATCATTCTTCATAGAGAACTTTTAAAACACGTTAAAGGAAATAATTATGATTTTAGCATGTTTATATGAAATTGGTTACTCCAACACATGAATACATGATATAAAATATATTATAAACACATACTAACATATATATATATATATATATATCATATACTCATCAATTATCAATCTCTTCAATCACAGATGACTTTAAAATAGTTTTTCATAGAAAATATAAGAATGTAAATTAAGTTTTGGGTTGAAGAGATTACCCCTTGCAATCTCTGTGAATATGATAGGAAGATGATGATAGAGACTTCTCAAATTCTTCTCCCTCAATCTTTTCTCTCAATTTTTTTCTCTAAACTCTCTCTCTGATGGAAAACTACGAACTATACAACTGATATAAGATATAAGTTATAATATACATATACATATACATATACGATATAAACTGACGTAGTAGTGGGTGTCGGTTAATTCCCACCCAACATTCAACTGCTCTAACTCCCCTTAAGGTAGGGTTTTGACTATTCCTTAATAACTAATTCCCATTTAATTTAATTAATTCTTACCATATAGTTAAATAATGTCACACACAATTAATCATATAATCTTATTTAAATTAATTAAATAAAATAGAATAATTTCATATTAAATCACATAGTCACACAATTAAATTCTCATTTATTAATTATATCAAATCATTAAATTCCTAATTAGTTATTAAATTAATTAGAATAACTTATGCTTATTAAATAATGCATTTAATCAAATAAGCTCAATTAAATTCATATCTTGAATAATAAAATTCTCCACATTAATTTAATCAATGTAACACATAATTAAATTAATCTACCACAATTCCATCAATTAATTATTTAACTCAATAATTAAATCATCAAAAAATATTTATTTAATTCAATAAATATTCAAATTAAATTATAAAAATCTTTTTCGTCACACTCTCACTCTCTCAACTCCTTAGCTTAGCTTAGCTTCATTTTTCTTAATATTGTACATAGCTTGTGATAAAAAAAAATAGAGTAGGGAAAGGATTGGGATTCTATGGAGCTCAAAAGCATTTAGCAACACGGATTAGAAAGCATGGATTGATTGAAGTCTTGGAGATTGAGGAAGGCTTGACAAAGTTTATTCTTCCTTATTGATTTCCTTTGATTTTGTAATCTATAAATGTTGTATATATTGCTACTTATGTTTAGTTTAAGAGCTATGAACTAATTATTAGCTTTAAGATATTAATGGAACCCTTTGTTAATTTGAATTGATTATCTTATCTCTTTGGTTGGCACCATATGGTTTGGTTCAATATATTTATGCTTAATGATTCTTGTTAAGGAATTAGTGATGATTTTGGTAATCTATAAGAAATTGGGAAATGGATTGTAGATGTATACCTTGATATGTTGGCATGTGATTAGGATTTATCTATACCAATAGATTTCATATTTTGTGTGTAAGATAGGAATATACTTATATGTCATATGTGACCTAATTGAGAACCTATGCTTTAATTCCTTGTTATGATTAATTCGCATAGGAATGTGTAGGATTATTACCTAGCTTGGATGTTCTTTTCTATTCTATTCCTGTTCGGGTGGCTCTAGAAAGGATAGGTTTATACATACCTCGAAAGAGGTGTATGAGCACTTATGTGTTCTCGATCGACATTCCGTCATGACCACTAAGACAAGAGAGAGAAAGTTAGGATCTTTGATGAAATATAGCACCGGGTGAAGTTATGATCTTAGCTTGTAGTGCCTTAGATACCAATCATTATACATTTACTTTCTTTGATAATTAGAATTAACTAGATTAATTACACATCTTTTATTTAACTGTTTGAATAAGACTTAAGCGATACAAAGTCGATACCTGATAAATATTAGCAATAGTTCCTCGTGGGTTCGACAACTCTCTTATCATTATATTACTTGTTAGACCGCGTATACTTGCGCGTGTTTTATTGATTGCGAAATCGACCAACAATAAGTTGTGCGTCCATGAAGATGATGTTGTAATCTCATGGCGGCCCATGCTAAAGCAAAATAGGTCTTTTCAATCAAGGTGTACTTCTGCTCACCGCTGCTGAATCTTTTACTGAGGTAATAGATATCTCTTTCCTTGCCTCTATCATCTTTCTATCCCAGTATATAGCCCATAGCGTTGGCATTGACCGATATATACATGAATAAGGGAACTTTGTCCCTTGGTGGCACCAAAACAGGAGCTTCCACCAGTTACTTCTTGATGGTTGTCGACGTTGGAAAATTTAAGAAATACCGCGGGTCGATTTATAACCCGATTTTCCTCAAATCGATCTTTCTAAGTTATCTCTATCCTTATTTTTTTTATTGCGAAAAAGGTTTTGAAGGGTTTTTTTAGAAAAGAGGCCAACATGTGTATATGTCGACGATTTAATTTAAACAGAGTCGCCAGTTGGTAGTTTTGAAAATGGTTGCACTAACTCAACCGAATTTGATTTGAAAAGAGGCCCAATTATTGGACACTGTCAAAACTTAATCTTTGAAATCGGAGTTTTGAGTTCGGGGGCTTGGTTAACTGTGGGGAAGGTGTTAGGCACCCCACGACTCTTGTGTAAACACGGTACATCAATCTTTTCAATATTTCCCTTAAAATTGGAATGCGTGAGTGAATGCTGTTTGAAAATTGGGTCTTTTAATTAATTAAAAACTTTGACAGACTTCGTTGAGCCTATATACGAAGGGTTTGATTTGATTTGAAAATCAGTCTTTGATTTGATTTGCAAAAAGCATTATTTGATTTGCAAGAAGCTTTTGAATTGAATTAACAGTGATGTTTTGAAAGCTCATTTTATCAAACCCTTACGCTGGCATAGGAATTGAAACACATCGTCACTTTCAATTTTATCTTTATAGCCTTAAGGCTGTATGTGAATGGTGATTTGTCGGGATGTGAAGCATCCTCGACCACATAAATATAAAGTATCAGTTTCCTCATGGGTATGAAAACCATCGGAGGGACGCTGACACGATAATCCATATTTTCACTATGTTGAGACCTTAAATACGGATAACCATTTTAAGGTTTGTGCATGTACATTTTACAGAGAAACTGGCAGGGTACATCTGTAAATTGGAGTTTTGTCCATCATGGGAATCTGATTCTGATCAGTTTGATCATGAATCCCATGATTCCTAGGCTCACATATGAGTGGCTAGAAAATATGCACAGTTCAAATTGGTACAGAAATAAATGTATGTATCATCACGTCGCAATGGAACCAAGGATTCATCAATAAATCTTGGCTGCGCATGGCTAAAGCGTCTCGTTCCCAATAGATAGTGATTTAAGGGATGCGAGGTTACTTTTAAAGCTGAAACTATAAAAATAACTAGATTTAAAGAAATCTCAGCCATTATAGCTTTCAGGTTCTGTCGATACCTATTTGAATCGTTGAAAGCTAGAATTGGCAAGATTTGAATAAATCTAGTCCGCCCGCAGATATGTCAGTGCAAATTCATGTACAAATGAATGTTAAATGCAGCAGTTGAATAAATTGAATAAAGCAATATATATAGTTAAATATATATAAAAGCTATAAAGTGCGATGGGTTTTCACTCGCAAGCTCGGACTGGAATTGAAATATATATATATAAAAACTGTAAATAGCCACGAAATCTAGTCTGTGACAGAAATAATATATATATATATATATATACATATATATATATATATATATAAACAGTAAAAAGGGTGATGGATTTTCATGCCTGTGCCCATACTGGAATTAAAATTGATAGAAAAATAGTTACCCAGTGACTGAAGAGAGCACCCAGTATGGGGAAGTGTGCAACAGCAGTGAAATGGCCACAAAATAGTCCAGGCCGACTGAAAATATATAAATATATATATATTGATAGAAATGTAGTCAACCAGGACTGATTGGAGTACCAGTGATGAAAGTCGCTTATATATGCGTAAATATATATAAAAGCGGTAAACTACCTCGGATTTGACATCCGGGCTTGACTGAATTGAAATGTTAGTATATAAATAGTTAAATATATACAGAAAAAGGCCAAACCCAGACTGGAAAGATAACCCAGTCAGGAGAAGTTGCCAGAATGTGCGTGCTAGTGCATTGAAGCTACTATAGCTAACGGATCGTCAATCTGAGTTGTAAAAATATTGAAAATGGAGTTTATATACTAAAATATATTACTTTTTGACGAAAATGACCACGGAACTAAGTTCCGGGAATATTTAGAAGATGAAACTTTGTGTGCAAGTGTAAAGCAGTGCAAAGTAATAGTATTGACTAGCTGATCGTAAAAATATTTACAATGGACTGCAATACGGGCTTTTTACCAATCGTAGGCTTTAAACGTCCAAATCTATCGGTGGTTTTTTGATATGTGGTAGTATATGGGTATATCTACGTGTTGGAGTGAAAATATTTGGGTTTGGAAGAGCTGTAACCAGGTTTTCAATTTTTTGCAGTTTGTTTGTTGATCTATCTTGCGTAGTTGCCACTCGGGATCGTCGTTAGGGTTCATTCTAACTTTGCCGGCATTGATTTGGCTTGAGTTTGACCAAGTCAGTTGAGATTTGATGAAATGACCGTTGTACCCCTCCTGGGGCTGCCTGTAGTGTGGGCATGGTCGTTGGTTGACTTCCGGGAGCTGATTCCAAGACTTGGATCCCAGTCGAGTCTTTTGACCTCAGGGTTGTCTCTAAGGCTAACGTGGTCATTCCAGGTTTTGCTCTAGAGTTGTTGTGATGCTTCAGGTTGATGTCTGAAGTTGACCTGATGTCCCGGGTTGAGACCGGGGATGACCTGCACTTCCCAGGTTGAGATCGAGGTTGAGTTTGACTTCCTGGGTTGCTGCCGGGGATGAACTGTGTTTCCCGAATTGAGACCGGAGATGGCTTGACATATCCTCAGTTGATGTCGAGGTTGATTGATACCTCCCAGGTTGCTGCCGGGGTTAACTTTGACCTCCCGGGTTGATATCGGGGTTGATTTTGACTTCCCGGGTTAAAACCAGGGTTAAGTTTGATGATCCGATTGACTGTTGAAACTTGATTGATGGTCTGATTGACTGTTGGAACTTGATTGCCGATATTGGGAATCAGATTTAGGTTGAAGGACCGGCGTTGGTGGTCGGATTTGGATTAATTAACGATTTTGCCCTCCTACCGGGTTAGTATTGGGGCAAGGAAAATTTCGAGTGTCGACAATGGCGTGAAAGGCTTTTTGACAGTCTTCATTCCATTTTCAGGAGGAATTTTACCATAACAGTTTTAATATGGCCTCATAAGTTGTTGTGAGTTAGGAGATGAATCTGCTTATGAATTGATTCTCCCAAAAAATCCCCATATTTCCTTTTCTGTTTGTGGTACATGCATCTCAGTGATGACTTTAATCTTGGTGGGATCTAGCTCAATGCCTCTGATGCTTACCAAAAATCCCAATAATTTGCTGGATTTGACATCGAAAGAACACTTGGCTGGATTCAGCTTCAAGTTGTATTTGCGAAGCTTATTAAAAATCTTTTTGAGATGGTTGATGTGGTCATCTTCCTTTCGGGATTTGACGATGATATCATCCACATACACCTCTATCTCCTTGTGCATCATGTTATGAAAAAGGGCCATCATGGCTCGCTGATATATAGCACCAACATTGATAAGGCCGTAAGACAATCGCCTGTAGCAGAAGGTTCCCCAAAGGGTGATAAAGGCTATTTTTTTCTTTATCTTCTTCGGCAACCATGATTTGGTGGTATCTGGCAAAACAGTCGACAAATGAGTATATGCCATACTGCGCTGTGTTGTCTATCAGTAGTGGATGAAAGGTACTGGGAAGTCGTCTTTGAGATAAGATTTGTTCAAATCCTGGTAATCCATGCATACTAGTACCTTCCCTCCGGGCTTAGGTACAAGAACTATATTGGACAGCCATTCAGGGTAGGTTGAGACCATGATAATGCCTTTTTTGAATTTCTCTACAACTTCTTCTTTGACCTTTAAACTCCACTTGGGCTTTAGTCTCCTGAGTCTCTGTTTGACAGGCTTGAATCTCTCTTTAATGGGCAATCGGTGAACGACAATGTTAGTAGACAGACCGACCATGTCTTCATGTGACCATGCAAACACATCCTGGAACTGAGTTAGGAGTTCAATCAGGTCTGTCATTTGATTTGGGGTAAGGTCGTTGCCTATTTGAATTTCTTTAGGATTTTCTGAGGTTTTGGTAGCTGTCATTTACACTACTAAATTTGCCTTACTCAAGTTCTACTAATCTTATGAACTAGTATAGCAATAAGCAAGGATCGATCCAACAGAGAGTGATTTATATTTTAATTATCTAATGAATTCAATGAGTTGGGGGTTTTTGTTTGAAAACAACTTAGGTAACAAGAGTGAATTTAAGAAAATATCAATAAGTAAAAGAGTTCAATTCTTCAGTTCAGTATTCCCTTTTCACAATTATGAATTAAATAAGTTATTATACTATTTACCCTTCCAATGAGATTAATAACCCTAGATAATTGCAATCACCAATTACCCGAAATTCTCCTTAAGTGTAGATCTAATGCGACGATCGCCAACAAGAGATTCTAACTAACATACAACCTAGAACTATCAGTCTAGATTTAATATGAAGAAGCATGAAGAATGAGAATTAGATTATATCAAGTAATAATTACACAATCAGGAATTATTTAACTTATCTTCTGAAAATCTTAATAATATTTCAAAGCTTGTTCACAATAAAATATTATCAATTGCTACTTAGATTAGACACACTTCGTTTGCTTAAAATCTGTCCTAATCTAGCAGATGAAATCAATTTATTAATTTAATCCTGCAGAAACCAAATTAATCAATTGGATAACATATATGAAAGTTCACATAGATAATCAGAATAAATCTCAATAAATGAATAAATACTAAATAAACTTAATCAAACCAGTAATTGTTAATCAGGTTCAACATCCCTTCAGAATTGAATAAGAGAATTAGCCTGACACGCCTTGAATAGCCTCCAAGAAATATGATGAGAATACTAAGATCCAAGATGGTCAAAACATAGAAAAACAACTCCTATTTAAAGCCTAGACAAACCCTCAGTCAATTCAAGTCAATCACAATCCTATTCTAATTCAATTTATCATTTAAAAACCTAAAAATCCTGTCAGGCGTCAGAACTGCGTGGCCCGCGCTCCATTTCCTTTGTTAACTACGCGGTCTTCGCATCACCTCCAGTAGCTTTATCCCGTAGCTTCGTGGCCAGCGCTTCTCCTCAGGCTTCCTCAGCGTTGTCCGCGCTCCTCTACTAGTTTTGTCCAAACTTTGATCTTTTCAACTTGAAATCCATTCCAACCCTTATATCTGCAATAAACGCAAAACACTACGAAGTAATATGAACAATACTCAAAAACTCACAATAAACAAGCTAATATGAGATCAATTCATAGGTCTTCAACCTACTCATCAAATTCCCCCATACTTGAACTATTGCTTGTCCTCAAGCAAACACAGTGCTACTACTTACTAAACTAAAATGAATGCAACTACAGAGATTTGAACAACAACCATGATAATTTAATAAATCTTATGCCTCAGAGTTAAACGACTGTTATGCTATCCATATCTTATCACATACCAACCTTCTTTTCACATATTCACCTCACCAACAACAAAGATCAATACAGATAAAATCATAGACATGTAAAACCTTTATAACCAACATTATAGCAAACACATAGTCAAGGAGAAATAAAATTTTAAACCAGGCTCATTCTTTCTAGTGAGTGCATCTTAACGCTCCATCTCATTTTTTATTATATATATTTTTTACCCGACTTGTGCAATGTCCAATTCCATTAGGCTTTTCAATGCCACCCTTGTAACGGACTTTCGGCCAACGACTCCCAAACCCGAAGGCTTTAGGGCGCTAGGTGTAGAGACATCCCCTAGGGTTTACTTATCCGAATAGCAAAGGCCACGAAACTGAATTAAGTCAGATTTTTTTTTCTATTTTTTTCTTTTCAGATCAAATATTTCTCTTTTCTTTCTGAATTCCTTTCTTGAGCCATTGTTTTCCCCCCAAACTTATGTGAAAGCCATTGTTTAACTTCTTTAATACATACCCATGTTCTATCTTGCACTTATTTCCCATTATTATTGAAAACCAGTTGGTGTGCTTGATTTTTAGAAAATACAAAACGCATGATTTGAAATTCATATGGTCAAAATCAGTCAACACATAATGATTAATTTCAAGCATGCAAGTCATTAATCAGTTTCCTCATTAGCTTCATCTTATTAACATAGCTCTTTGCATAATCTCTATGCAACCTAAAACAAAACCCTATATGAATGCAAATAAATAAATAAATAAATAAATATATATATATATTAATTTTAACATTCATATGACTAATTAAACTAAACTATATGCACCCTAATATGCAGAATAACACAGAAAATACCCCCCCCCCCACACACTTATTTCAAGGAATGCCCTCATTACTTAGCATAAAGAAATAAAAACGAGGACTTCCCTGCGGACGAGTCAACGCTCGTCGTCATTTGAAGGGGGGTAGGCAGATAAGATGGTTGGATCAGGCAGCTGGACTGGCTGGTGCGGATTCATTCGGGAGAAGGCGTCCGCCATTGCTGTGAAGGTACTTATGTTGTAGGAATGCATTTGATCCTGGCGCTGTGCAAGGTGAAGCAATCTTTTCTAACCTCTGTCAATAGATGGACCGACTTCGACTGTAGTGGATGGTGGAGAGGATGGTGTAGCCGGTGGTATCATAATGTAACCCTCGCATCGAGGATGTGAGCGTGCTCCACTCCATTCTCTATATGTGATAATGATCTTATGATCAATGGGCCTCGTAGGTTGCTGAATTGGCTCCGAAGTATCCCACCAGACCCCCCGCCTTTCAGCATAGCTCAGTGATCAGAAAATAGTGCAATAGTCTGCCTGTGGTACTCCCACGGAGTGACCTATCTATCGACTACTGGATACACATACCGACATCCACGGGAAAGAATTATTGAACATTGGGACTATCATACCAAGAGTGGACGATTCCATAGAGAAGACGTGCTATATCCACCGTGACTTCAGTTTGATGGGTGATAGGCATGAGCCTAGCACATAGGAAAGCGTACCAAGCCTTTCCATAGCTACTGAGCTCGGAATGGGGAAATTAAACCTTCATGTCTGTCCCAGGCTTAAGAACCCATTGGGTACCAGGTTTGCAAAGGCAAACAAAAATTTCATCCAAGTTGGGAAGGTGATTTTCATAGGTGTTCTCCATTTGTGTCTCCAACCCAAAATATTCGTTAATGGCCGTGTGGTGGAATGAAACTGGGCGGCCTCGGACTTGCACAACCCTCCCTTCATGCTCTATTGTGTTGGTATAGAACTCCTTCACGATGTTGAGCACGGCGGGTTGTGGTTGTTCAACCAACTGGAACCATTGCCTCTCGACGATCATCAAAGCCAAGTCGCCATCTAGGTTAGCGTTGGGCATAAAACCTCGTTCAGGCACAAGGGACTTTTTGGTGATGATGTTGAAACGAGTCGCCGCGGTCTGTCTCACAATTCTGGAAGTATCAAAAGATGCGCGAGAACCAGAGGTTAAGGTCCTTGGTCATTTTGAAGACATGTTAGAAAGATTTGCACATAAAAGTTGGCTTGGACAATTTATCGAACACTTGGCGTGCACCCTTTTTCTTCCTTAAACCTAGTTTCCTTGCAAACAAATGCTAGCCCACAAATTAGTACTAATAACCTTGGGTGTTCAGTAACCCAAGGGATTCCAATGACAATTATAAAAGAAAACTAACACAATTTAATCAATAAAGAATTTTTATGAATAAATTTAATTCAACTTGTTACCTTTGAATGCTAGAATCCGTGGTTATTAATGTTGGTCTTGTTAATGGACAGTGGTAGCCAAAATTTGTTTGGATGTTGTGGTGTTTGGGTGGGGGAAGGGAAAGGTTTTGATTGAATGGGAGCCTTACGAATTTAAGGGGAGAAACTAGGGTTTGCCGATTGAGAACGGTAGGGATTGATTGCGTGTAGTAGTTTTAGGTTTTATAATGAGAAGAGATGGGAAAGAATGGTGTAAGTAGAATAGAAGAAGGCGAAGAGGAAGTGGAAAAAGAAAAGGAAAGGGTTTAAGGGTTTAAGGGATACACGAAATCGTTCAAAATCCGTGTTTAAAACTGAATCTGCAGAACTGCGCAGTCCGCACGACTAGGGGTGCGGTCAGCGCTTGGGCAGGATTTTGGACTTGAAGTTTCTGCATATACTATGCGGTCTGCGCCGATAGGGGCGCGGTCTTCCCGGATAGGGGCGCGGTCAGCGTTGTCCTATAAAATTTGAAAATTTTGCCCTTTTGTTGTTGCTTGCCTGTACCATATTAATGCACTATCTTCATCTTAAAATTAAAACGAAGGGAAACTAATAATAATACTACTTATTACAAAACATGGTAAAAATTATGGGTTGCCTCCCACACAGCTACTCTTGTTTAACGTCGCTAGCTCGACTGAAATTCCTTTTTCTATTCGTAAGTCGGCTCAATCAGGGTCACGACTTCTACCTCCTCCACATGTTCACTATTCAGAAATGGTTTCAGCCTGTGCCCATTCACTTTGAGCACAGTTTTGTTGTTCGGATTTTGTATATCTACTGCACCATGAGGAAAAATGTTAGTAATCACAAATGGTCCCTCCCAGCGATAGCGCAATATTTCGGGAAAAAACTTCAAGCGTGAATTAAAAAGGACTTTTTGGCCCACAGTGAAGTTTTTTCTTAATATCTGCTTGTCATGAAAGGCTTTTGTCTTTGATTTGTACAGCTTTGAACTCTCGTATGCTTCGTTCTGTAATTCTTCAAGTTCTTGTAACTGCAACTTTCTGTTGATGCCAACCTGGTTCATATTTATGTTGCACTGTTTTATAGCCCAGAAAGCTCTATGCTCCAGCTCCACCGGTAGGCGACATGGTTTCCTGAACACTAGCCTATAAGGCGACATACCTATCGGAGTTTTTTATGCCGTCCTATAAGCCCATAATGTGTCATCCAATCTCAGACTGGATCTTTCCGGTTGGGTTTGACCACTTTTTCCAGAATGGATTTTACTTCGCGGTTTGAGACCTCTGCTTGGCCATTGCTTTGCGGATGGTAAGATGTAGATACTTTGTGAAGGACGTTGTATTTCTTCAGCAAAACGGCTAACACCCTATTGCAAAAGTGGGTACCGCGATCACTGATAATGGCCCGTGGTGCTCCAAACCTGACAAAAATGTTAGTTCTGATAAACTCTGCAACAAGTTTAGAATCGTCAGTCCTAGTGGCTTTTGCTTCCACCCATTTGGATACATAATCAATTGCCAATAAAATGTAAATATTTCCAAAAGACACAGGAAACGGTCCCATAAAATCAATACCCCAAACATCAAATATTTCTACAATTAGTATAGCGTTTTGTGGCATTTGGTTACGGTGAGATAAATTTCCAGTCTTTTGGCATTTTTCACATGCTTTACAAAACAAAAAAGAGTCCTTAAAAATGGATGGCCAATAAAAACCACTCTCTAGCACTTTACGTGAAGTTCTATTTGGTCCAAAATGACCCCCACAAGCATAGGAATGACAGAAAGTTAGAATAGATTGAAATTCACTATCAGGTATGCAACGTCTAACTATCTGATCAGCACAAAATTTCCACAGATATGGGTCGTCCCAGATATAGTATTTAGCATCACTCCTAAGCTTTTCTTTTTGAGATCTAGAATATTCATGTGGAACAAAAGCACTTACCAGAAAATTCACTATGTCAGCATACCAGGGGTTTGTAATTCCAATAGACAGTATATGCTCGTCTGGAAACATGTCATGTAATGGTAGGACTTCTTCTTCTTTAATGATCCTGCTTAAGTGATCTGCCACCAAGTTATCTGCACCCTTTTTATCTTTGATCTCCAAATCGAATTCTTGTAGCAGCAAGATCCATCTTATGATTCGTGGTTTGGATTCCTTTTTGGTTAGCAAGTACCTGAGAGCAGCATGGTCAGAATAGACTATCACTTTAATACCTAGCAAATATGATCTAAATTTATCTAAAGCAAAAACAACAGATAAAAGTTCTTTTTTTGTTGTCGAATAGTTTATCTGAGCCGCGTTCAAAGTTCTCGAAGCATAGTAGATGGCATGGGTGGTTTTATCAATCTTTTGGCCCAAGACAGCGCCTACAGAATAGTTTCTTGCAACACACATTATTTCAAAACGAAAATTCCAATTTGGCGGTTGAATGATATGGGTTGATGTCAAAGATCTCTTCAAGGTATCAAAAGCCACCTTGCACTCATCGATAAACTGAAATTCCTCATCTTTTTGTAGCAGCTTGCATAAAGGTAACGTTATCTTGGCAAAGTCCTTTATAAACCTGCGATAAAATCCTGCATGTCCAAGAAAAGCACATATCGCCCGTACACTGACGGGCTAAGGTAATGCAGATATAATATCAATTTTAGCTTTGTTCATTTCTAAACCATGGATTGACACAACATGTCCAAGTACTATTCCTTGTTCTACCATAAAGTGGCATTTTTCCCAATTTAACACAAGGTTTGTTTCTAAACATCTGTCCAGTATACGTGTTAAATTATCTAAACATGCATCTAATAAATCACTATGAACTGTGAAATCATCCATAAAGACTTCGATACAGTCTTCCAAAAGATCAGAGAAAATACTTATCATGCATCGTTGAAAAGTACCTGGGGCATTGCATAGTTCCAAAAGACATCCGTCGATAAGCAAAAGTTCCAAAAGGACATGTGAATGTGGTCTTTTCTTGGTCTTCTAGGGCGATCACAATCTGGTTATAACCTGAAAATCCATCTAAGAAGCAATAATGAGAGTGCCCAGCTAAACATTTTAGCATTTGATCAATAAAAGGTAAAGGAAAATGGTCCTTTCGAGTTACATCATTCAACCTTCTATAAACTATACACACTCTCCAACCTGTTTGCATCCTGGTGGGCACTAATTCAATATTGTCATTTTTGACAACAGTTATACCTGATTTCTTTGGAACTACTAAAACTGGACTTACCCATTGACTATCTGAGATGGGGTAGATGATACCTGCATCAATAATTTGATTACCTCTTTCTTCACTACCTCCATAATCGCTGGGTTTAGTAATCTTTGTGCATCTCTCGTTGGTTTAGCTCCTTCATTTAACAAAATACGGTGCATGAACATTGCGGGACTAATCTCCTTGATATCTGCTATTGTCCAACCAAATACTGTAATATGGTCCCTTAGGACTCTCAATAATTTCTCTTCCTGCACTTTGGTTAGATTACTAGCAATTATCACAGGTAAAGTTTCATTAGACCCTAAATATGCATACTTCAAGTGTTTTGGTAATTGTTTTAATTCAAGCGTTGGAGGTTGCTCCACAGATGGTAACAATTTTTGATGTGTTACAGGTAATTGACTTAATTGCAATGTATGCTTATCTGTGTGTGTAGGCAATGAATGTAGTGCAGCTACTGTTTCATTCAATTCCTAACTATGCTCAAGTTCATATGTTCCATCCATGTTCATACTGCTGAAAATAGGTACCTCCAAGCTGTCTCTTTGAATTTGTTCAAAAGTTTTCTACACAAGAGAATCACACATGTCAATTGCAAAAACCAGACAAATATGACTAGGGTACCTCATGGCATCGTAGATATTGAACTGGATCTTTTTGCTATCGAACTCCATTGTTAAGGTCCCATTGTGAACATCGATCATGGTCCTTGCTGTCTTTAGAAAGGGTTTTCCTAGTAGGATATGTGATCGGTTTGGGGATGTGTCGTCTTTCATATCCACAATGTAAAAATCTACAGGAAAGATTAGTTCGTTGACCTGCACCAAGACATCTTCAACTACCCCTCGGGGGTAGGTGTTAGTACGATCAGCTAATTGAATAATAACACTAGTAGTTTTTAAAGGACCAAGATTCAGAGACTTATACATAGATAATGGCATAACATTTATTGAATCCCCCAAGTCTAACATGGCCTTATTAAACCTAGTGTTTCCTATTGTGCATGGAATCGTAAACATGCCTGGATCTTTACATTTAGGTGGCATTTTTCTTTGCAATACTGCTGACACATTTTCCCCAACCATAATTTTCTCATTAATTTCCAATTTTCATTTATTTGTGCATAATTCCTTCAAAAATTTAGCGTACCGTGGTACTTGTTTAATTGCGTCCAGTAGTGGGATATTCACTTCTACTTTCCTAAAGGTTTCTAGATTTTGCTTTTCTTTTTCATCTGTCTTTGCTTTTCTAGAATTTCTATGAGGAAAAGGTAGTGGAATATCATTTAATTGACAAGGAAGGTTAGGGTGTACCTTTGTTTCTACCGATTCCTCTTTCTCTTGCTCTTTCTCATACTTAACTGTTGCTATTAGTGTATCCATCTGTTTTCCACTTCGTAATGTAATAGCACTGACATTCTCCTTTGGGTTCACAACTGTCTGTGATGGAAGCTTTCCCGAACCTTAAGCGTCCAATCGACTCACCGTGGTGGCTAATTGGCTCACCTGACGCTCCAAGCTATGGATGGAGGACTTCATTTCTTGTTGGAACTATGTAGTTTGATTCATGTATTGTTGTTTTTGGTTCATGAATGTTTTTAACATGTTTTCCAGAGACATTCCAGGATTGGCCGGTGCTGCTTGTCTTGGTTGGTACTGTGGCTGATTCGGCTAGAACTGTGGTTTAACCTGGTAGAATCCTTGCGCCTGTGGCCTAGCACCCCCATAACTGAAGTTCGGATGCTCCTTCCATCCAGGATTGTATGTGTTCGAGAAAGGGTCATACTTTCTTTACGACTGAGCCTGGTAATTTCCCACTGCATTTGCTTGGTGTTCGATGTTCTCTTCTTGTAATGTCGGGCATGCATCGGCAGGGTGTCCTGCCATTAAACAAAGTTGGCAAACTTATGCAACTGGGGCATTACCTGTAGCTATCTGTTTCACCAAAGCAGTTAAGTCAAAAATCTGCTGCTCTACACTCGTTGTGCTTACCTCACTTACCCTTTGTGCTGGATGATCATTCCGTGTCCCATATTGTTGTGCATTAGCGACCATATTTGCAATCAGGTTCTTTGCAGCCTCTGGTGTTTTGTCCACTAATGCTCCTCCACTCATAGAGTCGATCATATTCCTATCCATCGGTATAAGTCCCTCGTAAAAGTAGATGATGAGGTGTTGATCGTCGATCTGGTGTGGGGGACAACTGGAGCACAACTTCTTGAACCTCTCCTAGTACTCATGCAGTGTTTCACCACTGAATTATTGGACTCCACAAATTTCTTTTCTGATGTTGGCTACTCGTGATGCTGGAAAATATTTTTCCAAAAATAGCCTCTTCATGTCGTCCCATGATCGTACTGCTCCCAGGGGTAGATAATATAACCAATCTTTTGCTAAATCCCCTAGTGAGAATGGAAAAGCTCGCAACTTTATCTGATCTTCCGTGACATTATGTGGCTTCATGGTGGAGCACATAATATGGAATTCCTGAAAATGTTTGTACGGATCGTCACCTATAAGACCACGAAAAGTAGGCAGAAGGTGAATTAGTCAATATTTGAGTTCAAACGAAACATTTAAAGCAGGATATTCAATACAAAGAGGTTGTTGGGTAATATTAGGAGTTGACAACTCCTTTAAAGTCCTGTTATTTGGCACCGCCATCTTCTCGTCTAATTCGCTTGATGATGATGATTGATCCGTAAGAAGTGAGATTGCAATGTTCAGACCTGGTGATTGAGCTTCGTCGGAATCTGCAAGTGAACCTTGGGTTTTCTGAGCTTCTTTCTTAAGCCTTCGTGCGGTTCTCTCTATTTCTGGATCAAATTGCAAGTCAAAAGAGTGAGAGGATCGAGGCATAAAATAAAATATAAAAAATGAAAATAATTGAATAACTAAAAATAAATAACAATCCCCAGCAACGGCGCCAAAATTTGGTAGTTGTCGTTTACACTACTAAATTTACCTTACTCAGGTTCTACTAATCTTATGAACTAGTATAGTAATAAGCAAGGATCGATCCCACAGAGAGTGATTTATATTTTAATTATCTAATGAATTCAATGAGTTGGGGGTTTTTGTTTGAAAATAACTTACGTAACAAGAGTGAATTTAAGAAAATATTAATAAGTAAAAGAGTTCAATTCTTCAGTTCAGTATTCCCTTTTCACAATTATGAATTAATTAAGTTATTATACTATTTACCCTTCCAATGAGATTAATAACCCTAGACAATTGCAATCGCAAATTACCCCAAATTCTCTTTAAGTGTAGATCTAATGCGACGATCGCCAACAAGAGATTCTAACTAACATACAACCTAGAACTATCAGTCTAGATTTAATATGATAGAAGCATGAAGAATGAGAATTAGATTATTCCTAGCAATAATTACACAATCAGGAATTATTTAACTTGTCTTCTAAAAATCTTAATAATATTTCAAAGCTTGTCCGCAATAAAATATAATCAATTGCTACTTAGATTAGACACACTTCGTTTGCTTAAAATCTGTCCTAATCTAGCAGATGAAATAAATTTATTAATTTAATCCTACAGAAACCAAATTAATCAATTGGATAACATATATGAAAGTTCACATAGATAATCAGAATAAATCTCAATGAATGAATAAATACTAAATAAACTTAATCAAACCAGTAATTGTTAATCACGTTCAACATCCCTTCAGAATTGAATAAGAGAATTAGCCTGACATGCCTTGAATAGCCTCCAAGAAATATAATGAGAATACTAAGATCCAAGATGGTCAAAACATAGGAAAACAACTCCTATTTAAAGCTTAGACAAACCCTCAGTCAATTTAAGTCAATCACAATCCTATTCTAATTCAATTTATCATTTCAAAACCTAAAAATCCTGTCAGGCATCAGAACTGCGCGACCCGCACTCCATTCCCTTTGCTAACTGCGCGGTCCGCGCATCACCTCCAGTAGCTTTATCCTGTAGTTGCGCGGCCAGCGCTTCTCCTCAGGCTTCCTCAGCGCGGTCCGCGCTCCTCTACCAGTTTTGTCCAAACTTTGATCTTTTCAGCTTTAAATCCATTCCAACCTCTATATCTGTAATATACACAAAACACTACAAAGTAATACGAACAATATCCAAAAACTCACAATAAACAAGCTAATATGAGATCAATTCATAGGTTTTCAACCTACTCATCAGGTTTCGATATTAACTGTTTGGTTTAAGTTTGTATTCGACCTATTTCTTGATCTTCTAAGGCATCTCATAGTCATCTGTCTCCTCTTGATCAATCCCCATCAAGTCTATGACGCCCCCAAATTCGGGTACTTGAAACCCGTAATTGGTGCTACACGATGCCAATCATTTGAACTACTTAATATATTACAAACTTAAAAATTATCAGAGTTGTCTCCCCAGGTACGGCGACATTTAAATACATCGTTATATGATAGATAATATAATATCACAATACATAACTCCAGTTATTACAATTAACACCTTATAACCTACTCCTTCAGTTTTCCCTTTCCTTTGTCCTTGCCAGAACCTTCTGGTCGATCACGCTTAACGGAAAACATTTAATTTAAAGCAAGAGTGGGCATTTAATTGCTCAGCAAGTAATATCAGATAATAAACATCAGCTGAAAGAAATAAATGTTTTCTTTGAAGTATACTTGTACAACGAATCAATAGTTGTGAAGCCATTTGAAACAACTCATAACAACATATCAAACCATTTACAATTTTGAAACGACGTAGTGACTATAAATTCTGAGTGGTCAATAGACCTTGAACCATTATTTTCAAGTTTGAAAAGGTTTGTACAAAAATTCATCTACAAACCGTTATGACTTACGGACACGTTAGGTGATCAGCCCGTATGCCCTGTATTGATCAACACTACATGCTGGAACGACATTTACGTTCTGAAAGTCCAATAATAATCTAGAAGGGGGTTGAATAGATTATTACAGATTAAAAAACTAATCTTAGGCCTTTTTGAATTTTTAATTAATTAATTTGCAGTGTTAGAAATTAATATGCAAGATAGTAAAAAATTCAATCACACAATGCACAGAGATTTATCTAGTTCACAACATACACTCCTAGTATGTTGCTACGTCCAATCCCAAACTCCTATTTGGAACATGAGATCCTATTACTATCAGTAATAAAAACTCCTTCAACAGGCGGAGAAGCCTTTACAAAGTTTTATAGACAAACTTCCAACTATCTACAACTATCTATCTTGGACAGCAAGCTCCCCTTTCCCTCCTCAAGTTTAGTTGTTCCTTCTTTTGAGTCTAGTTCTATTTTATGATCTGGTCTTGAAATAACAGCCTCTTCCTCACCTCACAAGTACACTAGAGACCCAACTTCCGGCTGACCTCTCTAAGACTCTGGTCTTGGTCGAAGAATTACTCGTCTTTCTCACAGGTACATAAAATAAACTACCTCTATCCTTTTCTCCTTTTACAAATGATATTACAACAATTTGCTTCTCAAACAAGCAGATAAGAATTTAGTACAGATAGATGCTTCTTCAAATAAGTAGATATTAATTATCGTACAGATAGTTTATAAAAGTTTAAAGACTTTTATTCTTTAAGAACATGAGCTTCTTTGTAAGCAGATATGAATCTGTGTTTAGATTAAATAATGCTTCTATTTAAGCAGATATATAAATGTATGCACTATTTATAAAATTTTAACTTATATTCAATAAGTAAACACTTACTTTGTTGTTTTGTATCAAATCTGTCTTTTGAAGTAAGCAAGTCAGTAACTTTTAACTTTTATGCTCAAAATGATTCAATATAAGCAAATAAGTAAGTATAATGTAATTTAATAAATAATATTTTATTCTTTATAGTTAAGAGTATTTTTCTATGAATGAAAAGATTTTGTGTCTCAACAAAGTATTATATCAGTGACGATATGTTCAATATTTGTAAATCAAAGAATTAAATTAATTTCAATAACACTTTATCAAAGAATATTAATAAGTTAAGCACAACTTGATATAACAGATATATATGTTTGTTTAACTCAAATAGTATAAATAAATACTTTATCAAGTAATAATAATTAAATAAGTTAAGCACAACTTGATACAACAAATATGTTTGTTTAACTCAGATACTATATATAAATACTTTATCTATTATGTGATAGATTATAAATAAAGTCACTTAGTACTATAAGGTATCGTACGGTGTGAATCCCTTAAAAAGGAATGTCTCTTGTAGCCTTGCGACGTCTAAGTATAACAATATTTATAATTCTCACAATTGATATTTATATAAATATTTTCAATAGATCACTACGATTCTCAAGTCCAGTTCGGATGACTACTCTTTTTGGAGTAGTATCTCAGTGTCGTCTTGAGCTATCAAGTGTCGTATCTATTTACGATGTTTATATAAATAATATCAATAAAAAGTTACTTAAGACTATAAGGAATCGTATGGTGTGAATCCCTCTCCGTAGAGGAATATCTCCTGTAGCCTTGCGGCGTCAGATTAAGTAGACTTTTTATTTGATAAATAGATGAAATATAGATATATAAAATTGTGTATAACAATATATATTTGTAAATCTATAAGCATAAGACAAGTAAGAAATAATTCAACTAAGTAAACTTCTCTCAGTACTTGAACCAATTTCCTCTTCTAAGAATTTCAGAACTTTAGTAAGAAGAGATATAAAGCTTTTAGAGAATGTAGGCAAGAAGGGTATGCTTTGCTTTTCACTGAATTGGTAAAAACCAAATGAATGAAATACTCCCTATTTATAGAATTTTCGAAGTTGGGCCAAAAATGTAATTTAGAAAATCTGATTTTTAAATGCATGGTTAGGATGATATATTTTTGATTTGAACGGTCCATGATGAAAACATTATACGCGGATTGCTTAATAGTCCGCCTCCTCTTTTGCCCCGGGCGTTTCATCAACTTAGCATTCAATTTGGTTTGACCACATAACACACGGTTTCTGCCAGCACACACACACACACGGTTTCTTAAGTTTCATAAATGAATGTTCCATTTTTTTTCGGCACACACTATTTTCCAAGCACATACACTTAGTGTATAATGCATGCATGATATATATTATATATATATATATATATATATATATATATATATATAGTATATATATACTAATGTTTTAAAAACAATGGTTACCAGTATATGTATAAAATGTATATACTTATTTTACCGATATATATAGGATTTTATATATTAATACATATGTTATAATACTATATACATGCATGTATGAATGGTATATATATATATATATTAATACATGTATGCATGCATGCGATAAATATTTTGCCCAACTTTGTTTTTGAAAACAAATAGGATCTCCTTGCCTTGAATATTTATATGAATCAATTTATTTAACACTTGACATTTAAATTATCAAGGTTAATAAAAATTCATTCAAATAAAATCAGAAAATAGTTTAGATAAAAATAATAAAATAATTAAATAAATTACATATTTATTTAATTACTACATAATGGTTATCATCAAAATATATTTATAAAAATAAGACCTATCAATCTCCCCCTTTTTGATGATGACAATTTTAAAAATATTTTTTCTTTTAGAAATAAAAACTCCCCCTTAAACTATGAATACTTTAAGTCCAATCTCATAGCAGATATAAACATTCATATCAGTTATAACCATCCATAGCAGTTTATCCAACCTCATAGCAATCTCATAGCAGTTATAATCATCCTTAGCAGTTTAACAGTTAACATCCATAGCAGTTAATAAGCATCCATAACAGTTAACATGTAAGCATCCATAGCAGTTATAATATTTTTCCGTTCTTTCTCTCCCTTTGTCATCATAAAAAATGATAGGGAAAGAGTTTGTTCCTGCAGAAAAAAATGTTAGAGAAGAAATCCTGCAGAAAGAGTTAGTAGCAAATATAAACATACAGAAAAAGCTAGATAGCTATCTCTAGCAGCAGAAGCAGTGGGGAGGGGGGAAGTGAAATATTTTAGGTTTACAATTATCCAAAATGAGACGAAAAATTACAAGTACTGCAACTATTTAATCAGATGTCGTCAAGATTAAGAGGGGAGAAATTCTAAGCAATATCTGGAAACTCATCAGTGGGATCACCTTAGAACATCGGTGGTGCAGGACCAACATTCTGATCAATATTCGAGAACAGTGGTGTAGCAGGATCAAGGGGTGGATCACTGGATGTTGCAGGAAACTGGTAGGGATTGATAAGCAATCGATTGTTCTCCAACATATAAGACACCATGGACTTAACAGTAAGTAAAGATAAATGTAAATCTTCCATCTTTTCTAGCATAGCATTTTGATTTTCGAGTAGAAGGTGATGCATACTGTTAATAGAATCTATTTTGTGGACCATATTGATGTCAGATTCTATGACCTCAGAATCAAAGGGCTTAAATACAATCAGGTAGTGGGGGGGGGAAGGTTTAGATGGGAGACAATATTACTGGTTGGAACTAATTGAGACTGGTGTTGGGAGAGATCAATTTCCAGATAAGCAAAGAGACGAGACAGCAACAACCCAAAACCTAAATAGTTATTAAGTAAACAGAATTCGAAAGATGATAACAGAAAGTAGGCCATATTGTATGGCATGCACTCATTCAAAATACTTTTGATAATTTCTAAATCAAAAGGTAACATTTTTCGATCTTTACGAACTGTCATGAAATTATGTCTAAGAATCTTTCCCAAAAACTGACATTCAGCAGTAAGAAATGGCATACCCACTTTGCAAGGATAATCAAACAATAAAGCAGGTACCATTTGGTCAGTTACCACAGATAGATTATGTTTAAATAGCATGCATTCTTCAACAGAAATACCAGATGGATGGAGATAAGAATTGACTCTTGGTAACTCTAATGTTGAAGGATGAAGGTGAAGTGCATTGACAAAGAATAATTCATCAATAATATAAGCCTAACCTTGTATGCAAGTGGTGATGCTACTTAACAAACCAGAAGGGTCCTTAGAGAATTCTATGTGGGTGTAAAACTCAGACATAAGACCAGGATAGATAGACTTGTCAGGAAAGGTTACCAGACAATCCCACCCAACATTTTTGATCTTTTCAAGTAGGTCTAGAAAGCTGTGAAATGTGATCACACTTTCTGGAGACAAGTTATGTCTCATGATTCTATATTTTGCTTGTGCAGATGCAGTGGTAAGTCTAGGAACATCATGAGAAAAATGCAGTTCAGAATGCAGTGGGAGTTTCTTACGTTTGGATGAAAACACTTTAGACATGATGAGTAAAGTAGCAGGAAATAAAGGTGAGAGAACAAAATCAAGGAAGGACTGAACATGTGAATTCACCATTTTTGAAAGAACTTGTATATATATAGATGGAGAAGGGAAAATGTAATGATATGCTGTAGAAAAACTTAGGCTATTTGAAAATGCAGTCATGATTATGAATGAATATAAGTAAAGATTTACAAGTAATGTGACCTTACTGTGAACTGTTGTGAAAAACAGAGATCATTTAAACCAAACAGTGAAATTGATGTTTTGAAATCTTTTAGTCAAGAGAGTCAAACATATCCGTTAAGTAAACTAAGGAATATGCCACATGTCAAATGTATAACACATAGTAGGGTCATATATAAGTAGTGTCTTAAAATAAAAAATAGGATTACCGTGTTGGTCATTTAAGACAGTCCTTAATAGAACACGGCAAGCAATAATTGCACAGATAAGTTATAAGTATAAATGAAATATATCAGAGGTTGTAGAAAAACAGATTCAGAGAGGCAGGTAATATGTATAATCTATCATTTATATCATATCTCAAAGAGATATGGAAGGCAGTGGGAATCAGATTAGGAAGTCATTTCTCATAATTAGTTTGGAAAATAGTAGAACAGATAAAAACGCTCCCCTTTTAAAAAAAATAAAAATAAATCTAGTGGACAACAGTATTCAATATAAATTACATAGCAAAGATGACACGTAACAAATAAAGCCAGTGGACATCAGTATCCACACAGTATATAAGACATTCAAAGATAAATCCAGTGGACATCAGTATCCACACAATTGACAATAGACAGTAAAAAATTTAGGGTTATACCTAAGTGAGCAGCAAAAATATATCAGTTTCATATAAACTGTAAGTGTGACATGCTCATTCTTATGTAATTTCTGAATGAGAATTTCCAAACAAATGATTAAGTTGCATGCATAGTCTTGTGCCGTTTCTCAACCGAGAGAAACATATGGGTGCAAGTATTACAATATATATATATATCCGAAAATATATATAAAGTTAAAAAATTAAGACTATTTAGTAGAAGAGAAAATAAGTATATTTCAGGAAATATATATATATATATATATATATATATATATATTTAAAAAAATTAAATGAACAGTTAAGAAAAATAAGTTAGTAGAAATCGACTTTTTAAAAAATACACAACCTATAGAAGAAAAAAAAATTCAAAGTATTAAAAATTGGGGGTTTTAAAGGAATCAAAAAAAATTTAAAATTAGGGTTTTTGAAAAAAATATAGCAAATTTAATGAAACCCTAAAACAACAGAAAAGATTTTTACATTTTTTTTAAAAAAAATAGACGGATAGAACGAAAATCATGAAATTATATGGAACGAAAATCACATAGATCTGAAAACTTTTTAAAAAATTATCAACGACGAAAGAAAACTTTTACCAGATTGATAGAACAAACTTATAACCAAAAAAAAATTTCATTATGTTTTGATAGAGCAAAAATGAAATGGAATCAGAAGTAGATGAGAAGTTGAGAGAGAGAGAATCGGGAGATGAAGAGAGAGCGAGAGAGAATCGGACGATAGAGAGAGAGAGAGAAACGGAGGCATAACAGAAGAGAGAGAAAGAAGAATATGAAAAAGAATAAAAAAATAGAATTTTATATATATAGTTTGACTAACCTTATTGATCCAATGGTGGAAAGTTGATCCAGACTGAGATCAACGGCTTGGATATAATCTGATATATGAATAGTTGTGCTTCATTTTAAAACAAAATTGATCCAGTGGCTGGGGTGAAATCTTCATTTTGATCAAGTGGTTCAAGTTTGTGATCCGTGTGCCCATTGATGACTGATATCTGATTGGTTCATTAGATGGGGCGCGGATTTGAAGCAGATAACCAATGGATTTATTGTTAGATGAATGGTCTAGATCAGCCCCTAATGTATTGTTGGGTTTGTACGTAACGCAATCATGCAATCAAATCACATAAATAAGGCGAAAGCGTAAAAAACTAGGTTTTCAAAAATTTATACAAACCCATTACCATGATCATTCTTGTGCATCAATTATCAGTGAATGAAGAAGGAGAAAAACAGAATTATACCTTTGAAGATCCAAGCTTCCTCAGGTACAAGTTCTACTCCTTTGATTCCTTTGATTCCTCTGTAGTGGCTCCTTCCCTTGATCAATGTCAGCCACCCAAATGTTTGGCCTCTAATGGTGATCCACCAAGGAAGATGAAGAACTCAGTAAGATGGGTTATTGGCATAACCCTTGTTTCTATCTCTATAGAATATGTGTACTCCCAACTCTTAAAAAATTCACGTACCTTATTTCTGATATAAGACTCTCTTATATAGATATTAGGTTAACCCTCCTAATCCAATTAGAATAGGGTTTTATTTAATTAATTAATTAAATACTTTTAATTAATTTATATCCTAATCTTTATTAGGATTGAGAGAGAGTACTGATATTATATTAATTCCTAAACTCCTTTAGAATTAAAATAATAATAATAATAATAATATTAATAAGACTCCTCTTATTAATTTATATTTAATATTTCTAAAATATTAAATAATAAACATTAAGCTATTTAATTTATTCTATCATCATAGATTAAATTAATTATACTTAATGCATTATTACTATCATGCCATTTTCTTCTTAAATAATTTTTGTTCCTTTTATGGTGTGACCCTTTAGGTTCTCCATATTAAACCGGTTGTGAATAAATCAATTAGAATAATTCTAATCTTATTTAAATAAACAAATTAAACTAATAATCTATTTAAATAAATAACATTTATTCTACAATAGGGATAAGCCTCCCTAGCGATCAACGACTTTCCAGATAATATAGATTTCAACATTAATCATAAAAGAACCTGTGAGTTAATAGTTACCGTACAATTCAATCCTTCCACCATACAATGTCCCAATTAAATATAAGACATGGATTTACTGTCAAGTCTTAATTTATTTAATCATATGTATTTCGATTAGAAAATGCACAACTCCAAATAATGCAAATTAGAAACCTCTTTCTAATTTCATTCTACCTTGGCCAAGGATTCCTGGGTTGTCATTTAACGAATCACATAGGACATATCTCCTCTTTTACTAGAGGTGGTAGATTCTTTATTGATCATTCATTATCTCCATATGTAACTCATTACACCCAAGCATACCCTATATATGCCTTAAAAGGCCTTAAGGAATTAGTCAAAGTATAATTTGTTACATACAAGATACTATGATGATCTCAAGTCCAAGGATCACATGTACTACTATCACATTAGGAATTCCTATTGACAGGCGAGTAAAACTCCATTAGGTATTCCATAGCGAGTCACGTTCAGTGAACTTATTCTCCAATAAGCACCTACATACTTGCTTTAGTGTCTCCACACAAATGACCATGAGATCAGTCATCCACATCCAATGCGCAAGCAACATATGTACCAATCTATCCGGATTTACTAATCCCCATTTTAGTAATCCCACAATTGGGAACTATTTTAGTTTTTAAGCTTTCTAATAATTTAGATCTCATTATCATGATCTCATCATGATTCTAAAATCATTGCTTAAAACTATGGGTTATTTACATATTATAAAAACAGCACCATGTAGATAATTATATGCCTTAAATGAATATTTTATTAATAAATAAATAAGATTATTTATAAAGTATGTGCTTTGTCATCATACATGATTGGCTTGTATGCACACTACTATCAATCTCCCACTTGCACTAAAGTCAATCGCCATGGTATCTCATACCCATCTTCTCTAAGTGACGATCAAACTGCTGTTGTGTTAAAGCTTTAGTAAATGGATCTGCAATGTTGTCTTGAGAGTCTACACTCTCCTCTTTCAATGATTTCTTTAATCAAAGTGCCGCAACACATGTTTAGATTCAAGATGAGACTTAGAAACTATTCCTAGTTCTGTAATGAACTTTTCATCCGAAACATCAACTTGCAGCTTCACTTACAGTTATATACTCTGCCTCTGTCACTGAATCAGCAACTGTTTGCTGCTTGGAACTCTTCTAACTCACTGCACCTCCGTTCAAGGTAAACACATACCCTGAAACAGATTTACTGTCATCTTGGTCTGTTTGAAAACTTGAGTCCGTGAATCCCTCGAGTTTTAATTCAGACCCACTGTAGACAAGAAAAATATCTTTAGTCCTTCTCAAGTACTTTAGGATATTTTTCACTGCCTTCCAGTGCTCTTCTCCTGGATTCGACTGGTATCTGCTTGCTACACTAAGTGCGTGAGCAACATCCGGTTTAGTACATATCATACCGTACATGATAGATCCTATTGCAGAAGCATAAGGGATCTTACTCATACAGCCTCTCTCCTCAGGTGTCTTTGGGGCCTGTTTCTTGGAGAGATTTATTCCATGGCTCATCGGCATGAGACCTCTTTTGGAATCTTCCATGCTAAACCTCTTTAGCAACGTATCAATGTACGTTCCTTGGGATAAGCCGAGCATCCTTTTAGATCTATCTCTATAGATCTTTATCCCCAAAATATAGGATGCTTCACCCAAGTCCTTCATGGAGAAGTTTTTAGATAACCAGATTTTAATGGATTGTAACATAGGAATGTCATTCCCTATCAGTAATATATCATCAACATATAATACAAGGAATGATACTGCGCTCCCACTAACCTTCTTGTATACAAATGGTTCATCCTCGTTTTTGATAAAATCAAACTCTTTGATTGTCTCATCAAAACGAATGTTCCATCTACGAGAAGCTTGCTTCAACCCATAAATGGATCGTTGTAGCTTACAGACTTGATTTGTTCCAACTTTTGAAATAAATCCCTCTGGCTGTGTCATATACACATCCTCCTCAAGTTTCCCATTGAGGAAGGCCGTTTTCACGTCCATCTGCCAGATCTTATAGTCATTGTAAGCTACAATCGCAAGAAAAATTCGAATGGACTTGAGCATGGCTACTGGTGAGAAGGTTTCATCATAGTCAACTCCTTGTCTTTGTTTGAAACTTTTGCAACCAGTCGGGCCTTATAGGTCTCTACCTTTCCGTCTACTCCAGTCTTTTTCTTAAAAACCCATTTACACCCAATAGGTTTAATACCTTCAGGTGGTGAAACCAAAGACCATACTTTGTTTTCATACATGGAGTCCATTTAGGATTTCATGGCTTCAAGCCATTTCCCTGAGTCTTTATTACTCATAGCCTGTTCGTAATTCAATGGATCATCATCATTCATGATGTGTACCTCATCGTTATCCTCTATAACAAATCCATACCTCTCAGGTATCTTCGGTACTCTTCCAGATTTACGAACAGGGTGTGGTACAGTAGGTTCTTCTACTTGGTTAGGTACCTGACTTTGGTCCATGGTAACTTGTGGTTCTTGAACTTCTTTAAGATATATCTTGCTCCCACTGACCCCTTCATGGATAAACTCTTTCTCCAAGAAGGTAGCATGTTTCGCAACAAACACCTTTTGATCAATTGGATGATAGAAATAATACCCTACGGTTTCTTTAGGGTATCCCACAAATCTACACTTATCGAATTTAGTCTGTAGCTTATCATTTTCAAACTTTTTGACATAAGCTAGACAACCCCAAGTCTTAACATGCTTAAGATTTGGTTTCCTCCCTTTCCACATCTTATATGGAGTCTTTGGGGCGGATTTGGTAGGTACCTTGTTAAGTAGGTATGCAGCCGTTTCTAGGGCATATCCCTAGAAGGAAATTGGAAGGTCGGTAAAACTCATCACGGATCGAACCATGTCCAACAGTGTTCGATTTCTCCTTTCAGATACTCCATTTAACTGTGGTGTACCTAGAGGAGTCCATTGTGAGATTATACCATTTTCTCTGAGACAATTGAGAAACTCACTGCTTAAGTATTCTCCACCTCGATCTGATCGAAATATCTTAATACTCTTGCCCGTTTGTTTCTCTACTTCACTTCTGAACTCTTTGGACTTTTCAAATGATTCTGATTTGTATTTCATTAAATACACATATCCAAATCTTGAGTGATCATCAGTGAAAGTAATAAAATAAGAATACCCACCCCATGCACTTGTTGTCATAGGTCCACAAACGTCTATGTGAATCAATGCCAACAACTCTATAACTCTCTCTCCTTTTCCACTAAAAGGAGATTTTGTCATGTTACCCATGAGACGAGATTCATAAGTTGGATATGATTCATAATCAGATAGCTCGAGGAGCCCATCTTTATGCAACTTGGATAATCTTGTTTCATTGATATGACCGAGTCTACAGTGCCACATATAGGTATAATTAATATCATCTCTTTTCCTTTTCTTAATTTGTTCGATTTGAAATATATTTTCTTGTAAGTCAAGTGTATAAAGTCCATTTCGCAAATTTCCAATACCATATAAAACATCGTCTTTATAAATAGAACAACCATTATTCTTTATAATAACGTCAAAACCTTCCATATCCAATACAGAAATTGAAATAATATTTTTAATAATATTCGGAACATAATAACAATTATTAAGATAAATGGATTTGCCTGAAGGCATTGCTAAACAATAAGTTCCTACAGCTAATGCAGCAACTTTTGCTCCATTTCCCACTCGTAGAATCACCTCATCTTTGTTCAGCTTTCTACTTCTGACCAGTTCCTGCACAGTATTACATATGTGAGAACCACAGCCGGTATCCAATACCCAAGTAGAATTATAACTTTCAGAAAAATTAATTTCAATCATAAACAAACCTTGATTGGAAGTCGAAGCTTCTCCAAGCTTCTTCTCTGCTAGAAACTTCTTGCAGTTCCTCTTCCAATGTCCCGGCTCATTGCAATGAAAGCACATTCCTTTAGCTGGTTTAGGTTTCTTTTGCTCCTTTTCTTTCCCTTTTCCCTTAGCCTTCTTAGATTTCTTCTTTTCAGAAGACACCTTGGGCCTCTTCCTTTTATTGGAAGAATCCACCATCAAGACATGGTTCTTCTTGGATGAGAAGTGACCTTCTGCAGTTTTCAGCATGTTAAGCAGCCTAGGTAAGATGACATCTAGCTTATTCATGTGAAAATTAACCACAAACTGCGAGAAGGTCTTAGGGAGTGACTGCAAGACCAAGTCTTGACTCAACTCCCCATCCATGACGAACCCAAGCTGTCCAAGGCATTCAATCAAATTGATTACCTTCATAACATGAGTCTCGACGGCAGTGCCCTCGGTCATCCGAGATCGGAAGAGCTCCTTAGATATCTCATATCTAGCAGTCCTACTCTGTTCACCATACAACTCCATGAGGTGAAGCAGCATAGCAGGAGCATCCATTTTTTCGTGCTGACGCTGAAGCTCGTTATTCATGGATGCGAGCATGATGCATTGAGCCACATATGCATCATCTTGCCACTTATTAAAAGTGGCAATCTCTTCCTCAGAGGCTGTTTCTGAAACAGATTCAGGGATAGTGGAATTTAGGACATAAGAAATCTTTTCAGCAGTGAGAACAATTCTCAGATTTCTTAGCCAGTCCTCAGAATTCGGGCCGATAAGCTTATTTGCATCAAGTATGCTTCGTAGTGAGATTAATGATTTTGACATTTTTAAAATTCTGCATGTGAAACGACAACATTTTAGCAAACATTCATTTTATTAACTTTGCATACCAAAATAAATTTAGGTCTTTATTTTAAATTGGTATCTCCCACTATTTTCATCAAACTATATTACCCTCACTCATATAGTTCGGCAACATCTAATTAAAGATTTGCTAGTGAGATTAAGGATCCCATTTCAAATGTATATAACCTTGTGGATAGCACAACAAGCGATATACAAATAAATAGGTAGACAACTCTTGTCAATTACGTCACCATGTAACTCCTTTTATTTTGCCTCTTAAATCTTAATGGTCATGTGTGTGCACATCCGAACTAAAATGATTTAAGTTAAGTCCAGCCTAGCACTTCCATAAATTCAAAAAAGAAAAATTTTCGTCCTTGTGGATAGCACAACAAGACTAGATCGTTCAATTTTCTTGATAAGCATCAAATGTGATTAATTAACATCTTAAACATTCAATACTCGCCTTGTGGATAGCACAACAAACTCATATTAAATATTTAATACTCTATTAACTAATCATGCTAGAAGGCGACGTTCGATATTCCAAATATCATTTGAACGCTTCAGACTTAATATTATTTCTTTGAGGGGTTTGTTATTATTTGTCTCATCTTTTTAAGCGCGCATGCACACATATATATATATATATATATATATATATAAAATACGCATCATTTTATTAAACATGCGAAGCATGTTTGTATAAAATATAATATATATAATATTTAGCATGCAATATAGAATACTATATTCTACCCGGATTGATTTTGGACTTTTATTCTAGTTTGGTTCACTAGAGCCACAAAGTGAACCAAAAGGTAAAACCTAGGAGTGCAAAAATTTAAATTTAAACGTAACTGTTACATTTAAACCCGGGCTCCATACAAACGGGTCTTCACGCACTCCTTGCTCCTTGGTCTCCAGTTTTTTCAAAATAATTCTAACTATCTCTATTACATTAACTATTTAAAATTAAATAGAAACCTTGATCAGCAGTCAATGGAAAGTACATAGAAAGGAGATAGAATTTACATCGACAATAAAACTAGAGAAGACGAGGTACGCAGACCCCATTTTATAAAACTCATTCATTCAAGCATCCACCAAAATAAAATCCAATCACATTGGTCATAGTCCATAATCAATCCCTTTTATTACCATACATATCATCATACGTATCAATAAAACTTATTCATCACATGAAAATAAATTCATTCCATATATGTATTAATATCAGTTAATGGGCAAAAGTTTGCTAAACTTTGTTTTTGAAAAAATAAACTCCTTTATTTCATTCAAAAACAATTCCAAATTAAACTCTTTAATTTTAGCAATTCTGAAATCTCATTTCATATAAAATAAACATCTTTATTTTAAACCTTTATTAATTAAATAAACCATTCATTTAATTAAATAAAACAAAAAAAAAATTCAGTTCCTGTCCCGTGGCGCAGCTGCGCCAAGAATGTAAAGGGAACCGGCGCAGCTGCGCAGCATGAAAACCAGGAACAGCACCCGGCGCAGCTGCGCAGCAATATTGCCTTGTACCGGCGCAGCTACGCAGCTTCGCAGAATCTGAAAAATTTTTGTTGCCCATAACTCGATCCAATCGCATATCATACATGTATGGAATCACATAAACTGATAATTAGCACAAGATTGGCTCTGATACCACTGTTGGGTTTGTACGTAACGCAATCATGCAATCAAATCACATAAATAGGGCGAAAGCGTAAAAAACTAGGTTTTCAAAAATTTGTACAAACCCATTACCATGATCATTCTTGTGCATCAATTATCAGTGAATGAAGAAGGAGAAAAACAGAATTATACCTTTGAAGATCCAAGCTTCCTCGGGTACAAGTTCTACTCCTTTGATTCCTTTGATTCCTCTGTAGTGGCTCCTTCCCTTGATCAATGTCAGCCACCCAAATGTTTGGCCTCTAACGGTGATCCACCAAAGAAGATGAAGAACTCAGTAAGATGGGTTATTGGCTTAACCCTTGTTTCCATCTCTATAGAATATGTGTACTCCCAACTCTTGAAAAAATCACGTGTACCTTATTTCTGATATAAGACTCTCTTATATAGATTTTAGGTTAACCTTCCTAATCCAATTAGAATAGGATTTTATTTAATTAATTAATACTTTTAATTAATTTATATCCTAATCTTTATTAGGATTGAGAAAAAGTACTGATATTATATTAATTCCTAAACTCCTTTAGAATTAAAATAATAATAATAATAATAATATTAATAAGACTCCTCTTATTAATTTATATTTAATATTTCTAAAATATTAAATAATAAACATTAAGCTATTTAATTTATTCTATCATCATAGATTAAATTAATATACTTAATGCATTATTACTATCATGCCATTTTCTTCTTAAATAATTCTTCTTCCTTTTATGGTGTGACCCTTTAGGTTCTCCATATTAAACCGGTTGTGAATAAATCAATTAGAACAATTCTAATCTTATTTAAATAAACAAATTAAACTAATAATCTATTTAATTAAATAACATTTATTCTACAATAGGGATAAGCCTCCCTAGCAATCAACGACTTTCCAGATAATATAGATTTCAACATTAATCATAAAAGAACCTGTGAGTTAATAGTTACTGTACAATTCAATCCTTCCACCATACAATGTCCCAATTAAATATAAGACATGAATTTACTGTCAAGTCTTAATTTATTTAATCATATGTATTTCGATTAGAAAATGCATAACTCCAAATAATGCAACTTAGAAACCTCTTTCTAATTTCATTCTACCTTGGCCAAGGATTCCTGGGTTGTCATTTAACGAATCACATAGGACATATCTCCTCTTTTACTAGAGGTGGTAGATTCTTTATTGATCATTCATTATCTCCATATGTAACTCATTACACCCAAGCATACCCTATATATGCCTTAAAAGGCCTTAAGGAATTAGTCAAAGTATAATTTGTTACATACAAGATACTATGATGATCTCAAGTCCAAGGATCACATGTACTACTATCACATTAGGAATTCCTATTGACAGGCGAGTAAAACTCCATTAAGTATTCCATAGCGAGTCACGTTTAGTGAACTTATTCTCCAATAAGCACCTACATACTTGCTTTAGTGTCTCCACACAAATGACCATGAGATCAGTCATCCTCATCCAATGAGCAAGCAACATATGTACCAATCTATCCGGATTTGCTAATCCCCATTTTAGTAATCCTACAATTGGGAACTATTTTAGTTTTTAAGCTTTCTAAGAATTTAGATCTCATTATCATGATCTCATCATGATTCTAAAAGCATTGCTTAAAACTATGGGTTATTTACATATTATAAAAACAACACCATGTAGATAATTATATGCCTTAAATGAATATTTTGTTAATAAATAAATAAGATTGTTTACAAAGTATGTGCTTTGTCATCATACATGATTGGCTTGTATGCACACTACTATCATGTATGAACTAAAAGACTAAAATGTTAAACATTTTTAATAAATAATTATTAGAAATATATGCTAATATACGATTAATATATATAAATTAAAGAGATTAAATTAGTAATTATCATAAAAAATAAACTGTTAAAGATTAATTATAAAATTAGTAAAATGAATAAAATATATAAATGTTTTGGTTTTATAATAATTACATATATAAAAATATATAGAATAATATATAATATAATTAATAATTAATAAAAATAATTAAGAGAAAAATAAATATTGTTAAACTAAAAATAAATTAAGATTTTGTTTTATAAGTACAACAACAAGCAAAATTAAGAGGAAATATCTAGCATGCCCAATTCAATTCTTAATTTGCAAAATCTTTCAGAACTTAATGGTTAAGTGAATATATCGGCTATATTTAATTCAGTGTCAATGTGCTCTAGCTTAATAATTCCGTTATTAACATGATCACGTAAGAAATGATGCCTAATGTCTATATGCTTTGACCTAGCATGCAGAACTGTATTTTTACTAAGATTGATAGTGCTTGTATTATCACATAGAATTGATACATAGTCAAATTTTAAGTTATAATTAGCAACGGTCTGTTTCATCCACAGTATTTGTGCACAGCAACGTGCAGCAGCAATATATTCAGCTTCGGTGGTTAAAATAGATACCGAGTTTTATTTTTTAGAAAACCAAGAAACTAAGCATCCTCCTAGAAACTGACAGGTACCACTGGTACTTTTTCGATCGATGTGATGGCCTGCATAGTCAGAATCTAAAAAAACACAAGATTAAATGGTTGATCCTTAGGATACCATAGGCCTAATTCAGCTGTTCCTTTAAGATATCGAAAAATTCTTTTCACTGCGATCAAGTGAGATTCTTTAGGATTAGCTTGAAATCTGGCACATTTACAAACACTAAACATAATGTCAGGTCTACTAGCAGTTATATATAGTAAACTTCCGATCATTCCTCTATATTTCTTTGTGTCAACAAATTTTCCATTTTGATCAGCAATTAATTTATCAGTAGTTGACATAGGAGTGTTAAGAGGTTTTGCAGATTCTAAGCCAAATTTCTTGATCATTTCTTTATAGTATTTAGATTGAGATATATAAATACCTTTCTCTCCTTGTTTGATCTTCAATCCGAGGAAGAAATTTAATTCCCCCATCATACTCATTTCAAATTCTTTGCTCATGCTTTCAGAGAACTCATTGCACATAGTAATGTCAGTAGAGCCAAAAATAATATCATCAACATATATTTGAATTACCAGAATATCATCATTCTTATTTTTAGTAAATAAAGTAGTATCAATAGTACCCCGTTTAAAATCGTTATTTAACAAAAATTTACTCAGCCGTTCATGATAGTAGTGTGCATACAAGCCAATCATGTATGATGATAAAGCACATACTTTGTAAACAATCTTATTTATTTATTAATAAAATATTCATTTAAGGCATATAATTATCTACATGGTGCTGTTTTTATAATATGTAAATAACCCATAGTTTTAAGCAATGCTTTTAGAATCATGATGAGATCATGATAATGAGATCTAAATTCTTAGAAAGCTTAAAAACTAAAATAGTTCCCAATTGTGGGATTACTAAAATGGGGATTAGTAAATCCGGATAGATTGGTACATATGTTGCTTGCTCATTGGATGAGGATGACTGATCTCATGGTCATTTGTGTGGAGACACTAAAGCAAGTATGTAGGTGCTTATTGGAGAATAAGTTCACTAACGTGACTCGCTATGGAATACTTAATGGAGTTTTACTCGCCTGTCAATAGGAATTCCTAATGTGATAGTAGTACATGTGATCCTTGGACTTGAGATCATCATAGTATCTTGTATGTAACAAATTATACTTTGACTAATTCCTTAAGGCCTTTTAAGGCATATATAGGGTATGCTTGGGTGTAATGAGTTACATATGGAGATAATGAATGATCAATAAAGAATCTACCACCTCTAGTAAAAGAGGAGATATGTCCTATGTGATTCGTTAAATGACAACCCAGGAATCCTTGGCCAAGGTAGAATGAAATTAGAAAGAGGTTTCTAATTTGCATTATTTGGAGTTGTGCATTTTCTAATCGAAATACATATGATTAAATAAATTAAGACTTGACAGTAAATCCATGTCTTATATTTAATTGGGACATTGTATGGTGGAAGGATTGAATTGTACGGTAACTATTAACTCACAGGTTCTTTTATGATTAATGTTGAAATCTATATTATCTGGAAAGTCGTTGATCGCTAGGGAGGCTTATCCCTATTGTAGAATAAATGTTATTTATTTAAATAGATTATTAGTTTAATTTGTTTATTTAAATAAGATTAGAATTATTCTAATTGATTTATTCACAACCGGTTTAATATGGAGAACCTAAAGGGTCACACCATAAAAGGAAGAAGAATTATTTAAGAAGAAAATGGCATGATAGTAATAATGCATTAAGTATAATTAATTTAATCTATGATGATAGAATAAATTAAATAATTTAATATTTATTATTTAATATTTTAGAAATATTAAATATAAATTAATAAGAGGAGTCTTATTAATATTATTATTATTATTATTTTAATTCTAAAGGAGTTTAGGAATTAATATAATATCAGTACTCTCTCTCAATCCTAGTAAAGATTAGGATATAAATTAATTGAAAGTATTTAATTAATTAATTAAATAAAACCCTATTCTAAATGGATTAGGAGGGTTAACCTAATATCTATATAAGAGAGTCTTATATCAGAAATAAGGTACGTGAATTTTTCAAGAGTTGGGAGTACACATATTCTATAGAGATAGAAACAAGGGTTAAGCCAATAACCCATCTTACGGAGTTCTTCATCTTCCTTGGTGGATCACCGTTAGAGGCCAAACATTTGGGTGGCTGACATTGATCAAGGGAAGGAGCCACTACAGAGGAATCAAAGGAATCAAAGGAGTAGAACTTGTACCTGAGGAAGCTTGTATCTTCAAAGGTATAATTCTGTTTTTCTCCTTCTTCATTCACTGATAATTGATGCACAAGAATGATCATGGTAATGGGTTTGTATAAATTTTGAAAACCTAGTTTCTTACGCTTCCGCCCAATTTATGTGATTTGATTGCATGATTGCGTTACGTACAAACCCAACAGTGGTATCAGAGCCAATCTTGTGCTAATTATCAGTCTATGTGATTCCATACATGTATGATATGCGATTGGATTGAGTTCTGGGCAACAAAAATTTTTCAGATTCTGCGAAGCTGCGTAGCTGCGCCGGTACAAGGCAATATTGCTGCGCAGCTGCGCCGGGTGCTGTTCCTGATTTTCATGCTGCGCAGCTGCGCCGGTTCCCTTTACATTCTTGGCGCAGCTGAGCCACTGGACAGGAACTAAATTTTTTTTTTGTTTTATTTAATTAAATGAATGGTTTATTTAATTAATAAAGGTTTAAAATAAAGATGTTTATTTTATATGAAATGAGATTTCAGAATTGCTAAAATTAAAGAGTTTAATTTGGAATTGTTTTTGAATGAAATAAAGGAGTTTATTTTTCCAAAAACAAAGTTTAGCAAACTTTTGCCCATTAACTGATATTAATACATATATGGAATGAATTTATTTTCATGAGATGAATAAGTTTTATTGATACGTATGATGATATGTATGGTAATAAAAGGGATTGATTATGGACTATGACCAATGTGATTGGATTTTATTTTGGTTGAATGCTTGAATGAATGGGTTTTATAAAATGGGGTCTGCGTACCTCGTCTTCTCTAGTTTTATTCTCGATGTAAATTCTATCTCCTTTCTATGTACTTCCCCTTGACTGTTGATCAAGGTTTCTATTTAATTTTAAATAGTTAATGTAATAGAGATAGTTAGAATTATTTTGAAGAAATTAGAGACCAAGGAGCAAGGAACGCGTGAAGACTCATTTGTATGGAGCCAGGGTTTAAATGTAATAGTTATATTTAAATTTAAATTCTTGCACTCCTAGGTTTGACCTTTTGGTTCACTTGGTGGCTCTAGTGAACCAAACTAGAATAAAAGTCTATAATCAATCCGGGTAGAATATAGTATTCTATATTGCATGCTAAATATTATATATATTATATTTTATACAAACATGCTTCGCATGTTTAATAAAATGACGCGTATTTTATATATATATGTGCATGCGCGCTTAAAAAGATGAGACAAATAATAACAAACCCCTCAAAGAAATATTATTAAGTCTGAAGCGTTCAAATGATATTTAGAATATCGAACGTCGCCTTCTAGCATGATTAATTAATAGAGTATTAAATATTTAATATGAGTTTGTTGTGCTATCCACAAGGCGAGTATTGAATATTTAAGATGTTAATTAATCACATTTGATGCTTATCAAGAAAATTGAACGATCTAGTCTTGTTGTGCTATCCACAAGGACGAATTTTTTTTTTTTGAATTTATGGAAGTGCTAGGCTGGACTTAACTTAAATCATTTTAGTTCGGATGTGCACACACATGACCATTAAGATTTAAGAGGCAAAATAAAAGGAGTTACATGGTGATGTAATTGACAAGAGTTGTCTACCTATTTATTTGTATATCGCTTGTTGTGCTATTCACAAGGTTATATACATTTGAAATGAGATCCTTAATCTCACTAGCAAATCTTTAATTAGATGTTGCCGAACTATATGAGTGAGGGTAATATAGTTTGATGAAAATAGTGGGAGATACCAATTTAAAATAAAGACCTAAATTTATTTTGGTATGCAAAGTTAATAGTACATGTGATCCTTGGACTTGAGATCATCATAGTATCTTGTATGTAACAAATTATACTTTAACTAATTCCTTAAGGCCTTTTAAGGCATATATAGGGTATGCTTTGGTGTAATGAGTTACATATGGAGATAATGAATGATCAATAAAGAATCTACCACCTCTAGTAAAAGAGGAGATATGTCCTATGTGATTCGTTAAATGACAACCCAGGAATCCTTGGCCAAGGTAGAATGAAATTAGAAAGAGGTTTCTAATTTGCATTATTTGGAGTTGTGCATTTTTTAATCGAAATACATATGATTAAATAAATTAAGACTTAACAGTAAATTCATGTCTTATATTTAATTGGGACATTGTATGGTGGAAGGATTGAATTGTACGGTAACTAATAACTCACAGGTTCTTTTATGATTAATGTTGAAATCTATATTATCTGGAAAGTCGTTGATCGCTAGGTAGGCTTATTCCTATTGTAGAATAAATGTTATTTATTTAAATAGATTATTAGTTTAATTTGTTTATTTAAATAAGATTAGAATTGTTCTAATTGATTTATTCACAACCGGTTTAATATGGAGAACCTAAAGGGTCACAAAATAAAAGGAAGAAGAATTATTTAAGAAGAAAATGGCATGATAGTAATAATGCATTAAGTATAATTAATTTAATTTATGATGATAGAATAAATTAAATAACTTAATGTTTATTATTTAATATTTTAGAAATATTAAATATAAATTAATAAGAGGAGTCTTATTAATATTATTATTATTATTATTATTTTAATTCTAAAGGAGTTTAGGAATTAATATAATATCAGTACTCTCTCTCAATCCTAATAAAGATTAGGATATAAATTAATTAAAAGTATTTAATTAATTAATTAAATAAAACCCTATTCTAATTGGATTAGGAGGGTTAACCTAATATCTATATAAGAGAGTCTTATATCAGAAATAAGGTACGTGAATTTTTCAAGAGTTGGGAGTACACATATTCTATAGAGATAGAAACAAGGGTTAAGCCAATAACCCATCTTACTGAGTTCTTCATCTTCCTTGGTGGATCACCGTTAGAGGCCAAACATTTGGGTGGCTGACATTGATCAAGGGAAGGAGCCACTACAGAGGAATCAAAGGAATCAAAGGAGTAGAATTTGTACCTGAGGAAGCTTGTATCTTCAAAGGTATAATTCTGTTTTTCTCCTTCTTCATTCACTGATAATTGATGCACAAGAATGATCATGGTAATGGGTTTGTATAAATTTGGAAAAACTAGTTTCTTACGCTTCCGCCCAATTTATGTGATTTGATTGCATAATTGCGTTACGTACAAACCCAACAGTTCATACCATGCTCTTGGGGCCTATTTTAAACCATATAAAACTTTATGTAATTTATAGACATATTCAGGATGACTAAAATCTTCAAAACCAGGAGGTTGTTTAACATAAACTTCCTCTTCTATAACACCATTTAAGAATGCAGATTTGGCATCCATTTGAAATAGCTTAAAATTTTTATGACATGCAAATGCTAATAACATACGAATAGATTCAATTCTAGCAACAGGAGCATATATTTCATCATAGTCAATACATTCTAATTGATTATATCCTTGTGCAACTAATCTTGCTTTATTACGAACAACAGTTCCACTTTCATCAAGTTTATTACGAAACACCTACCGAGTTCCAATTATTGAAACATCCTCGGGTTGTGGAACTAACTCCTATACTTTATTTCTAGTGAATTATTCAAGTTCATCTTGCATAGCTGTTATCCAGTCTTCATCAAGTAAGGCATCTTTTATATTTTTAGGTTCAATTTGAGACAAGAAGGATAAGTGATTAGCTAGATTATGTGCTTGTGATCGAGTGATAACTCCTTTATTAATATTTCCAATCACATGTTCTATAGGATGATTTTTAATGATGTGAGACTCCTTGGGCAAATCATTTAACTGAGGGTTTGGGTTTTCAAGAGGATTCTCATTAATAGGTGGAGATGCATTATCTAGTTTTGGTTCTTCCATATTTCTGAGAATATCTTCAATGACAATATCACTGTCGACTAATTCTTTATATTTTGGAGGAGACTGTGTTTCATCAAAAGTTACATTCATTGATTCTTTCACAACTAGACTTCTTTTGTTAAAAACTCTCTATGCTTTACTATTAAGTGACTACCCAGGAAATATTTCTTCGTCAGATTTTGGATCAAATTTTAATAAATGTCCTTTCGTATTTAAAATAAAATATTTGCTCCCAAAAACATGAAAATAGTTTATCTTTGGAGTTCTTTTATAATAAAGCTCATAGGGAGTTTTGAACAAAATAGGTCTTAATAAAACTCTATTTAAAATGTAACATGATGTTGCCACAGCTTCAGCCCAAAAATATTTTGGAAGACGATATTCATTTAACATGGTATTAGCCATTTCTTGCAAAGATCGATTTTTCCTTTCAACTACACCATTTGACTGTGGTGTATAAGGAGCAGAGAAGTTATGACTTATACTGTTCTCATCACAGAACATAATAAAATCAGAATTGTCAAATTCTCTTCCGTGATCAGATCGAATATAAACAATAGAGCTTCCTTGTTGATTCTGAATCTATTTACATAAAGCAGAAAAGGAGTTAATAGCTTTATTTTTAAATTTAAGAAAATTAACCCATGTAAATCGTGAATAATCATCAACCAAAACTAGAATATATACAGCACCACCCATGCTATATTTAGGGATAGGTCCAACAAGGTCCATATGTAGCAATTCTAAGGGTCTAGAGGTTGACAAGGTAAGTTTAGGTTTATGTGATGCATGAATTTGTTTTCCTAGTTCGCAAGCTTCACATATGTGATCTTTTAAGAATTTCAATTTTGGAAGACCACGAACATGTTCTTTAGAAGAAATGTTATTTATAAGTTTTATGTTGATATGTCCTAGTCTATGATGCCATAACCAAGGATTCTCATTTACAGATACAAGACAAATGTTATCTAAATGAGAATATGCATATAAGTCACAAGTATAGACATTTTGATATCTAGGACAAACTAAAATTAATTTACCAGCTTGATCAAAGATAGAACAATTATGTGTACTGAAGGATATTTTGAAGCCACTATCACAGAGTTGACTAATAGATAGAAGATTATACCTGAGTCCAGTGACTAACTAAACATTAGAGATGGTTATGTGGCCATTATGAACACTTCCAATTCCAATTACTTTACCTTTATTATTATCTCCAAAAGTGACCTCACCAAAGTCTGTAGCTTGCAGATTTTTCAATTTTTGACTTGTCGCCAGTCATGTGTCTTAAGTAGCCGCTATCAAGATACCATTTGCTTTTATTCAGATCTGCTGCAAGACATACCTGCAATATATGTACTAATTTTTACAAATTGGTACCCTCTAATAAGAAGGGTCCTTTGGGTAAGTTTTTTATTTTGTATAAGGAACATTTGAAGTTTCCCTTACAAAACTTGGCATAGGATAATCAGTTTAGTAGAGATAAGCATCCTATGAGTAACTGGATTATAAGAAGTATGATAATGCTGTTTATGAAACTCTCTTCTCGTAATAGTTGGTGCAGTATATGTTCCTTTGGGAACCCAAATCATTTTCCCTTTATAATTTCCATTTCTAGCATTGCACATGTAGAAGGAATGACCATTTCTATTGCAGTAGGAGCATTTGGTGAAGGGGGATATATAAGTTTCTTTTTCTTTGATTTTAACATGATATAATCATTTATCTTTTGATTTACTTGTTTCTCTAGTATATCCCAAACCTTCCATATTAAAACTGCATTTTTGTTGATTTAGCATGACATCAACATTTTCTCTTCCTTTTGTAAATTTATAAATTATAGTATTTAGATCGTCACGTTCCTTACTCAAATTTTCAATTGAAGTTATATGTTTTTCTAATTCCAGTTTTAAATGTGAATTATCAATCTTGACATTTTCAATTTATTCAGTTATCGTTTGATCTTGTACTTGAGCATCTTCATTTATTACAGCCAATGTTGAATTTTCTATTTCAAGATTTCCAATTGAAATAATAAGTGTTGAGTTTTCTATTTCAAGATTTTTATTTATTCTTTTAACATGTTCTAATTCTTCTTTTAATGAATTATTTTCTAAATTTACTTCGTTTAAATTTTTATTAACTAGAATTAAATTTGTATTTTCATTTTCAAGATTAATATTTATTTCTCTTAAGTTTTTTTAATTCTTCTTTTAATAATATTTCATTTTCTTCTTTTTCTTCATTTAAACTTTCATTACTTATAATTAATCTTGAGTTTTCTATTTCAAGGTCCTTATTAATTTTAATTAATTTTTCTAATTCTTCTTTTATTTTTTCATTATTTTCATATAAATAACTATAAGCTTCTTGTAATTCATAATGCTCTTCATTTATATTTTCTAATGTATATGTTGAAAATGAAGTATTAGGTAATTGATGTTCAGAGTTTACCTCAGATCTTGGTGATGAGTCATTGTCTGCCAGTAAGCAAAGATTTGCAATTTCTTCTTTTTGTTCGGCAGTTTCTTGTTCATCACTTAAGTCCCATCCTTCTTCTGCTACCAGCACTTTGTTGTTGACAAGTTTTGGACAATCCTTTTTTTTGAAATGTCCAAGCTAATTGCATTCGAAACATGTGTTTGAATTTTCATTGGAATTGACATTTCTAAAATTGTTGTTAGCTTTGAAATTTCCTCCTTGTGTCTTTGGCTTGAATATTTGTTTGCTCTTGAAGTTGTTGAAGTTGTTGTTTGTCTTCATAAAGCCTTTCCCATATTTTCTTGCTTTGCTTTGAATTACTCTCCTGAGTTGTCTGGATAGTAGAGCCACTTCATTGTTGTCCAGGCTTAGGAGTTCTTCATTTAGTTCTTCATCGTCACTTTCTTGGTCTACTAGAAGGGCTTTGAAAGTGATTCCCTTCTTTTTAAGATCCGTGTCTGATCCGGCTTTTTCAACTAGCATGTCGACTTCATGAGCACGAAGGTTTTTCAATGAGATTATCCATAGGATATGTGGTTAGATCTTGCATTTCTTTGATTGTTGTAACCTTCATTTTCCATATGGATGGAAGGGCTTTGAGAATTCTTCTGTTTTTCTCATTTGTAGTGTATGCCTTTCCCAATTGCTCTAGCTCATCAATGATTCTGGAAAAACGTGTTTTCATATCAATGATCTTTTCTCCTTCTTCAAGCTTGATGCTTTTATATTCTTGGATTAGAGCATCTTTTCTGGTTTCTTTGATGTGATTGGTACCTTCATAGGTTACAATTAATTTTTCCCAATTTGTTTTTGCATTTTTACAGTTGCTAACTCTTTTGTACTCTTTTTCAATTAAAGCACTTGTTAACACTTGTTCAGCTCGAGATGCTATATTTATAATCTCTTCTTCTTCAGTAGTGAATTTGTGACTGCCCAAATCTGTGTAACATCGATTACAGGACATGGTGCTCACGATACAACAAACATCATCATCTAGTTATGTAAACTCCAGCAATAATAATAATAATATAACTATTACATACTTATTCAAAATAAAATCCCAAGTCTTTACAACCTTTAATAAACCAAAACTTAAACTTAGCGTTTATCGCTATATTACATCATATGCGGAAATATAAACTTATTACATAAGGTAACTAGCATTATTTTATCTTAGATTTTCCCTTGTCCTTGCTCGAGCCCTCAGCCTGTTCATCCTTAACTGAAAGATTTAAGCAAGAATGAGCAAATTGCCCAGCAAGTATATAAAGAAGTTTGGAAACGTACATCAGGAGTAAAAATATTTGAATGACTGAATCTCAACAGTTGAAAGAAATATCAAGTGCTAAACAGGAATATCAACAATATGATTTGAAAAATTCTCAATATCATAATGAGGGGTGTAAAATACCCTGAACATTACTTTGTTTCCTCAAAAAACCATCAGACGATTTAACAATCAAATAGATTGCAAACGGTCTCTGCAAGTACTCTAGGTGATCAGCCTATCGTACCCTACGTTGTGCACAAGTATAATGTTTAAACTGCATAAGCATAAATGGGACTATGTGCCCGACATCTGTTTGCCCGTTTATTCGGGTTGTTCATCTTAGTATTCATGCGAGACCGCACCAAAGCAATTTAGATTGGTAAACATTAAATAGCTTCGAAAGATTTGAATTAAATCATTTTTCATCAATAATAACTAGCCGAAAACAAAGGCCAGGAAACATACTTAGAAATAGTTCGATAATGACATGAAACTTATAAGCATAGTTGTTAGAATAATAACTATGTAATCATCGATAAGCTTGCAAGATAATTGAAGTTGTATAACTTCACAACAAAGGAACTTGCACGAATAAATAGCTAGCACAAGTCCAACACTTACCCTCACTGCGATAAAAATGAGTAAGGATTGAATAAATGACCAATAGAATTTAGGGTTAAGAAACTTGCATAATCAAATTCGAGTAAGAAAACTTGCCTGATATGTCTGCTATTGTTAAAGCTAGCAATTAACCTTCACGTAACCTAATTATATGTGTCGCGTTTAAGTAGTTAGGTTCTCGAACTCAAATTTGAGAAATAATGGTTTCCTTGTATTCTAATACGATTAATCACTAACACGTATTCAAATACAATTCAATTACTTAAGCATGTTGCAACTTATAGGTCCAGGGTACCATATTAGAATCTGGGAAAAAAATATTTTTTTTGACATTTTTCCTGACCCGACCCGACTCGACCCAGCCCGGATGACCCGGCCCGACCCGGACCGGCGCAGCTGCGCAGGTCTAAGCCTTATGAGCGGTGCAGCTGCGCTGCTCATCTTGCCCAGATCTTGATTTTCGTTTTCGAGTAGCCCACTTTGCAAATTAATTCTGACCAAACCATACATGATATGACCATGAAACTTGGACACAACATACTTCATATAGCATAGTATCTTACAAAAATATTACATCCCAGAAATTAACATGTTAAGACCACAAATTGGCTGCCTTGAAAAATGTGCCAACACTGATTTCATACTTGGAAATTTTCTGGAAATTTCCAGAATCTGCAGATTTTTCTTATGAACATGCTTGCTTCCGATTTTTATATCTCTCTCAATTTAACTCAGATTCCTTTGAAATTTGGATAGATTGTACATAATACTACCTAGTATTTTATAAAATTATTACATACACTAATCGGGTCATAGAAACTATGATTCCAAGGCTCCGAAAATCCGAAAAGTCACAGATTCTATTTCAACCAACTTTGACAAAATTTATGATTTTGATTCTAGCATGCAAGGACTCGAGTCCTACTATCCAGATCACATCTACTAGCATATATGCACATGTTACAACAAACAAACTCACTAACTTTCCATGTTTTGATGAATGTAGCATGTTAGTGGCCTTTTATCAAATATATAGCATGCATCTATGGATTCTATGATTCTCTATGTAATTGAAGCATGATCAAACTGGAATTTTCATCTATAAAAGCCGCATATCAGTAATCAACACCAACATAGCATCATAGAAGCAAAATAAATCATTTCCCATGAATATACATGCATTTTCTTACTAGTTTTCTCAAAAACATATAAAAGAGAGTTCATAGCTTACCTCTTTGATGAATTCTTCTTGTTCGAATTCCTCTAATGACTCTCTTTGCTTGGTTAGTCTCTGCAAAATCCAGAATTCGCCACCCTCTCAAGCTCTTTCCTCTCTCACTCTCAACTTCACTCACGGTAGGATATTTTACAAAAGAAAGAAATAGAATTTTAGGTGGAGAGTATATATAGATATCATTAGTATAAGCTTCTCTTGCCTCTTCCATTCTCAATTCAACAGTTACAAATCATACTCATAATACAATGGTTTAGTATGGAGAGGGGAGTTAGAAAAATAAAAAGGTTTGGTTTATTATGTTTGGTTTATTAAGGAGTTGTAACTCCCTCTCCCTCATCCTCCTAGAATACGTATACTCCCTCCTTTTTTCTCCCAATTCGTGTGACAAAAGGTCCCGACAGTTGCTGCTCCATTTAAATAAAATATTATTTTAATCAATTAAATAACAATTTTAACCATTTTGCCCTCCGTAGCAGAACGTTGCGATACTTATAACGATTCCTACTAAAATCGACGTCCCAGACGTCATGGGACTATCCGTTTCGTCAAATTCATCTCCGAAATTCGTGGTTGACTTTTTACCCAAAAAAGTCAACCAGTTGACTTTGACCAAAAAGTCAACCGTGACATATTTTTGTGGTTACAGTCTATCTTGACTAATTTCGGCGTTCTGGACTCAAATACGCAGTTCGCGTCTCTAAATTCCGCTCGAAACTCCAACTCATGCTTTAACACCATCCCACGAAATTAATAGAATTACTTCCATAACTAAATCAAATAGTTAAATTACTATAAACCAACTATTTAAATCCATCACATCACATAGCTTAAAATAAAACACATATGTATAACATATATACATCTAATAGAAGAAATCACCCCAGAGTTTCACATAAGTTTATTTATTGATAATTGTTAAATGACATAATAATCTCGGACATTACATAATTCATAGATATCTTTCTCGACAGTCTTTTCTCCTTGAATTTTTGTTGGAACTTTTACACCTCGTTCTACGGCACACCAGATTTTGATTCTTTGGGATTTGGCATAGATCTTGAATCTATTTTTCCAGGTGGCAAAGTTGGTACCATCAAATAGTGGAGGTCTGGACATTGATAGTCCTTCTCCACAACCAATAGCATTATAGGCCATGGATCTACTCTTAAGTATGCCTGTATATACTTAACAAACAAGATAAAGAGCACCGCTCTGATACCAATTGAAAGTCCAATAATAATCTAGAAGGGGGGTTGAATAGATTATTACAGATTAAAAAAATAATCTTAGGCCTTTTTGAATTTTTAATTAATTAATTTGCAGTGTTAGAAATTAATATGCAAGATAGTAAAAAATTCAATCACACAATGCATAGAGATTTATCTGGTTCACAACATACACTCCTAGTGTGTTGCTACGTCCAGTCCCAAGATCCTATTTGAAACTTGAGATCCTATTACTATCAGTAATAAAAACTCCTTCAACAGGCGGAGAAGCCTTGACAAAGTTTTATAGACAAACTTCTAACTATCTACAACTATCTATCTTGGACAGCAAGCTCCCCCCCCCCCTCAAGTTTAGTTGTTCCTTCTTTTGAGTCTAGTTCTATTTTGTGATCTGGTCTTGAAACAACAGCCTCTTCCTTACTTCACAAGTACACTAGAGACCCAACTTCCTGCTGACCTCTCTAAGACTCTGGTCTTGGTCGAAGAATTACTCGTCTTTCTCACAGGTACATAAAATAAACTAACTCTATCATTTTCTCCTTTTACAAATGATATTACAACAATGTGCTTCTCAAACAAGCAGATAAGAATTTAGTACAGATAGATGCTTCTTCAAATAAGCAGATATTAATTATCGTAAAGATAGTTTATAAAAGTTCAAAGACTTTTATTCTTTAAGAACATGAGCTTCTTTGTAAGCAGATATGAATCTGTGTTTAGATTAAATAATGCTTCTATTTAAGCAGATACATAAACGTATGCACTATTTATAAAATTTTAACTTATATTCAATAAGTAAACACTTACTTTGTTGTTTTGTATCAAATCTGTCTTTTGAAGTAAGCAAGTCAGTAACTTTTAACTTTTATGCTCAAAATGCTTCAATGTAAGCAAATAAGTAAGTATAATGTAATTTAATAAAGAATATTTTATTCTTTATAGTTAAGAGTATTTTTCTATGAATGAAAAGATTTTGTGTCTCAACAAAGTATTATATGAGTGATGATATGTTCAATATTTGTAAATCAAAGAATTAAATTAATTTCAATAATACTTTATCAAAGAATATTAATAAGTTAAGCACAACTTGATATAACAGATATATATGTTTGTTTAACTCAAATAGTATAAATAAATACTTTATCAAGTAATAATAATTAAATAAGTTAAGCACAACTTGATACAACAAATATGTTTGTTTAACTCAGATAGTATATATAAATAATTTATCTATTATGTGATAGATTATAAACAAAGTCACTTAGTACTATAAGGTATCGTACGGTGTGAATCCCTTAAAAAGGAATGTCTCTTGTAGCCTTGCGACGTCTAAGTATGACAATATTTATAATTCTCACAATTGATATTTATATAAATATTTTCAATAGATCACTACGATTCTCAAGTCCAGTTCGGATGACTACTCTTTTTGGAGTAGTATCTCAGTGTCGTCTTGAGCTATCAAGTGTCGTATCTATTTACGATGTTTATATAAATAATATCAATAAAAAGTTACTTAAGACTATAAGGAATCGTATGGTGTGAATCCCTCTCCGTAGAGGAATATCTCCTGTAGCCTTGCGGCGTCAGATTAAGTAGACTTTTTATTTGATAAATAGATGAAATATAGATATATAAAATTGTGTATAACAATATATATTTGTAAATCTATAAGCATAAGACAAGTAAGAAATAATTCAACTAAGTAAACTTCTCTCAGTACTTGAACCAATTTCCTCTTCTAAGAATTTCAGAACTTTAGTAAGAAGAGATATAAAGCTTTTAGAGAATGTAGGCAAGAAGAGTATGCTTTGCTTTTCACTGAGTTGGTAAAAACCAAATGAATGAAATACTCCCTATTTATATAATTTTTGAAGTTGGGCCAAAAATGTAATTTAGAAAATCTGAGTTTTGAATGCATGGTTAGGATGATATATTTTTGATTTGAACGGTCCATGATGAAAATATTATACGCGGATTGCTTAATAGTCTACCTCCTCTTTTCGCCCCGAGCATTTCATCAACTTAGCATTCAATTTGGTTTGACCACATAACACACGGTTTCTGCCAGCACACACACACATACGGTTTCTTAAGTTTCATAAATGAATGTTCCATTTTTTTTTCGGCACACACACACTATTTTCCAAGCACATACACTTAGTGTATAATGCATGCATGATATATATTTTCTTTATAAAAAATATATATATATAGTACATATATACTAATATTTTAAAAATAATGGTTACCAGTATATGTATAAAATGTATGTACTTATTTTACCGATATATATAGGATTTTATATGTTAATACATATGCTATAATATTATATACATGCATGTATGAATGGTATATATATATATATATATATATATATATATATATATATATATATTACCGTTATTAATTTTTAAGATATATTTAGTATATAATGTTTTTAAGGTTTATATATAAATATATGTATTATATTAATACATGTATGCATGCATGCCATAAATATTTTGCCCAACTTTGTTTTTGAAAACAAATAGGATCTCCTTGCCTTAAATATTTATATGAATCAATTTATTTAACACTTGACATTTAAATTATCAAGGTTAATAAAAATTAATTCAAATAAAATTAGAAAATAGTTTAGATAAAAATAATAAAATAATTAAATAAATTACATATTTATTTAATTACTACATAATTGTTGTCATCAAAATTTATTTATAAAAATAAGACCTATCACGTTCATCATAACCGCCTTTGGTGCATAAAAATTTCCTAATTTTGGGATGTTCATACTTAGTCTGGAGTCCGAACCAAAGCAATTCAGTTGGATGACTCTATCATAACCACTAATATTCAACGACACATTTCAAACTATGTCTAGCCAAGTCAAATAGCTTAGACTGTTTTTAAACCATGTATACATACCAATATTGAATAGTATGCATCAATACTTGTAATGTCAAAGAATTTTGAGGTCAAGAATACTTGTTCAAATATAATAACTTATACAAGTGAGGACACTTGCATAATCAAACTTAGAACACAAGAACAAAATAATTTTCGATTATATATGAATCACATGAAGATCATATTGAAATACTGGTAATCAATGAACGAATTGAATAAAATTCGAGAACTTACTTGAATATAAATAAATTAAGGATACTTGCTCAAAGAAAGATCCATTGCATAAAATAAATGCAAAGGTTCAGATACTTGCTCAATAAAAGAGTATAGTTCGAATACTTGCCTTGATCGCTGCTTACTGCTATGCAATATAGTTTAATCTTTTATGAAAAGACCTATCATTAATAAGGGTGATCTTTCAATTAGCATAATATATAGTTATTCATCGTACTACTATATAACATATTATCTAACATTGAATCACCTAAATATTAGATACCACATTAAATCTTTAGTAATATTATCATCCCTTGATAATATCATATAATCATTGTCTTAAACTCTTGTCTAATATTATTAATCGTTTAATAATATTTTATTCACTTTCTAATATTATTAACCATTTAATCATATTTTAATCCCTTATTAATATTATTAATTATTTAATAATATTTTAGTCACCTAATAGTATTTTAATCAATCTTTAATAATATCTTAACCATTTACAAATATTATTAATTATTTAATAATATTTTAAATTATTATATAATATTATTAATCATTTAATAATATTTTAATCTAACATTTATTAATAACATGTTAATCTAATATTATTAATTTATTTAATAATATTTTAATTATTTATTAAACTTATAAATAATTTATTTTAATTATTTATCATTTACTAATTACTTTATTTAACAACCCTAAAATGCCATAAATATGACCGATTATAAATAAAACTCCTTGTACTATACATGAAATAATTTCAGCACTATAATTGTTTATAAAATGAATATTCATCAACTATATTTAAAATAAATTGAGCATTATAACTTCTTGTAAAATGAATATTCGTTTACTATGTTTGAAATAAATCGAGTATTATAACTGCTTATAAAATGAATATTCTTACTAAATACTTGAAGAAAATCGGACATAGTAACTACTTATAAGTAGGACTTTTGTACTATATACTTAAAATAATTTGGACATTATAACTGATTGTAAAAGTATATTTTTACTAAATATATAAATAAGAATGAAAATAATAACCAATAGAGTAAATACCTCTTGAAGTTTCAAGCTTTAACTGATTCTTTGTAATCTCACAAGAACTCTCTCTTTCTAATTCTTGATTATAACTTTGCTTTGTAAAATGGTGAAGAACAAATGAACTTAGCTCTCTATTTATAAAAAAACATAGTTTCAATAATTGTACGTTAGGGGCATGACTTATTACAGTTTGCACACGACTTATTACAGTTTAGTACCTAGGTTAATTACACTTCAGTACCTCATTAATTGCACCTTAGTCCCTCAAAATATCATCCACCAGGTGACATCAACTTTGTGTTTATTTAAGGCTGATGTCATGCTTGCATCATCTGTATTTCTTTAAGGATGATGTCATCCTTACATCATATCGGTTTAAGTTCACATGGATTAATTTTTATTATAATTACTAAATTTAACTTATTAAAAGAAAAGAAAAGGGTATTTTGGTTATTTCACACATAAAAGGGTATTTTGGTCATTTCACAAATAATTTTAAGGATAATTTAGTCATTTCACATATTTTTCTTAAATTATAACCCTTAAGATTTGCTAATTAGTATTAGTGCAAATTAGGGTTAGGGTTTTCAAATCTTAATTTAGGGTTTCTAAATGAACGTTAAGGATTCTAACTGCACATTAGGGTTTCCTAATTAGGTTTGCATAATTGCATTCCATCTAATTAGTACTTAACATTAATCACATAATGTACATACACATAATCTTAAATACAATTATAATAATAATTGTATTAATATACAAAGCCCTATTTAAATTAGGGTTTTGATCCGCTATTCACCTTTACCTCCTTGTCATTTCTTAGTCAATAAATAAATTGACTAACTTGCTAAATTCATATCACGCATTCTCAAAATATTACTAATAACAATAATAATAATATGAAAAAATTATTCGCAAAAATATAATCGTATAAAATTATGGGTCCTTACAAAGTCAAAGTCCCGTTCTACATCAAAGTTGTAGTCACAGCTGAGACTTGGCAATTCATCGACAAGGTTAGACGAATCCAAATTTGGAGTCCTGAAAACAAAATGCCTTCACTTAATATATGATATTTTTTAATCATACAAAGAAGCAATGAAAGCATGAAAAAAGTAACTGCTAGTAATATGCAACAAAAGTAAGCAGTATATAATATCTACTCTTAAGGGCAGATGGATTTTCTGCCCTTTTACCCTTTGCGACAGATGCAAGGAGTGCTGCTCCAGTTGTCTAGGGTCAGGTCCTTATTGACTGAGATGATGAAGGGGTTGCTGTTAGCCTCTTCCTCTTTAATGATGACCATGACTGAATTCTCATCAAGGTCAGTGCTTTTCTTTGAATAGTTCTCCTTAGCCTTATTGATGCTAGGGATCAGGATTTGATCTTCTGAATAGTCATCATCTGGGATATTGTCGTTCATGCCCTCAATATGTGCCAGAAAATACATCTTAGCAAATCGATCCTTGCACTTCTTGTAGGAACCTTTCAGTCATTTCCTTGTTTTCCTTAGCAAGAATCTGGATTTCTTTTTCACCGGCCTGTTTAACCTGAGGAATTAGCATGCCTGATACATAAGTAGGGACTTTCCTTGTTGGCTTCACAAATTCAGCATCCGTGAGATTTGGTAATAGAATGGTGGATGTATGAACTGACTGATGCTTGTACAGGTTCTTGTGATTTGATCCACAGGAATAGCCTAATCCAGCCTTCCCTACTTGGCTAGGTATCTGAACTGGATGTTTGATCCCTTGTTGATTTTTCCCTAGCCCTTTGCTGGGACAGAAATCCAAAGATATCATTTCTTCATCGACGGACATCACTTCGAAGAAATTCTTGGCTTCAAGGCTGGAGCTCTAATAGGTCGATAGTGAGTGTTGCTCACTTCGAAGGCTTTAAAACTGGATGGCTCAACTCCTTCGTTGAGGCTGATCACATGCATATCCCCTTATGCATAGACAGGATACTCTGTTTCAGCATTGACAGTGACCATATTACCATTGATAATGTACTTAACTTGTTGATGAAGGGTGGATGGGACTGCTCCTGCCATATGGATCCACTGGTCTTTCCAACAGTAAATTATATCCCGTAGTGATGTTCAGCACTTGGAAGGATACGTAGAATGTATGTGGACCAATCTCCACAGGTAGTTCGATTTCTCCTACAAAATTTCGCCAAGAACCATCGAAGGCTCTTATGACTATATGACTGCTTCGGATTCGATTTGGACTGATCTTCATTCTTTACAAATTGTCATAAGGACATATGTTTAGAGAAGATCCTCCATCGATCAACACTCCCCCTATCACGTATCTAGAGGACATCACTGCTATATGTAGTGACTTGCAATGACCAGTCCCTTCAACTGGTATGTCGCCATAAGTGAAAGATATCATATTGATGTTGAAAATGTGCTCTATCAAGTGACGAAACTTTTCTGTGTCTACAGCATTGAGTAGATGTGCTTCTTCCAACACTTGTATTAAGATTTTGCGGTGGTCTTTTGAAGACAAGACCAAATCTAGAATGGGTATTTGTCAAGGTGCCTCTTTTAATCTTTGCACCACCTTGGCTTCATTATGCTCCATTTTACTGAGGAATTCTTCAATCTTTTCCTCGGGCACTCTACCCTTGGCTTTGGTGACTGGCTTTATCACTCGCTGAGGTAGATATAACAGGCTTTCCTTTGATATAGCAGTCGTTTGATTTGATGTTGACCCCTCGTTCTCCCCATAGTTCCATGGGATTCTTTTTAAGCTGATCAAGGGATACTGTGGTCTGAATGGCAACATCAATGGTTCTGGTGCAGCCACTTTCAAAGGATTCTTTCCCCCTTTGTCCCTCTTTCCTTGAATTATCAGGGGTATAGCAGTTGTGTCCTTTTCACAGGAAATGACTGCTATAATTTCCTTTAGACTCCATGATATAGGAGGAAATATCGCTTCTTCATCAAGAAAGCCATTATATGGACTTGCTTTTAGCAATTCGCCGCTTTCAATCAGGTTCTGAATTAAATGGCGAAGTCCCTAACATTCGTTTGTATCATGCCTAGGAGTGTTGGAATGATATTGACATATCTTGGAAGGGTTAAATTTCCTTAATCAAGGGTCCACTGGGGGTAGCAGCACTATGACCCTTCCCTCCTTGATCAACATCTGGAGGATTTCTTCCACGGGCTGATTCAGATGATTGAACTTCCTCTTGAAAGCAAAATCTCTATGAGCTCGGAATCTTCCTTCCTTAGCAACTTTATCTGCCCATGTTTCATGTTCATGGAACCGATATTGGTCCTTCCTTACAATTGGAAAGATTTGGGGTGTGGGAGGATTCGTTCTCCTATGGTTGACTTGAGTTATCAACTGTCGCGTCACTTGGTGCTGGTATACCATTAACTCTGCCAGCTGACCAATCTGATCCTTGATAAACTTTGTTTCTCGTTCTATCAGAAGGGGCATTCTGAATAGTCCCATTTGTCAGAGCTATCCTTACTTGTTTGCGGAGAATCCCCTACATATTTGAGGTACTTGGAACCTTCTCCATTCCCCATATTGATCATGTTGACTACCTTCTCATTGTGTTGAGGCAAAGGGTTATCTTGAATATGTGGCTACTCTGGTTTTGTCACCACGATCTCACCACTGTCTATCAAGTCTTGGATCCTGTGCTTTAGAAACCAACATTCTTGGGTGTCATGGCCAGGAGATCCAGAATGGTAAGCACATTTCTTGCTTGGGTCAAGATTATTTCCACTTGGATTGGCTGGTGGAAGGAGCTGAGCAATTTTCTTCTGTGTTGTCAGAAGCTTGAGTAGATTCTCAAGTGAATCCCCTAAGGGTGTGAACGTTCTTCGACGTTTAGCCTATCCAGTTCTTTGGAATGTTGAATTTGCAGGTTGCACAGATGTTTGAAAAGAGGAATAATTTTTCTTTTGAATAAGCAGGTTTTGGTTTGAGTTTTACCTTGTAGTACCAATGATACATCCTCTTCTTTCTTCTTATGAACTCTCCTAGAATTGTTCCCATAATTTCCAGCCTGAATGTGCTCAGCCAAGGCTTCTAAAGCAGCAAGGTCCTTAATCTTTCCAGATTTCAGTCCCATCTTAGCCATTTCTCCATGTTTGATCATTTCTGAGAATGGTCTTCCTATTCCTTCTAGGACCCTTTCATAGAATGGAGCTTCTTATATGTCGATGAATGCCATCACCATCTCAGACTCTATCATTGATGGGATGACTTGAGCAACTAGACGCCTCCATCTTTGGGCATATTCTCTGAATGACTCAGTGTTTTGCTTTTTAACTTTGGTAATTTGATATCTGTCTGGAGCCATTTGTGACTGGAATCTATATTAATTTAGGAAGGCATGAGCTAGCTCTTCCCAGCTATGGATTTTGGAATTGTCCAGTCGGGCATACCAGGCTCTGGCCTCTCCGATCAGACTTTTTTGAAACAACTGCATTCTCAGCTTCTCGTCCTCTGCATAGGATCCAAGTTCTCCAATGAATACTTTCAAATGGATGTAGGGATCTCCCAATCCGTTGTATTTTTCAAAGTCTGGGATCGAGAACTTGTCAGGATACTGAGCCCCATGAAAGATACAAAGGTCTGAGTAGTTAACACTTCCGTAAGATCCAGTCCCTTTGATTGACCAGGTAGTTTCTTCCATTTGTTGGACTTTCTTTCGGATAATCCCAGTCTCTCGATCTTCTTTGAGATTGATGATTTTAGGGGTTTTGTTAGTCTTTTCATTGTTTCGAGGTTCAGGTATCTGAGCTTCCTTTTCTTGTCAGTACCCTTACCGCCACCTTGTTCGGAGGACTCTGTTTGATTGGGTATTTGTTGACCCTGATTACTTTGGCTCTGTTCTTTCAAGAAAACAGTTAATTCTGTTATCTAATTTTTGAGTCCCTCGAATTCTTATCGAGACACGAAGCCTGTCCCCTGTTGGGTACTTTCTTCCATATTGGTGGGTAGGGTTTTTGCCTTCTTAGATTTGGATCTGGTAGTGGGACCAATCTTGCCTACAATAAGAGTAGGTAGTTTAGTCTTGATAAACTTGAACAGTATGCATGCTATGCATGTGTCATGTTTAGGGATTTTTTAATATTTTCCTGCAAAATCGAGGTCAGTTGTTTGGATGACAGGATATTATGACAGGATTTGATATTTTACAATAAATTTGCAAGAATTTACAATTTACAACATTTGACAGGAATTGATATTTACAACATTTGATATTTGAGATGGAATTGAAAGGGAAAGGTATGAAGAGCTTTCCCTTCACGTTTGGATTATCAGAGGCTGACCTATCTTAGGTTTACGCTCACAAGCTTTTTGGCGTGGAGGTTCCTAGATCACCACAATCTACTAGATGGGAAGCTAATCCGATCATTCAACTGGAGCGGATCTGAGTGGTACCTGTGACACCCCCAAATCCGGTATCTTAATTTTCACAGGATTTGGTGTTCACTGTTCCAATATCATACAACTATCTACCCATAAATAATGAAAATCATTTATTAGATAAATAAATCATCATCTTTCATTATCTGACATAATAATACATCATAAATCCCAGGTTATACTTAACCTTAAATATCTGTTGCGGAAACGTAAATAAATAAGTCTTAAATCATCACACATAAGTCTTGAACTTTAACATTGTTAACATCAACACAAGTCTTCAACACTTGTTAGCTTTTCCTTTGCCCTTGCTACTAGAAGGTACATCACTTCGTTCATTATTAACTGCAATGTTATTATGCAAGAGTGAGCACGAATGCCCGCAAGTATAAAAATATGACAGAATAATAACATGCGAGTGAAAGAATTCTGAATAACAGAAAGCTCAACATTTGAATCAAGAATATTAACCAAGAGTCAAATTACTTCTTAACTTTTGAATCAAGAATATTAATCGAGAGTCAAATTACTTCTGAGGGTCATTAAGACCTTGAACCGAGTCTTAGGTTGTCAAGTATATTAACCTTTCCAACCTTTAACAGTCATAAGACTATAGAGTTTACTTCTCGCACTTAGGGAGATCAGCCCTTCGTACTGATACTGTGCACACTATCTTAACGCTTAAAGTATCTTCATTAATTCCCTATATTAGGGTTGTTCATCTCAGTTTGACATCAGAATCCGCACCAAATAAAGTTGGTTTGGATAACTCAATAAATGATATTCAAATTAAATATTAACTTCTCAAGGTATACAATTGAATGAGTATTGTACACTTAAATGATACTTTTAAAAGAATCATGACATCTCATGTGAAATTCTAAACTTGGATATTCAAGAGTAAGAATTTGCTCAACAATAGTAATTAAGCATATCAATTGCTCAATTTAAAGGGTTTAGTTTAGAAAACTTGTCCAACAATAATAGTAAGTTAGGGATAGGAAACTTGCCTCGTGCACAAGCTACAATTATTTCTCACTTCTTTAATTACTCTTACCTATCAATACATTCACAATATCAATTAATCACAAGTTCGATATGATTATTAATTTACAATAATATTCTTCAAACTCATTATTAGGTTTTCAAATAATGGTTTACGTTGATTAATTAACTTGTTAATTAATCATGTAACTTAAGTTATTAACTTGTATTTATAACTTATTACATACATAACATGTCTTCATGTTAATTAGATTTAAAATAATATCTTAATGTTTATAACACATTATTAACCTTTACAAGTAATAGTTTAAGTCACGTAATTAATTTATTAATTAATCACATAACATAAATTATTAAACTCATATCAACATTTTATCATATTTATACAACATGTGTTCATGTTCATTAGACTCAAAACACATTTCACAAATTTCCAACACTTAGCAATTTTTGTCAAAAATTCGGGCCTGGCGCGGCCGCGCGCCGTTTAGCCTTGCACCCGGCGCGGTCGCGCGGCTGCTTTTTTCCAGAATTCCCAGTTCGCGAAGAACACAGAAATTCGGCCATTTTCTCTAATTTTACACCAATACACTGATTTATAATGTTACCCAATGAAGTATAAACTTTACAAGAATATTATATATCACTTATAACATGTTCTTAACATTCCAAGTCATATAATTACATAATTTAACACCATCAATTTCACTGTTCTTCATAAATTTTACAAAATTTAATGAAAAATATAAAATCTAACATTACGGATTCGTTACTACACCGAATCCGTTCATTTTAATTCCATTCTCTTTGTTTAAACATATACACTTATAATCAAACGTCAATTTTAATCAAAACATATGATTACAACATGTATTTCACCCATATGAGTTATTAATCTATATTCAACACTCTGTATTTTTGAAAAATCCAATTCTTAACAAAATTTCTTGGTGTGATCAGTGTAAATCATACCTACATGATTCTACACATAATATCAACATATATGATTACATATATAAACATATCTTGGTTTAATTTTCCAAAATAATTCTTAACAGAGAAAATTTGAACATATGTTTAAATAAACTCTGTGATTTCCAAAAACCCAATTAAGGCCATCTTAAATAAAATTAATCCTTTTAAATCATGATTATATATTATAAAACACGTTATCATCACATACCCATATAGATAAAATTATATCGTAACCCAATTGGGAAACCCAATTTCACAGAAAACTTAAAAGTACGTATTTAAGAAATCTTAATTTTGAAAATTTAAAAGAAGAATTACCCTTTAGTAGTGAAGATAAATCAAAGTTAACAACACAATGATCTCTCAATTCTTCCTTTCTCAATATCTCTCAATCTCTTCCTCTTTTTCTCTCAGAATTTTTTTTTATGATATTTCTAAATGTTTCTCTGATAATGGATTAGAAAAACAACGTATACGTATTATAAATACTACCGTTGTAGTCTAACTCCTCCTAAGGCCTTATTTGGCTTGTTCCCTTATTCCTTTTCCATTTATTTTAATAAACTAATTTACTATATAGTTAATTGTCACATCACTTATTAATTAATTAATTTTATTTAAATCAATTAAATAAAATAAGATAATTCACATTAAATCATATTGTCACATAATTAATATTTTTATTTATTAATTATGTTAATTCATTAATTCTTTAATTAATTATTAAATTAACTAAAGTAACATATGCTTATTTAATTAATTCAAATAATCAAATAAACTCAATTAATTAAATACTTTGAACTATTAAATCACTACACATTAATTTAATTAATGTAACACATATAATTAAATTAATCTACCACAAATTCATGACTTAATTATTTAACTCAATAATTAAATTATTAAAATTATTTATTTATTTCAAGAAATATTCAAATATCTTTACAAAATTCTCGTTCGTCACATCTTTCCCCCCTTAAAAGGATTCTGTCCTCAGAATCACGGTTCGATTAATAATTTCGTCCCATTATAAATATTCAAATAACTTTGCAAAACTCTCGTTTGTCACATCTTTCCCTCCTTAAAAGGATTCTGTCCCCAGAATCACGTTCACCTATTCAAGAAAATAAGTGTGGATAATTCTGCATCATATTCTCTTCGAGTTCCCACGTAGCTTCTTCAGCGTTGTGGTTCCTCCAAATTACCTTAACAGAAGGTATTATCTTGTTCCTGAGAACTTGATCTTTCTTGTCAACTATCTGAACAGGAACTTCTTCGTATGATAAATCTTTCTCAAATTGTAGGGGTTCATATTCTATCACATGTTTGTAATCGGGTTTATAACGTCGTAATACCGACACATGGAAAACGTTGTGGACATGCTCCAGTCATAGGCTACTTCTCCAATTCTTCGGAGTACCTCAAAGGATCCAATGAACCTCGGGCTCAATTTTCCCTTCTTACCAAATCTGATCTTTCCCTTCCAAGGAGAGACCTTCAAAAATACAAAACTACCCGATTCAAACTCTACATTCTTGCGGTGTGGATTGGCGTATTTCTTCTGCCTATCCTGAGCCGCTACTAATCTTGTCCGAATAACTTTAACTATTTTTCCCGTTTGTTGGACTAACTCTGGTCCTAACAATTGTCTTTCACCAACTTCATCCTAGTACAGTGGAGTTCTGCACTTTCTACCGTACAATGCTTCGTAAGGCGGCATACCAATACTAGCGTGGTAACTATTATTATAACCAAATTCTACAAGCGGCAAATGATTATCCTAATTGCCTTTAAAATCCATTATGCATTCTCTAAGCATATCCTCTAATGTTTGGATCGTTCTTTCACTTTGCCAGTCAGTCTGAGGGTGATAAGCGGTGCTCATCCTCAACTATGTTCCTATGCATTCTTGCAGTCGCTTCCAAAAATTCGATGTGAAGCGCGGATCACGGTCAGAAATAATTGACACTGGCAACCCGTGCCTCGAAACAATCTCTTTTACATATAACTTCGCCAATTATTCTAGGTTAAATCTGATTTTGATCGGAAGAAAGTGTGCGGATTTCGTTAATCGGTCGACGATAACCCTATACTGCGTCATAGCCTTTCTGGGTCGTCGGAAGGCCAACAACAAAATCCATTGCAATATGTTCCCATTTCCATTCTGGAATTTCTAAAGGTTGTAACAAACAACTTGGTCTTTGGTGTTCTGCCTTGACCCTTTGGCAAGTCAGACACTTGGCAACACAATCGGCAGCGTCTTTCTTCATATTTGGCCACCAAAAGTGTTGTCGTAAATCCTGATACATCTTAGTACTTCCGGGGTGAATGGAATACCTCAAACTATGAGCCTCGCTCAAAATGTCCTCCTTGATTTCTGGTATTGGCGGTACCCAAACTCTACTTTCAAATCTCTACAATCCTTCGCTGTCTATTTTAAATCTAAGTTCAGTCCCTTCAGATATCTTTTTCTTTACTTCCTCACATTCCTTATCCAGAATTTGAGCTTCTTTAACCTTATCCAATAAAGTTGTACCAGCTTGTATATGAAACAGTTTCTCATCAATCTCCATTGGACATCCTACTTCCAATTCTAGCTTTTCCATTGCTGAAATCAATTCTTCCTGTGCTGTCAGCATCATCAACTTTTCCCGACCCTTTCTTCTTAAGGCATCGGGTACAACATTCGCTTTGCCTGGGTGGTATAAGATATCACAATCATAATCCTTTATTAACTCCAGCCACCTTCTTTGGCGCATATTCAAGTCTTTCTGTGTGAAAATATACTTCAGACTCTTATGGTCTGTATATATTCCCCATAGAGATAGTGTCTCCAAATCTTTAAAGCAAATACCACCGCAACTAATTCCAAATATTGGGTTGGATATCCCTTTTCATAATCTTTCAACTGTGATGACGCATACGCAATGACTTTGCCGTTTTGCATAAGCACACAGCCTAGCCCTTTATGAGACGCATCACTATATACCACAAAATTTCCTATGTCATCCGGAAGGGACAACACAGGTGCTGTACTTAACCTTCTCTTAAGTTCTTAAAAACTTTCCTCACACTTCTCCGTCCAAACGAATTTCACAACTTTCCTAGTCAAATTCGTTAATGGAGTGGCGATCTTGGAAAAATCCTGAATGAATCTTCTGTAATAACCGGCTAATCCAAGAAAACTTCTTACTTCCGACGGTGTTTTCGGCTGATCCCAATTCATCACTGCTTCGACTTTGGAGGGATCCACCGAAATTCCGTCCTTATCAATCACGTGTCCGAGAAATTGCACCCTTCCAATCCATAATTCACACTTTGAGAATTTGGCATACAACTTCTCTCTTCTTAATACTTCTAACGTCAACTTCAAATGCTCAACATGTTCTTCCTTGGTCTTAGAATAGACCAATATATCATCAATAAAAACCACTACGAATTTGTCCAGAAACGGCTTGAACACTCCATTCATTAGGCCCATAAATGCTGCAGGCGCATTTGTTAAACCAAATGACATAACCAAAAATTCGTAGTGACCATATCGTGTCCTAAACGCTGTCTTCGGGACATCTTCTGGCCTTACCTTCAACTGATGATAACCACTTCTCAGGTCTATCTTCGAGAAATATCTCGCTCCTTTTAATTGATCAAACAGATCATCAATCCTTGGCAACGGATACCTATTCTTAATGGTAACCTTGTTCAATTCTCTATAGTCAATGCAGAGTCGCATTGTTCCATCCTTCTTTTTAACAAATAATACCGACGCCCCCTACGGTGATACGCTCGGTTGAATATATTTCTTGTCCAACAGCTCTTGTAGCTGTACCATCAATTCCTTTATTTCTACCGGAGCCATCCGGTACGGTGCTTTCGATATTGGAGCCGTTCCTGGCACCAAATCGATAACAAAATCTACTTCCCTGTCAGGCGGAAGTCCTGGCAGATCATCCGGGAAAACATCCACGAAGTCTGTTACGACTGGTATTTCTTCTAACTTTGGATTCTTTTTACGACTATCGACTATATAGGCTAAATACCCCACACAGCCTTGTCTTAATGACTTCCTGGCCTGCATCATCGTCAAACAACTCGCTTGTCTAGGCGACTTGTTGCCATAAAACACAACCTTTGACGGAGTCATAAGGTTAATACATTTCTTATGGCAATCAATTACGGCTCCATAATTGAATATCCAATCCATTCCCGTGATAACGACAAATTCTCCAAGTTTAATCGGGATCAGATCTACGTTCATAACGTTACCCTTAATATCCACTCTACAGTTCTTGTATATATACTTAACAGAAATTACTTCCTTATTCGCAATCTCTATGTTCATAGGGATCTCTAATTCGTCTTTAAGCAATTCTAAATTCTTTGCAAAGTCATCGGATATAAATGAACAAGTAGCACCCGAATCAAATAAAACATAAGCATTGACTTTATTGATCGGAATGATACCTGACACCACATCACGAGACTGCACAACGTCTTGTACGGTCATGTTAAATGTCCTTGCAGTTGGTCAGTTTGTCGAAGTCGGTCCTGTAATGGTAAGAGGATTTCCATAATTATTTCCCCTATGTCCACCTGACCCTGCCCCTCCAGATGCCTTCTTTGGACAGTCTCTAGCCAAGTGATCCTTTAACCCACATGTGTAGCAGGCGCCCTTCTTAGGGTTAGGGCAGTTAGGTGCTATGTGGCCTTCCTGACCACAATTGTAGCAAAATCTTTTTCCTTTCATGCAGACTCCCAAGTGAGTCTTCCCACAGGTTGGGCATGGTTCTAACTTTTTCTTCTGACTACCTTGCTGACTTACAGACGACGGGTTGTCATTCCATTTCCGTTTATGATTATTAGTTCCCCCTGTGTGACTGCCACTAGCCTTATTGTTTCCTTCACTATCATTCTTCTTCTTCTTTTGATCTTGATTGTACTTAGACACCGCTTCGCTTCCACCTTCAGCGAGAATGGCCTTCTCCAGAACTCCAGCAAAAGTGTTCAATTGAAACATTGACACCTTGCTATACAACCAGGGTTTCAGTCCCTGTTCAAAACGCCTAGCCTTTCTTTCGTTAGTATGCACCTGATATTGGGCAAACCTGGACAATTCGTTAAACTTTGCCGCGTAGTCGGGCACAGACATATTCCCCTGCTTCAACTCCAAAAACTGCACCTCCATTTGATTCTGGGAGCTGGTCGGGAAATACATCTCGAAAAATATTTCTTTAAACCTTTCCCAGGTTATTACACCTTCTCCTCCCCTGATCTTATTTGCCTGCCACCAGTAGCTGGCTTCTAATTTTAACATAAATGTCGCGTAGGCGGTCTTTTGGTCCTCCCTAACTCGGGCGACCTCAAAAATTTTCTCCATTTCCATAACCCAAGTCTGAGCTTCTATCGGGTTCATGGAACCCTTAAAATCTGGCGGTCCCACTGCCTTAAAGTCTTTAAATGAGGTGTTCGGTGGAGCTTGAGGCTGATTGTTCATCGCTCCAGCCAACAGATTTACCAACTGATGAACGGGGTTCGCATTAGCATCATTGTTATTGTTATTAGTTTACCCTTCTTGGGCTTGTCGACGATTTTGTCTCCTTCTTGGCAGCATATTTCTGTTAAAAATATATGCTCATTAGATCTTTATTCAATCTCTTAAATATTTAAGACTTAACTCAAATATTTAACATAACCACTTTAACTCTTTTCTTTTCAAATAACCTTTGATATTTTATTTAAATCAAAAATTTTAAACATAGTACTATAGCATCTCTGCCATTTACTTCAAATATCCCAAGATAAAGAATGTTCAGGATTTAGTTTCTCAAAATATTCCTTTGTTTTTACTCACATCGAAATTTACATTAAATACTACAAAGAGTATCACATAATGTTAAATACTTTAACATACTCACTTAACCCATATCATCTTGAACAACTTTATTATTTTATTAAAACCAAAAGCTTTTAATACAATACGATAGCATTTCTGCCATTTACATCAACTATCCTGAAATAAAGTTTCTACAGGATTTACATTATCACAATATTCCTTTGTTTATAATCACATCGGAATTTACATTATTTACGATTATTTAAACATTAACATAATCATACTGTCCTATCATGGCCTGCTAAGACGTCGAACAGCTTCACTACGCTCCTCCTCCATAATGTGGGACATAGTCCTGCGATCTAACATATACCCAGGCAGTCCCTCGAACTAAATAGGATATCTTATAACTCGGTCCTGGGCCTCATCAAATGCCCTCAGAAACGTGTAGCACGCCTCTGCAATCTTAACTCTCTTTGCACGTACCTCCTCCTCTGCCAAGTCTGCACGTCGTGCATTTCTCACCCAAGCTTCTTCCACTATGGCGTGTCATTCAGATTTCTCTTTCAACTCATTCTTCAACCTTTCTATTTCCTCTGTCTTCTGCTCAGTTTGACCCTTCTTGTGAGTCAAGTTCCACTCCACATTCCCAAGGCGGGTGTGGAGTGTCTCAACTTCCTCATTCTGCTACTCAATCGTATCTCGTAACTCTACGTTGCAATCATACAATAAAGCATACATATCAGTGCTGACAGAGTTCGGTGGGAACTCCTCAGGGACTTCCTCCTCTTCTTCCTCCTCCTTGGCTGCCTCAGCCAAAATCTCAACCTCCTCCGGGTCCTCCTCTGAGTCAGTCTCTGGCTCATGCTCCTGACCAAAATCTGGAATCACAGGAGATGGCTCTGGCTGTACTAACTGCTCCCAGACAGTATGTATGTCCCGGGGCTCCTCATCTCTAGTCTTTAGGGGTACAACATCCCTGGGCTGACTAGCTCCTCCAGTATCTGACATCCTGACAAAATAAGTTTTAAATCTTAGTTTTTACGTGATGCTAATCAATACTCTAACAAGTATGAACACATAAGCACATAGCACATAAGGTAATTTTATTATCTTTCTTAAAACTCAACCAGAGTTGTCATTACTATCTTCACGAAGGCTACTATCCTAAGGTTTTCCCCCCACCTAAGGTTCATAACCTACGGCTCTGATACCAACTTGTGACACCCCCAAAATCGGTATCTTAATTTCCATAGGATTTGGTGTTCACTTTTCCAATATCATACAACTATCTACCCATAAATAATGAAATTCATTTATTAGATAAATAAATCATCATCTTTCATCATCCGACATAATAATACATCATAAATCCCAGGTTATACTTAACCTTAAATCTCTGTTGCGGAAACGTAAATAAATAAGTCTTAAATCATCACACATAAGTCTTGAACTTTAACATTGTTAACATCAACACAAGTCTTCAACACTTGTTAGCTTTTCCTTTGCCCTTGCTACTAGAAGGTACATCACTTCGTTCATTATTAACTGCAATGTTATTATGCAAGAGTGAGCACGAATGCCCGCAAGTATAAAAATATAACAGAATAATAACATGCGAGTGAAAGAATTCTGAATAACAGAAAGCTCAACATTTGAATCAAGAATATTAATCAAGAGTCAAATTACTTCTTAACTTTTGAATCAAGAATATTAATCGAGAGTCAAATTACTTCTGAGGGTCATTAAGACCTTGAACCGAGTCTTAGGTTGTCAAGTATATTAACCTTTCCAACCTTTAACAGTCATAAGACTATAGAGTTTACTTCTCGCACTTAGGGAGATCAGCCCTTCGTACTGATACTGTGCACACTATCTTAACGCTTAAAGCATCTTCATTAATTCCCTATATTAGGGTTGTTCATCTCAGTTTGACATCAGAATCCGCACCAAATAAAGTTGGTTTGGATAACTCAATAAATGATATTCAAATTGAATATTAACTTCTCAAGGTATACAATTGAATGAGTATTGTACACTTAAATGATACTTTTAAAAGAATCATGACATCTCATGTGAAATTCTAAACTTGGATATTCAAGAGTAAGAATTTGCTCAACAATAGTAATTAAGCATATCAATTGCTCAATTTAAAGGGTTTAGTTTAGAAAACTTGTCCAACAATAATAGTAAGTTAGGGATAGGAAACTTGCCTCGTGCACAAGCTACAATTATTTCTCACTTCTTTAATTACTCTTACCTATCAATACATTCACAATATCAATTAATCACAAGTTCGATATGATTATTAATTTACAATAATATTCTTCAAACTCATTATTAGGTTTTCAAATAATAGTTTACGTTGATTAATTAACTTGTTAATTAATCATGTAACTTAAGTTATTAACTTGTATTTATAACTTATTACATACATAACATGTCTTCATGTTAATTAGATTTAAAATAATATCTTAATGTTTATAACACATTATTTAACCTTTACAAGTAATAGTTTAAGTCACGTAATTAATTTATTAATTAATCACATAACATAAATTATTAAACTCATATCAACATTTTATCATATTTATACAACATGTGTTCATGTTCATTAGACTCAAAATACATTTCACAAATTTCCAACACTTAGCAATTTTTTTCAAAAATTCAGGCCTGGCGCAGCCGCGCGCCGTTTAGCTTTGCACCCGGCGCGGTCGCGCGGCTGCGTTTTTCCAGAATTCCCAGTTCGCGAAGAACATAGAAATTCGGCCATTTTCTCTAATTTTACACCAATACACTGATTTATAATGTTACCCATGAAGTATAAACTTTACAAGAATATTATATATCACTTATAACATGTTCTTAACATTCCAAGTCATATAATTACATAATTTAACACCATCAATTTCACTGTTCTTCATAAATTTTACAAAATTTAATGAAAAATATAAAATCTAACATTACGGATTCGTTACTACACCGAATCCGTTCATTTTAATTCCATTCTCTTTGTTTAAACATATACACTTATAATCAAACGTCAATTTTAATCAAAACATATGATTACAACATGTATTTCACCCATATGGGTTATTAACCTATATTCAACACTCTGTATTTTTGAAAAATCCAATTCTTAACAAAATTTCTTGGTGTGATCAGTGTAAATCATACCTACATGATTCTACACATAATATCAACATATATGATTACATATATAAACATATCTTGGTTTAATTTTCCAAAATAATTCTTAACAGAGAAAATTTGAACATATGTTTAAATAAACTCTGTGATTTCCAAAAACCCAATTAAGGCCATCTTAAATAAAATTAATCCTTTTAAATCATGATTATATATTATAAAACACGTTATCATCACATACCCATATAGATAAAATTATATCGTAACCCAATTGGGAAACCCAATTTCACAGAAAACTTAAAAGTACGTATTTAATAAATCTTAATTTTGAAAATTTAAAAGAAGAATTACCCTTTAGTAGTGAAGATAAATCAAAGTTAACAACACAATGATCTCTCAATTCTTCCTTTCTCAATATCTCTCAATCTCTTCCTCTTTTTCTTTCTGAATTTTTTTTCTGATATTTCTAAGTGTTTCTCTAATAATGGATTAGAAAAACAACGTATACGTATTATAAATACTACCGTTGTAGTCTAACTCCTCTTAAGGCCTTTTTTGGCTTGTTCCCTTATTCCTTTTCCATTTATTTTAATAAACTAATTTACTATATAATTAATTGTCACATCACTTATTAATTAATTAATTTTATTTAAATCAATTAAATAAAATAAGATAATTCACATTAAATCATATTGTCACATAATTAATATTTTTATTTATTAATTATGTTAATTCATTAATTCTTTAATTAATTATTAAATTAACTAAAGTAACATATGCTTATTTAATTAGTTCAATTAATCAAATAAACTCAATTAATTAAATACTTTGAACTATTAAATCACTACACATTAATTTAATTAATGTAACACATATAATTAAATTAATCTACCACAAATTCATGACTTAATTATTTAACTCAATAATTAAATCATTAAAAATATTTATTTATTTCAATAAATATTCAAATATCTTTACAAAATTCTCGTTCGTCACAGTACCTTTCTTGAGCCTCACTTGGACTTAATCGCCACCGGAGTTTAGTAATCAGTGACCGACAGGTTCGCCTCCTGGTGGAGGAACACACAACATACATTCATCGCGTCTTACCACATGCAAAATGATGACATTGTGCGAAGAACTAATATAAAGCGTGGTAAAAGAGACATTCACATCCATTCAATGTAAAAACGTCATTTCACACACATGCACACAGAAGGGAATTGAAAAGTTTAAAAAAGCGGCTTAAGCCCTCTACTGTCCGCAGCAGAGTCGCCATCTGTCGACGTCGGGAAAATTTTAGGTTCCCTTTTCCCAAGTGTTTTAACCCTTTATGTTTTCTATTTGGTTTTGTTTGATCTGAAGGATGAATTTTCAAGAAAAGGCCGACATATATGTCAACGATTTGAAAAGTTTGATTTTATTGGTCCGAATTAGACAAAGCCGTCAGTTGGTATGAGTTAAAATGGGTGTACCAACTCAACCGAGTTTTGACAGGTTTTACAATATGGCCCAATTACTGGACTCTGTTTAATTGGTCTTAGAAACCGAGATTTTATAGAGTTCGGGAGCTTGATTAAGCGGGAGGAAGGTGTTCGGTACCCCCCGACTTCCGTGAAACATGGTTACCACGCCTTTCATTTCCTAATCTTTGTGTGTGTGTGTGTGTGTGTGCTTTGCAATTAATTGGGCCTAAATGTTTTATTTGAAAGTAGTGATGTGCTTCATTGGACATATATACGAAGGGTTTGATTTATTAAAAAGTTCATTTTAGACAAGAATATGAAAATAATGTTTTGAAAATCAGTTTTCAAACCCTTTCGCTCGCATAGGAATTGAAGCCCTTTGATACTTCCATTTTTATTCCATATTCGGCTTTATTTAATTTTATTCTAGGGATGCGAAGCATCCTCGATAAAATAATATATATATATATATATATATATATAAGTGTCGGGCTCCTTATGGGCATAAAAGCCATCAAAGTATGCCCGGACACCACACATAAGGATTTCCATTGTAACCACCCCAAAATTCAAACATTTCAACTCTCCAACTCGGTCGTTATCAATAAACCTTTATTCTAACTTTACATCATTATTCGATGATACAATCACTAAAAATGCGGAATATTTTAAACTTTTCTGTCTACTTTCTATATTTCCCTGAATTACAACCATTATCATTACATATCTTTGATTCAAATTTATTTCGTGAATCGATTCATTAAAGTTGGTATATAAAATCTTTCATCACAAAGCAATATCCATTATACATCGGATAGCTCAACTTTACAACTCAATAATTATGTTACAATTAAAAACATTAAATGCATTTCTTAATTAAAATAAGTAATCTTCTTGAATTGCTATTGATCTCTATCATTCAGTTAGCACGTATCATTACCTTGAAATCTTGACCTGCAAAAATGGTTATTTTGCAAGAATAAGCTCGACAGCTCAATAAGATATAACAGTTTTCATGCATCACGTAGCACATAAATAACATGCTCATCTTATACATCAAAATTATTAGACTAACATATCATACATATTTAATTCACATAACAAGTATAAAGATTGAGTATGTTACTCGATCAACATTCTTTACTCAATCAATGTAGTCATAAATTGACTTTAACATTTCATACTCACAACATATGTAATATCTATACAGATTAAAACAATTCATCATCAATTACACATAGCAAATAGAAATTGAAAGACTTGCCTTGATTGGAGTTTTTCGCTAAAATTTAACTTAAAGTTTCTCCACAATTCCTACATAATCATATGTACATGCACACACATATTAGATAATTGAATATGTTACAAAACATGCATGTATATCTATTAATAATAATTATTAGTTTTACAAAAACTAATATTATTTATTCTTACTCAAAACGAATATTAGTTTATTTAGAAACTTATTTCGTTTTAACATTTTTACGCCAAACAAATTAGTTTCGCACTTTGTTTCACAAATAACTCACATCCTTGCATAACGAATGAGCCACTTTGCAATTTTCTCACGCCTTTCTCACTTATCGGGAAATTCCCAAATTTTAGTATGTTTTTCATATCATATGAGAATATTTTTAAAAAATATGAACCCCCTTTTCGGGTTCATTAGGCAGCACAAAGAGAGCGCCAAAAGTGTACGTTCATAACAGTTTTTCACTTTCGTTTTAGCTTTACCTTCTCTATCTAAAATAGCCATAACGTTTTCGTTTCAAAACATTTTTGAACGATTCATGAGCCCACGCGAACTTCCGGGAATACAACTTCTCTTCAGATCACAAATCCAAATTCCAAACATATCAGCCCAGAAAAGTCGCGCAAGGGAAAGGTCTGCACTTGATTTTTTTGATTTAGACAGTTTTGACGCTACTACTTTGAAAGGTCATAACTCTTTGCCCCGAAGTCGGAATTAGTACGTTTCGGAGTCTATTAAAAGCTTATTTAGTGTACTATAATACCCAAAAAGCCCAGAATTTTCTAGAACATATAACTAGCCCCGAATTTGTCTCTTAGGGTCAGCTATGCACTAGTTTTCATACATACTTCAAATCTTCATAACTTGGTCATCCGTTATCGGAATTAGGTCATTCTTGAGGCTATGAAAATCTTGTAACATGCTCTACAACACCCACTTGAATTTATAATTTTTTAGATTATTTAATTAGTCCAAAATTTGGCTCAAAAGTCCCTCGGACTAAGTATTTCATCGTTTAACATGTTTTACGAAAACTTTCACGACAACTTCGATCTAAATCATTTTTAGTCCGTTTTCCATTCTATGGATTCGTAATTTATAGAACTACAACATACCAGGAAATCATAGAACTCTATGGACTCAGCCATTAGATATCTAATTGAGTCCGTTTGGATTCTATGGACTGCTACTTCATAGAACTACTACAAATTTAACATCTCCTAAAAACTAACAAACTAAATACAATATTTAAAATAATAACAATACCAAAAATTAAGTAAGAAACATACCCAAAATACGAGTTTCACAAACTGTCTACGCACTCGACGTCAAAATTTAACTAAGGATGTCTTTATAAAAAGTCCTCCTACAACAAAGTCTTTCTCAAAATTGAAGGCCTTATTGTTGGTGAATGAAACAAAGGGCCGAGCCCTTCTATTTATAGATTTAGAAAAAGGTAAAATTCTTAATTTAGTCGATGCGGGACTTGGTTTATACTAATTTTTTAGATTTTTAACATGTTTAACGTAAATATTCACCACGAATTCATTTCTTAACCAATTCAATCCGTTCAAGTTGCGTTATTTTCATTTTACAGAGGAGAACACCAATCAACCATCAATTTAAAGTTTCCATCACGAATTCATCATTAATTTTAGTCTCAAAGTAAACCAAAACACACATTACCATCAAAACCCAAATTCCTTTTCTTTAGATAAAATACATGATTTTGATTTCTGAAAAATCGTTTCTAGATGACCATTATCAAATTATAAATATCAAATAACATATATAACATCATAACCCACAAATTTATTAACCAAAACTCCAATTTTAAAAGAAAACTCAAGAACACACAAACTAGAAATATAAACTAGATTATGTATCTTTAATTCCTTGTTTAACTTTGTCATATTACACTCATATGTAATATATTACCTCCTCATTTATTAAAATAAATATGCTTACAATAATTCATTATTTTAATTAAGTGAATTACTCACATTATTTATGAAATTTAATTCATAACAATTCAATCGCCAATCAAGGCATGAAAATCAATTTATATTATTTCATAATATAAATTTTAACTTTGTAGACACTCGAAATTTCCTGTCCCTGTTACTAACATTGTAGGAGGGCAAAATGGGGCCATCAAATCAACTCTGATCTCCAATTGGACCGTCAGATCAATCCAGATCTCAATCTCGGGCCATCAAATCAACTCCGATGTCCAATCGGACCGTCAACTCAACCCCGATATCAATATCGGGCCATCAAATCAACTCTGATCTCAAATCAAACAGTCAAGTCAACCCTGATCTCAATATCAGGCCATTAAATCAAATTTGATCTCTAATTAGACCATCAACTCAACCCCGATCTCAATATCGGGTCATTAAATCAACTCCGATCTCTAATCGGACCGTCAGATTAACCCCGATCTCAATATCGGGCCATTAAATCAACTCCGATCTCCAATCGGACCGTTAACTCAACCCCCATGTCTATATCGGGCCATCAAATTAACTCTGATCTCCAATCGGACAGTCAGATCAATCCCGATCTCAATATCGGGCCATCAAATCAACTCCGATCTCCAATCGAATTGTCAGACCAACCCCGATCTCAATATCGGGCTATCAAATCAACTCCGATCTCCAATCAGACCATCAGAACAACCCCGATCTCAATATCAGGATGTCAACTCAACCCCGATCACCAATATTGGGATAACCACAACCTCGAACACCAGTCTCGAGATGTCAACTCAGCCCCGATATTAACCTAGGAGGTACAGATCAGCCCCGATCTCAACCCAGGAAATGCAAGTCAGCCCCGGTCTCAACCCGGGAAGTCAAGTCAACTTCAGGAACAAACCTGAAGCCCCACAACACCTCCAGAGGAAAACCTAGAATGACCAAGTCAGCCCTAGATACAACATTGAGGACAAACAGACTCGAATGGGATCCAAGACTTAGAAACAACTCCCGGAAGCCAACCAAAGGCCATGTCGACACTGAAGGCAACCCCAGGAGGGGCAAAATGATCATTTTACCAAACCTTAAGCCGATTCGGTCAAACTCAAGACGAATTGAAGCCACCAAGGTCAGAATAAACCATAACGATGATTCCGAGTGCAAACAGCGCTAGACAGCTCAAAGGAAAAACTACGGGGAATCGAAGACCTAGTTATGAACCCATCTTCTTGGACTCAAAAAATGTTTTATCCCATGTCATTGTGACACTCTCGGCGAGGGCTTTCTGAAAAGTTATAGCACGCCTCAAATGGACGCTTCGATCAAAAGTTAGAAAGTTTTGACTTTGACCTTGCGTTGCTCGGAGTGCACGTACTTCTAGATGACTCAACAAGTGGGCCCCACCAGGGGAGCCGCACCTCTACCTGCGACAGCATCATGTAGAGCTGAGTCTCCCTGGCCTATAAATAAACGTGCCCCCTCTCATTTTAAAGAATTCTGAAACGCAGCGAACCTCTGTCCGTTTGATTTTCTGACTTTTTCACCTCTTCTAAACCCAAATTTTTTCACTCTAACACGTAGATATACCCACATACTACCACATCTCAAAAAATAACTGGTAGATTCTGACGTTTAGAGCCTACAATTTGGCAAAAAGCTAGTTTAGCAGTACATTATAAGTATTTCTACGATCAGAAAGTTAATACTACTTCTTTGCACTATTTTTCACTTGCATATCAAATTTTATTTTCCAAAAATGCCCGAAACTTAGTTCTGTTGCCTTTTTCGTCAAAATTTGGTACATTTTTGTACATACCTGCGTTTTCTGGCATTTCTACAACTCGGATTGACGATCCGTCACCTCTAACAGCTTCAGTGCACTAGCATCTTCGTTTTAAGCAACTTCGCCGGACTAGGTTATTTTTCCAGTCCGGGTTTGGCTTTTTTTGTGTTTATTCAACTGTATATATACTAACTTTTCAATTTTGTCAAGCCCGGATGTCAAATCCGAGGTAGTTTACTACTTTTATATATATTTATGCATATATAAGCAACCTTCACCACCACTGGGTTCTCTTCCCAGTCTTGGTTGACTACATTTCTGTCAATATATATATATATATATATATATATATATATATAAATTAATATATTTCAGTCCGGCCTGGATTATTCTGTGGCCTTTTTACTATTTTTGCACACCTCACCATTACTAGGTTCTCTTCCCAGTCCCTAGTTAATTACTTTTATGTACATTTACATTTCTGTTCGGCCTGGACTATTTTGTGGACTTTTTACTGCTTTTATATATAAATATGCATATATAAGCAGCCTTCACCACCACTGGGTTCTCTTCCCAGTCTTGGTTGACTATGTTTCTGTCTATATATATATATATATATATATATATATATATATATATATATATTAATTCTAGTCCGGGCACCGGCGTGAAAACCGATGTCCTTTACAGCTTTTATATATATAACTGTGTATATATATTGCTTTACTCGCTTTTATTAAATTGCTGCTTTAAACATTCATTTGATATGGATTGGCACTAACATATCTGCGGGCGGACTAGATTTATTTAAATCTCGCCAACTCTAGCTTTCAAACGGTTCAAAACATGTCCAGACTGAACCGGGAAGCTAGAATGGCTCAGATTTCCTTAAATTTAGCTTTCTTTCTAGTTTCAGTTATAAAAGTAACCTTGCATCCCTTAGATCGTTATCTAGTGGGAACGAGGCGCTTCGGCCGTGAGAACCCAGATTTACTGAATGAATTATCGGTTCTGCCAATTTTGGGATATATATCTATTTCTGTGCAAATTTGAACTGTGCAGGTTTATTGGCTACTCATATGTGAGCCTAGGAATCGTGGGATTCATGATCAAATCGATCAGAATCTGATTCCCACCATGGACAAACTTTGTTTTACAGATGTACCCTGCCAGTTTTCTGTAAAATGTACATACAACAGACCTTAAAACGGTTATCCGGATTTAAGGTCTCAACATAGTGAAAATATAGTTTGTAGTGTCAGAGTCCCTCCGATGGCTATCATGCCCATGAGGAGACCAACATTTGTATATATTCTATGGTCGAGGATGCTTCGCAGCCCTACAATCACCATTCAAACTGTGCCTTAAGGCTGAAAAGATAAAACATGAAAGTGTCAACAAGCTTCAATTCCTATGTTAGCATAAGGGTTTGATAACCAGCTTTCAAAATATCATTTTCAATCCAATCAAAAGAAAAGCTTTTGCAAATCAAATCAAACACTTTTGCAAATCAAATCAAAGACTTTTTGCAAATTAAGTCAAACCCTTCGTATATAGGTTCAACGAAGCAAAGGACTTCTTTTAATCAATCAAACATAGGCCCAATCTTCAAACAACATTCACACATGCATTTCAGTTTTAAGGAAAATATTAAAAAGATGCGGTACCATGTTTACACAGGAGTCGTCGGCCTAACACCTTCCCCACACTTAACCAAGCCCTCGAGCTCAAAACTTCGGTTTCAAAGATCAAGTTTCAACAGTGTCTAGCAATTGAGCCTCTTTCAAACAAAATTCGATTGAGTTGGTACAACCATTTTCAAATCTACCAACTGGCGACTCTTTAAACGTTCAAATCGTCGACATGATACATGTTGACATTTTTCCTTAAAAAACCCTTCAAAACCTTTTTCCTAAATAAAAAGAGTGAGGGTAAAGATACCTTAGAAAGAGATGAAAGATCCGGGTTGTGACCCGACCCGCGGATTTTTTAACCAATGTCGACAGGTGGCGACTCTGCTGGGGACAGTAGAGGGCTTAGGCCGCTTTCAACTCTTTTCAAATATTTCCCTTTTAAAACTATAAATTCGTGAATTCTATGTCTCCACATTAAATGAATGCGTGAATGTTGTGTCTTTACATTGAATGAATGTGAATGAATGCTTTCCTATTTTTTAGTGCTTCGCACCCATATTAGTGCTTCGCACCAACTGTCATTATATGCATACGATGAGGACGATGTATGTGAATGTATGTTGTGTTCCTCTCACAAGGAGGCAAAACCCATCGGTGATAAGTAATGTCTCTGGGGATCAGCTAAGTCTCTGGGGCTCATGAAAATGCACCACCCAGATTTGCTTCAGTTGAAAGATCGGATTAATTTCCCCTCTAGTAGATTGCGATGATCTGGGGACCTTCATGCCAAAAAGCCGCGCGAGAGTAACCTAAGATAGGTCAGCCTCTGATTAACCAAATTCGACGGGAAGCTTCTTCATGCCTTCCTCTTTCAATTCAATGTCTAGTTTTCAATTCCAGTAAATACGTCTTGTCATCCTGTCATCAAAATAACTGACCTCTGTTTTGTAGGATAAAATTAAAAACCACATCATGCATCCTATCCCTATCTATCTCAGGAAATTGACAAGCCTACGTTTTGGTGTAGGTGAAAAATTGGTCCTGTCACTAGATCTAAGTCTAAGAAAGCACTAAGTCCATCCACGGACATGACTTCGAGTGCTCAACTAGAATCTACCCTTGTGTCTAGGGAAGAGTTCGAAGGACTGAGAAATCAGATAGCTGAACTAGCCAGTTTTCTAAGGGAACAAATCAAGGCCCTTAAAAGGAAGCAAGCCCAAACTCATACAAAACCAGGAGCACCTAGTGGTAGTGGTAGTCAAGAGACCGAAAAGGCCGAAACTCATATTCCTGGACCACAAAACCATGACCCAACCAACAAAACCCCTGAAATCATCGCCCACAACAAAGAACAGGAAGCTGGTGACCTTCTCAAGAAAGTACAACAAATGGAAGAAACTCTCCGATCTATCAAATGGATTGGGGCATTCGGCAGTGTTAATTACTCAGACCTCTGTATTTTCCCTGGAGCTTGTTACCCCGAAAAATTTTGAACTCCTGATTTTGAGAAATATGATGGATTGGGAGATCCTTATACATATCTAAAACTATTCATCAGAGAACTCGGATCCTATTCAAAGGACGAGAAACTTCGGATGCAGTTATTTCAAAAGAGTCTAACTGGAGAGGCCAGAGCCTGGTATGCCCGCCTAGACAATTCTAAGATTTATAGCTGTGAAGAGCTGGCCCATGCCTTCCTCAGTCAGTAAAACTTCCAATCTCAACTGGCTCCAGACAGATACCAGATTACCAAAATCAAGAAAAAGAACACTGAATCATTCAGAGAGTATGCCCAACGATGGAGACGGGTCGCAGCACAAGTCACCCCAGCCGTGACTGAGTCTGAGATACTCATGACCTTCATCGACATCCAAGAAGTGCCATATTACGAGAGGGTCCTAGCAGGCATAGGAAAACCATTCTCTGAAATGATCAAACACGGTGAAATGGCCGAAATGGGGCTCAAGTCCGGGAAGATAAAAGATCTGACCGCCCTCGAAGCTATCATTGAACATATTCAGTCCAAAAATTACGGGAGTAATCCACTGAGGGTACACAAAAAGAAAGATAAAGAAGTGTTCTTAGTATTGCAAGGACAGAATATAAGGGGCGAGTCAAACAGTATACCCATTAAAAAGAGGAATTATACTCCTTTTCAAGCTCTAGCACAGCCTTCAAACCCTTCGTTCCAGAAGAATATGGAGGTCAGGCGTAGAAGAACTTTCACCCCTCTAGGCAATTCACTCGAGAACGTGTTCAAGCTTCTGACAGGTCAGAAGAAGATTGTCCAACTCCTTCCACCCACCAACACTGGTGGACAAAATTTTGACTCAAGTAAGAAATGTGCTTACCACTCTGGATCTCCAGGCCATAACACACAAGATTATTGGTCTCTCAAGAACAAGATCTAAGATTTGATCAACAACGGAGAGATTGTGGTCACAAAACCTGAGCAACCCCATGTACAGGACAATCCTCTACCACAGGATAAAGAGGAGAATATCAATATGACTAGCGCCACAAATAGAGAAGGATCCAAGTACCTCCGTTATGTGAGATAATCAACTCCATTCATCAATAGCACCCCAGACAGTTGGGAAGTTTCAGACAAAAGGTTCCTAATAGAGGAAGGAATAAACTCTATCAAGGAATGAATCGAACAATTAGCAGAACTGGTCGTCTACCAGCATCAGATTACCAGGAAAATTATCAAATGGGCCAACCGATCTGATATTGATCATCTTCCCACACTTGAGATCAATCCCATGAGGGATCATAACTGGTCTCAGGAGCATGAATCCTTGATTGACAAAGGGGTTGAAGAAGCAAGCATCCAAACTAGTGGAAAATTCCTATTTCAAAGGAATTTCACCAACCTAAACCAGTCAATGGAAGAAATCCTCCATATGCTAATCAACAAGGGAATGGTTGCAAACTTGTTACCACCATTAAACCCTCGGGCCAGAAAATTCAAACCTGATCAAATATGTCAGTACCACTCCAATTCACCCGGCCATGATACTAAGGATTTCTTGGCGCTTCGTAACCTAATTCAAGACATGATTGAAAATGGTGACCTGATAAGGGGAAATCAACTTCTCGACCTCCCGAATGAAGAAACTCTCTGGATCCCCACTGTATGGAATCAAGGTACCGTAGCTGTCATCTCCTGTAATGAGGAGTCAACCCTCAAACCCTTAGTACTGCCAGGGAAAGGGGTCCAAGAAATATAAAATTCTGTGAAGGTGGCCGCACCTGAGCCTTTGATATTGCCCTTCAGACCCCGGTATCCATTATCAGTTTAAAGTGGGTCCCATGGAACTATGGGAACGATGAAAGGTCCACCTCAAACAACATTACCGTTGTACCAAAGGACAATCCATTATACCTTCCTCAGCGGGTGATCAAACTAGTCATCAAAGCCAAAGCAAAGGTTGATGATGAGAAAATTGAAGAGTTCCTCAAAAAGATGGGACGCAATGAGATCAAGAAAGTGCAGAGCTTGAAGGATGCACCCAAGAAAATGTTCATCCTAGACTTGGTCTTATCCTAAGTGGACCATCACAACATTCTAGTGAAAGTTCTAGAAGAATCCCATCTGCCACATACCGTAGATGCTGAGAAATTTTGTCATGCGGTGGAACACATTTTCACCAGCAATGTGATTTATTTCACTGACGATGATATCCCTGCAGAGGGAACAAGCCATCATAAGTCCCTACACATAGCTGTGATGTCTTCTAGGTATGTGATCGGAGGGGTACTCATTGACGGAGGATCATCCCTTAACATCTGTCCCTACGATACCTTGGAAAGAATGAAGATCAACTGAATCGGATCAAAACCAGCCGTATGGTTATCCGAGCTTTCGATGGATCACGGTGCCAAGATATGGTAGAAATAGAGCTACCCTTGGAGATTGGCCCACACACTTTCTACGTATCCTTTCAGGTGCTCAATATCGCCACTGGATATAACATATTGCTGGGTAGACCATGGATTCACATGGCAGGGGCAGTGCCATCCACCCTCCATCAACAGCTCAAATACATTATCAACGACAACCTCATCACGGTTAATACTGAACCAGAATACCCTGTCGGCATACAGGGAGACATGCCAGTGATTAGCCTAGATGCAGAGATTGAACCTGACAAGTTTTCAAGCTCTGGAGGTGAGCGATACGCAGTATCTACCTATCGGAGCACCAGCTCTGAAGCCTAAGGTCTCCACCGAAGTAATGACAGTGGGCCAAGAAATGGTATCTTTGGGTTCCAACCTGGAGAAGGGTTAGGAAAGAATTAGCAAGGTATCAAGAGCCCGATACAAATCCTAAGTCAAACTGGGAGAGCAGGATTGAGATATTCATCCAGGGAAAATTACAGGAACCCGCATAAGCATCCCAAGGCTCATGCTTCCACCATACTTTTGTCAAATCTTACTAATGCCGGATGGGTAAAACCAATGAGGAAGATCCCTACTGTGGTATCAACAATGTTGTTTCCTCCGATCATACCTGTCAAGGAAAGAAAAACCCTTAAGCATGAGGCAGATAGCAAAAAGGGAAAAGAAAAGATCCTATACGAAGGACGAGACCCATTCGCTAACATATGGGTCATCATAAACTACGAGGGTATGAATGATGAGATCCCAGATAGCGAAGATGAGGATCAGATTTAAATTCCTCGCATCAAAAAGGAAAAAGGGGGCAGTTCAAAGAAAAACCCTGGCCCTATTATAAAGAATGTCTCAGTCATCATCCAAGATAAGACAGATAATCACAAATCCCTGATCCTCCCGGTTCATGAGGATTTGACCTTGGATAACTGGATCAATGTCCCTTGCCTTGGTCAAAAAGGGTTAAGGGGCAGAGAGACTCAATCTGCCCTTTAATCATACTTTCATTTACTGCTTACTTTTGATTGCATAGCCATAGCAGTAGCTTTGTCATGCTTTGTAGAATGCTATGTATATTTAAGCAGTTGTATATATCTAAGATGAAAGCGTTTTTTGTTTTCAGGACTCAAGCGTTGGATGTGTTCATCTCTGCTGATGAGATGCCAACCTGTCAAAATGACTACGACTTTAATGTAGAACTGAACTTCAACTTGATGGATATTGATCAAGAGGGGGAAGATGACTATGAGGTGCCCGAGGAGATCAAAGAATGGGTCGAAGACAAACCCAAACCAAACCTCGACCAAACCACCACTATCAACATAGGAACCTCCAAAAAATTAAAGAAATCCATATAGGTTTAGACCTCACACCAAAACAAAAAGCCGACCTGATCGAACTCCTAACATAGTTCCAAGATGTATTTTCATGGTCACATGAAGACATGATTGGCCTCTTTACTGACATTGGCATTCATCGCATGCCCATCAAATACGGGTTCAAGCCAGTCAAACAAAAGCTCAGGCGATTGAAATTTGAATGGAGTCTGAAAGTCAAAGAAGAAGTCGTTAGACAATTCAAATCTGGGATTATCATGGTATCAACCTATCCAGAGTGGCTTTCAAACATAGTTTCCGTACCTAAGCCCGGAGGGAAAGTATGAGTATGTGTGGATTACCGGGATTTGAACAAAGCCTGCCTCAAGGATAATTTCTCGGTACCTTTCATCCACATCCTGATAGATAATACGGCGCTGTACGACATGTATTCCTTCGTAGATTGCTTTGCTGGTTACCATCAAATTATGGTTGCTGCTTTCATCACTCCTTGGGGAACCTTCTGTTATAGGCGACTATCCTTTGCCCTCATCAATGTCGGAGCCATGTATCAGCGAGCCATGATGGCCCTATTTCATGATATGATGCACAAAGAAATAGAGGTTTATGTGGATGATATCATCATCAAATCCTGGAGGGAAGATGGTCACATCGACCATCTCAGGAAGCTGTTTAACAGGTTATGCAAGTATAACCTCAAGCTGAATCCCAAATGTGCTTTTGGCGTCAAAGCAGACAAGCTGTTAGGATTCTTGGTGAGTAACCGCGGCATCGAACTAGACCCTGCCAAGATCAAAGCCATCACTGAGATGCCAGTACCTCGTACAGAGAAGGAGATACGTGGGTTTCTGGGAAGGATCACCTTTATAAGTCGATTTATTTCCCAGCTCACAGCAACCTGTGAGCCCATATTCAAGTTACTAAGGAAGAATGCCTCCACAAAATGGAATGAGGATTGTCAACAAGCCTTCCTTGCCATCAAGAAACAGCTAATCGAAGCACCAGTATTGGTACCTCCGAGGGATGGAGTTCCCTTGTTAATGTACCTGTCCGTCAATGCCAATGCAATGGGCTGCATGCTAGGACAGAAAGATGATAGTAGCAAAGAAAGAGCCATCTACTACATCAGTAAAAGATTCAGTAGTGGTGAACAGAAATACACCCTGATCGAGAAAACATACTGTGCATTAGCATGGGTCGGCATGAGGTTACAACATTACCTCCATGGGCACACGACTTACCTCATATCCCACATGGATCCACTCAAATATGTATTCAACAAGCCAATGTTGAATTGTCGATTGTCCAAATGGCAGTTGATTCTACAACAGTTCGACATTGTTTATGTGACTCAGAAGTCAATCAAGGGTCAAGGCATTGTAGATCAATTAGCTGAAGCACCTTCAGGAGGGTTCGAGCCCCTGGAGACTTATTTCCCAGATGATGAAATCATGACAATTCAACAACTCCAATGAGAGAATATAGTCCAACCATGGAAAATGTATTTCGACGGAGCAGTAAACATGGAAGGTGCCGGAGCTAGGGCAGTCCTTATCTCTGGTACAGGAGAACAATATCCTATGGCTACCAAACTTCAATTTGGCAACACCAACAACACAGCCAAGTATGAAGGCTGTAAAATGGGGTTAAAACTAGCCCAATCCATGAATATCAAACACCTACTGGTCTTTGTAGACTTTGAGTTCGTCATTAGACAATCCACTGGGGCATATCACACCAAAGAACAGCATTTGCTGCCCTATCATCGACAGATCATCAGAATATCCCTGGAATTTGAAGATATAATTTTCAGCCATATTCCTCGGGGTAGGAATGATTTCGCTGATGCATTGGTAGCGTTGGCTTCATTAATCCGCATATCCAATAGGATTAGGATTCCCTGCATCAAATTCACAGTTTGGAAAGCCCCGACATACGGGAATTACATTAGAGAAGTATCAGATGAAATACCTCCTGTCAAGCAGCCTCGGTATCAAGACATCAAGGAATATCTACGAGATTGATCTACACCCGCTGGAGCAAGCCAATCTGCGCGAAAGCGGATTCACAGAATGTCTATGAAGTTCTATCTAAGCGAAGATGCCCTCTACAAAAGAGATGTTGGAATAGGCATGTTAAGATGCCTTGATAAAGAACAAGCCCAGAGACTTATGGATGAAATCCACGGTGGAGTCTGTGGTCCACACATGAGCGGTCATCTACTGGCCAGGAAGATATGAAACGGTTATTATTGGATCTCTCTCAAAGCTTATTGCGACGATCACATCAAGAGATGTTATCAATGCCAAGTATATAGAAATTCCATACACGCTCCTCTAAATGAGCTACACATCATGAGTTCACCATGGCCTTTCTCCATGTGCAGAATGGACGTGATTGGTCCAGTGGAACCAAAAGCCAACAATGGTCATCGATTCATTTTCACCATGATCGATTACTTCACCAAATGGGTTAAAGCAGCCTCTTTTCCCAAAGTCACGAAAGAGGTCATCATTGGTTTCATCAGAAATAATATCGTCTGTCGGTATGGACAACCGGAGGTGATCATATCAGACAATGCCAAGAACCTGAACAATCAGATGATGATAGAACTGTGCAGTAAGTTCCACATCAAGTATCTCAACTTCGTCGTCTATCGGTCCAAAAAAAATAATACTGTCGAAGCTGTCAACAAAAACATCACAAAGATCATGCAGAAAATGTCCGCCAATCACAAACAATGACCTGACCTGCTGCCTCTAACCCTGTTAGCATACAGGACATCAATGTGCACCTCTACTGGGGCTACCCCCTATTCATTGGTCTATGGCATGGAAGCAATCCTCCCCGTAGAAGTAGAGATGCAATCCTTGTGAGTGTTGATCGATGCTCAGATAAACGAGGATCAGTGGTTGCAAGACCGATATCACCAACTGTCCCTGATAGATGAAAAAAGGGCTACAACCATTTTCCACAAACAGTTATATCAGTAAAAGATCGCTCGATCCTACAACAAGAAGGTCCGAATACGGTAATTCAAAGAAAACTACTTGGTGCTGAAGAAAGTTTTAGCCAATCAAGACGAGGCTAAAGGAAAGTTCTCCCCTAATTGGGTAGGCCCTATCATTGTCAAGGAAGTGTTAACTGGAGGAGCTATCAGATTACAAGAAATGGACAGGAACGAATTTCCCCAACTCATCAATTCAGACACTGTGAAAATATACTATGTCTGAAGCACATGCATACCCGCATCCGGGTCCTACAAATCAAATCAGGTTTGGTTTTCCCCTAGAAGCCGGAACTATGAATGACCTGATCTCCCTCCACCCGGGAGTACGTAGGCAGCCATTTCTGGTGCGGTCAAATCAAATAAAAATTTAAAAACTCATCAAACCAAACTCAAAACCCAAGATAAATACTTTTCAAACCCTCTCTAATAGAAGCCAGAACTACGAATGACCTGATCTCCCTCCACCCGGGAGAACGTAGGCAGCCATTTACTGTGACACCCCCAAAATAGGTTCAATACCAACCCATTCTTAGTCGCCAAATACATGGTACAGAATCCAAATACAATCTTTCATATCAAACGGTCGTGCAAAATAATACCACACAACTGTGAGTGTCAATACAGACATGTAGAAAATATTAACATTCAAACTAAGTCCTCATTATATTTATTATCACACTATTATAAAAAAAATAGTGAGGACTTCTATAACTCTAACTCGGACCATCACTCCATTCCCCGACTAGTACTCGTGATATTCTCATTTCCTGAAGAGAATAATGGAAGAAAAGGGTGAGCTAAACTAGCCCAGTAAAGAATATTATGACTAAGATAATGAAAAACAAATTATCGTTAGCCTTCAATAATTCAGATAAAATATTATGGACAACACGTTTTAGATCAATATTCACAGCGGAAATAACAATTCATTAAAAGAGTTAAGTAGATAATGATGTCTACTATCTTCTTTGATTTAAAAGTCCATCATTAATATTTTATCCTTGTAACATCAATCAATATATATCTCAAATTAAATATTCATCTTTTGCACTACGGCCAAAGATATTCATTTGTATCACCAGTTGGTCATGTTCATCTCAACACATGTCCATCTTTGCACTACGGGCCAAAGATATTTATCAGGTAATCATTTATCTTTGCACTACAGGTCAAAGATATTCATCACGTAATTATTCATCTTTGCACTACAGGCCAAAGATATTCAGTTATATCACCATTTAAAACTGAGGATGATGAAAAATAATACGAATAACGAATCAAGTGAGATAAAGGACAAATATTAGAGAATTTATCCAGAGTTCAAGAATGAAGATCAAAACCTGGATCCAATCAAAGATGATTTAGAAGGAAAAAAATATTTTTTTATCGTGAATAGTTCCCTGTGAATAGTAACTCATGAATAGTAACTCGACATGAAAAGATAAAAATTTCACAAGAAAGTTCAGACCAATATTCCAATGAAATAATATTAGATGAAGCGCAAAACTCAAGGAATTTCTGATCATTTCAAAAATTCTAGAAGCAATACTTACCCTAGTAAGTTTAGAGTTAAGAATCTGAATTGAAACAATATACGAAATTACAATTGAATTTTCACCCGTCTGGCTGTAGTCTGCTCAGACAGATTATTTCCACAATTTAATAACAACTGAATACGAAGGGTTATTCACCAGGCTTGCGGTAGTCCGTGTAGACAGGTTATTCTCACATAATAATAAAGAATGGAATAATAACAGGATTTCACCATGGATGCGGTAGTCCGCGTAGACAGGTTATTCCAACAGAATAATAAAGAATGGAATAACAATCCTTACGAGAATTGAAAGAAAATAACTCTCTTCATGAATACGAAAGACATAATACCCCTTACCTTAAAAATTTGGAGACTGCACTAGTGTAATAGCAGAATACTCTTCTTCTTTCTCTTTTATTCTCTCTATACTTTCTCTCTCTATAGCTTTAGTGAATTGGTGAGAAATAATGAAGAAATGAGCTTCTATTTATAGGCTCGGCAAAGTAAGTGTAAAATAGTCTTTTTGCCATAATTTATGACATCATCGCTTACATCATCGATCCTATGACATCATTGCTTACCTCATCGCTCTGATGACATCCTTGCTTACCTCATCAGTCCGATGACATCATTGTTTGCATCATAAGAGTTCAAATTCAATTTGCACTCTTCCACCTCATTTAACTTTTATACCAAGAATTTACTATAATAATGTTACCATTCTAATTATAAAAATCATACTATTATATAATCACATCATATTACTATAATGTAATATTATAACAATATATTTGAATGAATTATTTTATCAGAAAAGATAAAATACCAACTTTCAACAAAGTTCACATGTTAAAAATTCCTCCGTTTAAATCCACATTGAATAACTATTTCCTTATCACATATATCAAAAATTATTTATTCACAAATAATATTACAGAACTACAATATTGACAACCAGGTCGTTCCCAGGAAAGAGGGGGCCTTCCGATAAGAATTTCTCCTTACTGACGTGCAATTAATCAACCCCTTTCCTAGACAGAACTTCCTTAGACATTGCCAATAATGCTATCTAATAATATTATTCAAATAATATGAATTATTAATTTGATAATTTGAAATAATGTGCAATGACAATTATTGAATCAATAATATAAAATAGCAAAGTAGCACTTATTGATATAAAATATCAACGTAGCAAATATTGAACCAATAAAATATTATGCAATTATTGAATCAATAATATAAAATATTGAACAGTAATTACTGTAACAATAATTGAGTAAGTGCCTTCCTACGTAAGAATCAATAATTTGAAATGTTGTGCAATGCCGTGTGCTACTGTGTAACACCACGTATTACTATATTTTAACCATCGGGTATTTTAACAGTACTAACGGTAACAGTTTTGCCGTTATTTTTATAAAAAGGTTACTTCTGTCGCTTTCTATATCCGATATTCATTCCGTTGTGGGGTCCACCAGTGACTGCGCCGTCGTACGAATATTGTCCGACAAAAAGAATATTCCTCGACCAAACGAATATTCTCCGACACAACGAATATTTTATAACCACTTGCTTACTTTGTAAACTTTGCACATTTCACCCATAACTTATCACATTTATCAAATCAACACATTTCAAAATAATATATAAAGAAAATTAAATCTTATTCATAAAATTTGGGGTCTTACATTTACGGTGGGGTTTGACCTTCAAGAAAAAACAAAAAACTAATAAAAAAACTAGTTCCAAGACACTGAAAGCCATACAGAAGCTACATCCAATCTTTCTGGTCAACAGGCCCATTTGAGATACTCTCTGATATCTCAACTGTCAGTCCATCAAGGAGGAGCTCAAGATACATCAACAATAGCTAGTCATGAAAGAAGTGGTAATCACTCAGCAAAGACGATACATCTCCAAACAGGGAAGTGAATCAAAAATATATTTCTCTGATATAAAACTATTTGATGTATACATAATTCCCTGTACATGATAAAAATGGCTGATCTAGTCTGTACAGGAAAACAAGCTAGTTTATGGACCCAAGGATAAGCGGGCCAACAATGCCACCATGGCATCTCTCTCGGAAGATGGATAAGCAGCAGCAAGTGCAATACCCTCAGCCTCCATTCGACCCAAAACCTGCACAGTCTTCTGCAGTGTGGCGCTGTGGTCATCAATATATGCACTCATCTCAGTAACTAGGCCGTGAGTATAAGATCGAAGAGCAGTACTGTCAGCAATGTGGAAATCACGAGAATCTATAGCCCCATCCCTCTCCGCAAAAGCTGCATCTCTAGCAATCAAAGTCTCCTCAATCTCAGCAAAGGCTGCATCTCTGGTTGAGCGGATCTCATACCTCTCCACAATAGCTGCATCTCTGCCAGATCGGAGCTCCTCTCTCTCTATTAAGCCAGCATCCTGAGCGACTCGAAGTGCGTCCCTCTCAGCTAAAGCTATATCTCTACCAAATAAGGCGGTCAACATCTGCGCTCTAGCCGAATCCTACTCAAAGGTCATCCTGAGCAATGAATCTGCCGAAGCTGGATCTGTGCCTACAGGAATAGTTGGTGGATCACTGACCAGTGCCGCTGTCAAACCTACGAATAGCTCATCCTCAGTAAGAGAGTCAAGATCCTCCATAGGCTCCTCCTCATCTGAATCTACAATAGGAGCTGAAGGAACAAGTGCAGCTGCTGCCATATCTGTCTCCAACCATGCCGAGTACTCTGGAGAATGGTCCGGATGGCTACTGGAAAACTCAGCCCTCTCCCTATGAGTCCAACACTCATATACTAGAACCAAGTCGGCTGATAACATAGACAACGCCGACATCCTCTGATCATCAGACCCTTTAAAACAGTGCAAGCTCTGGAACTAATCAAACTGGCTCATAACAGCCAGGGAATGATAAGTAGTCACTCCCCTCAAACCCGTTAGGGGAAAGTAATCCATACCAGGTGAATGGGTGATGAAATTATATAGGGAGGCTAACCCTGAGCATGGCAAAATCAAGAACGGATCCTCAATATCCGACAAAAATGCCAACTATGTCTCTGCATCGATACACTCTGCCGGCTGAAAGGAGTAGGGCATAGCTATATCATGGGAAAAAAGATACCTATGATGCCTGAAAGATCTAATCGGTCGGATATGGGACATCAGCCATATGTACAGCAAGACCAAACTGCCTCTAAAGATACGTAAGCTCTGATACCAACTGTGACCCCCCCAAAATAGGTTCAATCCACCCAACCTATTCTGAGTCGCCAAATACATGGTACAGAATCCAAATACAATCTTTTATATCATACGGTCGTGCAAAATATGACCACACAACTGTTAGTGTCAATACAAACATGTAGAAAATATAAACACTCAAACTAAGTCCTCATTACAATTATTATCACACTATTTTATAAAATAGTGAGGACTTCTACAGTTCTATCTCGGACCATCACTCCATTCCCCGACTAGTTCCCGCAATATTCTCATTTTCTGAAGAGAACAATGGAAGAAAAGGGTGAGCTCAACTAGCCCAATAAAGAATATTATGTCTAAGATAGTGAAGGATAAATTATCGTTAGTCTTCAATAAACAAGATAAAATATGATGGACAACAAGTTTTAGATCAACAACTGCAGCGAAAACAACAATTCATTAGAAAAGTTAAGTAGAGAATGATGTCTATTATCTTCTATGATTTAAAAGTCCATCATCAATATTTTATCCCTGTAACATCAATCAATATATTCAAATTAAATATTCATCTTTGCACTATGGGCCAAAGATATTCATTTGTATCACCAATGGTCATGTTCATCTCAACACCTGTCCATCCTTGCACTACGGGCCAAAGATATTCATCAGGTAATCATTCATCTTTGCACTACATGCCAAAGATATTCATCAAGTAATCATTCATCTTTGCACTACAGGCCAAAGATATTCATCAAGTAATCATTCATCTTTGCACTACAAGCCAAAGATATTCATTTGAATAACCATATAAGAATGAGGATGATGAAAAATATTGTAATGAACGAATCCAGTGAGATAAAGGACAAAGATTAGGGATTCGTAATTTAGTTTGTCCAAGTTCAAGAATACTCCATAATAATCAATTGTGGAGCAAAATTCAAGAATGAAGATCAAAACATGGATCAAGCCAAAGATAATTTGGATAAAAAAATTATATTTTTTTTATCGTGAATAGTAACTCGTGATTAGTAACTCGTAAATAGTACTCGAATGAATAGTACCCCATCATAAAATGGTAAAATTTTCAGAAGAAAGTTCAGACCAATATTCCAGTAAAATGATATTAGATGAAGCGCAAAACTCAAAGAAATTCTTATCATTTTAGGAATTATAGAAGCAATATTTACCGTAGTAAGTCAAATTTAGGAATATGAAATGAAATATTATCACTGTCATAATATGGAATATGAAAGAAAATAATATTCTTTATGAATATTGAAAGAAAATAACTTCGTTTATGAGAAAAATAATATCCTTTACCTTAGTAGAATACTAGATCTGACTTGAATATCGGATATTTTGTTGAGAAAAATCTTGCACTGTAATCCACACTCAAACTATCTTTATACTCACAAGAAATACGCTCAATATTATAGAGAGAAATATTTTGATTTTGGTGTGATTTTCATTTCTAACTAAGCACCCTATTTATAGGAAAATGCCAGAACACCAATTTTAAATTTTTACACCCACGGATGAATTTTTCAAGCCTCCACCTTTGAAAATAAAGCCTCAGCACACCAAGAATGATTTCAACAAAGCCTCCACCAAATTCAATTCTCACATGTTTATATAATATATATATATATATATATATATATATATTAAATATTTATAATTATTAAAAGAATTCCATTTCTATTTTTTTCGTCTTCCACCTCATTTTATTTTTATACCATAAAAATAATATCATCATTTAAATTATAAAATTATATTATTATATTATCATATTATAATATTATAATGTAATATTATAATAATATATTTGAATAAATATTTTATCGAAAAAGATAAAATGCCAACTTTCAACAAATGTCTCATACTAAAAATTCTTCCCTTTATATCAAAATTGAATAAATATTTACTTATCATATTTATCAAAAATCAATTATTATTCACAATTAATATTATAAAATTACAATATTGACAACCAGGCCGTTTCCAGGAAAGATGGGGCTTTCCGATAAAGATTTCTCCTTAGTGGCGCGCAATTAGATTAACTAATCCATTTCCTAGACAGAACTTTCTAAACATTGCCAATAATGCTGTCTAATAATATTATTCAAATAATATGAATTATTGATTTGATAATATGAAATACTGTGCAGTGGTTACTGTGATAATTATTGAATCAATAATATAAAATATCAACATAGCAATTATTGATATAAAATATCAACGTAGCAATTATTGAACCAATAAAATATTATACAATTATAGCAATTATTGAATCAATAATATAAAATATTGAATAGTAATTACTGTAACAATTATTGAATGAGTGACTTCTTACGTAAGAACCAATAATTTAAAATACTGTGCAATACCGTGTGCTACTGTGCAACAACGCGTATTACTGTATTTTTATCACCGGTTATTTCAACAATTTAACAGTAACAGTTTTATTGTTATTTTTATAAAAAATTTACTTCTGTCGCTTTCTATATCCGACATAATTCCGTTGTGGCGTCCACCAATGACTGCGTCGTCGTACGAATATTCTCCAAAATAAAGGACATTCCTCGACCAAACGAATATTCCCCGACACAACGAATATTTTATAACCACTTGCTTTGTAAATTTGCACATTCCACCCATAACTTACCACATTTATCAAATCAACACCCTACTATTTCAAAATAATATATAAAGAAAATTAAATCTTTATTCATAAAAGTTGGGGTCTTACAACCTCCCCTCCTTATAAAATTTCGTCCTCTAAATTGACGTACGTTCCTGGTATGTCGAAGAGGTGAGGATACCTCGCTTTCATTTCCGATTCTAACTCCCAGGTCATTTCCTCGATATCATGGTTCCTCCACAAAACCTTGACTTATGGTATAACCTTTGATCGTTGGACATACTCTTTTTTATCCAAGATCTTGACAGGTACCTCCTCGTACGATAAATTTTTGGCTATCTCGTCTAGTTCTAACTCAATAATGTGGTTTGGGTCTTTCACATATTTACGTAGCACGGATATATGAAAAACGTTATGAATATGAGACATGCTTGGAGGAAAAGCAAGTCTATAGGCCACAGTTCCTACTCGGTCAAGGATCTCAAATGGACCAATGAATCGTAAATCGGTACCCATAGCTTTCTACAAGATGACCCTTTGGCACTTGATGCTCCGCCTTTTCACGTTTACACGTTAAACAACTCGAGATAAACTCCGCGATCTCTCTCTTCATATTGCTACACCAAAATGTATGTCGAAGATCACGATACATTTTGGTACTTCCAGGATGGATTGCGAACGGTGTGTTGTGTGCTTCCATCATGATTCTATACTTTAAATCAGAGTCGTTAAGAACACAAAGTCTGAATTTGACTCGAAGTATTCTCTCTGCATCGATTCTTGCTTCTGGAATAGCATCTTCTTGCACCTTATTCTTCATCTTTGTCAGCTCTAGGGCTTGAGCAACTTTACCTTTATCAATCAAAGTTGGTTCTACGCGTATACTTGACATCATCACGTGGGTCCCTGGAGTCTTAAACTCTATCTCCATCCTTTGTAAATCATACAAAATGGGCCTTTGTGTTGACAGCATCGCACTCGTTCCCGCATATGATCTTCTACTCAACGCGTCAACTACCACGTTCACTTTTCATAATCTTTCAACAACTCCAACCAACGTCGTTATCGCATATTGAGTTCGTTCTGGGTGAAGAAATATTTAAGACTCTTATGATCCATATAGATCTCCATTTTCTCCCCATACAGGTAGTGTCTCCAGATCTTCAACGCAAAAATAACAGCTGCCAACTCTAGGTCATGACTTGGATAATTTCTCTCATATTCTTTGAGTTGTCGCGAGGCATAGGTTATAAATTTCCCATGTTGCATGAGAACACATCCTAACCCTTTGCCTGAAGCATCGCTGTAGATGAGAAATCCATCTGAACCAGATGGTGTTGTTAGAACAGGTGCTGAAATGACTCTCCTCTTGAGTTCCTCGAAACTCTTCTCGCATTCCTCGTTCCATATGAATTTTGTATCTTTTCGAGTTAACTGAGTTAATGGAGTAGCGATTCAAGAAAATCCTTCCACGAATTTCCGATAATAACCAGCTAAGCCCAGAAAACTACGTAGTTCGGTTACTGACTTAGTTTCTCCCAATGGAGTTTCAACAGCTAAGTCAAAGTTTAATTTCTCAAGGGTCAAGTCAAACGTTGAGCACATGTAGGTGAAATAAAAGAATGGGTAGAACCTGTATCTAATAAGGTATATACTTTGCAAGAGTCTATGATTAGCTTACGTACCCGTGATAACTTCGTTCGAGTTCCTCGCTTTTTGGATAGTCACGACAAACACTCTTCTAGGAACCACCTACTTTGACTTGTCCGGGACAGCCTTTGGAGTCACCATCCCCGCAGGACTTGGTTTCGCTACATGACACACTCGAGCTATGTGACCTTCCTTTCCACAGTTATAACACACCTTGGATTGCTGTGTGCAATTAGGACTGATGTGTCCCTCTTGTCCGCATTTATAGCATACGACCGGTGGTCGTTCTCCTCCCTTAAAAATAGTTGGTGCTGCTGTCGACGTCTTCACGTTCTCATTGTTGTACCTTCTCTTCTTGAAATCTCCCCCCGACTTACTTCTTCTATTATCATGGCCACGATTACCACTGGAGTGATTACCGCTTTTGTCATGATACTTTTCTCCCTGCTGGTTGTCATTGTTCCGATGATTGCTGCCACTGGTACGACCTTGGTTGTTGTCCGTTGGTTAAACATAATTATTATCCTGTTCTAATAATTGGGCCCTGTTCACCACATCTGAATACAAACAAAGTTTGTGAGAAATGAGGTACTGACGAATTTTGGGTTTTAAACCTCTCAGAAACATCCGCGTCATACGTTCCTCATTATCCACCAAATGAGATGCGAACAGGGATAACTTCGCGAACTTAGCCTTGTACTGGGACACAGTCATGTTGTTCTGTTCCAGTTTGATAAACTCTACATCCTTTATATGACAAATACTTTCTGGAAAATACTTGTCATTGAACAGTTTCTGGAACGCCTCCCAAGACATATTGAGTGCGGCAGGCTGGGTACACTTCACAGATTCCCACCAGTAATTTACCTCTCCACGGAACATAAATGTGGCGAATGGAACCTTTTTCTCCTCCGTGCATCCCAAGACATCAAATATCTTGGTAATTTGCTTAACCCACGTTTCTGCCTTGATTGGATCTGGCTTTTCCAAAAACTCTGGTGGTCCCAACTCTTTGAATTGCTTGGCAGTGACAAGCCCGAGTTACCTTTATTCCCACCTATATGTTGAACACGAGTCTCCCTCGTCTAGTTTTGCATGAACTGGAAAAATCTTCTAAACATCCCATCATTCATCGTCTGATTGGTGGTGTTGTTTACAAGAGAATTATTGCCTTCCTGTTGTACATTATCCTAATTGGTGATTAGCAGTGTCTCAACGGTCTCATATGTTTCATTGTTTAGATTTTCAGCTGCCATTCTCAAATACTGCCACAAAACAAGGGTTAATTAAACAAATTAACATATCACATATTAACCCTATGTTTCGACCGACCAATTAAATACCGAATAAGCTTAGGTAGGACACACACTAGCGAAGGATTTACTCGTCTCTCCCCTCCTAGTTCTATTCCACGATCTCCGCCAGAGATCATATCCCTAAGCTCTGATACCAACTGTGACCCCCCCCCAGAATAGGTTCAATCCACCCAACCTATTCTGAGTCGCCAAATACATGGTACAGAATTCAAATACAATCTTTTATATCATACGGTCGTGCAAAATATGACCACACAACTGTTAGTGTCAATACAAACATGTAGAAAATATAAACACTCAAACTAAGTCCTCATTACAATTATTATCACACTATTTTATAAAATAGTGAGGACTTCTACAGTTCTATCTCGGACCATCACTCCATTCCCCGACTAGTTCCCGCAATATTCTCATTTTCTGAAGAGAACAATGGAAGAAAAGGGTGAGCTCAACTAGCCCAATAAAGAATATTATGTCTAAGATAGTGAAGGATAAATTATCGTTAGTCTTCAATAAACAAGATAAAATATGATGGACAACAAGTTTTAGATCAACAACTGCAGCGAAAATAACAATTCATTAGAAGAGTTAAGTAGAGAATGATGTCTACTATCTTCTATGATTTAAAAGTCTATCATCAATATTTTATTCCTGTAACATCAATCAATATATTCAAATCAAATATTTATCTTTGCACTACGGGCCAAAGATATTCATTTGTATCACCAGTGGTCATGTTCCTCTCAACACCTGTCCATCCTTGCACTACGGGCCAAAGATATTCATCAGGTAATCATTCATCTTTGCACTACAGGCCAAAGATATTCATCAAGTAATCATTCATCTTTGCACTACAGGCCAAAGATATTCATCAAGTAATCATTCATCTTTGCACTACAAGCCAAAGATATTCATTTGAATAACCATATAAGAATGAGGATGATGAAAAATATTGTAATGAACGAATCCAGTGAGATAAAGGACAAAGATTAGGGATTCGTAATTTAGTTTGTCCAAGTTCAAGAATACTCCATAATAATCAATTGTGGAGCAAAATTCAAGAATGAAGATCAAAACATGGATCAAGCCAAAGATAATTTGGATAAAAAAATTATATTTTTTTTTACCGTGAATAGTAACTCGTGATTAGTAACTCGTAAATAGTACTCGAATGAATAGTACCCCATCATAAAATGGTAAAATTTTCAGAAGAAAGTTCAGACCAATATTCCAGTAAAATGATATTAGATGAAGCGCAAAACTCAAAGAAATTCTTATCATTTTAGGAATTATAGAAGCAATATTTACCGTAGTAAGTCAAATTTAGGAATATGAAATGAAATATTGTCACTTTCATAATATGGAATATGAAAGAAAATAATATTCTTTATGAATATTGAAAGAAAATAACTTCGTTTATGAGAAAAATAATATCCTTTACCTTAGTAGAATACTAGATCTGACTTGAATATCGGATATTTTGTTGAGAAAAATCTTGCACTGTAATCCACACTCAAACTATCTTTATACTCACAAGAAATACGCTCAATATTATAGAGAGAAATTTTTTTGATTTTGGTGTGATTTTCATTTCTAACTAAGCACCCTATTTATAGGAAAATGCCAGAAAACCAATGTTGACTTTGTACACCCACGGATGAATTTTTCAAGCCTCCACCTTTGAAAATAAAGACTCAGCACACCAAGGATGATTTCAACAAAGCCTCCACCAAATTCAATTCTCACATGTTTATATAATATATATATATTAAAATATTTATAATTATTAAAAGAATTCCATTTCTATTTTTTTCGTCTTCCACCTCATTTATTTTTATACCATAAAAATAATATCATCATTTAAATTATAAAATTATATTATTATATTATCATATTATAATATTATAATGTAATATTATAATAATATATTTGAATAAATATTTTATCGAAAAAGATAAAATGCCAACTTTCAACAAATGTCTCATACTAAAAATTCTTCCCTTTATATCAAAATTGAATAAATATTTACTTATCATATTTATCAACAATCAATTATTATTCACAATTAATATTATAAAATTACAATATTGACAACCAGGCCGTTTCCAGGAAAGATGGGGCTTTCCGATAAAGATTTCTCCTTAGTGGCGCGCAATTAGATTAACTAATCCATTTCCTAGACAGAACTTTCTAAACATTGCCAATAATGCTGTCTAATAATATTATTCAAATAATATGAATTATTGATTTGATAATATGAAATACTGTGCAGTGGTTACTGTGATAATTATTGAATCAATAACATAAAATATCAACCTAGCAATTATTGATATAAAATATCAACATAGCAATTATTGAACCAATAAAATATTATACAATTATAGCAATTATTGAATCAATAATATAAAATATTGAATAGTAATTACTGTAACAATTATTGAATGAGTGACTTCTTACGTAAGAACCAATAATTCAAAATACTGTGCAATACCGTGTGCTACTGTGCAACAACGCGTATTACTGTATTTTTATCACCGGTTATTTCAACAATTTAACAGTAACAGTTTTATTGTTATTTTTATAAAAAATTACTTCTGTCGCTTTCTATATCCGACATAATTCCGTTGTGGCGTCCACCAATGACTGCGTCGTCGTACGAATATTCTCCAAAATAAAGGACATTCCTCGACAAAATGAATATTCCCCGACACAACGAATATTTTATAACCACTTGCTTTGTAAATTTGCACATTCCACCCATAACTTACCACATTTATAAAATCAACACCCTACTATTTCAAAATAATATATAAAGAAAATTAAATCTTTATTCATAAAAGTTGGGGTCTTACAACCTCCCATCCTTATAAAATTTCATCCTCTAAATTGACGTACGTTCCTGGTATGTCGAAGAGGTGAGGATACCTCGCTTTCATTTTCGATTCTAACTCCCAGGTCATTTCCTCGATATCATGGTTCCTCCACAAAACCTTGACTTATGGTATAACCTTTGATCGTTGGACATACTCTTTTTTATCCAAGATCTTGACAGGTACCTCCTCGTACGATAAATTTTCGGCTATCTCGTCTAGTTCTAACTCAATAATGTGGTTTGGGTCTTTCACATATTTACGTAGCACGGATATATGAAAAACGTTATGAATATGAGACATGTTTGGAGGAAAAGCAAGTCTATAGGCCACAGTTCCTACTCGGTCAAGGATCTCAAATGGACCAATGAATCGTAAATCGGTACCCATAGCTTTCTACAAGATGACCCTTTGGCACTTGATGCTCCGCCTTTTCACGTTTACACGTTAAACAACTCGAGATAAACTCCGCGATCTCTCTCTTCATATTGCTCCACCAAAATGTATGTCGAAGATCACGATACATTTTGGTACTTCCAGGATGGATTGCGAACGGTGTGTTGTGTGCTTCCATCATGATTCTATACTTTAAATCAGAGTCGTTAAGAACACAAAGTCTGAATTTGACTCGAAGTATTCTCTCTGCATCGATTCTTGCTTCTGGAATAGCATCTTCTTGCACCTTATTCTTCATCTTTGTCAGCTCTGGGGCTTGAGCAACTTTACCTTTATCAATCAAAGTTGGTTCTACGCGTATACTTGACATCATCACGTGGGTCCCTGGAGTCTTAAACTCTATCTCCATCCTTTGTAAATCATACAAAATGGGCCTTTATGTTGACAGCATCGCACTCGTTCCCGCATATGATCTTCTACTCAACGCGTCAACTACCACGTTCACTTTTCATAATCTTTCAACAACTCCAACCAACGTCGTTATCGCATATTGAGTTCGTTCTGGGTGAAGAAATATTTAAGACTCTTATGATCCATATAGATCTCCATTTTCTCCCCATACAGGTAGTGTCTCCAGATCTTCAACGCAAAAATAACAGCTGCCAACTCTAGGTCATGACTTGGATAATTTCTCTCATATTCTTTGAGTTGTCGCGAGGCATAGGTTATAAATTTCCCATGTTGCATGAGAACACATCCTAACCCTTTGCCTGAAGCATCGCTGTAGATGAAAAATCCATCTGAACCAGATGGTGTTGTTAGAACAGGTGCTGAAATGACTCTCCTCTTGAGTTCCTCGAAACTCTTCTCGCATTCCTCGTTCCATATGAATTTTGTATCTTTTCGAGTTAACTGAGTTAATGGAGTAGCGATTCAAGAAAATCCTTCCACGAATCTCCGATAATAACCAGCTAAGCCCAGAAAACTACGTAGTTCGGTTACTGACTTAGTTTCTCCCAATGGAGTTTCAACAGCTAAGTCAAAGTTTAATTTCTCAAGGGTCAAGTTCAAACGTTGAGCACATGTAGGTGAAATAAAAGAATGGGTAGAACCTGTATCTAATAAGGTATATACTTTGCAAGAGTCTATGATTAGCTTACGTACCCATGATAACTTCGTTCGAGTTCCTTGCTTTTTGGATAGTCACGACAAACACTCTTCTAGGAACCACCTACTTTGACTTGTCCGGGACAGCCTTTGGAGTCACCATCCCCGCAGGACTTGGTTTCGCTACATGACACACTCGAGCTATATGACCTTCCTTTCCACAGTTATAACACACCTTGGATTGCTGTGTGCAATTAGGACTGATGTGTCCCTCTTGTCCGCATTTATAGCATACGACCGGTGGTCGTTCTCCTCCCCTAAAAATAGTTGGTGCTGCTGTCGACGTCTTCACGTTCTCATTGTTGTACCTTCTCTTCTTGAAATCTCCCCCCGACTTACTTCTTCTATTATCATGGCCACGATTACCACTGGAGTGATTACCGCTTTTGTCATGATACTTTTCTCCCCGCTGGTTGTCATTGTTCCGATGATTGCTGCCACTGGTACGACCTTGGTTGTTGTCCGTTGGATAAACATAATTATTATCCCGTTCTAATAATTGGGCCCTGTTCACCACATCTGAATACAAACAAAGTTTGTGAGAAATGAGGTACTGACGAATTTTGGGTTTTAAACCTCTCAGAAACATCCGTGTCATACGTTCCTCATTATCCACCAAATGAGATGCGAACAGGGATAACTTCGCGAACTTAGCCTCGTACTGGGACACAGTCATGTTGTTCTGTTCCAGTTTGATAAACTCTACATCCTTTATATGAAAAATACTTTCTGGAAAATACTTGTCATTGAACAGTTTTTGGAACTCCTCTCAAGACATATTGAGTGCGGCAGGCTGGGTACACTTCACAGATTCCCACCAGTAATTTACCTCTCCACGGAACATAAATGTGGCGAATGGAACCTTTTGCTCCTCCGTGCATCCCAAGACATCAAATATCTTGGTAATTTGCTTAACCCACGTTTCTGCCTTGATTGGATCTGGCTTTTCCAAAAACTCTGGTGGTCCCAACTCTTTGAATTGCTTGGCAGTGACAAGCCCGAGTTACCTTTATTCCCACCTATATGTTGAACACGAGTCTCCCTCGTCTAGTTTTGCATGAACTGCAAAAATCTTCTAAACATCCCATCATTCATCGTCTGATTGGTGGTGTTGTTTACAAGAGAATTATTGCCTTCCTGTTGTACATTATCCTAATTGGTGATTAGCAGTGTCTCAACGGTCTCATATGTTTCATTGTTTAGATTTTCAGCTGCCATTCTCAAATACTGCCACAAAACAAGGGTTAATTAAACAAATTAACATATCACATATTAACCCTATGTTTCGACCGACTAATTAAATACCGAATAAGCTTAGGTAGGACACACACTAGCGAAGGATATACTCGTCTCTCCCCTCCTAGTTCTATTCCACGATCTCCGCCAGAGATCATATCCCTAAGCTCTGATACCAATTGTGACCCCCCCCCCCCAGAATAGGTTCAATCCACCCAACCTATTCTGAGTCGCCAAATACATGGTACAGAATTCAAATACAATCTTTTATATCATACGGTCGTGCAAAATATGACCACACAACTGTTAGTGTCAATACAAACATGTAGAAAATATAAACACTCAAACTAAGTCCTCATTACAATTATTATCACACTATTTTATAAAATAGTGAGGACTTCTACAGTTCTATCTCGGACCATCACTCCATTCCCCGACTAGTTCCCGCAATATTCTCATTTTCTGAAGAGAACAATGGAAGAAAAGGGTGAGCTCAACTAGCCCAATAAAGAATATTATGTCTAAGATAGTGAAGGATAAATTATCATTAGTCTTCAATAAACAAGATAAAATATGATGGACAACAAGTTTTAGATCAACAACTGCAACGAAAATAACAATTCATTAGAAGAGTTAAGTAGAGAATGATGTCTACTATCTTCTATGATTTAAAAGTCCATCATCAATATTTTATTCCTGTAACATCAATCAATATATTCAAATCAAATATTTATCTTTGCACTACGGGCCAAAGATATTCATTTGTATCACCAGTGGTCATGTTCCTCTCAACACCTGTCCATCCTTGCACTACGGGCCAAAGATATTCATCAGGTAATCATTTATCTTTGCACTACATGCCAAAGATATTCATCAAGTAATCATTCATCTTTGCACTACAGGCCAAAGATATTCATCAAGTAATCATTCATCTTTGCACTACAAGCCAAAGATATTCATTTGAATAACCATATAAGAATGAGGATGATGAAAAATATTGTAATGAACGAATCAAGTGAGATAAAGACAAAGATTAGGGATTCGTAATTTAGTTTGTCCAAGTTCAAGAATACTCCATAATAATCAATTGTGGAGCAAAATTCAAGAATGAAGATCAAAACATGGATCAAGCCAAAGATAATTTGGATAAAAAAATTATATTTTTTTTACCGTGAATAGTAACTCGTGAATAGTAACTCCTGATTAGTAACTCGTAAATAGTACTCGAATGAATAGTACCTCATCATAAAATGGTAAAATTTTCAGAAGAAAGTTCAGACCAATATTCCAGTAAAATGATATTAGATGAAGCGCAAAACTCAAAGAAATTCTTATCATTTTAGGAATTATAGAAGCAATATTTACCGTAGTAAGTCAAATTTAGGAATATGAAATGAAATATTATCACTTTCATAATATGGAATATGAAAGAAAATAATATTCTTTATGAATATTGAAAGAAAATAACTTCGTTTATGAGAAAAATAATATCCTTTACCTTAGTAGAATACTAGATCTGACTTGAATATCGGATATTTTGTTGAAAAAAATCTTGCACTGTAATCCACACTCAAACTATCTTTATACTCACAAGAAATACGCTCAATATTATAGAGAGAATTTTTTTGATTTTGGTGTGATTTTCATTTCTAACTAAGCACACTATTTATAGGAAAATGCCAGAACACCAATGTTGACTTTTTACACCCACGGATGAATTTTTCAAGCCTCCACCTTTGAAAATAAAGACTCGGCACACGAAGGATGATTTCAACAAAGCCTCCACCAAATTCAATTCTCACATGTTTATATAATATATATATATATATATATATATATATATATATTAAAATATTTATAATTATTAAAAGAATTCCATTTCTATTTTTTTTCGTCTTCCACCTCATTTTATTTTTATACCATAAAAATAATATCATCATTTAAATTATAAAATTATATTATTATATTATCATATTATAATATTATAATGTAATATTATAATAATATATTTGAATAAATATTTTATCGAAAAAGATAAAATGCCAACTTTCAACAAATGTCTCATACTAAAAATTCTTCCCTTTATATCAAAATTGAATAAATATTTACTTATCATATTTATCAACAATCAATTATTATTCACAATTAATATTAGAAAATTACAATATTGACAACCAGGCCGCCAGGAAAGATGGGGCTATCCGATAAAGATTTCTCCTTAGTGGCGCGCAATTAGATTAACTAATTCATTTCCTAGACAGAACTTTCTAAACATTGCCAATAATGCTGTCTAATAATATTATTCAAATAATATGAATTATTGATTTGATAATATGAAATACTGTGCAGTGGTTACTGTGACAATTATTGAATCAATAATATAAAATATCAACGTAGCAATTATTGAACCAATAAAATATTATACAATTATAGCAATTATTGAATCAATAATATAAAATATTGAATAGTAATTACTGTAACAATTATTGAATGAGTGACTTCTTACGTAAGAACCAATAATTCAAAATACTGTGCAATACCGTGTGCTACTGTGCAACAACGCGTATTACTGTATTTTTATCATCGGTTATTTCAACAATTTAATAGTAACAGTTTTATTGTTAATTTTATAAAAAATTTACTTATGTCGCTTTCTATATCCGACATAATTCCGTTGTGGCGTCCACCAATGACTGCGTCGTCGTACGAATATTCTCCAAAATAAAGGACATTCCTCGACCAAACGAATATTCCCCGACACAACGATTATTTTATAACCACTTGCTTTGTAAATTTGCACATTCCACCCATAACTTATCACATTTATCAAATCAACACCCTACTATTTCAAAATAATATATAAAGAAAATTAAATCTTTATTCATAAAAGTTGGGGTCTTACAACCTCCCCTCCTTATAAAATTTCGTCCTCTAAATTGACGTACGTTCCTGGTATGTCGAAGAGGTGAGGATACCTCGCTTTCATTTTCGATTCTAACTCCCAGGTCATTTCCTCGATATCATGGTTCCTCCACAAAACCTTGACTTGTGGCATAACCTTTGATCGTTGGACATACTCTTTTTTATCCAAGATCTTGACAGGTACCTCCTCGTACGATAAATCTTCGGCTATCTCGTCTAGTTCTAACTCAATAATGTGGTTTGGGTCTTTCACATATTTACGTAGCACGGATATATGAAAAACGTTATGAATATGAGACATGCTTGGAGGAAAAGCGAGTCTATAGGCCACAGTTCCTACTCGGTCAAGGATCTCAAATGGACCAATGAATCGTAAATCGGTACCTATAGCTTTCTACAAGATGACCCTTTGGTACTTGATGCTCCGCCTTTTCACGTTTACACGTTAAACAACTCGAGATAAACTCCGCGATCTCTCTCTTCATATTGCTCCACCAAAATGTATGTCGAAGATCACGATACATTTTGGTACTTCCAAGATGGATTGCGAACAGTGTGTTGTGTGCTTCCATCATGATTCTATACTTTCAATCAGAGTCGTTAAGAACACAAAGTCTGAATTTGACTCGAAGTATTCTCTCTGCATCGATTCTTGCTTCTGGAATAGCATCTTCTTGTACCTTATTCTTCATCTTTGTCAGCTCTGGGGCTTGAGCAACTTTACCTTTATCAATCAAAGTTGGTTCTACGCGTATACTTGACATCATCACGTGGGTCCCTGGAGTCTTAAACTCTATCTCCATCCTTTGTAAATCATACAAAATGGGCCTTTGTGTTGACAGCATCGCACTCGTTCCCGCATATGATTTTCTACTCAACGCGTCAACTACCACGTTCACTTTTCATAATCTTTCAACAACTCCAACCAACGTCGTTATCGCATATTGAGTTCGTTCTGGGTGAAGAAATATTTAAGACTCTTATGATCCATATAAATCTCCATTTTCTCCCCATACAGGTAGTGTCTCCAGATCTTCAACGCAAAAACAACCGCTGCCAACTCTAGGTCATGACTTGGATAATTTCTCTCATATTCTTTGAGTTGTCGCGAGGCATAGGTTATAAATTTCCCATGTTGCATGAGAACACATCCTAACCCTTTGCCTGAAGCATCGCTGTAGATGAGAAATCCATCTGAACCAGATGGTGTTGTTAGAACAGGTGCTGAAATGACTCTCCTCTTGAGTTCCTCGAAACTCTTCTCGCATTCCTCGTTCCATATGAATTTTGTATCTTTTCGAGTCAACTGAGTTAATGGAGTAGCGATTCAAGAAAATCCTTCCACGAATCTCCGATAATAACCAGCTAAGCCCAGAAAACTACGTAGTTCGGTTACTGACTTAGTTTCTCCCAATGGAGTTTCAACAGCTAAGTCAAAGTTTAATTTCTCAAGGGTCAAGTTCAAACGTTGAGCACATGTAGGTGAAATAAAAGAATGGGTAGAACCTGTATCTAATAAGGTATATACTTTGCAAGAGTCTATGATTAGCTTACGTACCCGTGATAACTTCGTTCGAGTTCCTCGCTTTTTGGATAGTCACGACAAACACTCTTCTAGGAACCACCTACTTTGACTTGTCCGGGACAGCCTTTAGAGTCACCATCCCCACAGGACTTGGTTTCGCTACATGACACACTCGAGCTATGTGACCTTCCTTTCCACAGTTATAACACACCTTGGATTGCTGTGTGCAATTAGGACTGATGTGTCCCTCTTGTCCGCATTTATAGCATACGACCGGTGGTCGTTCTCCTCCCCTAAAAATAGTTGGTGCTGCTGTCGACGTCTTCACGTTCTCATTGTTGTACCTTCTCTTCTTGAAATCTCCCCCCGACTTACTTCTTCTATTATCATGGCCACGATTACCACTGGAGTGATTACCACTTTTGTCATGATACTTTTCTCCCCGCTGGTTGTCATTGTTCCGATGATTGCTGCCACTGGTACGACCTTGGTTGTTGTCTGTTGGTTAAACATAATCATTATCCCGTTCTAATAATTGGGCCCTGTTCACCACATCTGAATACAAATAAAGTTTGTGAGAAATGAGGTACTGACGAATTTTGGGTTTTAAACCTCTCAGAAATATCCGCGTCATACGTTCCTCATTATCCACCAAATGAGATGCGAACAGGGATAACTTCGCGAACTTAGCCTCGTACTGGGACACAGTCATGTTGTTCTGTTCTTGTTTGATAAACTCTACATCCTTCATATGACAAATACTTTCTGGAAAATACTTGTCATTGAACAGTTTCTGGAACTCCTCCCAAGACATATTGAGTGCGGCAGGCTGGGTACACTTCACAGATTCCCACCAGTAATTTACCTCTCCACGAAACATAAATGTGGCGAATGGAACCTTTTTCTCCTCCGTGCATCCCAAGACATCAAATATCTTGGTAATTTACTTAACCCACGTTTCTGCCTTGATTGGATCTGGCTTTTCCAAAAACTCTGGTGGTCCCAACTCTTTGAATTGCTTGGCAGTGACAAGCCCGAGTTACCTTTATTCCCACCTATATGTTGAACACGAGTCTCCCTCGTCTAGTTTTGCATGAACTGCAAAAATCTTCTAAACATCCCATCATTCATCGTCTAATTGGTGGTGTTGTTTACAAGAGAATTATTGCCTTCCTGTTGTACATTATCCTAATTGGTGATTAGCAGTGTCTCAACGGTCTCATATGTTTCATTGTTTAGATTTTCAGCTGTCATTCTCAAATACTGCCACAAAACAAGGGTTAATTAAACAAATTAACATATCACATAATAACCCTATGTTTCGACCGACCAATTAAATACCGAATAAGCTTAGGTAGGACACACACTAGCGAAGGATATACTCGTCTCTCCCCTCCTAGTTCTATTCCACGATCTCCGCCAGAGATCATATCCCTAAGCTCTGATACCAACTGTGACCCCCCCAGAATAGGTTCAATCAACCCAACCTATTCTGAGTCGACAAATATATGGTACAGAATCCAAATACAATCTTTTATATCATACGGTCGTGCAAAATATGACCACACAACTGTTAGTGTCAATACAAACATGTAGAAAATATAAACACTCAAACTAAGTCCTCATTACAATTATTATCACACTATTTTATAAAATAGTGAGGACTTCTACAGTTCTATCTCGGACCATCACTCCATTCCCCGACTAGTTCCCGCAATATTCTCATTTTCTGAAGAGAACAATGGAAGAAAAGGGTGAGCTCAACTAGCCCAATAAAGAATATTATATCTAAGATAGTGAAGGATAAATTATCGTTAGTCTTCAATAAACCAGATAAAATATGATGGATAACAAGTTTTAGATCAACAACTGCAGCGAAAATAACAATTCATTAGAAGAGTTAAGTAGAGAATGATGTCTACTATCTTCTATGATTTAAAAGTCCATCATCAATATTTTATTCCTGTAACATCAATCAATATATTCAAATCAAATATTTATCTTTGCACTACGGGCAAAGATATTCATTTGTATCACCAGTGGTCATGTTCCTCTCAACACCTGTCCATCCTTGCACTACGGGCCAAAGATATTCATCAGGTAATCATTCATCTTTGCACTACAGGCCAAAGATATTCATCAAGTAATCATTCATCTTTGCACTACAGGCCAAAGATATTAATCAAGTAATCATTCATCTTTGTACTACAGGCCACAGATATTCATCAAGTATTCATTCATCTTTGCACTACAAGCCAAAGATGTTCATTTGTATCACCATTTAAGATTGAGGATGATGAAAAATATTTTAAAAAATGAATCCAGTGAGATAAAGGATAAAGATTAAGAATTTGTAATTTAGTTTGTCCAAGTTAAAGAATACTCAATAATAATCAATTGTGGAGCAAAATTAAAGAATGAAGATCAAAACATGGATCAAATCAAAGATAATTTGGATTAAAAAAATTATATTTTTTTACCGTGAATAGTAACTCGTGAATAGTACTCGAATGAATAGTACCCCATCATAAAATGGTAAAAATTTCATAAGAAAGTTCACACCAATATTCCAGTAAAATGATATTAGATGAAGCGCAAAACTCAAAAAAAATCTGATCATTTTAGGAATTATAGAAGCAATACTTACCGTAGTAAGTTCAAATTTAAGAATACGAAATGAAATATTATCACTTTCATAATATGGAATATGAAAGAAAATAATATTCTTTATGAATATTGAAAGAAAATAATTTCGTTTATGAGAAAAATAATATCCTTTACCTTAATAGAATACTAGATCTGACTTGAATATCGGATATTTTGTTGAGAAAAATTTTGCACCGTAATCCACACTCAAACTATCTTTATACTCACAAGAAATACGCTCATTATTATAGAGAGAAAATTTTCTGAATCTAGTGTGATTTTCATTTCTAACTAAGCACCCTATTTATAGGAAAATGCATGAACACCAATGTTGGCTTTTTATACCCACGGATGAATTTTTCAAGCCTCCACCTTTGAAAATAAAGACTCAGCACACCAAGGATGATTTCAACAAAGCATCCACCAAATTCAATTCTCACATGTTTATATAATATATATATATATATATATATATATATATTAAAATATTTATAATTATTAAAAGAATTCCATTTCTAATTTTTTTCGTCTTCCAACTCATTTTATTTTTATACCATAAAAATAATGTCATCATTTAAATTATAAAATTATATTATTATATTATCATATTATACTATTATAATGTAATATTATAATAATATATTTGAATAAATATTTTATCGGAAAAGATAAAATGCCAACTTTCAACAAATGTCTCACACTAAAAATTCTTTCCTTTATATCAAAATTGAATAAATATTTACTTATCATATTTATCAACAATTAATTATTATTCACAATTAATATTATAGAATTACAATATTAACAACCAGGTCGTACCCAGGAAAGATGGGGCTTTCCGATAAAGATTTCTCCTTACTGGTGCGCAATTAGATTAACTAACCATTTCCTAGACAGAACTTCCTAGACATTGCCAATAATGTTGTCTAATAATATTATTCAAACAATATAAATTATTAATTTGATAATATAAAATATTGTGCAGTGGTTACTGTGACAATTATTGAATCAATAATATAAAATATCAACGTAACAATTATTGAACCAATAAAATATTATATAATTATAGCAATTATTGAATCAATAATATAAAATATTGAACAGTAATTACTGTAACAATTATTAAATGAGTGACTTCTTACGTAAGAACCAATAATTTAAAATACTGTGCAATACCGTGTGCTACTGTGCAACAACGCGTATTACTGTATTTTTATCACCAGGTATTTCAACAGTTTAACAATAACAGTTTTACCGTTATTTTTATAAAAAATTTACTTCTGTTGCTTTCTATATCCGACATTCATTCCGTTGTGGGGTCCACCAATGACTACCGTTGTATGAATATTCTCTAACAAAAAGAATATTCCTCGACCAAACGAATATTTCCCGACACAACGAATATTTTATAACCACTTGCTTACTTTGTAAATTTGCACATTCCACCCATAACTTACCACATTTATCAAATCAACACCCTACTATTTCAAAATAATATATAAAGAAAATTAAATCTTTATTCATAAAAGTTAGGGTCTTACACGCAGCGTCTCAGCCAATATCATCGGGATGATGGTGCTACCCTGTCTAAGGGCCCGGACCACGACTACTAACCCCACATCCAAGTGATCCAAGCGCAACAGCATGTAGACGTATGCCACGATGCGCATCAGCAGAATATCTACCCTGACCAGATGTCATGCCTCTGCTGAAATAATAAAATCCCCAACATATCGATCGTAGTTATCAAGCTCCCCAAAACGATCGATCAAGAAGTCAATCGAGATCACACGCCCAGATACAATCTTGTCCGCGACTACCCTCTGACGAAGACCAGACATCCGCAGGAACGGTCTCCGCATATCACTAACAGCAGTCCGAGTGCATGGCAAGTCCAAAACCAGACCGGTAAACCGCTCGTACTCCTCCAAAGTCGGCGTCATCTCATGTCGCCCAAATCTGAACACCTGCCTCTCGGGTATCCAGCAGGATAGTATGCCATCCACAAAACCATATAGCACCTGAAAATCTATAAGGGCCAGCGAATGCCCTAACATCTGGTCAACTGTCCCTCTGGTTGAGAAGGGCAGGCTTTCGTACCAAAACCTCAATGATAGAGCCACCTCAGACTGTGGCAAATGCTTGATACGGCTAACCACAGACGACGTCATCTGTGTCACCGTACCACAAGACTATCCAGGGGTCAAATCTGAACTCATCTGTCTAAATGTATACATATGACATAATACATACATGATGTCAAATATAAATATGATGCGATAGATAGGAAATATCATGAGCATATACAACAAGCTATCTACTGCGGGCATCATCCTTGTCTGATAAAACAAAGCAAAATGAAAAGTATAGGGAAATGGGGCACCACCACCCAACTACTAACAGTGGTCTATCAAAATGATGGCACAACAGCTAAATAGCCAAAACAGTGGCTGACCAAAATTATAGCTGCCATAGCTATCCAAAAAGATCTAGACAATCTACGTCTAGGTGATCAACCTGCTCCATCTCTGCTGTGGACACAAAATTGGGGTCATCAGGCATATCTGGGCGGTACAATGGAGGATCTGCCCCTGCAAAACTGCTGCTAAATGGACCTGAAGAGGGGCCTGCTCCTGAGCTGGACGGGTCAAAAGAAGATGCTGCTGATGGATCTCGACCAAGATGCCTGATAAAGAAGCGAGCCCTATCCAACTCCCGGGTCAGATCAGCAATTTAGTCTAAATGAGTCGGCTCCCTGAGGCAAGCTATCTAGTTCGTCATCATCATGGTCCCTGGCACTATGTCTGCCCTAAACTGAGTAGCACGAGTTTGAGCTCCAATAGTGCGAGGACTCCACCATCTGCTAAATGCCTCCTGGCTGAAAGGGCCCTCCAATAGGGTGAAGCCATCTATGCCCTCCAATGGAATCTCTGTCAGTGGCATGATCAACGGCCAATGATTCCAAGTAAGAGGAACAATGGAAATGCGGATCTCACCCGTAATACTCCTAATGGCACGCTCTCCCAAATAGAGTTCCCAGCCTCCCTCTGTCAAAATCGGGACTCTGCAGGTCGACAATACAAACTCTCGACCAGTGGGAAAGCCTCCCTCGAATCCGACGGTCAAAAACTCGAAGGTATACGGCACCCAGGAGATCGATCTAGCCGTCAAAAGCTCCAACTATAAGCGAGCATGTGTAAATCCCTCAGCAACAGAGACCTCCATCAAAGTCGAGTGATGCCAACACCGTCCTCAAGGATAGGTCTCCAGACCTAAAGCAGTGGCAGACCGTAGGCAAGGAAGCCTCTCAAATGCCCAGAACTGGCCATATCAAAAGTCCTCAATGATCAATACTGACAAATATAAATGCTGAAAATTAAAAAAGTACAAGAAATATATACTCACTAGCAGAAATGGGTAGAACCCTAACCAGGCCTCAGTCGAACCCTCTGAAAGCATGCGCATGCCTCGGAGAAAATAGGCAAAGGTATAGGAACCCCAATCAAAATCACTGAGGCGCTCTACATGCCGGGTAGCGCTGACTAGGGCGAAGGACATAGTAGATGAGTTGTCCGCTACAAAACAACCCCTGATGATCACCAGAAATAATCGCCTTAGAATACGATCCCTAACCCTCCGATCATCAGTGGAGGCTCCAGCAAAGCCCCATTCTGGGCATCTATACTCATGGGACCAGATCGGACTGACCGACCCTTGAGCGCCGTCGTAGGAACTTCCAGCAGGGACCAAACGATAGTGGGCGTAATGTCAACCATGATAGGCACTGGCTCGCCCTCAAACTCAATACCGGTGAAGAACCTCCAATCCATAGGGGTCATTATTACCTCACAGTCCAACAGATGAAGGGACTGAGTCTGGTGGATCCAGAGCTCAAACAAAGCCCTCATATACCCCCAGGGGCAACAGCGGGGAAGAATAAAAAAGAAAGCCTAGAACCCCCAGCCATCAATAATATCCCTGTAATCCTCGTGCAAAGTATGATACAGGGAATGCACATTGAACCAGTTCCCGCGAGGCTGCATAAAGCCGGGAACCTACATCAAAAACCATCCCATGTTAAAAACCTGTGCCCCGAGATTGGCAAAAGAAAGAAAAAGAATCCAAGAAGAGAAAAACTTTAAGTCACCTCATTGGCATGGAGATATCTCAAAGGATGGTGACTCAAGTCGCCCAGCAGCTCCTGGGTAGGCACAATAATGCCTAGAACCTCCGCACGTGGAGCCTAAGCAGGAGCTGGAATAGCAAAAATAGCCTACTCATCATCAATGTCAATCGACGATTCATCCTGAGCTGGACAAATCACAGACTCTGCTAACCTCCGAGGCAGTCTAGCCGAACGTGGCTGAGGAACATCAGAAGCCCTCCTACGTCTAACCCCTGAAACGACTGTGACGCCCCCAAATTCCAGGACCGCCACTTGGTCTCTCGAATTCGGTTCATCACGTGCTCATGGTAATACATCACAATAATAATAATTAAATATCACACGATCACAGCGGAAAATCTATTCTAGAATAATTTACAATGATTTATTATAATTATTCCCCCAAGTCTCGCAACCTACAGTACTTAATAGATTACATAATAATATCAGTTAACGACTTATTACATAATCTAACTTAAGCTTAAACATAATCAAATCCAGTCTTACTACATCATCTTCATACAATATTAATATATTTAAAACATAACAGACATAAGCTAGTTGGTAGCTTTGCCCTTGCCCTTATCAACGCCCGAAGGTTCACCATGCTCTGCCTTAACTGAAATGTTTTAGGGAAAGCAAGAATGAGCACACATTGCCCAGCAAGTAATATATAATAAGGGTGAGTAATAAGATTCTCAATTCTCGAAAGGGTATAACAAGATTTGATATTTCAAGAATAACAAGAATATCAACAGTTCTCAATATCAGTCGCTAAGGACAGGATAGTATCAATATGATTCAATAATAAGTCAATTCAAGATTTCAAATAATTGAATACTGAGTAGTCACTACGGACTATGAACTTCTACTAGAATTGACAGTAATAAACTGAAAATCCAATAAAAACAGGTACAACAGGTGATCAGCCTAAAGTACCCTTGTTATGCATAACAATCAACCATACTCAAGTGTGCACGTCGGTTCTCCGACAATTATATATTCCCTTCAAAGAAGGTTGTTCTTCTCAATCAAATATAAGATCCCGCACCAATCAATTAGTTTGGGTTGCTTTTCAATAACATAAGTCCAGCCGAATCAAATGGCATAGACACTTTCACAATATTCAAGAACAATACTAAGTTCAACATGAATAATAGCTTTAATGAAATAAGAGTTCAAGTGTGCTAATTCGATTCAACCGATTAAATAGGAAACTAGTTCGCAATACACAAGATAGGATACTTGCATAGTAAAAGAGTATAAGTTAGAAAACTTTCACAATCATAGATTTCCTTGCATAAAGTAAATGCGTCGGTTAGGATACTTGCACTTTAAAAGAGTGTAAGTAAGAGAACTTGCCTTTAGCGTAGTTTATCCACGAAAAGCAATCAACACTTTCGAATTCCTATCGTAATACAGTTACGTATATATATGATATTCATTAGTCATATAATTTAACTTCACATATTCTCTTTGAATATACGATCAACACATAAGCTAAGTTTTACCTAGCTACACAGTTATATAGAATATAATTTCTATCCTTAACGTTCCTTCTTTAGAGTTTAAACGCATTCTCATATTATATAAGATCTCAACAATTAGCAAACATGCTTGCATATTATTAATATCACATAAGACCACAATCAATACTAAATATATTTCATTTTAGCAAGTTACGGCATCACCTTAAGTTAACCGTCAAAATCGGGTTCAAGTAACATCATATAATATCGCGTAGCATGTATTCATATTTAAAGGATACTTTCATGGTTGTATAACTTTTCCAAATCCAATCGTACATAGTATAGGTTCTTAAGTTAATACTTAAAGCCATTCAAGGACACGAACTCATATGGGCTAACATGATTGCTTTTAAACACATAAGATATTCATATAACTTGTATTAGTCATGCTCATGAGTACTCGTATTGCATATATGTAGCTAGCATTGTTATTATCTTGAAAACATGCTTTGTTCATGCTAAACTTTAATCACGGCAACTAATCATGGTATATATACATGCATGACACATGAATGAGTCTAAGAGTACTATCACATGTGTCCATAAATGTCAAATTCTAATTCTCGTCATAACATACCAACGTTCACGTTCAAAGCTTATACTTTGTTAGTATAGTTCATTAATAAGGTCTATCATGTTCATGCTTCCTTATGAAACCTATATATGTAAGTTAACATGCTTTTCATGTATTTCAAGGCCCTATAAACATGCTCGAAAAGTCAGAATGTATACATGCTTCATATATGTTAACGTCGTTTATGAAACTTTAAATTCGTTTCCAAACTATGTGTCGTTTGGTTAACCATGCATGCTAATATACTAAAACATGCTTACATTGCCTCATTAGGTTTATATATATGTATTAATCATGCTCCCATGCTTGTTTAAACAAAAATCAAACAATTGGTACATAACAGTTTTGTTGCAGAATGCAGAAAACTGAACACAGAGGCTGGCGCTGCGGCGCGGCAACAGTAGCTTAATACTGGCGCTGCGGCGCGAGTGGCGCTGCGTACGGCGCTGCGGCGCGGGCTGCGGCGCGTGTGGCGCTGCGGCGCGGGCTGCGGCGCTGCGGCGTCGAGGCAGTTTTCTGCGGTTCAGACTGCAGCGAAAACCGACCCAAAACCTCCCGTTTCATCGATTTCAACATACCCAGATATTAGACTTGTTTAACTTACTAACACATACATATATGCTTATATAACAGTCAATAGCAATTATCAATTCCCAATTTCATGAACTCTAACTAATTTACGAATTTCATGTATTTACAGAAATTGAAGAGGAACAATGGAAATGAAAGACTATTCAGTGGTTCCATCATGTGTGTATGTTCATATAACAACAATATAAGGGTTCTACAAACCAATCATGAACCAATTTGGCATAATCAAGAATTTCAACAAAACTCAGAGAACAACAATGGAGTTCTTTTGACAGAAAATGAAAATGAAGACACGAAGAGGATTTATACCTTTGTTATGGAGTAAGCTTGCTGATGCTACTATAGAAATTCCTTCTGAACTAAATAGACAATCACAGTATACTCTCTTCTCTTAGAAATATTTCAGCAATGAAATGAAGGTGCAGGGAGTTCCTTTATATAGAAGAATGAATACACAGTCCAAGCTTCTAACTCCCAAATCAAACTAACGGATTGTCAAATTGCATGAAGGTTATAGAATGGTAGGTATTTAGTTGTTAGAATCCATCATTAAAACCACTCCCTTGCTCATCATTGCTACAAGGCTATGGAAATTTACTGAGTTTAAGGAGAAGCAATAGGCTTAGGCCATAATGGCTGTGCACGTGAATGAGGGAAAGGAGAGTGACTATTATATTGGGACAAGCCAAGCAAATCTCAGCATTCTTACAAATGGACTATATGCTACACTTATGTTATATATTATATGTACTCTTAGGTTATAATTACAATGTTCTCCCCATAATGTAATAAATGCAATTTGAATACATATAATCTATGTACATTTTATCTTACCGATATAATACAGTCGGATACTACCACATTACATTATATCATATATTATTAAATTGTATTACTCAACAATTATTTATAATAGATCCATGATACAGTATTTTAATGTATATCCACACATCATTTGTCACCTACACATATCATAACATATAGTTACTATACATTTAATTCGCATGCTTGCACATATAATTTCTCATCTTATAAATTGAATATTAATTAATAATATACACATATCCTACATCAATCAATATAATTGTTAACCTCCATAACAATTTAATTAACCTTTATATGATTAACTATCACTTTGATATAAATCTTATTATATTTATAAACACGTTGCTCATTATTATTATGTTTCTTGCAATAATAATAATCACATATTATTAATCAATCCTCATTAGTATTTTATAACAGTTAATTAATATTCTTCGATTAACAATTAATATAGATTAATTGTTCGCTTAAATTAATATAATCATTCTTATATTACGTCACTGTGCCACACAAGGCAATCAACGAGTTTATCACAAACTCCACCAATTTCTCAATTATTATAATTTTTCAATTATATATAATTGAATTAATTCATCTCATAACACAAAATCATTTATATTCAAATAAATTCTCATTTCCATTAATATATTTATTTAATAATATATGAAAATTCTCGGGTATTACATCCTCCCCCCCTTATAAAAATTTCGTCCCGGAATTGCTACAAGGTTACACAAATAGATGGGGATAGTCCCTCATCATCCTATCTTCTAACTCCCACGTTGCCTCCTCGACATCGTGGTTACGCCAAAGTACTTTTATAGATGAAATAACTTTATTTCTCAAAGTTTGTTCTTTCCTATCTAATATTTGGACAGGAATTTCTTCATACGCCAAGTTTTTCTCCACTTGAATGGGCTCGTAAGAAATCACGTGCTTGTAGTCGGCCTTGTACGGTCGCAACACGGAAATGTGGAACACGTTGTGCATATGCTCCAAATCGGGTGGTAACGCAACTTTGTATGCCACTTCGCCCACTCGCTTCAGTATCTCGAACGGTCCTATGAATCTTGGACTCAATATTCCTTTCTTGCCGAAACGGATTTTTCCCTTCCATGGAGATACCTTCAAGAATATGAAACTGCCGACTTTGAAGTCTCGGTCCTGCCGATGCAAATCTGCGTATTTCTTCTGGCGATCTTGAGCTGCTACAAGTCTGGCTCTTATCACTGTCACCACGTCTGCGATTTGTTGAACTAACTCTGGTCAGAGTATTCGTCGTTCTCCGACTTCGTCCCAACATAACGGCGTTCTGCACTTTCTCCCGTAAAGAGCTTCGTACGGTGGCATGCCAATACTCGCATGGTAGCTATTATTATATGCGAATTCTACTAAGGGTAGGTGGTCATCCCAATTTCCCTTAAAATCCATCACGCAAGTCCTAAGCATGTCTTCTAACGTTTGTATTGTTCGCTCACTTTGTCCGTCTGTTTGAGGATGATAAGCTGTACTCAACCTCAACTGCGTTCCCATTCTTTCCTGCAAACTCTTCCAAAAATTGGACGTGAAGCGCGGATCTCGATCAGAGACAATTGACACCGGCACTCCATGTCGTGAAATAATTTCTTTTACATATAGGCTTGCTAATTGGTTCAAACTGTAGCGGATCTTGATTGGTAGAAAGTGTGCGGTCTTCGTTAGTCGATCTAAGATAACCCAAATAGCATCATAACCTTTCTGTGTAACTGGAAGTCCTACCACGAAGTCCATGGTAATATGCTCCCATTTCCACTCTGGTATTTCTAACGGTTGTAGTAAACCACTTGGCCGCTGATGCTCTGCTTTAACGCGTTGGCAAGTCAAGCATTTACTGACGCACTCTGCGACTTCCCGTTTCAAATTATGCCACCAAAAATGTTGCCTTAGATCTCGGTACATCTTTGTGCCTCCCGGATGAACGGAATATGTCGTATTGTGTGCCTCGTGCAAAATCTCTTCCCTCAACTCAGTTACCGCTGGTACCCACACTCTCCCTTCAAATCTCAAAATACCGTCTTTATCCATTCGAAATTTTTCTTCCTCACTTTCTGTGATCCTCTTTCGGATTTTCTCACACTCTTCATCCTTTTCCTGAGCTTCCTTTACTCTATTCAACAACGTCGGACAAGCTTCCATTACAATTAACTTCTCACCAGACTTTTCTGGTCCTTTTACTTCTATCTCCAATTTCTCCATCTCTCTTATCAACTCTTCCTGAGTTGTTAAATTAAACAACTTCTCCCTTCCTTTCCTGCTCAGAGCGTTGGCAACCACTTTTGCCTTTCCCGGGTGATAAAGAATATCGCAGTCATAGTCTTTGATTAATTCTAACCACCTTCTCTACCGCATGTTTAACTCCTTCTGTGTGAAGATATATTTCAGACTTTTGTGGTCCGTGTATATCTCACATTTTTCTCCGTATAGATAATGTCTCCATATCTTTAACGCAAAAACTACTGCCGCTAACTCTAAGTCATGAGTAGGGTATCGTTTTTCGTAATCCTTCAATTGTCGTGACGCATATGCAATAACCTTGCCATGTTGCATGAGCACACAGCCAAGCCCCTTGTGCGATGCATCACTATACACCACAAAATTTCCCGCATCATCTGGTAATGATAACACAGGTGTTTCGCTCAATCTCCTTTTCAGTTCTTGAAAACTTTCTTCGCATTTGTCGGTCCATACAAATTTCACCGTCTTTCTAGTCAAATTGGTCAACGGGGTTGCTATCTTAGAAAAATCTTGGATGAATCTTCGATAGTACCCAGCTAACCCTAGAAAGCTTCTCACCTCCGTCGGTGTTCTCGGTTGTTCCCAATTACTTACTGCTTCGACCTTTGCAGGGTCTACTGAGATTCCATTCTTATCCACCACGTGGCCTAAGAATTGAACCTTCTCCATCCAAAATTCGCACTTAGAAAATTTTGCATACATCTTCTCCTTCCTTAGTGCCTCCAAAATAATCTTTAGATGTTCGGCGTGTTCTTCCTTTGTCTTTGAGTAGATCAAAATGTCGTCGATAAAAACCACTAAAAATTTATACAAGTATGGCTTGAAAACTCGGTTCATCAAGTCCATAAATGCTGCCGGAGCATTAGTCAATCCAAATGACATTACCAAAAACTCGTAGTGTCCATAACGGGTTCGAAACGCAGCCTTTGGTATGTCCTCATCCCGTACCTTCAGTTGATGATATCCTGTTCATAGGTCGATCTTTGAGAAACATTTTGCTCCCTTCAGTTGATCAAATAAGTCGTCTATCCTCGGTAGCGGATACCGGTTCTTGATCGTTACTCTGTTCAATTCTCGATAATCGATACAGAGCCTCATCGATCCGTCCTTCTTCTTAACGAATAGTACTGGTGCTCCCCAAGGAGAAACACTCGGTCGAATGTAACCCTTATCCAATAATTCTTGCAACTGTATCATCAATTCCTTCATTTCTACTGGCGCCATACGATATGGAGCTTTCGAAATCGGTGCCGTTCCCGGTGCTAAGTCTATTACGAATTCGATTTCTCTGTCTGGCGGAAGACCAGGCAGATCGTCCGGAAACACGTCTTGAAATTCATTAACTACGGATATATCCTTAATTTCTACTCCCTTCTTCCGAGTATCAACGATGTAAGCTAAATATCCTCCACATCCTTTTCTTAACAATATTTTGGCCTGCATCATCGTAACGCAACACGATTGCTTAAGCGATGAGCTACCATAAAACACTACCTTAGACTTACTCGGAGTCTGAAGGTTCACACATTTGTTCTGACAGTCAATTATCGCAGCATGGTTATACAACCAATCCATTCCCAGTATTACGTCAAATTCTCCCAGTCTAATAGGAATCAAGTCTACGCTCAGTTCATGTTTACTAATATTTGCGCGATAATTTTGATAAACGTATTCTACAGGGATCACTTCCTTATTAGCAACTTCTATGATCAAAGGATTTTCTAATAGTTCTCGAGGTGTACTAAGTCTACTAGCAAATTCTTCAGATACAAAAGAACAGGTGGCACCCGAATCAAATAATACATAAGCATTTATATCATTGATTGGGATTATACCTGATACCACATCCTTCGCAGCCACTGCGTCTTGGACGGTCATGTTAAAGGTTCTGGCGGTTGGGCGGATTGTGCCGGTCCACCGATCATCAGCTTGTTGCCTCCTTGCTGATTACTACCCCCGCCACTTCCCTTCTTTGGGCAGTCCTTAATTCGGTGCTCCGCCGAGCCACAAGCAAAGCATCCTTGTATCTTTTTCAGTTTCAAACAGTTGGGCGAGATGTGCCCTTCCTGTCCGCAGTTGTAGCAAGTGCCACGTCCCTTCCAGCACTCGCCCTAGTGATTCTTCCCACACTTCGGGCATCCTTCAGCCCTCTTCTTGAAACCTCCACGAAAATTCCCTGATTGATTATTATTGTTGTTTTTGTTGTTGTTGTTGTTCTCCCACTTTCTCTTTCCCAAGTTGCTTCCTCCACTACTGCTTCCTCCCGTACGATTCTCTCCTCCAGTATTCTTTCCTTTCTTTTCTTTATTATACAGACTTAAGGCCTCACTGCCACCTTCCGCAATGATTGCCTTCTCCAGTAATGCTGCAAAAGAATCAATTTGAAGAACTGATACCTTATTGAACAGCCATGGCTTCAACCCTTGTTCAAAGCGTCTAGCCTTCCTCTCTTCATCACCAACTTGGTGCTCCGCAAATCGCGCTAGTTCGTTAAACCTAGCCGCGTATTGCGCCACCGTCATTTCACCTTGTTTTAACTCTAGGAATTTCACCTCCATCCTATTCTTCATACTTTTCGGAAAGTAATTCTCGAAGAACAGTGTCTTAAACTTATCCCAAGCTATTATCCCTTCTCCAGCTCTTTGTTGATTAGCCTCCCACCAGTAGTTCGCTTCTCCCCTCATCATGTACGTGGCAAATACCGTCTTCTGATCTTCGCCTACGCTAGCTATAGTGAAAGCTTTTTCGATCTCTTTGATCCACATTTGTGCGACGATTGGGTCGGTAGTTCCCTCGAACTCCGGGGGTCCTACACTCTTAAAGTCTTTAAAGGTTGTTACTGACACAGTTTGAGGGTTCGGGCGAACGGGTTCATTGTTCCTTCCCCTTAAGGCTTCTCCTAACAAGTCTACCAGTTTCTGGATCGGGTCTACTTGTTCTCTCTCATTGTTAACGGATTCTTCGGGTGCAGTCAATCTACGTCTGGGCGGCATTATCTGCATCACAATTTTTTTCATTTTATTATTATTCAAGTATATTACTTAAGTATTTCTTTTAATACTAAAAGAATAAATTTATAACACGTTTCTAAAATCAACTCCATTTATATTCATATGCCATTTCATTTTCATTACATGATTTCCTAGCATACTGCTATAAATGTCATCACATATATCCCCTAATATCACAAAAGACGGGGAATATACCAACCTACTACCATACTACCCCTCTAACAAAAGCTAACTCGGGGTTTACATCATCATCCCACATCTTACACAAAAGATCGGAATTACAACATAGTATATACAATACATAAGGACACAACTAGTACTACCACTAGACTGACTAAGGAAATCTCATCCCATCATCCCGCGTTCCACTGCGCTCTTGTACTCCAACTGTGCTATATACGCAAACAGCTCTCGGCTCAAGGTATGTAGAGTCTGTCCCTGTTCTGCCGGGTAGTGGTACACACCATCAATCACCCTTTCAAAAGCTGAACGGAACACATACCCCATCTTGTTCATCTTTCTCTTTTTGCACCTGACCTCATCCTCAAGGTCGTCAGCTCTCTCATTGGACGCTTCCCACTTCTCCTCGAAGTGTAACCTATCCATCACCTCCAACTCTAGCTGAGTACGGAGTGCCTCTTTCTCAGTCTTCTCACTCAGTTCCCTCTGCTCAACCTCTTCTAGCTTCTCTGCCAAATCTGCATTCCTAGCCACTGACCTGTGAAACAGAGTCCCCATCTGGATCCCTGCCTCCCTACGGTAGGCAATCTCCACCTCTAACTCTTGTATAGCCAGCTTCCTCTGGTGGTCCTTGTCCCTCAGCTTCTGGAACTCAGACTCTCTCTCGTGGGCCTCTGCCTCCAGCTCCTGAACTCTACAGTCTAACTCTAGGATCCGCTCCTCATACTCTCCTAGCATCTGCTCCTCTATAGTAGCCTCATCAGAGTCCTCTACTGGCTCATCCTCCATCGGCTCCTCCTCTGGATCAGTCTCTATCTCAATCTCGTCCTCCTCGTCGGACTCGATCGGTGCAACAGCCTGCACTGGTGTAGCCTCTAGAGGTGCCTCGTACACTACATGTGTATCCCTGGGCTCCTCCTCGGCCACTCTACTAGGTACACCTGTGTCTGTCATCCTATAATCACAAACACAATACACGAAATAGCATCTCCATTAGAATGTTAAATAAAATATAAGTTCATTGTATAGAATGAAGTTACATTTCATAACAGACTAAGTCTCTCAAGAAAAACTCTACATGAGTTTTATCTCCTTCCTAACTTCTAAGTTTACCTAAGTTATAGTCTAAGGACACTCGTTCCTAAGGTTTATAACTACGGCTCTGATACCAACCTGTGACGCCCCCAAATTCCAGGACCGCCACTTGGTCTCTCGAATTCGGTTCATCACGTGCTCATGGTAATACATCACAATAATAATAATTAAATATCACACGATCACAGCGGAAAATCTATTCTAGAATAATTTACAATGATTTATTATAATTATTCCCCCAAGTCTCGCAACCTACAGTACTTAATAGATTACATAATAATATCAGTTAACGACTTATTACATAATCTAACTTAAGCTTAAACATAATCAAATCCAGTCTTACTACATCATCTTCATACAATATTAATATATTTAAAACATAACAGACATAAGCTAGTTGGTAGCTTTGCCCTTGCCCTTATCAACGCCCGAAGGTTCACCATGCTCTGCCTTAACTGAAATGTTTTAGGGAAAGCAAGAATGAGCACAAATTGCCCAGCAAGTAATATACAATAAGGGTGAGTAATAAGATTCTCAATTCTCGAAAGGGTATAACAAGATTTGATAGTTCAAGAATAACAAGAATATCAACAGTTCTCAATATCAGTCGCTAAGGACAGGATAGTATCAATATGATTCAATAATAAGTCAATTCAAGATTTCAAATAATTGAATACTGAGTAGTCACTACGGACTATGAACTTCTACTAGAATTGACAGTAATAAACTGAAAATCCAATAAAAACAGGTACAACAGGTGATCAGCCTAAAGTACCCTTGTTATGCATAACAATCAACCATACTCAAGTGTGCACGTTGGTTCTCCGACAATTATATATTCCCTTCAAAGAAGGTTGTTCTTCTCAGTCAAATATAAGATCCCGCACCAATCAATTAGTTTGGGTTGCTTTTCAATAACATAAGTCCAGCCGAATCAAATGGCATAGACACTTTCACAATATTCAAGAACAATACTAAGTTCAACATGAATAATAGCTTTAATGAAATAAGAGTTCAAGTGTGCTAATTCGATTCAACCGATTAAATAGGAAACTAGTTCGCAATACACAAGATAGGATACTTGCATAGTAAAAGAGTATAAGTTAGGAAACTTTCACAATCATAGATTTCCTTGCATAAAGTAAATGCGTCGGTTAGGATACTTGCACTTTAAAAGAGTGTAAGTAAGAGAACTTGCCTTTAGCGTAGTTTATCCACGAAAAGCAATCAACACTTTTGAATTCCTATCGTAATACAGTTACGTATATATATGATATTCATTAGTCATATAATTTAACTTCACATTTTCTCTTTGAATATACGATCAACACATAAGCTAAGTTTTACCAAGCTACACAGTTATATAGAATATAATTTCTATCCTTAACGTTCCTTCTTTAGAGTTTAAACGCATTCTCATATTATATAAGATCTCAACAATTAGCAAACATGCTTGCATATTATTAATATCACATAAGACCACAATCAATACTAAATATATTTTATTTTAGCAAGTTACGGCATCTCCTTAAGTTAACCGTCAAAATCGGATTCAAGTAACATCATATAATATCGCGTAGCATGTATTCATATTTAAAGGATACTTTCATGCTTGTATAACTTTTCCAAATCCAATCGTACATGGTATAGGTTCTTAAGTTAATACTTAAAGCCATTCAAGGACACGAACTCATATGGGCTAACATGATTGCTTTTAAACACATAAGATATTCATATAACTTGTATTAGTCATGCTCATGAGTACTCGTATTGCATATATGTAGCTAGCATTGTTATTATCTTGAAAACATGCTTTGTTCATGCTAAACTTTAATCACGGCAACTAATCATAGTATATATACATGCATGACACATGAATGAGTCTAAGAGTACTATCACATGTGTCCATAAATGTCAAATTCTAATTCTCGTCATAACATACCAACGTTCACGTTCAAAGCTTATACTTTGTTAGTATAGTTCATTAATAAGGTCTATCATGTTCATGCTTCCTTATGAAACCTATATATGTAAGTTAACATGCTTTTCATGTATTTCAAGGCCCTATAAACATGCTCGAAAAGTCAGAATGTATACATGCTTCATATATGTTAACGTCGTTTATGAAACTTTAAATTCGTTTCCAAACTATGTGTCGTTTGGTTAACCATGCATGCTAATATACTAAAACATGCTTACATTGCCTCATTAGGTTTATATATATGTATTAATCATGCTCCCATGCTTGTTTAAACAAAAATCAAACAATTGGTACATAACAGTTTTGTTGCAGAATGCAGAAAACTGAACACAGAGGCTGGCGCTGCTGGCGCGGCAACAGTAGCTTAATACTGGCGCTGCGGCGCGAGTGGCGCTGCGTGCGGCGCTGCGGCGAGGGCTGCGGCGCGTGTGGCGCTGCGGCGCGGGCTGCGGCGCTGCGGCGTCGAGGCAGTTTTCTGCGGTTCAGACTGCAGCGAAAACCGACCCAAAACCTCCCGTTTCATCGATTTCAACATACCCAGATATTAGACTTGTTTAACTTACTAACACATACATATATGCTTATATAACAGTCAATAGCAATTATCAATTCCCAATTTCATGAACTCTAACTAATTTACGAATTTCATGTATTTACAGAAATTGAAGAGGAACAATGGAAATGAAAGACTATTCAGTGGTTCCATCATGTGTGTATGTTCATATAACAACAATATAAGGGTTCTACAAACCAATCATGAACCAATTTGGCATAATCAAGAATTTCAACAAAACTCAGAGAACAACAATGGAGTTCTTTTGACAGAAAATGAAAATGAAGACACGAAGAGGATTTATACCTCTGTTATGGAGTAAGCTTGCTGATGCTACTATAGAAATTCCTTCTGAACTAAATAGACAATCACAGTATACTCTCTTCTCTTAGAAATATTTCAGCAATGAAATGAAGGTGCAGGGAGTTCCTTTATATAGAAGAATGAATACACAGTCCAAGCTTCTAACTCCCAAATCAAACTAACGGATTGTCAAATTGCATGAAGGTTATAGAATGGTAGGTATTTAGTTGTTAGAATCCATCATTAAAACCACTCCCTTGCTCATCATTGCTACAAGGCTATGGAAATTTACTGAGTTTAAGGAGAAGCAATAGGCTTAGGCCATAATGGCTGTGCACGTGAATGAGGGAAAGGAGAGTGACTATTATATTGGGACAAGCCAAGCAAATCTCAGCATTCTTACAAATGGACTATATGCTACACTTATGTTATATATTATATGTACTCTTAGGTTATAATTACAATGTTCTCCCCATAATGTAATAAATGCAATTTGAATACATATAATCTATGTACATTTTATCTTACCGATATAATACAATCGGATACTACCACATTACATTATATCATATATTATTAAATTGTATTACTCAACAATTATTTATAATAGATCCATGATACAGTATTTTAATGTATATCCACACATCATTTGTCACCTACACATATCATAACATATAGTTACTATACATTTAATTCGCATGCTTGCATATATAATTTCTCATCTTATAAATTGAATATTAATTAATAATATACACATATCCTACATCAATCAATATAATTGTTAACCTCCATAACAATTTAATTAACCTTTATATGATTAACTATCACTTTGATATAAATCTTATTATATTTATAAACACGTTGCTCATTATTATTATGTTTCTTGCAATAATAATAATCACATATTATTAATCAATCCTCATTAGTATTTTATAACAGTTAATTAATATTCTTCGATTAACAATTAATATAGATTAATTGTTCGCTTAAATTAATATAATCATTCTTATATTACGTCACTGTGCCACACAAGGCAATTAACGAGTTTATCACAAACTCCACCAATTTCTCAATTATTATAATTATTCAATTATATATAATTGAATTAATTCATCTCATAACACAAAATCATTTATATTCAAATAAATTCTCATTTCCATTAATATATTTATTTAATAATATATGAAAATTCTCGGGTATTACAACCGACTCTGCTAGCACTACCGAGCCTATCACGGTCCATCGCCTGTAAAAAGTCTCCAAATCACCTCAAAAAGGGTGTGGTAAGCCTAAAACATGTGGCTTATTAAGTAAATCAGTACTCTATGCATCTCTAAGTCCTAAAACATGCATGGGTCAGTCAAAAATACCCAGCGAAGTCAAAACTGCATGTTTTTCAAAAGATAAAACCTAAAAACATACATCAGTCAAAAATGCCCAGTAGAGTCAAAATTGCATGTTTATTAAATGCTAGGGTTTTGAAAAAAATTCGCCATAGTCTCCTTTGTAAAATGGACTGTCCGCATGCACATAGGCATGTCTAGGTGGCCATTCAGTAGCACACCTTTCAAAAATAAGAACAGTTCATATTTATGAAATAAAATCAAAAATAACCTCACATGGTAGCCAAATTACCATGGACCTTTTTAGTTGAAAATCTAGGCTCACTAGGCCTCAAAAACGATGAGTAAACTGATTAAAAAGAGCAAAAAATGACTGTCTCAGAATCTGAATTTTTTTACATCCAAACGTGCATTACAGTAAGATATGTATACATATGTAGTCAAAAAAAAATTTAACAGATCATATAGGTATACATTTTTCATACATTGTGTCTAAAAGCCCCGTACGTGGTTTACATGCTTTTAAAGGTCAAAACTTGCGAAAAAAGGATGTAAAACGTTACCTGCGCTGCGCTGAATGCGTAGGAACTAACGAAATCAGAAAACAGCTGCCCAAGCTCCGTAGATCTGAAAAAAATGATCAAAATCCTTTTGAAACTCAAAACTGAAAATGTTTTAAATAAAATCCCGCAGCCCAATATAAAGCCCAGGTGGAAGCAGGCCCACCTGCGGCTGCCGCACCTCCATCTGCGACTCCCCAAGGTGGGTCCCACTCCCCCGGGCTCGGTCTGATTTGGGTTGAAAAGGAGTTTCTATGTGCTGCCAAGTCAAATCTGAAGAAAAATTGCTACGCAATTTAGCAGTTTGTCCTGAAGTCCTGCGTTTAAGCAGCGTAATCCTGACAGAAAGGGGCACAATCTAGAAACCCTTGGTATTCATCCCGAAGTCATATCCGGGGATTAACAATGCCAACTGCGAGAAAACTGCGTAAAACTACTGAAATATTGCCACTTCAGAGTATCGGGTACAGTCCGAATCCAGTTTAGTCGTTGGTTCAGCCCCAGCGAAGTATCGGGTACAGACCGAATCCAATTCAGCCGTTGGTTCAGCCCCAGCAAAGTTTTAGGTACAGACCGAATCCAAATCAACCATTGGTTCAGCCCCAGCGAAGTATCGGGTACAGACCGAATCCAATTCAGCCGTTGGTTCAGCCCCAACAAAGTATCGGGTATAGACCGAATCCAATTCAGTCGTTGGTTCAACCCCAGCGAAGTTTCAGGTACAGACAGAATCCAGTTCAACCGTTAGTTCAGCCCCAACAAAGTTTCAGGTACAAACCAAATCCAATTCAGCCGTTGATTTAGCCCCAGCGAAGTATCGGGTACAGACCGAATCCAATTTAGCCGTTGGTTCAGCCCCTAGTAAAGTTTTGGGTACAGACCGAATCCAGTTCAGCCGTTTGTTCAGCCCTAGCAAAGTATCGGGTACAGACCGAATCCAATTTAGCTGTTGGTTCATCCCCAGCAAAGTATTGGGTAATAGACCAAATCCAATTCAGTCGTTGGTTCATCCCTAGCGAAGTATCGGGTACAGACCGAATCCAATTCAGCCGTTGGTTCAGCCCCAGCGAAGTATCGGATACAGACCAAGTTCAATTCAGCCGTTGGTTCAGCCCCAGCGAAGTATCGGATACAGACCGAGTTCAATTCAGCCGTTGGTTCAGCCCCAACGATGTCTTATCTGTCGGAGCAACCTCCACGAAGCATCTGAAGTGATTCGAGGACGGAAACCATATAATAGTCCTGTTATACACATCCTCAAGAAGAGCACCAAGAAGAATTGGTGATTCAACTACTTATGACAAAATGCCGATGTAAACTATCAGGCATCGGAAGCATCCCTTAAGGAAACTGGGTAATCGATAAGTATCCCCAGCAGATGAGCCTTTAAAATGTGCAACAGCACCGGCCGAAGGGAAATCAAAACTGCAAAGAATACCGCCAGACAGGGAAGCCATTGATCTCAAACCAAGGTAGCATCAATGGTATCATCCCAAGCTAAATAAATAAAGCTATCGTAGTGGACGTCATCCCTAGCAGAGCAAGACAAGAATAATCTGCGATAGCTCATCTCTGAGAAGCACGTCAGTGGTTCCACCATCAGTGATCGTCTGACAACGTCCACCCTAGGCTATCATAAATGACGTCATCCCCAGCAGAAAGTGACGAAAATAGTTCGCGGTAGCCTGGTATTGACATCCCCAGTAAATATGTAGAAAATATTTCAGTGTATCATCATCAAACAAACATCGACAACACCGATGAGAATCAAACCGCTGGTCTCAGCCCCATCACCAACACCGATAAAGGTAAATAATTTGCGATGCGATTTGCAATGCGATTAGAGATGCAAAGTGCAACCTGCGATCTGCGAAAACATTTCAACATTTATTGCATTACATCATTGATATCTTTGCATTTCAAGTGTCTAGCAATCTTTATCCTACTCATTTCATTACATTGCATGAGCATGATAAAGAGGGGCATCTGTAGACACTCGAAATTTCCTGTCCCTATTACTAACATTGTAGGAGGGCAAAATGAGGCCATTAAATCAACTCCGAACTTCAATCGGACCGTCAGATCAACCCCGATCTAAATATCGGGCCATCAAATCAACTCCAATCTCCAATCGGACTGTCAACTCAACCCCGATCTTAATTTTGGGCCATCAAATCAACCTCGATCTCCAATCGGACCGTCAACTAAACCCTGATTTTAATATCAGGCCATCAAATCAACTTCGATCTCCAATCAGACAGTCAGATTAACCCTGATCTCAATATCGGGCCATCAAATTAACTCCGATCTCCAATCGGACAGTCAACTCAACCCCGATCTCAATATCGGGCCATCAAATCAACTTTGATCTCCAATCGAACAGTCAAATCAACCCCGATCTCAATATCAGGCCATCATATCAACTCCGATCTCCAATCGGACCGTCAGATCAATCCCGATCTCAATATCGGGCCATCAAATCAACTCAGATCTCCAATTGGACCTTCAGATCAACCCCGATCTTAATATCGGGATGTCAACTCAACCCCGGTCACTAATATTGGGACAACCACACCCTCGACCACCAGTCTCAGGATGTCAACTCAGCCCCGGTCTCAACCCCGGAGGTACAGATCAGCCCCGATCTCAACCCGGGATGTGCAGGTCATCCTCGGTCTCAACCCGGGAAGTCAAGTCAACTTCAGGAACAAACCTGAAGCTCCACAATACCTCCAGAGGAAAATTTGGAATGATCAAGTCAGCCCCAGATACAACACTAAGGACAAACAGACTCGAATGGGATCCAAGTCTTGGAAACAACTCCCGAAAGTCAACCAAAGGCCATGCCGACACTGAAAGCAACCCCGGGAGGGGCCAAATAGTCATTTACAAATCCTAAGCCAATTCGGTCAAACTCAAGCTGAATTGATGCCACTAAGGTCAGAACGAGCCATAACGATGATCCCAAGTGCAAACAGCGCAAGACAGCTCAACGGACAAACTATGGGGAATCGAAGATCTGGTTATGAACCCATCTTCTTGGACTCAGAAAATGTTTTATCCCATGTTATTGTGACACTCTTGGTGAGGGCTTTCCAGAAAGTTATAGCACGCCACAAACGGACGCTCCGATCAAAAGTTAGAAAGTTTCAACTTTGACCTCGAGTTGCTAGGAGTGCACATACTTCGAGATGACTCAACCAGACACGTGGGCCCCACCAGGGGAGCTACACCTCTATGTGCGACAGCAGCAGGTAGAGTTGAGGCTCCCTAGCCTATGAATAAATATGCCCCCCTCTCATTTTAAAGAATTCTGAAACGCAGCGAACCTATGTCCGTTTGATTTTTTGACTTTTTCACCTCTTCTAAACCCAAATTTTTTCACTCTAACACGTAGATATACCCACATACTACCACATATTAAAAACTAACCGGTAGATTCTAATGTTTAGAGTCTACGATTTGGCAAAAGGCCCATTTAGCAGTATATTGTAAGTATTTCTATAATCAGAAAGCTAATACTACTTCTTTGCACTATTTTTCACTTGTATATCAAATTTCCTTTTCTAAAAATGCCCGAAACTTAGTTTCGTGGCCGTTTTCGTCAAACTTTGGTATATTTTTGTACATAACTGCGTTTTCTAGCATTTCTACAACTCGGATTGACGATCCGTCAGCTCTAACAGCTTCAATGCAATAGCATCTTCATTTTAAGCAACTTCGCCAGACTGGGTTATCTTTCCAGTCCGGGTTTGGCTTTTTTTTTTGTGTTTATTCAACTGTATATATACTAACTTTTCAATTCTGTCAAGCCCGGATGTCAAATCTGAGGTAGTTTACTACTTTTATATATATTTATGCATATATAAGCAACCTTCACCATCACTAATCTTTCCAATCTTGGTTGACTACATTTCTGTCAATATATATTTATATATTTCAGTCCGGCATGGATTATTCTATGGTCTTTTTACTATTTTTGCACACCTCACCATTAATAGGTTCTCTTCCTAGCCCCTGGTTGACAACTTTTATGTACATTTACATTTCTTTTCAGCCTAGATTATTCTGTGGTCTTTTTACTGTTTTTATATATAAATATGCATATATAAGCAGCCTTCACCACCACTGGGTTCTCTTCCCAGTCTTGGTTGACTACGTTTCTGTCAATATATATAAATAAATAAATATATATATATATATCAATTCCAGTCCAGGCACCGGTGTGAAAACTCATCGCCCTTTACAACTTATATATAATTGTGTATATATATTGCTTTACTCGCTTTTATTAAACTGCTGCTTTAAACATTCATTTGATATGAATTGGCATTGACATATCTGCGGGTGGACTAGATTTATTTTAATCTCACCAACTCTAGCTTTCAAACGGTTCAAAACATATTCAGACTGAACCGGGAAGCTAGAATGGCTGAGATTTCCTTAAATCTAGCTTTCTTTCTAGTTTCAGTTATAAAAGCAACCTCGCGTCCCTTAATCGCTATCTAGTGGGAACGAGGTGCTTCAGGCGTGCGAACCCAAATTTACTGAATGAATCCTTTGTTCTGGTAATTTTGGGATATATATATATTTTTGTGCAAATTTGAACTGTTTAGGTTTGTTGACTATTCATATATGAGCCTAGGAATCATGGGATTCATGATCAAATCGATCACAATCTGATTCCCACGATGGACAAACTCCGCTTTATAGATGTACCCTGCCAGTTTTTCTGTAAAATCTACATATAATATACCTTAAAACAGTTATTGAATTTAAGGTCTCAACATAGTGAAAATATGGTTTGTAGTGTCAGAGTCCCTCTGATGGCTATCATGCAAATGAGGAGACCGACATTTGTATATATTCTGTGGTCGAGGATGCTTCGCAGCCCGATAATCACCATTCAAACTATGCCTTAAGACTGAAAAGATAAAAAATGGAAGTATCAACATGCTTCAATTCCTATGTTAGCGTAAGAGTTTAATAACCAGCTTTCAAAACATCATTTTCAATCCAATCAAAAGAAAAGCTTTTGCAAATCAAATCAAACACTTTTGCAAACCAAATCAAAGACTTTTTGCAAATCAAGTCAAACCCTTCGTACATAGGTTCAACGAAGCAAAGCACTACTTTTAATCAATCAAACATAGGCACAATCTTCAAACAGCATTCACACATTCATTTCAGTTTTAAGGGAAAAATTGAAAAGATGCGGTACCGTAATGACACGGGAGTCGTGGGTGCCTAACACCTTCCCTGCACTTAACCAAGCCCCTGAAGCTCAAAACTTCGGTTTCAAAGATCAAGTTTCGACAGTGCCCAGCAATTGGGCCTCTTTCAAATAAAACTCAGTTGAGTTGGTATAACCATTTTCAAATCTACCAACTGGCGACTCTATAAAACGTTCAAATAGTCAACATGATACATGTTGGCTTTTTTCCTAAAAAATCCTTCAAAACCTTTTTCTTAAATAAAAAGAGTGATGGTAGAGATAACTTAGGAAGAGATGAAAGATCCGGGTTGTGATCCGACCCGCGGATTTTTTAACCAACGTCGACAAACTTAATTAAATTAACTAACATTATTTAATTTCTATAATAGTTTAATTAACTATTAAATCTCATTTTCTCCAACATATGAATATATATACAACTCTCTTTTATATATAAACATTTAATTCTCTTCACACTAAATCACAAATTTCAAAATATATATAACATATATATATATATATATATTTAAACCCAAAACATCTCATAATAAGAATTTTATTTATTAAATTCTTATTTTAATAATTACTGAGAATTCAGGTTGTCACATTCTTCCCCTCTTATAAGGATTTCGTCCTCGGAATCATCGAAACCTCCCTTACTTAGTTTACACCAATCTTCTTCATAATTGTATCGTTGAATAACTTCAACATATTACCTTAACAAAAGTTATATATATATGTATATACTACTCCATTCATTTCTTCAATAAATTTTAGGTTTTATTTCTTAATCTTCAATTAAACTCAATTATGTTTCAAATATTATATATTCTTTAACCCATTTAGTACCTTTCTAAGGATCATTACCATATACTCTACTCGTCGAATTCATATACTTCACAATTCACTATCTTGTAAGTATTCAGGTTATCACATTCACCCATTCTTCTAAGAATTTCATCCTCAAAATTTTTATTTATTAATCTTCATTCATTCAATCTATCAAAATAGATTTTACGTTAATCTTTTATTCATTTATTGGGTTCTATAACCACTTCCTCCTCTAAGGATCTTTCTAAAAAAAAAGTCATCGCATTCTTCACATCTTTTTCTTTCAAGAATTTCACATTTTCTTTAGATAACTTCATCCTTTCTCTTTTTCAAATTTCTTTCCTTACTTGTTCAATATATTCATCATTATACAACTTACTCCGTTCTAAGGAATACCCTCCTTTCCATATTTACTTCAGAATAACAAGAATCTTCCACAATTGCTCAATAATTGGGAAGCAATATAAATAACTCAGGAATTTAAAAGATTCTTAAATCAAGCTGAGGGGTCACAAGACCTTGAACTCATCTCTAGGTTTAATAGTGCTTCACCTCCGGTACTTCACACTATAAACCACTCTAACAAAATGTTTAACAATCACACAGACTGTAAACATCCTACATCGGTGCTCTAGGTGTTCAGACCATCGCACTACTACGTCGTGCACAAACGTAGTACATTGTAACGACTATATTCGTTACACTCGAAACCATTGTCTCCGATAACATGTCCCCTTTATAGGGTTGTTCACCTCAGCTTTTTAACATCTGAATCCGCACCAGAGCAACCTGGTTTGGCATAACTTCTCAAAGAACGCTTGAATTTCATAAATATTTTTCAACAATCGTCTAGCCGAATCAAATAGCTTAGACTCTTGGCAATAATTCGGACATCAATCAAAATAATTTAGTCAACTCAATTGGCATATCTTTTCATAGTTATTATATGACCTCGTCATGTTGCATCATACCATAGTGGCTGATGATCCTATGATCACATCCAACACTAGGTTTAACTGCATTGATGACTTCCTCGATTATTATTTCTACACCATATCAAATGATGCTTATAAATATATAAAATACATTTTGAAAATTTTGAATTATTTTTGTCTAGCTGAAACAATTATCATAAACATGAGAATAATAGAATTGTTTTAAAAATCCATTGGTTCAATCAATTGATCCAATATTTTTCAAAAGACTCAGAAGTGCAAACATCAGCACAAAGTCAATAAATTTCGAAAATCTAGCATAGCTAAAAGATTTAGAATATCCAATTTTCATCCATCAATATTAATCTTTACTCCACCGCTTTATTACTTAATCATTCTATCAATCTTCAGCACCATCAATGCTTTCTATACCATATCCTTTCTATACCCAGTATAGTTCATCAAACTTACCACACTTTGGAAGTTCAGGAACTTGCCACAATAATATGAGTTTAAGAACTTGTCCTAGTAATACGTAGTCCAAGAACTGATCAGGGACTGTCCACACGCTTAGGGGTTTAAAAACATACATACGATTATGAGTCACGAACTTACTATAAGCATGAGTTTTAAGAACCGCACCTAACCTTAATATCATATAATATAATCTTAATTGTCTCTAACTATCAAATATAAACATGGGACAAGAATCACCTTCTCACCATATATATATCGAAAGCGCGACACCAACATTCTAATGATTATCCATGCGATAAACCAAGTGTAAGCACAAAACCCTTGCCCATACAACGGTTTGTACAACGCAGCCACCACATGAGTCCTCAGTTGAAATTCCACTTAACTCTATGTTGCTCATAACTTGCTCTTTGGTCGATACGAACTTTCTGTATCTCATCATTTATAACTCCTCGTGAGTTTATCTCGTACTATATTATAGTACATTCTCTTTATAGAATCAAACTATAACTATTCAATCATTACATACCATCTGTCTTTTACAACTTTAAAAGATCATGTCGTGATCTTATTCTATAATCATCTCCCTTATGATTCTTTTCTTATCTCATGATCGTTTTGTTTTATAAACTTCTTATCTTTCCCATTCATCATGTCATATTATGATTTCATTATGCTTTTAAATCTTATAGACTTTGTCTATTCATCATTATTCGTCTTCTTGATTATCGAAGTTAAGTAACTCACGATTCTTATCTTTATATCTCTTCAAGATTCTTCTTTGAATCTTCTTGTTTATTTATTAATTCTTCCTTTAAGAATTTCTAACTTCATTTGTATTGCTCAATATTTTATTTGAGTTTACTCCTCGTCATTCTCATCTTCTTCTTATAACATTTCTAGGACTTAACTCATCCTATAACTCTACGTATGTGAAAAGAATAACCTTTTCATCATACGTATCCATAACTTTATACTCGATACACATCGAGTCTCTAACAGTGTTCAATATAGTAAGCTGGGTGGTTTTCCACAAACAACCAACAAATTTGTTTCCCATCTCGTCTATACTGTATTTCACAGCGAGTTAGATCGGTGGCTAGTTCGTATATACCTCTGCTCTCTGAAGGAATCGTTTAGCCCAAATACTATACATCAACCATTAAAGAGTACGACTGCACCACTACTTAAACTTAACTTATTATTATTATACTTATTATTATTTTTATTTTATTTATTTCTCACTACGGTTATAGCCTAAGGTACTCTTACCTAAGGTGTATAACCTATCAGCTTTGATACCAACTGTAACCACCCCAAAATTCATACATTTCAACTCTCCAACTCAGTCGTTATCAATACACCTTTATTCTAACTTTACATCATTATCCGATGATACAATTACTAAAAATGCGAAATATTTTAAACTTTTCTGTCTACTTTCTATATTTCCCTGAATCACAACCTTTATCATTACATATATTTGATTCAAATTTATTTCGTGAATCGCTTCATCAAAGTTGCTATATAAAATCTTTCATCACAAAGCAATATCCATTATAAATCGGATAGCTCAACTTTACAACTCAATAATTATGTTATAATTAAAAACATTAAATGCATTTCTTAATTAAAATAAGTAATCTTCTTGAATTGCTATTGATCTCTATCATTCAGTAAGCACGTATCATTACTTTGAAATCTTGACCTGCAAAAATGGTTATTTTGCAAGAATGAGCTCGACAACTCAACAAGATATAACAGTTTTCATGCATCACGTAGCACATAAATAACATGCTCATCTTATACATCAAAATCATTAGACTAACATATCATACATTTTTAATTCACATAACAAGTATAAAGATTGAGTATGTTACTCGATCAACATTCTTTACTCAATCAATGGAGTCATAAATTGACTTTAACATTTTATGCTCACAACATATGTAATATCTATACGGATTAAAATAATTCATCATCAATTACACATAGAAAATAGGAACTGAAAGACTTGCCTTAATTGGAGATTACCGCTAAAATTTAACTTAAAGTTTCTCCACAATTCCTACATAATCATATTTACATGCACACACATATTAGATAATTGAATATGTTACAAAACATGCATGTATATCCATTAATAATAATTATTAGTTTTACACAAACTAATATTATTTATTCTTACTCACAATGAATATTAGTTTATTTAGAAACTTAATTCGTTTTAACATTTTTACGCCAAACAAATTAGTTTCGCACTTTGTTTCATGAATAACTCACATCTTTGCATAACGAATGAGCCGCTTTGTAATTTTCTCACGCCTTTCTCACTTATCAAAAAATTCCCAAATTTCAATATGTTTTTCATATAATATGAGAATATTTTTAAAAAATATGAAACCCCCTTTTCGGGTTCATTAGGTAGTCCAAATAGAGCGCCAAAAGTGTACGTTCATAACAGTTTTTCACTTTCGTTTCAGCTTTACCTTCTCTCTCTAAAACAGCCATAACTTTTTCATTTCAAAACATTTCTGAGCGATTCTTGAGCCGAAGCTAGCTTCCGAGATAACAACTTCTCTTCTGATCACAAATCCAAATTCCAAACATATCAGCCCAGAAAATTCACGCAAGGGAAAAGTCTGCACTTGATTTTTCTAATTTGGACAGTTTTTACACGATTACTTTGAAAGGTCATAACTCTTTTCTCCAAATTCAGAATTAGTCCGTTCCAGAGTCTATGGAAAGCTTATTAAGTGTACTATAAAACCCAAAAATCCCAGAATTTTATAGAATATATAACTAGCGCCGAATTTGTCTCTTAGGGTCAGCTGTGCACTAATTTTTGTACATACTTCAAATCTTCATAACTTAGTCATCCGTTATCTGAATTAGGTCATTCTTGGGGCTATGGAAAGCTTTTAATATGCTCTACAACACCCCCATGAATTTATAATTTTTAGATTAATTAATTAGTCCAAAATTTGGCTCAAAAGTCCCCCATACTAAGTATTTCATCGTTTAACATGTTTTACAAAAACTTTCACGACGACTTCTGTAATACCCGAGAATTTTCATATATTATTAAATAAATATATTAATGGGAATGAGAATTTATTTGAATATAATGATTTTGTGTTATGAGAATGATTAATTCAATTATATTAAATTGAATAATTATAATAATTGAGAAATTGATGGAGTTTACGATAAACTCGATGAAATGCCTTGTGTGGCACAGTGACGTAATATAAGAATGATTATATTAATTTAAGCGAACAATTAATCTATATTAATTGTTATGGTAGAATATTAATTAATTGTTGAGAATTATTAATGATTATATTAATTAACGAATGAATTATTAAGTAAATAATTAATCTATATTAATTGTTAATTGCTATTGTAAAATATTAGTTGATGGTTATGGAATATTAACTGTGATTGATTAATAATACGTGATTATTATTATTCCAAGAAATATAATAATAATAAACCACTTGTTTATAATTGTGCTGAGATTTATACTTGTTAATGTGATAATGAATCCTATGATTATTAATTAGGTGTTATTAATAATCGATGAGGAATGGATTAATTAATATTATTGTTAATTAATTGATAAGATAAATAATTTATTTATTTGACATTATGAATAATAAAACAAATAAGTAAGTTATTAATATAATAAGATTATATTGATTGTTATGTACAAGCATGCAATAATATATAATACGACTATATTATATAGTGTAGAGAAACACTTAGGTGTGACCATACAAGTATACATAAACTATGTTATATAATGCAATGTGAATATATTACACATAGGGACCATGTATTAAGATTAATTAAACTATATGAGCTACATGATTAATACCTATGTGACAATATGTATGTAAGTATACATTAAAATGATATATCATGAATATATTGTAATCACTTGTTGATTAATACAATTTAATAATAAAGGAGACAGTATAGTGTGATAATATCTGAAAAGATTATACCAGTATGATAAAAATGTACATGGATTATATGTGTACAAGTCACACTTACTACATTATGTGAATTATAGTGTGACATTTCAATATAAGACATATGTATAAAATATATATATGCGTAGATAGCCTAAGTATTTAATACATATGTGTATAATGATTTAAGTGTAGTATGTTGCAAATGCTGAGTTAGTATTGTGCCTTGTTCCTAAATGCTAGTCTCATTCTCATTCACGTGAAGAACAAAAAGGCTAAGGAGCTACTCCTTCTTCTCCCAAGCTCCTTCTAGCTCATGATTATGGGGGGAGTGGTTATCATGATGATCTTCAACAACCATTTACCAACTCTCTTTTAACCATCATGTAATCTAACATTCTCATTGGTTTAATTTGATGTATATATGCATTGTCTGTGTAAGAATTGCTCTATAAATATGGCTCCCTCCCTTCTCTTTTCATTTGCTGAGATTTTGTCTAAGTATTGAATTGAGAGTGTTGTGAGTTTAATAGCAAGATAATCACAGAGAGAGCGATTTCAATAAGCTTACTTTGCATTACAGAGGTATAAATCCTTCATTCTTGGTTCATCATTTTGTTTACTGTCAAAGTTTCCAATTCTTGATTTTGATTACAATTCATGCTAGATTGGATTAGAACATGTTCTTAGTTGTTATATAGACTTATAAACATGTTTAAACCATAATGTGGCTGCTTAGAAAAGTTTTCGTGAAGTAATTTCGTGAGTTGGATTTGTTATGTGCCGTTGCAGGCTGCTCTCTGGACTGGAACGGGAGCCGCGCGGCCGCGCGTCTCCCTAGTACAATTTGGGCACGGCCGCGCGCCACTGCAGAATTTGTTGATGATTTCTTTTATATCTTCTGATGTGTTGAGCATGATGTATTTTTAGGATGTGAATATAACTCACATTAACATATGGAATAAGGTTATTAGGTTAAGCAATCCATGCTAGTTGTTTTAATTGAATATTTCAAAGAAAACTTAAAGATATGAAAAGAGAAACTTTGATATGTTGGCCCTCTATTGATGTCTGACTTTGAGTCATGTTTGTATGACCTAGGAACACATGATATGAATGTCGACTTGCGTATCTAAGCTCCATAATGTAACTTGAGCATGTGAACCTCAATAGTGAACCTCTCCAACGAAAACACAAACGTTAAACATGGACTCTAACATGTTATATTAGGATTCTAGGTTCTGATTTTTGAGCATGTTATACGACCTTAAAATGCGTGTCAAACATGTTAACGTATGAATCTAGATAGCATGAGCATGTTAGGCCTTATTGGTGAGCTTTACTAATGAAAATACGAACTTTGAACGTAAATGTTAACATGCTACTTTGAGAGTTAGAATCTGATATTTGTGAACATGTTTGATGATACTCTTAGACTCACTCATGTATCATAAATGTATATGTGCCATGCTTAGGTGTCGTAACTCAAGTAAAGCATAAACGAAGCATATTTCAAACCAAAACGATGCTAATTGCACATATGCGATATGAATACTCACAAGCATGTCTAAGGTGAGTTATATGACTACCTTATATGTTTAAGAAGCAAGCATGTTAGACTTTGTGGTTTCATGACCTTGAATGGCTTTAAATTATTGAAAGTGTTAACTTAGAATCTATTGCATGTATGATTGGAACAAGGAAAGGTAGTATACACATAAAAGTATTCTTTAATCATGTATACACGGTACGTGATATTATATGATGTACTTGAACCCGATTTTGACAGTTAACTTATGAGAATGACATAACTTGCTAAAATAAAATATATTTAGTATTGGTTGTAGTCTTATGTGATATTAATAATATGCGAATATGTTTGCTAATTGTGGTAGTCTCACATGATAGTAACGATGTATGAATATGATCAACTTGAGAAAAGAGGAAGTTAAGGGTAGAAATTATATTCTATATAACTGTGTAGCTAGGTTAAAACTTAGCTTATGTGTTGATCGTATATTCGAAGATAAAATGTGAAGTTAAATTATATGACTAATGACTATCATATATATACGTAATTGTATTACGATAGGAATTCGAAAGTGTTGACTAGCTTTACGTGAGTAAACTACGCATAAGGCAAGTATCCTAAACCCTTGCATTACTTTATTCAACGGATATCGTTAGCGAGTATCTAAAACTTATCTCTTTGGATACAAGTATTCTATCTTTGTATATTGCGAACTAGTTTCCTACTTAATTGTTTGAATTGAATTAGCATACTTGAACTCTTATTTCATTAAAGCTATTATTCATGTTGAACTTAGTATTGTTCTTGAATATTGTGAAAGTGTCTATGCCATTTGATTCGGCTAGACTTATGTTATTGAAAAATGACCCAAACTAATTGATTGGTGCGGGATCTTGTATTTGACTGAGAAGAACAACCTTCTTTGAAGGGAATATATAATTGTCGGAGAACCGACGTGCACACTTGAGTATGATTGATTGTTATGCATAACGATGGTACTTTAGGCTGATCACCTGTTGTACCTGTTTTTATTGGATTTTTAGTTTATTACTGTCAATTCTAGTAGAAGTTCATAGTCCTTAGTGACTGCTCAGTATTCAATTATTTAAAATCTTGAATTGACGTATTATTGAATCATATTGATATTATTCTGTCCTTAGCGACTGTTATTGAGAACTGTTGATATTCTTGTTATCCTTGAACTATCAAACCTTGTTATACCTTTTCGAGAATTGGGAATCTTATTACTCACCCTTATTATATATTACTTGCTGGGCAATTTGTGCTCATTCTTGCTTTCCCTAAAACATTTCAGTTAAGGCAGAGCATGGCGAACCTTCGGGCGTTGATAAGGGCAAGGGCAAGGCTACCAATTAGCTTGTCTCTTATATGTTTTAAATATTTTAATGTTGTATTAAGAGGATGTAGTAAGACTGGTTTTGATTATGTTTAAGCTTAAGTTAGGTTATGTAATAAGTCGTTAATTGATATTATTATGTAATCTATTAAGTACTGTAGGTTGCGAGACTTGGGGGAATAATTATAATAAATCATTGTAAATTATTCTAGAATAGATTTTCCGTTGTGATCGTGTGATATTTAGTTATTATTATCGTAATGTATTACCATGAGCACGTGATGAACCGAATTCGAGAGACCATGTGGCGGTCCTGGAATTTGGGGGCGTAACAGGTTGGTATCATAGCTGTAGTTATAAACCTTAGGAACGAGTGTCCTTAGACTATAACTTAGGTGAACTTAGAATTTAGGAAGGTGATAAAACTCATGTAGAGTTTTCCTTGAGAGACTTAGTCTGTTATGAAATGTAACTTCATTCTATACAATGAACTTATGTTTTATTTAACATTCTAATGGAGTTGCTGTTTGTTTGTCTCGTGTTTGTGATTGTAGGATGACAGACATAGGGGTACCTAGTAGAGTGGCAGAGGAGGAGCCCAGGGATATACACGTAGTATACGAGGCACCTCTAGAGGCTACACCAGTGCAGGCTGTTGCACCATTCGAGTCTGACGACGAGGACGAGATTGAGATAGAGTCTGATCCGGAGGAGGAGCCGATGGAGTACGAGCCGATGAAGGATGAGCCAGTAGAGGACTCTGATGAGGCTACTATAGAGGAGCAGATGTTAGGAGAATACGAGGAGCGGATCCTAGAGTTAGACTGCAGGATTCAAGAGTTGGAGGCAGAGGCCCAAGACAGAGAGTCTGAGTTCCAGAAGCTAAGGGACGAGGACCACCAGAGGAAGCTGGCTATGCAAGAGTTAGAGGTGGAGATTGCCTACCGTAGGGAGGCAGGGATCCAGATGGGGACTCTGTTTCACAGGTCAGTGGCTAGGAATGTAGATTTGGCAGAGAAGCTAGAAGAGGTTGAGCAGAGGGAACTGAGTGAGAAGACTGAGAAAGAGGCACTCCGTACTCAGC